>OY288266.1:57220143-57820143 GCA_958450335.1 Hibiscus tridactylites
GTGCTGTGTGATTGAGTTTCAAGGCTCTTGAGAGAAGCATTTGCCTTTGGTGGAGTTTGCTTATAACAATAGCTACCAGGCAAGTATTCAAATGGCACCTTATGAAGCCTTGTACGGGAGGAAGTGCAGAACTCCTCTTTGTTGGGCTGAAACAGGTCAGAAGTTGGTATCGATGCCAGCTTTGTTGAAAGGAACCACCGAGAAGGTGAAGCTCATTTGTGAGCGGTTAAAGGCAGCTTCTGATCGACAAAAGTCTTACGTGAATTTGAAGCGTAAGGAGATTGAGTATGCGGTAGGTGACCGTGTGTTTTTGAAAGTTTCGCCTTGGAAAAAGGTGATGAGGTTTGGTCGAAAGGGTAAGTTGAGCCCTAGGTACATTGGACCATACGAGGTGATTGAACGTGTGGGTCCTGTTGCGTACAAGTTGAGGTTGCCGCAAGAGTTGGAAAAGATTCATGATGTGTTTCATGTTTCTATGCTTTAGAGGTATAGATCGGATCTTTCGCATGTTATGCCTATGGAGGAAGTGGAGTTGAATCCAGACTTGACCTATGATGAGGAGCCGGTGGAAATTCTGGATTCAGACAGTAAAGTTCTTCGAGGTAAAACCATTGAGTTGGTAAAGGTGTTGTGGAAGCATTGTGGTGTTGAGGAAGCCACGTGGGAACAAAAGAATGACATGAAGAAGCAGTTTTTGTATCTCTTTCCTCCAGGTAAATTTCGAGGAAGAAATTTCTTAAGGGGGGGGGGGAGAGTTGTAACACCCCAATTTTGGGCTTGAAAGTTTAGGGTTTGAACCGGACCGGTTTGATTTTCAGTTTGAATATAAAAGGTGGTTTTAGGGAAAGCCTAGTTCGGGATGCTTTAAAAATATGGAAAAATATCTAAAACTCCTCTTTTAATATATATAATAGAGTGGTGTAATCAATTTTACAAAAAAAGGTTTGGAAGTGTGACATTTCGAAATAGTGACTAAAATGTAATTTTTGAAAAGTTCAGTGGTGACTGTTTTGTAAGGATTGAAACTTTGAATCTTTAAGGAGCTAATTTACCCAAGATTGATTTCTCCAGATTTTTCTTAGATTTTAATGATTCATTTAATGTTTAATTAATTAAAGGAAAATGGGAAAAACCAATTTTGAGATTCCATAACTAACTTTCTTAAAAACTTTCTCATCTCATTTTCTCTCAAAATTCCCTCAGCCAAACACATTTCTACAGCAACATTTCTACCGATTTTCACACTAAATGATGAGGTTTCAATCATCAATTGATTCCTAATTCTTTCTACATCTCTTCATTTGCTTATTGAATTTTCAAGGATTTTGGCTCTAATCAAAGAGAAATCTACATTTAGAGGTAAGAATGTTCTTCTCCTCTAAATACTCAGTTCTTTACTGAAATTCCCAAGTTTTCAATCCTTAATTAAAGTTTTATAAAAGGTTTTAATGGTATAACTTGATTTTGGCTTAAAACTCAAGATTTGGATTAAATCTTGAAGAAATTCGTGGTTATTGTTTGGGCTCTGTTTTGAGATGGCTTTTTAATGTATTTTGGATGTTTAATGATGTGTAATTGAGGTTTAATCAATGCAATCCCGAATAGGTTGACTTTCCTAAGTTTTTGCTCGTGAAAATGGTGGTTTTTGGGGTGATCTTGGTGTTCTGTTATAGCTGGAGGTATAAGGACGTGTTTAGGTTCTTTTTGGATGTTAATTGATGTTTAAGAATGTTTAGAAGTGATGGAACTTGGCTGGGTAATGTTGTGGAGGAGTTTGGAAGTTATTTCGGTTGTGTTTGGTAGCTGAAATGTTAGTTTTGGTGAGAGCAGCGAGTTTAGGTGTAATGGCTGAAGATTTTAATGCATGATGATGCATTAATCCTCTGCTTTGATGTGTTTAAAACAGGGGAGACATCTCTGGATCCTTGTGGTGTTGATCCGGAGGCTTGAACGGCGTTTCGGCAAGCTTGCAAAACGGAATTGGTGAGTGGAGTTGGATTTCCAGCTTTGTATCGAATGTTTGAAGGTTTGGGAGCTTAGTTTAAGTCTAATCAACTTAACTAAGCTCAAGAGTAAGTTTTCAGAAAAACTCACTTGGATGAGCCATGGATTGGTTCGATGCATTCGTTGATAGTTGCATGTTTAAATTCTGGTTTTGAAAGCATATTTAGCATGGTTAATGCTGGTTATGAAAGCCATTTGTTGAAGGATGCTCAAGGTAAGAGATCCTTGGTTTGATTTGTTAAAAATGTGGATTGATGCATAGTGATGCATGTTGTTAAATGGCTTTGTTTTAGATGCTTTAAAACAGTGGATTATTGATGATAATCGATGTATATTGGCAAGTGATGTTTTGGTTTTAAAGTACTTGAATCGGATATAGTTAGCCGGCTATAGGATTGGGTGCACCATGAATAAAGTCACCTTGGATGTTGAGGGGATGTAATCGTACCGTAAACTCCATCCAAGTACACTAACGTGATGGTTAAGATCACAATGGTGGTTAAAAGTCCATGTGTGGATCTTGTGCTGCGTGTTCTTGTTAGTGATGTTATACAACTACCGATAAGTGATGTGGAGGGGTTGTGATTGTACCGTTAAACTCCATCACGGGTGTTGAGGGGTTGTGATTGTACCGGTAAACTCCACCTTGTGTGTTCGGTAGTGTATATGAAGCGTATGGGACAACGCTTGTAATCCGCGTATCCGATTGTGTTTTATGTTGTAAATGGTTATGGTATCCCTTGGAAGCCAATATGACATGTTGAGGGTAAAGAAGCATGAGATGCTTGATGTGTTTGCATTGTTGCATGATTAATGATGTTTATGTGTTAAAAGGCTTTGTGGAAAGTGTTTTTATAAAATGCATTATTGTGTTGTTTCTTTAGAGCATGCCTCACTAAGCATTTGTGCTTACGCTCTCTCTCTTGAACCAATAATACAGATAATTGAGGTGTTTGTGGGCAGCAAGGAGGCTAAGAATCCAAGGGAAATCTAATCTCATGTATGGTGACTATTTCACAACATTATTAGTTTTTGGTATTTGGCAATGAGAACCTAGGTTGTGTTTTTGGGAGATGTTTTGGACTCCCTAGTTGTGGCATGATGCCTTAAATTATTTGGATTTGTAAATGGCCATTTTGGTGCTTGCTTTGATGTTTTGATGGTTGTTTGATTTGGACATTAGGATGCATGCCTATAGTCTTGTGGATTTTCCTAATTGATGCCATGAATGTGTTTTGATGATGCAAACATGTGCCTTATATGTATGATAACTTGTTGGCATGATTAGGAAGTCATTAGGATGTGTTTGAGTGGATAAATGTATGTTAAACCAGCAAATTCTGCACTTTCTAGGCAATCCGTATCGGAACGGGCACTAATGTTTCGAAACGGGGGCCTGTAATGGCCTTCGTGTATTGAAACGGATAGGGCCGTTCTGAAACGTTTTGGCCACTGCCAGGCCCTGTTTCGATACAGGTCTCATAATGAACCCGCGTTCCGGTACGGTCAACCCCCGTTCCGAAACAGATGACCGTTGGGCACTGATTTGAATGGTTTAAGGTTTGCAAGCTTTACGTTTTAGTCCTGAATTTTGTATTTGCAATTGCTTGAGTTTGAGATGTCCGTTTAAGGTGAAATTTGACAGGGAAGCATGTAATATGATTAATTTCATATGGGTAACTTAAAAATCAGTTAAGTCCTCCATCTTTCCAGAAATTACATTTTGGTCCCTAACTTTTGTATGTTGTGCAATTGAGTCCCTTAATGTTTTCCGATCGCTGTGCTTTTCAAGTATGCTCTTCTCAAGGGTACGCTTAGGGTTAACGTGCATCTAGATAAGTTTTAAAAAAAATTGGGTCGCTAATCAAGGTCGACTTTCGGGTCGACTTTGGTTTTCCCCGTGTAATCTTCGTAGTTCGGGTCAACCGTCTAGGCCGGGCTAAGGGGGTTACATTTGGCTACTAAAAACTTTTTAGCCCCAACATCCTCTACTTTGTACTTATTATCCAGTGCTGCCCACAGTTGTTTTGCTGTTTTGCTGTTTTGTACACATCATATACCGGATACAACGAGTCTTGTAGTCCGTTGAGGATGTAGTTTCGACACAGAAAGTCAGCATTGTTCCAAGACTCTGTGATACTGAAGACAATGAGATCATCCACCTCTCCTTCTCCATCCCCTACGGCGATAACCGAGGGATCTTCTTTTAATTACTTTTCCAGATTCAGCATGATTAGATAGAACAACATCTTCTGTTGCCATGTCTTAAAATTTTGTCCGCAAAATTTCGACGGCTTCTCATTGTGGCACATTGCCACCTCCGTTGCATTCAGATTCAGTATCGGTTGTTTCGAAGTCTGTGCAGGTACAAGGACCTTAGCAGTAGAGTCGACAGAATCTCCAACAGACATTGTTTCTATTCAAAAGAAACAAAGAGGAATTAAAATAAATTCCAATAAACAGAAAATTAATTTCTCGTTTATTACTGACAATTTCTGTAACCAGATATGTCCAACTTTGAGATTTTAGCAAATCCGTTAATACGACAGGATAAATCCTGAAACCAATTTATTTGCTATCTCTATCACGATTTTATCGTCTCAGATTAGAAGAAAGGTAGAAGAAGTTTTGTCTTAAGATTGTTACAAAGTAATCATTCCAAGACGATAATAAAAATAAAATAAAGGAAATAACTTTAATCAAATAAATGAGAAGAGAAGAATTATAAAACCAGATTAAAGTTGAGGCCTGCGAAGAGCAGTTTCCTTAAGACAAATTTCGACCACTCCGCGGTGCTTGAGTTTGGTTGGTAGTTCGTCTCCCAGGATACAACAACAGGAAGATCTTCGACAGAAGCACGAACTGAAGAGATCTCAAACTAGAGCCTTGTCTTAGCCTATCACCGGTTAAAAGAAAACTAGAGAGAAAACAATTTTTGGAGTGCTTTGAAACTGAGGAGAGACATGGTTTATATAGGGGAGTGGAGGAGGAAAAACATGGAAGGTAAATATTCCGAATTAAAGCCATTGACTTTGTATCTGAGCAAAATCGGAAATAATCAATTAATGCCTTATTTAAACGAATATATTTCTTATGAATTGATTTTAATATCTTTTAATATCCGATTTAATGAAAGTCACAAAATTTTCTATTAAATTCGGAATATTCAAAAAGATATGTTGTATATAAGGAAAAAATTTAATTCGAAGTGGGTAAAATATCCGTAGGTCCTAAGTAGAACACGACCGGTTCGGACATTCGCGTCGCCCACGACATGCGTGCGCGCCCCAACTCGAATGGGTTCGACGAGCTTCGATTTGCACCCTCCTGCGCCTGCGCGCGAGGCATAGTGTTCATTCAAGTCATTCAATGACTTCCAAGTGGATTGGTATATTTAAACCATTCCCAAGTTTGTTATCCCACCCATGTGGGATAAGGGGTTCATATTTTCCTTAACACAATTCATAACAACCTCACTTTGAGCATCAATTTCTCATTCATTTCTCAACCGTTTTGAGCATATGAGATACCGTTGTAAAGGTCTCATGGAGTAGAATATAAATTAATAAATTTATCATTCAAACATCCACCTTTACCAATAGAAAATATGGCTCAAAGTTTCCAATTTCTCACATTTTCCAACAATCCCCCACATGAATGAAATTGATGTTTTTATCAAAATATTTTGACTCGATGTGGTGATAGGATCTACGATTGATAGTTGCATAGGATAGGTAGGTTTCCTCCATTGAACCTTCCCTTGTCAAAGTATATTTACTTTACTAGCTAATCAGTAGACGTGATGTCCTTGAACTGTTCAGCTGTTTGTGTAAACGATGATATACTTCACACAACTACCTTTCTGACAAGATTATTAGTTCTCATGGTTATGTCCATGTGGTCGTGGACATCGCCTGGTTCTGCAAGAGTTTAAAAGAACTATGCCCAATAGTCTCCTTGAAGCGGCCCCACTTCACTCTTACATAGGTGACTTGTGTTGCTTTGCTCACCGAAGCATACAATGGTCATTAAAAGCTTTGCTTAACCTATAGCACTTTTTATCATTGTTTGCATCATAGGAATGGACTTGCGAAAAAATCCTCCACAATGATCGCACATGTCTATGTAATTAGGTTGTCCCTTTGAACCTAGATCTTGGGATCTCCAGTCAACTAGGAAGGGTTTTCCTTCACATAGTGCCTTTAATTCTCATGGGCTTTAGTCCCATTCCTTTAGATGTTTTCTCAACTTGATCTCGATTCAATCCTTTGGTTAGTGGATCAGCAATGTTATCCTTTGATCTTACAAAGTCAATAGAGATAACTCCATTTGAGATCAGTTGTCTGACGGTGTTATGTCGACGACGCATATGCCTTGACTTACCGTTATACATGAAACTTTGTGCCCTAGCAATTGTTGCTTTATTGTCACAGTGTATACATACGGTGGGCACAAGTTTTGACCATTCAAGGATTTCCTCAAGGAATTGACGAAGCCATTCTGCTTCTTCTCCAGATTTGTCTAGAGCAACAAAGTCAGATTCCATTGTGGATTTGGTTATAATAGTTTGTCTTGAGGATTTCCATGACACGTCTGCTCCTCCCAAAGTGAATACATATCCACTTGTGCCTTTGGTATCTTGAATATCAGATATCCAACTCGCATCAGAGTATCCTTCTAAGACAACAGGGTCTCTGGAATAATGCAGTCCGTAGTCCCGAGTATATCTTAGATATCTCAGTATTCTCACAATTGCTTTCCAGTGATCTTTCCCTGGATTGCTTGTGAATCTGCTTAAACTACTCACAGTAAAAGCGATATCTGGTCTAGTGCAGCTCATGAGATACATTAAGCTACCTATGACTCTTGCATATTCCACTTGGTGGATACTTTCTCCACGATTCTTTGATAGATGTGAACAAGGATCTAACGGAGTTAAGGCTATGCCAGAATCCTCCTTATTAAATTTCTCAAGAATCTTATCCACATAGTGTGACTGACTTAATATAAAACCCTCTGGTGACCTTTTGATTTGGATGCCCAGAATCGTATCGGCCAGTCCCATATCTTTCATGTCAAATTTCGAATTTAACATTTTTTTGGTACGTTTTTCCATTTCATTGTTGCTTCCAACAATAAGTATGTCATCAACATATAAACATAGGATGACATATCCAATGTCTATAGTTTTGACATATATATATTTGTCACACGCATTTATTTTGAAACCGTTAGTCATCATGACATTATCGAATTTCTCATGCCATTGTTTTGGCGCTTGTTTAAGTCCATACATGGACTTAACCAATCTGCATACTTTCCTTTCTTAACCTGAAACTACATAACCCTCAGGTTGTTCCATGTAAATTTCTTCATCAAGATCTCCATTTAGGAAAGTTGTTTTAACATCCATTTGATGTACTTCTAGATTTAGCAAAGCAGCTATTGCGAGTATCATCCTTATGGATGTTATTCTTGATACAGTGGATAATGTATCGAAGTAATCAAAGCCTTCTTTTTGTCGGTATCCTTTGATTACCAACCTTGTCTTGTACTAATTCCAAGAGGAAGGTCCACTAATTCCCATGTATGGTTTTGCATGATGGAATCAATTTCACTCTTAATGGCATCTTTCCATAAGGTTCCTTCAGAGGAGCGTATAGCATCACTATACGTTAGAGGTTCAGCCTCCAGCATAAATGTTAAGAAATCAGATCCAAAGGATTTTTCTACCCTTGCTCGTTTGCTCCTTCCTGGCTCTATTTCATTTTTAGCCTCTTGTTGATTATTTGGAATCATTTCATCCAAAGTTTGTTCTGTTGAACTTTGATCAAATTCCCTAGATTTATAAGGGAATGTATTTTCAAAGAATAATGCATTCTTTGATTCCATTATCATGTTCTTGTGAATTTCAGGATTTTTTGATTCATACACAAGAAATCGATAAGCATTTCTATGTTCAGCATAGCCAATAAAAATACAATCCACAGTTTTTGGACCTATTTTCATTTGTTTTGGTAATGGAGCCATTACCTTGGCAAGACACCCCCACATTTTCAAGTGTTTGTAGGAAGGCTTTCGACCTTTCCACAACTCATATGGTGTCTTATCCTTTTCCATTCGAGGAACATTATTTAAAAGGTAATTAGCCGAAAGAACTGCTTCCCTGTGGTAACCCAGAGCTTCCTAACAAAACATTCATCATTTCTTTTAGAGTCCGATTTTTGCGTTCGGCTACTCTATTAGATTGGGGAGAATATGGTGGTGTTACTTCATGAATAATTCCATGTTGTGAACAATATTCACCAAATGGATTAACATATTCACCACCACGATCACTTCTTACCACCTTAATCTTTTTATTAAGTTGGTTTTCGACTTCTTGCTTATAGAGTATAAATTTCTCTATAGCTTCGTCTTTGCTTTTAAGCAAATATACATAGCAATACTTTGTGCTATCATCGATGAAGGTAATAAAATATTTATTTCCTCCTTTAGTTTGAACAAATTTCAAATCACATACATCACTATGTATTAGCTTAAGTGGTTCTGTACTTCTTTCAATTGTTTGAAAAGAAGACCTTGTTAATTTTTCTTCTACACACGTTTCACATTTATGGTTATAATTAATGTGAAATGAAGGGATGTGTTCCAAGTTAATTAACCTACGTTAGGTATCATAATTAACATGTCCAAGTCTACCATGCCATAAATTAAATGATTCGAGCATGTAAACAGAAGAAGAAGCTGCATTCTTATTCATTATTTTGGATTTTACAAAGATAGCATTGAGTTTCCACATTCCATTCAATACATATCCCCTACCCACAAACATCCCCCCTTTTGATAGAATTAACTTCTGGGACTCAAAAACCATTTTAAAACCGTGAACACTTAAAAGTGTTCCAGAAACAAGGTTTTTGCGTACGTCATGCACGTACAATACATTCTGTAGCTTGAGTTCTTTTCCAGAAGTCATCTTCAAGACCATTGTTCCCTTCCCTTTGATCTTGGAAGTTGTACCAGCTTTGAGAAAGAGTTCTCGTCACAACATATATGGCGTGTGGATCCAGTGTCAAGCCACCATTCCCTCGGGTTAGAGTCAACCAGGTTGACTTTTGAAATCACCGCGCATAGATCTTCATCCTCCATAGCATTGGCCTCCTTAGCTCTAGCTCTTTTCGGATGTCTGCATTCAGAGGACATGTGCCCCACCTTGCCACAGTTGAAGCACGACCCTTTGAATTTCTCCTTTTTGGAGACTCCGCCATTAGGCCTCAAATTTGGCTTGGCCTGGTGATGTTGAGGTTGCTTACCCTTCTTGACTTCGACAACATTTTCCTCGGCCTCTTTGAAAGCAAGTTTCCTGGCATTACCTCTATTGTCCTCTTCAATTCGAAGTCTGGTGATCAATTCTTCCACTGACATTTCCTTCCTCTTGTGCTTCAAATAATTTTTGAAGTCATTCCATCCGGAAGGCAGCTTTTCCGTGATGGCAGCTACTTGAAAAGATTCACTGATAATCATCCCTTCTGCAATAATTCCATGAATGATTAGTTGGAATTCTTCAACTTGATTTACTACTGGTTTTGAATCAACCATAGTAAAGTTCAAAAATTTGGCTACTAAAAACTTTTTGGCCCCAGCATCCTCTGCTTTGTGCTTATTATCCAGTGCTGCCCACACCTGTTTTGCTGTTTTGTACACATCATATATCGGATGCAGCAAGTCTTATAGTCCGTTGAGGATGTAGTTTCGACACAGAAAGTCAACATTGTTCCAAGACTCTATGATACTGAAGACAGTGAGATCATCCACCTCTCCTTCTCCATCCCCTACGGCAACAACCAGGGGATCTTCTTTTAAGTACTTTGCCAGATTCAGCATGGTCAGATAGAACAACATCCTCTGTTGCCATGTCTTAAAATTTTGTCCGAAAAATTTCGACGGCTTCTCATTGTGGTTCATTGCCACCGTCGTTGCATTCAGATTCGGTATCGGTTGTTTCGAAGTCTGTGCAGGTACAAGGACCTTAGTAGTAGAGTCGACAGAATCTCCAACAATCATTGTTTCTGTTCAAAAGAAACAAAGAGGAATTAAAATAAATTCCAATAAACAGAAAATTAATTTCTCGTTTATTACCGACAATTTCTGTAACCAGATTTGTCCAACTTTGAGATTTTAGCAAATCCGTTAAAACGACAAGATAAATCCTAAAACCAATTTATTTGCTATCTCTATCACGATTATATCGTCTCGAATTAGAAGAAAGGTAGAAGAAGTTTTGTCTTAAGATTGTTACAAAGTAATCAATCCAAGACGATAATAAAAATAAAATAAAGGAAATAACTTTAATCAAATAAACGAGAAGAGAAGAATTATAAAACCAGATTAAAGTTGAGGCCTGCGAAGAGCAGTTTCCTTAAGACAAATTTCGACCACTCCGCGGTGCTTGAGTTTGGTTGGTCGTTCGTCTCCCAGGATACAACAACACGAAGATCTTCGACAGAAGCACGAACTGAAGAGATCTCGAACTAGAGCCTTGTCTTAGCCTATCATCGGTTAAAAGAAAACGAGAGAGAAAACAATTTTTGGATTGCTTTGAAACTGAGGAGAGGCATGGTTTATATAAGGGAGTGGAGGAGGAAAAACATGGAAGGTAAATATTCCGAATTAAAGCCATTGACTTTGTATCCGAGCAAAATCGGAAATAATCAATTAATGCCTTATTTAAACGGATATATTTCTTATGAATTGATTTTAATATCTTTTAATATCCGATTTAATGAAAGTCACAAATTTTTCTATTAAATTCGAAATATTCAAAAGATATTTAATTCGAAGTGGGTAAAATACACACAAGTCCTAAGTAGAACGCGACCGGTCCGAACATTCGCATCGCCCACAACGTGGTTGCCCCGACCTAAATGGGTTCTAAAACTTCAATTTGCAACCCCTACGCCTATGCGCAAGGAATAGTATTCATTCAAGTCATTCAATGCCTCCCAAGTGGGTTGGTGTATTTAAACCATTCTCAAATTTGTTATCCCACCCATGTGGCATAAGGAGTTCATATTTTCCTTAACACAATTCATAACAACCTCACTTTGAGCATCAATTTTTCATTCATTTCTTAACCGTTTTGAGCATATGAGATACCGTTGTAAAGGTCTCATGGAGTAGAATATAGATTAATAAATTTATCATTCGAACATACACCTTTACCACTAGAAAATATGGTTCAAAGTTACCAATTTCTCACATTTTCCCAACAATTTTAACAAAATAAATAACCCAACCCAAGTATACAACACAAAAAATATTATGTCAAAGTTTGGAGAAAGAGAAAAGGGGAAGGTAAAGAATAAAAGAGAAGTGAAAGTCGATGGTCGGAGACCAATCTAAGATTTGTACTGCCATCGGCAATGATATTCATAGACAAACAAGGATGAGCGGTGTGAGAGAAAAAAAATAGGTGTTGAAAATTAGATTGTTGTAAAACAAATAGATATTAACATAATTTATTCTGATCGGTGTAATCGTGAAAGATATCTCTTAGATATTAACATAATTTCTCAAAACCTGTACACTCGAATAATGAAGTGGAAAATAGTCGATATTAGTTTTCTCAAAAGAATACGATCATAAATATTTTTCCGATAATTCAATAGGCAAAAAGGAAAACGCGAATCTTTGTAAAATATGGAGAAAGTAGAGAGGAAAAATGCTTTTTTTAATGTGTTTATGGTGAGAAAAAAAACAAAGCTATTTATATGATCGGATTGATGGCGAAATTGTAAAAAAAAAAAAAAGTTAAAATGGATAGGTTAATAAATGGACGTAATAAATATGATAATAATGATTAAAATTGTCCATTAAAATTAGCAACATCATCAGAACCCAACAAGTAGTCTTAGTGAAAAAACAGATAATATTCAGTGGCGGATTCAGAAATATTTAATGTGCTCGAATAATTTATTCGGTTCGTTTAAACATCATGTTTAAATTCGGTTCGTTTATTATTTAATGTGTTCGAGTTTCGTTCTTTTAGCTTTCTGAAACATGTTCATCTAGTGTTCGTGAACATCTTCATTTATATATGTTCACAATCATAAACGACTTAGAGTAAATAAGTTAAAATACTTATTTACAACGATGTAATTAAGTTATCAAGGTAAATATTAGTGCATCAGAAAACAACAATGTAAATAACTTGCACACTCAGGCTATATGGTGGTTCCACCACTGTAGTTAATACATATATAATTTAAAGTTTTTTTAAAAAACAGAAAACAATATCCTCAGCTAAAACTTATAGAGACATGCCTACATAACATCTTCATGATGTGGATAATTTTATGCAAAATTTGCTTCCTCCAATGCCATAGAGATTGAGTACAATTATGCATAACAAACAGAAGGAAAACATATTATTCACGCTAAGTCATAGACTCACATTAGTGAATCAGAAATCTCAAAATTACAATTTACAAAGCAATGTGATATATAATACTTACAAGACTACAACAAATTCGAAACAACTCAATTTCCGTCTATTACCAATTTATACTTAATTAATAAAAAGTAAAGAAAAAATTAATGCATTTGTTAAATTATTTCAACAAAATTAATAGAAATAATCATTAATTTATAAAGTCATATTTTTACTTTCTATTCTCAATTAATGTATTCTCTAACTCAAAACTCAAAGTTAGAAAACGTAAACATTTGTATTACTACAATTATAAGAGAAAGAACAAAAGGTCTTAAAATCTTGAAATATTGTAGAATAAAATTTAAATAATAATTAAAATATACTTCTATATCTTGTAGAAGCAGAAGTTGCAGAACCCAAAGAATCTGTAGTTTTTAGTGAGTTTTCATCTTTTTATTGTATTGTGATATTATTTTTTTAGGCTTTTATGTAGTGCTGTAAATGAATCGAGCTTAAATGA
This sequence comes from Hibiscus tridactylites, assembly GCA_958450335.1. Classification (NCBI taxonomy): domain Eukaryota; kingdom Viridiplantae; phylum Streptophyta; class Magnoliopsida; order Malvales; family Malvaceae; genus Hibiscus; species Hibiscus tridactylites. The sequence continues at coordinate 57,233,103 of OY288266.1, forward strand.
ATTGTTTGTGGACTCTTAAAAAGGAATAAATTGGTACTTATGGACATCTTTAGCCATTTTTTTTATTATGGCTCTGTTTGGTAAAGAGAGCTTTGAGCCAAAATTAGAGGTTTGACCGATTAAATTCGTTAACTTGGATGTTTGGTGAAGAGAAGATTGAAATAGCGGATTGGGGCGAAACCTCTAATTTTTAAAAAGTTGCTAATAAGAGCTTTTTGAAATTAGAGGTATTGACGTAAGAGTTATAAAGACCATTTTATCCTTAGCAATGATAAAAAATCTCCAAATAACATAATTTAACTATTTCTATTTTAATTCTTCAACCTCACGTATTTACATTGTGACATTTGTATACTAATACTTTCTATTTTTTTATTCTCAATCATTTATATTTATATTTGTATTTAAATTTAGTATTTAATTAAATTATATTAAAAATAATTATATAAATAATAAATTAATATATAGATCCTTCAAATATGCTTAGTAATGTTATATTAAAAATTACTTTTCATAATCTAATTAATATTAATAGATATAAAATATTGATAATTAATAAACTATTCAAATAAGTATCGAATATAAGCATGCCCTTATATGTCATTTTACTTGTTTAAATAATCAAACAACTATAAGCTACCAGTTAAATTTACCAAACACTTTTATACAATCAACCAATACAATTCGCTAGTCAAATAAGCTAATGCAATCAGCTATCAGCTAATATAATTCGCTATCAGCTATCTGCTAATTGCCAAACATGGCCTATAATTTATATGTGGACAGAGATTTGGCCTGTAAACGAACAAATGAACATGAACGCGAGTATATTCATGTTCATGTTCGTTCATTTAATTTTAACCTAACAAACGAACACAGACAATTAAACGAACATAATTTCTTGTTTTTGTTCGTTAGTTTGTAGAAGCAGAAGTTGCAGAACCCAAAGAATTTTTATTTTTTAGTGAGTTTCCATATTTTCTTGTAACTTTATATTATTTTTTGGGATTTTATGTAGAGCTTTAAAAGAACCGAGCTTAAATGAATTGTTTGTGGATTCCTAAAAAAGAATAAGTTAGTACTTATGGACATCTTTAGTCATTATTTTTATTATAATTTATATGTGGACAATGTTGAGATGTTTGTTTTGATATAATAATAGAAAAATTGTTTTGGACTAAATTGAAAAGATTTAAAAAAATGTTTATAAGTCCAAACAACTTGAAAATATGTTTGATGGATTTTATAAGGCTTTGGAATGTTTTAAAATGTCTTTAAAGTAGCCAAACCTGAGTTTTTTTCAAGTAACCGTACCGATACGGTATACACCATATTGATACGATTAAGGTTTCAAGCTATAGGAAAATTCCAGTAGCCAAAACCTGTACCGATATGGCTTGTTCGTATTGATACAGAGTAGTGCCGTACCGATATGCTTTGTAGTGCACGAAAACGGTTTTAGCTACCCCCAACAGCTAGTTTCCCAACAATTATTTGAATTGCAGGCCGTACCGACACGGATACCCACGTATCGGTACGGACAGTTCCAGAACTGCATTTATTGCAGGAAATAAAGGCCCCAACGTCTCAAGTTTAATCCCAACGGTCTCCAACGGCTAGGAACTCAATTGGAAGTATAAAAGGGACCTTCAAGAATCTATGGAAGACTAATGATCCACAAGTCAACAACATTATGATGGAAATTTGTCTTAGAGCTTAATTTCTCATTCTCTGTATAGACAACACTTGTGAGCTTAAATGTCAATGTATACGCAAGTGTATTAGGTTTTGGGTGAGAGCTTAAGAGTGCAAACATCAACCATTTTGAGGAATTTCTAGTTTTCTAAGTTTTCTCTTGTTAGAGAGTGATCCCAATGCTCGGTTTGTGAGCTTTGATTGCTAGACTTGGTGAGTGAGTCTAGGTTGTAATTTGTTGCCTCCTAAGCCAAGAAAAGGGGAAGAATTCTTAGTGAATTGGTTGAAATACTTAGTGGGAGCTAAGGTAGTGGATGTAGAGCTTGTTAGAAGCTTGAACCACTATAAATCCTTTGTCTATTTTGTCTATCTTTTGCTTTCACCAAAAACACCCAAATATTAATATTCTCTACACTTGGCAAGTAATTTGGTTGAAGGATATCGAGCTTAAAAATTGGTATCAGAGTGAGGCTCAATCGAGAAGGTTTAACCACCTATTGAGATGATCCAGAAGCTCGGTCAACAAACAAGTCAATCGGTGATTAATGGTGTAGTCAATTGACAAGCCACCATTCTTCAACGCTGAGAATTAGGCCTATTGGAAGAATAGGATGATGTACTTAATCATGGCCAAGGACTACCGCCTATGGGATCTTGTTGAAGATGGACCGTTCGTGCCTTAAATAAGGAAGGCGGATTGAAATGCCAATGACAAGAAGATGATGGAGCTTATTGTAAGGCGTTGCACATTTTCTTTTGTGCTTTTGGCCCGGATGTCTATGCAAAGACATCTTCTTGTGAAAGTGCCAAGGAAGTATGAGACAAGCTTGAAGCTACATACGAGGGAACAAACGAAGTAAAGGAGACCAAGATTGGTCTTCTCAAATATGAGTATGAGAACTTCAAGATGAACCCAGAAGAAGACATCACAAGCATGTTCGATAGTTTCTCTACAATCATCAACAAACTTAAAGGTTTTGGAGAGGAGATTCCGGAAGACAAGCTCGTTCAGAAGTTTTATTCACTTCCCGAATCATGGGAGGGCAAGACGACTGCTATCATCGAAGCCAAGAACCTAAAGGAACTCAAACTTGATGAGCTAATTGGGTCCCTTCTTACCCATGAAATGATGTCTACACCCTTGAAGAGGGAGAAGGAGAAGAAGATCAAAGAGCGAGGCATTGATGTTAATGTCATTGTTCTCAATTCCTCCAAATGCCAACATGAAGAATAAAGTGATGAGGAAAGTGAAGATGAAGAGATAATTCATCTCTTCAAGAAATATTCTAGATTTATGAAAAGTAAAATGGAAGACTCCAAGCATGAATCGAAGAAGAAGAAGAAGAAGAGGGAAAGCTCCTCAAGCCATAAGAAGAAGGCATATGTGGCTACTTGGAGTGATGATGATTCCACTGATAATGAACAAGTCAATCGTTGCCTTATGGCCATCCAAGAAGATTCAATGGTAACTTCTAATTCATCTACTTCAACTTCTTATTCTTTTGATGAATTACAAGATGCATATGATGATTTGGTTTTAGAGTTTAAAAACCACATTTTGAAAAACAAGAAAGTGGTTTCAAATTTGAAAATTCAAAATGATTTGATTTCTAAAACCAAAATTGAACTTGAACTAAAACTCAATGAGTTTGAACAAAAATGCGCTGATTTACAAAATTTGCTTCATAAAGTTAAAGAGAAAAAATATTTGATTTCCAAAGAGCTTGAAAAGAAAACCAATTTTTGAAAATCAAATTTTTATCAAAGACAATCTAGTGCCCCCTTGATTTTTAAATGGTAAATGTTTTAGAAGTATTTGGGTCCCAAAAGGACTAATTACTTCAACTAAAAGGATGAAATTGAAAAATGGATTCCTAATGGGACAAAATTATGTGCTACTAATGCTTTTGGATCCAAAGCATTTGGATACAAAAAATTACTTGATTGTCTTCTTTTAGCTGTGATGGAGATTGATCAATAAAGTACAACATTGAGGGGAGCTCCATACACACAAAGAAGATCACTTGAAGAAGGAAGACTTCACATCCTACCTTTTGTTCAAGTGTGGTAAAATTTTAGTTGAATTTTTTTGCTTTAATTTGTTTTTTTTTCTTTAATTCAACCAGTTTATCATAATTGTTGTACTAACCATTATATGATTCTTTGAGTAAGGGGGAGCCATTTTAAAACAAAAACTCTTATTTATTTTTTTTCAAAATCTTTTAAACCTCCATTGTTAGTTTGAGCTTAAAGTCATTTAAATTCTTTTTGATATAACAAAAAAAAGAGAGAAATTGTTTGAAAAATTGATTTTTCAAGTGAAAAAGGGGAACTTTAACTACATTTCATTTTTAAAATCTCTTATTCAAATTTTTAAATACTAAGGGGGAGAATCACAAACAATTTTTCAAGTTGGTTTTATTATATCAAAAAGTGGGAGACTGTTGAGATGTTTGTTTTGATATAGTAATAGAAAAATTGTTTTGGACTAAATTAAAAAGATTTCAAAAATGTTTATAAGTCCAAACAACTTGAAAATATGTTTGATGGGTATTATAAGGCTTTCGAATGTTTTAAAATGTCTTTAAAGTAGCCAAACCTGAGTTTTTCAAGTAACCGTACTGATACAGTGTATACCGTATCGATACGCTTTAGGGATTCAAGCTACAAGAAAATTCTAGTACCCAAAACCCGTACCGATATGGCTTGTTCATATCGATACGGAGTTGTGTCATACCGATACGCTTTGTAGCGTACCGATATAGTTTTAACTACCCCAAATGGCTAGTTTCTCAATGGTCATTTGAATTGCAGGTCGTACCGATACGGCTACCCATGTATCATTACAAACAGCTCCATAACTTCATTTATTACGAAAAATAAAGGCCCCAACGGCTCCAATTCAATCCCAACGGTCTCCAACGACTAGGAACTCAATTAGAAGTAAAGGGACCTTCAAGCATCTATAGAAGACTAATGATCCACAAGTCAACAACATTTTGATGAAAATTTGTCTTAGAGCTTAATTTCTCATTCTTTGTATAGACAACACTTGTGAGCTTAAATGTCAATGTATGCTTAAGTGTATTAAGTTTTGGGTGAGAGCTTAAGAGTGCAAACATCAACCTTTTTTGAGGGATTTCTAGTTTGCTAAGTTTTCTCTTGTTAGAGAGTGATCCCAAAACTCGGTTTGTGACATTTGGTTGCTAGACTTGGTGAGTGAGTCTAGGTTGTAATTGGTTGCCTCCTAAGCCAATAAAAAAGGAAGAATTCTTAGTGAATTGGTTGAAATCCTTATTGGGAGCTAAGGTAGTGGATGTAGAGTTTGTTAGAAGCTTAAACCACTATAAATCCTTTGTCTATTTTGTCTATCTTTTGCTTCCATCAAAAACAACAAAAAATTAATGTTCTCCACACTTGGCAAGCAATTCAGTTGAAGGATATCGAGCCTAACAGACAGAGACTAGGCCTGTAAACGAAACAAATGAACATGAATGAGGGTATGTTCATGTTCATTCGTTTAATTTTAACCAAGCAAATGAACGAAAAAGAACAATTAAACATACACAATTTCTTGTTTGTGTTCGTTCGTTAAGGAATGTAACTTGTTCGTGTCCGTTCGTTAAAATGATAAATGAATGTAAACGAACACAAATGAACATTGAGTACTATTTAATTTTTTATTTTTTATTTTTAATAAATGTTTTTAATTTTTTAAAATATAATACTTTGTTATGAAAAATAATAAATATTAATGGATACACGTGAATAAATTTAAACGAACATAAATAAACGTTCACGAATACAAATGAACGAACGAGCTCTTTGATCGTGTTCGTTCATTTAATTAAACGAACATAAAATCCTTTTCAAGTTCATTCGTTTATTAAATAAATGAGCTTCTCGCCGAATGATTTGTTAAATGTACGATTCGTTTATAGCTCTAAACATGGACAAATAAAATTTTAGGGTGGGCATAAATGAAATTTCAGAGGGGCTCCATCAATAAAATAGATAACTAATAGAAGAAAATTCAGATTCCAGGGTGGGAACGTGCCTACTCTGGACATAACGTGCATCCGCCGCTGATGATGTTCATTTTAGGAGACTCCAGTTCAATCATTTTGACTAAAGGTATGTGTGCATTGTCAAAGGGTTAAAAATATATATGAACATATACTACATTGTAATTACCTTTATACTACTACAAAATTTACCAACATCCATTTCATTCAAAATATACGATTTAAAAATACATAACTTTTTTTTATTATTAACAAAATACATAAGTTTTATCCAAAAAGACACATGCAAGATTACATGTCAAATAAACATGTTAAAATGAGAACAAACTATATCGAATCAGATGGGTTTTTCTTACTAGTGAGATTTCTTCTTTGCATTATTAACATCCACCTACTAATGTAAAATAATTTTAAAAACAAGAGAAAACAGAGATTTTTGAATTGAAACTTGATAACTTAAATAGCAAAATTAACGGTTTAAGTACTAGTGAACATACCTAAAACTAATGTGTTGTGGAAATGAGAAATTATTCTCTTAACAAGTGAACAAATCTAAAACCTGTTAAAATGAGAATAAACTCATAACACACGACTAATCTCTTCATCATATTGAGTTATGCGATAAATCAACAATTTTAACCAATACATCTCATAATGTAGGTAAGTGCTCTAGAAATATGTTGTACACACGACAAACGAAAAAAAATCAAACAAGCAAGAACACAAGAGATTTAACAAGGTTCAACAGCGTGCTTACGTCCTCGGGGAGCAAAGAGCGGTTGTTTTCTTTTATTCAATCGATGGTCCTTAGGTTACAAATAACACATCTATTTATAGACCTGAATACATGGTCACCAATAAACCTTATTCAATAAGATCTCATACTTAAAATAGATTTCTACTCATATAAGTAACCCTACTCGGTACAATTACAAAGATACCCCGTACCGTACCGTAGGACTTCACCCCTGCACCCCAACCCACTTAATCTGAGCCCACCGAAAACTTGAGTACTCTTTTGATGGACAGATGCTCTCTCTCTGTTATGTTCGCTCGCTCACTCCCGCTCCGCTCCAACATCTGTCCTTTTACAATATATGAGCCATACTTAACAAATCTCCACCTTGGCGAATATCATCCCCTAAAGAGATAAATCTAGAGTCTCTCACACATCAAAGTGGGTTGGGCTACTGTGCTTCTCTAGCATTTGCAAACATTCAAAAAGTCCAAACAATGCTTGAACTTTTCTGTAGTAACATGCTTGGTCAACATATTAGTTGGATTGTCTGTAGTAACATGCTTGGTCAACATATCAGCTGGATTGTCTGCAATATGCACCTTTTGTAACAATATCTCACCAGATGCAATCAACTCTCTAATCTTGTGAAACCTCACATCAATATGTTTAGTTCTAGCATGATACACCTGATTCTTAGCCAAATGAATAGCACTTTGTCTATCACAATGCAACTGAACTCTACCTTGCCGAATATCCAATTCCTTCACTTGCCCGATAAGTCATAATGCTTCTTTTGTAGCTTCAGCTACTTCCATGTACTCAACTTTAGTTGTTGATAATGCCACAACAGACTGAACAATTGACTTCCAACATATAGGCCCTCCACCAAGGGTGAAACATACCCAGTTGTAGAGCTTCTATCATCCAAATCACCTATATAGTCTGAATCCACATATCCAACAATCAAAGGATCATGTCGTTGACTGCCGAAAACAATTCCATGTCCTATAGTACCCTTTAAATACATGAAAATCCACTTGACTGCTTCTCAATATGATCTTCCTGGTTTACACATGTATTTACAGACTTGACCAACAACATGAGCTAAATCAGGACAAGTACATACCATCGCATACATCAGGAAGCCGATAACACTGGCATAAGGGACCTTTGCCATCTCTTCAATTTCCTTGTCTGTCTTCGGAAACTGTTCTGTAGAAAGCTTAAAGTGATTCGCCAATGGAGTATTCATGGGATTTGCTTTGCTCATCCCAAACCTATCTAACACTTTCTCAACATAGCCTTGCTGAGATAACCACATTTTCCTTCTATCTCTGTGAATCTTCATTCCAAAATTATCTTTGCAGCTCCTAAGTCTTTAATATCAAATTCTTGACTTAATAAAGCTTTCAAACCGACAACATCATGCATATACTTTCCAGCCAACAACATATCATCAACATACATTACCAGAAAAATAAAAGAACCATCATCAAGGCTTTTAACATAGACACAACAATCATACTCACATCGCTTGTAGCCAATCTGAATCATGTAGGAGTCGAATCGCTTGTACCATTTTCGCGGATACTACTTCAACCCGTACAAGGATTTCTTTAACCTGAAAATCAGATGTTCATCTTCGGATTGAAAGAACCCTTTTGGTTGCTGCATATAAATATGCTCCTCTAGATCACCATGCAAAAAAGCAGTTTTAACATCCATCTGCTTTAAATGCAAATCCGAACTAGCTACAAATGCAAGAACTGCACTGATTGAAGTATTTCTAACCACATGAGAAAAGATTTCATCATAATCAACTCCTTTTTGCTGTGAAAAACCCTTTGCTACCAATCGAGCCTTGAACTTTTCCCCCTCTTTTTCTAATACTGCTGGTTTCCTTTTATACACCCATTTGCAACCAATAGCCTTCTTTCCCTCATGAAGCCTAGCTAGCTCACACGTATGATTTTTTTGCAAAGATTCCATCTCCTCAACCATTACAACCATCCATTTTCTTTTCTCCAGACTAGAGATAGACTCTTGAAAAGTATCCAGATCTTCACTAAATATGTGAAGTGTAAAAGACACCATATCTTCAAAACCCAATCTGCATAGAGCCTTTACATTGATGCGTCTCTCTCTATCTCCGGCTAAATTATAATTCTGCAACGAAATTGTATTAGAGTCACCATAAGTTGAATTCGAACTTTCGCCTTTCTCAACTGTTACTTCTTTCTCAACTACTCTTGGATACTGTTCGGAATCTACCAGCACTTTGTCTCGGTTCTGCTGCAATATGAATTGCTCGTCAAAAATTGCATCTCTACTAATCATTGTTTTCCTTGAAACTGGATCCCAAAACTTGTATCCTTTGACACCTTTCTTGTAGCCTAAAAATATGCACTTCTTCGATTTTGCATCAAGTTTTGATCTCTCATCACCATGTACACGCACATAAGCAGGACAACCAAAAATCTGTAAGTGTGAAAAATCAACTACATTGCATGTCCATACCGCTTTTTCAACTTTTCCACCCAAAGATACCCGTGGTGACCTGTTGATGAGATAGCATGCCATACTTACAGCCTCTACCTAGAAGTTTTTAGGAAGCCCTACATTCAGTCTCAAGTACCGAGCCTGCTCATAGAACTTCAGAAACTGCAAATCTGTGTACTATGTGCCATTATCAGACCTTAAATACTTGATCTTTCTACCCGTTTGGTTGTCCACTTCAGCTTTACACACCTTGAATTTGGAAAAGACTTCATATTTCTGTTTCAAGAAATACACCAAAACTTTCTTAGAAAAATCGTTAATAAAAGTAACATAATACACAAATCCACCCAATGATGATTCTCTAGTAGGCCCTCATACATCAGAAAGCACATAATCAAGAATCCTTTCAGTTTTTTGCTTTCCTATCGTGAAACTGACTTTAGTCTGTTTACCAAGAATACAAAATTCACAAAAATCGAGCTTGCAACTTTTGACACCATGCAATAAATTTCTTTTATGCAATTCAACCATTCCACGTTCACTAAGATGACCAAGACGCATATGCCACAATTTTATATTATCATCATATGACTCGACATAATGAGCTCTGCCTACAACTGTACTCCCTAACATTTTATAGATATTCCCTGCAGTTATCTTTCCTTTCATCACAGTCAATGCACCTTTAACAATCCTAATGGTTTCTCTATCCTCATCAGCTTTAGGAATTAAACCATTCTTATGCAAAGTGCCCAAAGAAATTAGAGTCTTTTTCAAATCCGGTATATGCCTAACATCACATAATGTTCTAACAGTACTATCATACATTTTAATTCCGACTTCACTAATACCGACAATATTGTGACATCTATCAACACCTAAATAGACAGAACCAGAATTAACAGACATATAGGTAGAAAACCACTCCTTGTTAGGCATTATATGATAAGAGCATCCTGAATCAAGAATCCAAGCATCCGTGAACTGATTTGTTAAATTAGAAAGCATATCACCATCACTGCAATTCAAATTCTCATTCTGTACCACATTCACAGTTTTGGATGATGCATCATGTTTATCATCTAACTCCTTTTTCCAATTTGGACAGTCTCGCTTCATATGTCCTGGCTCCTTGCACTTGTAACGAAACGTCTTCTTGCCTCTAGACTTTGATTTAGAATTCCATCTTCCAAAACTCTCCTTCTCTGACTTCCTTCCACGGTCGTGATTACCCTTAACATATAAACCATCAGCGTGAGAGCTTTCGCCTGTATTCTGCCTTCGCTGGTTGTGAGCCAACAATGCTGCAGTAATCTCTTCAACTTTGATTTTTCCCCATATGTAAGAGTAGTCACCATGTGTTCATAAGAAGAAGGCAACGAACACAACATAATCATTTCTTTGTCTTCATCTTCAATCTTCACATAAAGTGAGTTAAATCAGTGATTATTTGATTGAAGATATTCACGTGTTGCGCCAAATCCTGACCTTCCAGCATCTTCAGCCCATACAACCTTTGCTTTAGATACAATTTATTTGTCAAAGACTTGGACATAAATTGACTTTCCAACTTGCTCCATATCTCTCCTAGAGACGTCAGATCCATAACGTGATACATAATCTCATCTGCCAAACATAACCTTATGGTTCCAGTCGCTCATTGCTGCAGTTCTTCCCAATCGTCGTCCTCCATCGATGCTGGTTTTGTAGATCGTAAAGCCTTTAAAACCTTTGTTGCACTAATAAATCCTTTACCCTTGTCTGCCACAATCCGAAGTTACCTTCACCATTGAACTTGACCACTTCGAATTTCGCACCGGACATAGCCATCACAACCAGGCTCTGATACCAGTTGTTGTGCACACGACAAAAAAAAGAAAATCAAACAAGCAAGAACACAAGAGATTTAACGAGGTTCAGCAGTGTGCTTACGTCCTCGGGGAGCAAAGAGCAGTTGTTTTATTTTATTTAATCGATGGTCCTTAGGTTACAAATAACACATCTATTTATATACTTGAATACATGGTCACCAAGAAACCTTATTCAATAAGATCTCCTACTTAAAATAGATTTCTACTCACATAAATAACCCTACCCGGTACAATTACAAAGATACCCCGTTCCGTACCGCGGGGCTTCGCCCGCGCACCCCAACCCACTTAATCCAAGCCCACCGAAAACTCGAGTACTCCTTTGATGGACAGATGCTGGTTCACTTAATTCGAGCTATGATTCGCTCGCTCACTCCCGCTCCGCTCCAGCATCTATTCTTTTACAATATATGAGACATACTTAACAAAAGACAATCAAATGTCCTTTATAAAAGGTGGCTAGTTCTTCACACTTACGTAGGAGATTTCATTAATTTTATCTCAATATATATACCATTCGAATCATAGCTGTGAAATCATTAAGAGCTTCTTAGAAAGCTCAGCCTCTCAAATTTAAATTTAGTGAATCGTCAAGTTTGTCTAAAAAAATCACCATTATGAATAAAAATTCAACATTTTTTATCAGTAAATTCATCTCAATAGGACCACCTAAAGATCATGAGATGTGAATTCATTAAAGTATATACTCATTCTTCCATATTTATGAACTTATCAAGTCTTTCACTAGACCACCCAAAACTAGAGATATGAATTTATCAAGAACAAAATCTTAACCTTATGCGTGTACATAGTTCACCATAAGGATAGTTAAATTGTAAACTATGAGTCTTTCTATGGTCTCTTCTGTTCAAGTTGAACTTAGAAGACTAAATTGGGTATGGCCATAAGTTTCTCAACTAATGAGTTAAGCATCGTCACCCTCGACGAATCCAAAATTATTTTCTTCTTTTAATTTAAAGTTAAGGTATCAACAGGGTCCTCTCGTACTCTAAAATGAGTATTACATCTTTTATTTCACAGACTCGTGTCATCTCTTATCATTATAGCTTGGTTTTTATCCTACATAAATGATAGCTTATTAATCAAGTAAAACACAAAAGGTGAATGTTTTTTTCCCTCATAAGGAATTTCAACATATAGATTCCAAAAACATTTGTAAGTATTACAGTGGAAGAAGAAGAAGAATTTTATTCTTGTATATGATGATCAAAAACAGAATTGTACAAGCTATATAAATAGCTAAGGAAAAGGAAATGCCGCCAATACTAACTGAATTTTAAACCAACTAACTAACCTACTAACAGCTAACACAAATATAACAAACTATATTGTATAATATCCCCCCTCAAGATGGAGGCGAATGAATGTTCAAAAGACCCATCTTGAGAAGAAGAGAGTTGAAAGTTGGTGAATGAAGTGGCTTTGTAAAAATGTCAGCAAGCTGATCAGCAGAACGAACATGGAATAGCTTGATAAAACCATCTCGAACTTTGTCTCGGATGAAATGACAATCAACCTCCACATGTTTGGTACGCTCGTGGAAGACCTGGTTAGAGGCAAGATGGATTGCGGATTGGTTATCACAGTAAAGTGCAGCAGTGGTGATATCAACCTTGAAAGAGGAAAGCAACGATCGAAGCCAAACCAATTCACAAACTGACGCAGCCATGGCACGATACTCAGCCTCGCAAGAAGATCGGCTTACAATCTGCTGCTTTTTGGCCTTCCAAGACACTAAATTATCTCCAAGGAAGATACAAAAACCAGTTACCGATCGTCTGGTGTCCGGACAAGCCCCGTAATCAGCGTCCACAAAACCACTTAATTGTAATGTAGAAGTGGATGAGAAAAATAAACCAAGAGCAGGGTTACGCTTAATGTAAGCAAGGAGATGATGAACTGCAGCAAGATGAGAAGAGCGTGGAGAAGCAACAAATTGACTTAGATGGTGTACCGAGAAAGCAATATCAGGCCTGCTATGAGTGAGGTATAACAACCTCCCAATGAGCCTTCGATAAACCTGAGGATCAGGAAGCAAGTCACCTTCAGCCACAGTTAGCTTATGAGAAGGAACCATGGGCAAATCAGCAGGCTTTTTAGCCAAAGACCATGTGTCCTCCAAGAGTTGCAATGCATATCGTCTTTGAGAAACCGAAATACCAGAAGGATTTCGAGCAATCTCGAATCCTAAGAAATAACGCAATGTGCCAAGATCCTTGAGTTTGAAATGTGTCTGAAGAAAAATCTTCACAGCTTCCAAATCTTCAAGACATTTCCCAGCAAGGATGATATCGTCGACATAGACTAAGAGAACAGTCAAGCTATCACCAGAACCCTTAACAAACAAGGAATGATCAAATGGTGATTGTAGGAAACCAAACTGAAGAATAACACTGGAGAAAGCAGCAAACCACTGACGAGAAGCTGCTTAAGCCCGTAAATTGATTTATTCAACTTGCAAACTAAATCCTGACCTTCAATGGGAGGAGTGTAACCAATAGGAAGACGCATGTAAACCTCCTCATCAAGTGAGCCGTTGAGGAATGCGTTATTAACGTCGAGCTGCAACAAGTGCCAACCATGAACTGCCACAAGAGCTAGAAGAACTTTAAAGGAATTCAACTTTGCAACAGGAGAGAAGGTGTCCACGTAATCAATCCCTTCAATTTGGGTAAAACCCTTTGCAACCAAACGGGCCTTGTAACGATCAACGGAGCCGTCGGCGTTATACTTGACACGATACACCCATTTACAATCTATGGGATGCTTGCCAGTAGGTAAAGAAACGACCGTCCAAGTGTTGTTGGAATGCATGGCCTGCAGTTCTTCATGCATGGCACGTCTCCAATCAGGGGAGGTAACAGCCTGATGATAAAAGACAGGCTCTTTAATAGCAGAAATGTTAGCAATGAAACTGCTGAAATCAGTGGATAAACGCATGCTAGATACACAATCTTCAATGGGATAAGAGCAAGAAGAAACGCTATTCAAATGGTATTCCTGAAGATAATGAGGCCTCTGAACAACACGAGAGGAGCGTCGAATAGGAATAAGAGGCTGACTCACTGGAGCTGAAGAAGTAGTAGGAGGAATAGAGGAAACATGACCATGCACAACCTCAGGCATAGAACGTGGTAACACAGTGTCAGGGAACAAATCCACATCAACACTTGAAGCAATTGACTGAAAGGGGAAGATGTCCTAATGAAAAACCACATTTCTGGAGACAACAAAAGAATGAGTCTTCAAAACATAAATTTTGTAACCCTTAACACCTGGAGAATAACCAAGAAAAACTCCTGGCAAAGCACGCTCAGAAAATTTGTCCCTGTGAGCTTGTAAGGTCGAAACAAAGCAAAGACAGCCAAACACCTTGAGAGATAAGTAATTAGGAGTAGACTTGTGAAGTAGCTCATAGGGAGATTGATTGCCCAAAACAGAAGATGGCAAACGATTGATCAAATAGGTGGCAGTAAGCACACACTCACCCCAAAAACGAAGAGGCACCCTGGATTGGAAAAATAAAGCACGAGCAACACTGAGTAGATGCTGGTTCTTACGTTCCACAACTGAATTCTGTTGAGGAGTCTCAACACACGAGAACTGATGCACTATGCCCAGCTTACCAAACAACTCAGTGAACTTTAAATCTGGTGCATTGTCGGAGCGAAACATCTTAATATCAAGTGAAAACTGCCTCTTAACCATTGAAATGAATTGAGGAATAATAGCAGAAACATCAGATTTATGTTGCATGAGGTAAGTCCATGTAGAACGTGTATGATCATCAACCAAAGTCAAGAAATAACGTTGATTTGCATGAGTAGCTTCTTTAAATGGACCCCAGACATCACAATGGATTAATTCAAAAGGAAGAACAGCTCGTGTGAAGGATGAAGCAAATGGAGGACGCTGTTGCTTTGCTAAGGGACAAATGGAACAAACATCATCTTTATTGATTTGTAAAGAAGGTAATACATCTTTCAAAGAATGTAATACATGAACACTAGGGTGGCCAAGCCTATTGTGCCACGAAATACTGTTTACATGAGTCGAAACAGAACATTAATCATCTTTAACATGTAAAAGACCATGCAAACTTAACAAGTATAGCCCCATATGCAAGTTACCCTTTCCAATCACACTGCAGCGGTCCTGGATTAAGCAATCAGTAGGAGAAAACGAAACATTAAGGCTTGAGTCTCGAACCAAACAGCTAACAGCCAGAAGATTAAAATGAAACTCTGGCACATAGAGAACATCTTGAAGAACTATACGAGAAGAGAGGCAAACAGTTCCACAAAACTGAACTTTGACAATGTAATTGTTAGGCAACAAAATATTACTCTCACCAATAGGCTTCAAAGATTGAAACATGTTCTTGGAAGAACAAACATGTCTGGAAGCTCCAGAATCGATAATCCAGCAATTCACATCATTAAAAGAACTAAAATGATTAACAAAGGAAGGAATCTTGCCTTGCATTGCGAGATTAAGGGAAGTAGAAGGAACATCTGCTACCGAGGCTGCCTGAAGCTGATTGGTCAGCATGGAAATGAGCTGATGACACTGATGTGTGGTCAATTGATCATTACCAACATTAGAACTCGAACGAGTATCAGAAGATAACACCTCAGAAACAATAGGAGCAACATTCACATGAGCTTGCTTTGATCGAACAGTATAACCTGAAGGGAAACCATGCAATCGATAACACTTATCCTTGATGTGGCCCAATAGACCACAATGACTGCACTGAGGTCGACCCTTCTTAGGAGCATTATAAGTCTTGACAGCAAAAGTTGCTTCAGCTATGGGATTAGATAATCGAATGGACCTTTGACTCTCTTCTTGAGCAACTAAGGAAAAAACCTTTGTGATTGAAGGCAATAGATCAAGAAGCAAAATCTGGCCACGAACATGAGCAAAGGACTCATTCAATCCCATGAGAAACTGCATTGTCAACTCCCTTTGTTGCTCATCAATCATCTTGCGTACACCCTCACAAGTGCAAGTCGAGCAAGTACAAACTGACTTTAAAGAAGCAAGCTCATCCCAAACTATTTTAAGTTGAGTATAGTAAGCACTAACTGTTAAAGAACCTTGAACCAATTCATGTAATTTCTTTTTCAGATGAAAAACACGAGGGGCATTATTCTGTTGAAACCTATCTTCAAGGTCTTTCCAGATATCAACAGCACATGAATGGAAAATCAAACTAGCAGCAATGTCTTTTGATACAGAGTTAAGGAGCCAAGAATTAACAAGATTGTTGGCACGTTTCCAAGAATCATATCGTACCTGATCAGTAACCGCAGGGGCAGTGATTGAGCCATCCACAAACCCAATTTTGTTTTTGGCAGAAAGGGCCATCGCCATGGAACGCTTCCAGGAATTGTAATTATCATTTGATAAGAGCTGCGTCACCAAACTCATGCCAGGATTGTTGGACTGATGAAGGTAATAGGGATTATTACCATTGTTGAAATCATCATTGGGATTGACAGCCATGGAAACAAGAAAGAAATGAAAAAGAAAGAAGAAAAGGCTCGAGAGAAGAAAGCTCGAGGAAGAAAAGAAAGAAGCTCAGGGAAGCTCAAAACTCATCTGATACCATATTACAGTGGAAGAAGAAGAAGAATTTTATTCTTGTATATGATGATCAAAAACAGAATTGTACAAGCTATATAAATAGCTAAGGAAAAGGAAATGCCGCCAATACTAACTGAATTTTAAACCAACTAACTAACCTACTAACAGCTAACACAAATATAACAAACTATATTGTATAATAGTAAGATAAACAAGGAGAGATGACAATAAATAAATCATAAGAGTTAAAACAAGTTCAACTGTGTCGTGACATAAACCATCTCTTTAAAAGTTAATATATATTGATTGGTATAATCCTGAAATGGATACCATCCCTCCGAAGTTAACATAGTTGTTCAAAATTTACACACCCGAATTATGAATTGGAAAACAATCCCTATTGTTCTTCTCGAAAGGAAACTGATCGGAAAATTTTTCCTGACAACTCAACTGAAAAAAAGAAAAAGAAAAATGGGAAGGTCTGTAAAGTATAGAGAAAGTAGAGAGGATCAATGCTCTTCTTTTTGTGTTTAAAATGAGGAAAACCAAAGCTATATATATGATCAAACTGATGGTAAAACTGTAAACAATAATCAAAATAATCAGGTTAATAAATGGTCGTAATAAGTATGATAATAATGATTTTAACTTTCCATTAAAATTGGTAACAACCATTTTATTTGAAATATCTTATTTAAAATACATTTTTTTGTCAAAAAAATGTGTGGTTACATATCGAAGTCACGTTTTAATACTAACGCAAATCAAATCAAACTGGACGGGGATTTTCAAACACAATGTGGGATTTCACTTTGCATTATTAACAATAAGGCTACATGGTTTAAGATACATTTCTCCCACAATTCTTAGTCTACATTATGCCAACACCAATTCAATTGAGAACTAATTAAATTGGTTAAGGTCATGCAATTCTTAACCCTAATATTATATATTTCTCCCTTTGCGTTATAAACAATAGGGGTACATAGATGAAAATAATTTATAACATTGGCTATAACATTAATTAAAATAAATTTATTTTATAAAATATAATTATAATCTAAATATTATTAAGCATTTAACATGATGTAATGGTTGGCTTAGTTGTCATGTGTTGTGGGCCTTTTGTCAAAAAAAAAAACATCTCAGGTAGGCATGTAAACTCGGGTACACGGTTAGGTTTTAGGTCGAATTAAATTAGAATGGGTCAGATCGAATTCATGTTATGTCGTGTCGACTCAGGTAGGTGCAACATGAGTCGGGTCAGGTTCGGGTCGACTCGGTTTGGATCAATGTCGGATTGATCCCAACTCAAACTTGATTCGGGTTCAAATTTGGTCAATTTTAAGTTGGTCAATATCAGGTTCAGGTCAAAATAGTTAATTATCGCATTAATTCAGGTTATGATATACATCGAGTCAGGTCATTTCGGGTATCAAGTTAAGTTCAGTTCGGAAAACGTTGGTTTCATATAAAATTCGGGTCAAATATTATTGGTTTCAAGTGAACTTTAAGTCGAGTTTTAATTGGGTACAAATGAACTTCGAGTCATTTAAGATAAATTTGTAATCTTACTTTATCAATAAGTAATATTTCTGCTTCAAATAATAATGACACTAACAAGAATAACAAATTAACAAGTAACAAGAAAAAATATTTATTTTTTAATTATAATAAATTAATAACAACATTTCTAGTTTTAATAATACCGATGGTGATTATATGTTTTAGGGGTATAGAGTTGATGTTTAAGGTTTAGAGTGTATGATTTATGGTTATAGGGTTGGAAATTGGGGTTATAGAATTTAGGGTATATGAAAAAATTGTATTTTGGATTGGTTGGGTGTAATGACGTTTTTGAAATCAAAACTTTTATATGTCCCACTTTTTGAAAGAGATTTGTTAAAAAGAGGATTTTCTTTTTGGAAAAATTCGTGTTTTGGAAAACGGTAGAAAATTTAGAGTCGTCACCGGCCACTAAGGTAGGCCGGACACCACAAAAGCAGAGATTCGATTTAAAAGGGTTCGAGAGTTGGTTACATGTGGGATGGGATTAACACCCCCATCACGCCCGGAAATCGGTACCAAAATACTCGTTGCCTTTAATCGATAGAAATTATTTAAGATTTAAAGTGAATTTAATTAGATGTTTTTAAGTGAAAATTTGACTTAAATGATATGGGTTTTATCAAATCGTGGCTTTGAAATTAATCGAACATTTAATTAATAAGGATGACGGTACGCCGGACCATAGACTAAATCGACATCATATAAGTCTAATAGTCGTGTTAGTTTAGGGTTTGGATCCCGTACGTCACTTTTATGCATGATGCAAGCATTTAGGAATGATGACATGTTATTTCCATTTTTAATTATTACTTACCTAGAGACAGTGAAAATTAACCCAAATATTTGGTATACATCCATTTAGCTCGGACTGTTTTGACAAAAATACTGGGGTTAATAAATATCTCTCTTTTGTATATTTTAAATTAATTAATTATCATACCAAATCATTACCGGTTTAATGAATGACAAATATAAGATGCATGTCACGGAAAAGCTTGAAGGTAAACACACAAAAGCCCACCTGAGGCCCAATCCTAAAAGCTCGAATTATGGGAGACCGATTAGTGATCTAATCAGATTAGGTGATTTTAATATTACCCTAAATTCTTTACGACATAAAAACTAGAAGATCTTAATAAATTATGAATTATCTTGTGTTTTAGCCATCTAAATTTAGTGTTAGTTTTATCTAAAAAAAATTAAGAATGGCTTAACCAATTTAATGGGCTTAATATCAATCCTAATAAGACAGTGATGAATTTAAGCGAATTAAACTGGTTAAGACCCTAAACCTGTTTCAAGCTCTAAACCTAAACCGATTTAACTGTACAAACCGTGCCCCTATGAGACGGGCACAAGATTTGTAATCCCCTGGACTCGCCTATGTGTTAGCACGGATCCTAGGAAGTCATATTAGGGTCATCGGAGCGACCCACATTCACATTTCATGTAAAACAAATTGTCAAATCAATTGAAACCATAAATCAAGTTTAATAAAATTAAAATACAATTTCATAAATTATTTAGACGATAAAACAAAAACTGTAATACAAGTTACCAATACAAGTTTCAGTCTCAATATGAAACAAGACGAGACATACATGCCCCCTAATTACACAAGTACCGTATTCTGCAAGCAAAGCTGAAGAAACTCCCATACCAACGTTGACAGCTGCGACATGGTCGATCTTCTAACCTGTGATGGTAAAAACAACGTAAGCTTTGGAAAGCGCAGTAATACATACTACCAAGGGATGCTAAAGCACAAGCAAGTGTGTGGCAAGCTTAACACTGTCATGATAAACTGGGCAACGGTGAGCTCAAATTACGTTTCGATATTTCAGTGGAGCATTATACCAGAAGGTAACATAGTTGTTCTTTATTTGATCACCCGAACCTTGAGAGATGAGTCTAAGGCCGGAGATTCAAAGAGATTCAGATTTCAAAAGTTGGATCAAGGAGTTCAGAGTGGTTCATTAAGCGTGAATTGTAAGTTTACGGAGAGTTCAACTTTGATACATTAATTTAGTAGGGTACGTTTTTGAAGAGGTCGGAAAGTTTTATTAATTTACTTAACTACCCTCCAACTGAACTCCAAAATGAAATTCCCCCTAAGCTGCATATAGAAGGTCTTACCCTAGGCCTGAGGCGTATGAGCCTACCTAAGGGAATGCCCTAGGTCCAGAAAGACTTACCCTAGGCTCGTAGGCGTAGGAGCTTAACATAAAGGCTTACCCTAGGCCCATTGGGCGTAGAAGCTTAGGTCCAAAAGGACTTACCAGGGCTGAGCCTACAGATCTTCATTCATATCCCAGATAATATACCCTAGATATTTTCAATTTATATTCAGAAGACATTATTACAGAAAATAGATATCAGATCTACTTTTATGCCTGAAGACAGATGTTAAATATATTTTATGATTATTATTATTGTTATTATTATTATTATTATTCAAAGCCATGTATCATATATATTTTCATAACAGAGAAAATAAGCCATATATTGCTTTCTTTTCGAATAACAGTGTCATACTATTGATATTTAGGCAAATAGTGTTTTGGTTAAGAACAAAGCATATTTATGGATATATGGTACGCGCCTTACGACCTAATTTATTTCTCAGAAACACTCGATAAGTATCAAAAAGAGAAGTTCGACAATCTTTGGACGGATTTCAGAATGAGGTCCCTACGAATAGGCGAGTTCGATAAAACAACTCGGACTAAACATCGAAAGTTGATGAATTAGGATTATCAAGATTTCAAATATATCGCGAGCAAATCAAACGTTACAACTTACGAGGGTATTATAGTCGTTTTGAGCTTCATGGGTAATTTGATAATTTAGACCAATCAGACATAAGCAACGACACACAGAATCCAAGAATTCGAGTTTCTCTTCAGGTTTTTGAGTCCCTTAAACTGGTCAGAACCCAACAGTGCGATGTTTATTATTAACCGGATAAATACGTCTTAAACATTTATTTCGCAAAATTGACCACAACGTATAACCAAAAGTAGTTTGCCTTTACCAATCATCTACTAAACTTATTACTAGGAATCGAGCATATATTCGAACGGTATTTTCCAAGTATCCGACCTATGCATTGCACTTGAACTCATTCCAAAACATCAGATGGGCCTTACGAGAACATATATCTCTTACCTTTAACTATGTACTTTCTCCAAATAAATTATACGCCTTCATATAATATTCCTCCAATATTATCTTAGTATCAGAAACGATCAATAGACACAAGTCGTATATTACCACTTTTTTTGAGCCACTACATGGTTGGCTTTATTTGGAGTTCTCAAATCTATGTCTTAGAAATATTCTCAGTCATTATAATATCCGAGGGTATTTCAGAAAATACGACACCCGAAGGTGTTATGATTGTTCAGAGTCTTCCGGTCCTTCCAACTTTTTAATCGTTTCAGACCTCAAAGATATATCACATATGTCGGTTGATTGACAATTAATGACCGAGGAAATTTCAGTCTTTGGCGTCATTCAATCCCATTCAAATCTTAACAGTATTTTCAATCCTTTTTAATCATTGAAATAAATTTCATTTTACACCACATTGATCAATTCATACATGCGAATATTCCCCAAAAATATATATTCAGAAGATTATTCGGAATTCAAGCAAACTCAAGTACTTTACAAACCTGAGG
This sequence comes from Hibiscus tridactylites, assembly GCA_958450335.1. Lineage (NCBI taxonomy): Eukaryota > Viridiplantae > Streptophyta > Magnoliopsida > Malvales > Malvaceae > Hibiscus > Hibiscus tridactylites. The sequence goes on from OY288266.1 coordinate 57,254,797, forward strand.
GTCAAGTCTGGTTACCATGACATTTCTGTAATCTAAGGTTTTCAATTGTATCAGATGTCTTACCGGATCAAGTATATGTAACGCCCTGGTTTTGGGCCTAGATGTTTTAATTGGTTTTATTTTAATTAATTAAAATGGGTAGTTAATGTGAGATTTCATCACGTAACTACCATATTCTCCTCATTTTCAGCCAAACACTAATTTCATTCATTTCTCTCCAGAATTCTTTTCTCCCAAACACTCTCTCAACATTTCCTAAACAATCTTCAAGAAATCCTTTCTAGTTCTTCAAGATTTTGCTAAGCAAAACTTGTCATTCATTGAGGAAAGCAAGGATTGGTGGTAAATCCCATTCTCAACCTCTAATCAAAGTTCTTTATTGAAGTTCCCAAGATATTTGGCTTTTAATTAATGTTTTTGGTTGAGTTTTCACTATAGTTTTGATTGGAGATCAAAATCTATTAAAAATGTGGTTGAAATCTTAATTTTCGGACTTATTTTGTTAAGCTCTGTTAAGGATTGATTTTAATTGAGTTTTAAGTTGGTTAATATGTTGAAATGAAGTTTTGATAACATAGATCCCAAAATCCTTGAGATTCATGAGTTTCTTGTTAGCTTTGAGTGAGTTTTTGAGGTGAAATGGTGGAATCTTGCTTCCTGGAGGTATAAGGATGGGTTAGGTTGTTTATTAGATGTGTTTTGATGTTTATAATGGATTGGAAGTGATGTATGTCGACTGGGTTTGGTTTAGGAAGCAATCGATTGAGTTTTCGGTTGTTTTAGATGGGTAAATTGGTGTAGTTTGGGTGAGCAACGAGTTTGTGAATTGTTGTTGGTGTTAAAATGCATTTTAATGCATTTAGATCTCTATTTTGATGTTGTAAAAATAAGGGATCTTGATTCGGGAGCAATCGAGGTGTTGTTGGAGGCTCCGGAAGAGTAATTTTCGTGTCGGTGAGCAAGGCTTCGCGTATCAGTGAGTGAAAATGGATTTTCCAGCTTTATAACGCTTTGAGAGTGGTCGTGGGAGCTTAGTGTAAGTTTGAAACACTTAGCTAAGCTCAAGTGTAAGTGATTCGAAAGTTTCTCTCGGAAATGTGCTATATTTTGATGAAAATGCACTTGCGTTAATTATGGTTTTGATTACTGTTTTAAAGCATGTTAGAAGCATGAGTAATGCTGGATTTTAATGCCATTGTGTTAAGGATGCACTAGGTAAGTGATCCTTGGTTTTATGTGATAAATGCATATGATGTTAAGCATGGTTATGCTTTGGTAATCGCATTGTATTTATGCTTGTAAAACAATGGATTATTGATGTTAAATGATTATATTGGCAAGTAATGAAAGTGGTTTTTGGTTCTTGTAATCGGATATATTTAGCTGGCTATAGGATTGGGTGCACCGTGAATAAAGTTGCCTTGGATGTCGAGGGGTTGTGATTGTGCCGTAATATCCATCCAAGTACCCTAATGATTGAGGCTAAGATCACAACAGTGAATTATTTAATCTCGTGTGTGAATCTTGTGGTATGTGTCCCATACTCTCGTTAGTGGAATTATACAACTACCGATGAGTGATGTTGAGGGGTTGTGATTGTGCCATTAATCTCCATCACGGGTGTTGAGGGGTTGTGATTGTGCCATGTATCTCCACCTTGTGTAGTCCGGTAGTATGTATGAAGCGTGTGCGACAACGCTTGCAATCCGTATATCCGATTGTGTCTTGAGTTGGTTTTGGTATGGTTTGAGAAATGATCACTTGGAAGCCAATATAATGTTGTGATTAATGGTTTAAGCATGGGATGCTTGTAAATAATGCTAGATTGCATGTGATGCTTGGTATAGCATGAGCAAAGGTTTATTTGTTGTTTTAAAATGATGCATAAGAACATTTGTTTTAGAAAGTGCATTGATGTCTTGAAAGGACATGTTTTATGTAAAGGCATGTGTTGATAAATGGTGATTTGCCCATTTGTGTGAAATGCATTGATGAATGTTGTTTAGTGATCATCACTAAGCTTTGTGCTTACGCTCATTTCTTTCATCAATGCATAGATTTAGGCATTCGAGGCAGCGAGTAAGCAAAAGGAATCCAAGCACTTTGGTCTAGCAAAGTATGTGGTTTTTCTTTGGTGTAATAAGAGGCAATGGGTGTGATTTCTACTCTTGGATGATTGAGGGTGTTGATTATTACTTTGTTCATATTTGGTTTGGTATTTTTTGAGTTGTAATTGGCCTTTGAAGTTTGATTGATGCATGATTGTGGCTTTTAGCTTTTGTTTGGTTTTAAAGACTACTAAGCATGCCTATAGAACCAATGCTTGCTTGATTGATGCTATGTTTTAGCTCGTACTTCGTAATGTTGATCTTTGATGCATAAGCATGTTGTATGTATGATGTGGCATGAATTGGAATGTTTTAGGGGGTGTTTATGAGTGAAAAACCAGCAAAGTCTACTGTTGCAGGGCAAGGCGTATCGGAACGCCCTTACCTGTTTTGGAACAGAGGCTTGAAATGGTCATAAGGTTTCGAAACGTATAGGAACGTTCCTGAACGTTTTTGCTACTAGAAAGGGGTGTTTCGATACGGGTTTCGGAACGCACCCGAGTATCGAAACGATCAACCTGGTTTTGAAACGACCGTTTCGGTACATGGCCTTGTGTTTCGAAACACCTGACCATTGAGTTTGAATTTGAATTGCTTCAGGTTTTTGTTTCTTACGTTTTAGTCCCTCGATCTCGAATGCTTAATTAAATGAGTTTGGATGACTTGTTTGAGATGAAATTTGGCATGTTGGCTTATTATATGATTAATTTTGGTTTGATAACCTTAAAACGTGTTTAGTCCTTATAATTTTGAAAAGTTACATATTAGTCCCTAAAAGACGATCGTATCCAATTGAACCCCTAAATGAACTCCGTTCGTTGTGTCACTTTCGCTAAAATGTTTTACTATTCACATAGGTTAATAATGTGCATCTAGATAAGTTAAAAAGAAAATAAGGTCGTCAATAGGGGTTGACTTTCACGAGTTGACTTTGGTTTTCCCTGTGTAATCTTCTTAGTTCGGGTCGACGTCTAGGCCGGTTAAGGGGGTTACATTTGTTGGTATCAGAGCCAAGTTTCGAAAGAATTGGGAATGATGGTATGTGAAATTGATACGTGTTGATGTATGTTGTTTGAAAAGCATGCAATTAGTTGAATTTTGAAGCTTATGCCATGCTTGGTTGATGTGAATTGCATGTGAAAGGAATATGATCATGTGATAGTGATGCGATGTTGTTATGTGCTGATTTTGGATGATGGAAAGCATGTTGAGCATGATGTGTCATTGTATGCTATGCTATGTTGAGGGAAATCGGGGTGCCCATTGCCATATTACACTAATCAAATGTTTTCGTAAACTTGGATTCTTGCTTGAAGCTGGCCTAAATGGTTTGATTTGTTTTTGTTGTTATGCTTTGTTTAAAATAGCACTATGGGTCAGAGAAGAGAGCTGATGTCGAATACAATAGTGCCTCATGTTGCGTGTAAAAGAGTCTATCGCAATTGTAGTGCAAGTGTACACGACGCAAGTAGTAAAGTGATACGAAGTATCGGATATCGTCTCCATAGGGATTGGGCTAATAGCTTCACCTTAATTCACTGCACGAAAGTAAAGGAAATATTTGAGAGTTGTCACGAAAATAATAAAGTAAAAGTAAATAAAAGAGTAGAAATATCAAGATAGAGAGAATGGGCTGGTATTGAATTGCTCAGTAGTGCAGGTATTGCAATGCTTAGGAACTCCAGTTCTGCCGTCACGTCTGTCGCGGCAGCACCTATCGCGGCAGCTGTCCGTTGGTCGTCGCGGCAGCAAACACACCAACTCAGTACTTCAAGTTTGGCAAGAATCCCAGATCTGCCTTGGCCTATCCCTAGGTCCAAGTTTGTCGATGATCACGTCTTTTATGATACCTCCCGGCGTGAATCGAAGGATGAACACCGATGTGTATGAATTCTTCTTTAGCCACTTAACCTTGCCCTATCCCTAGGCACAAGATAGTTCAACTATAAACTAGAGAACTTGCTCTTATTTCTTTCGTATACTTAACTCTCCCGATGCTAAGTAAATGGATAACCTCACAATGCTCTCCCGATGCTCTTGCAAGATATTAATAACCAAAATAAGAGCGGTCTGCCAGCTGCAGAGTTACTATCGTGGGCCGCGCCTTTCCAATACCTAATTTCTGAAAAACAGACTTTGGCATTAAGTTAACACTAGCACCAAGATCACAAAGTGCCTTACCCACAAATTTATTTCCGATTACGCAAGGTATGATGAAGCTCCCCGGATCCTTCTTTTTCTGGGGTGGCTGCCGGTGAAGAATACTCATGCAACCTTCTGTCATCTTTACCGTTTCAAATTCCCCAAGTTTATATTTTTTTGACATAACATCCTTGAGAAATTTAGCATAATCGGGCATCTCCCTAACGGCATCTAACAGCGGAATATTAATATGAACCTGCTTAAAAATATCATAAATCTTTTTAAGTTGAGATTCTTGCTTAGCTTGCTGTATCCGTTGAGGAAAAGGAGGTGGGGGACGATAATCAGCAATGCGTCCTTCCCACTACATACGAATCTGAGGAGGTTTAGGTTCATCAATTTTCTCCTCTTTCGCTTCTGCTGTCGTGACAGGTTCATCGGCAGCAGTCTGTTTATCACCTGTCGGGGCAGCTTCCTCGGAAGGTTTATCCAAGGCTGGTTCCTTTACTGTTTCAGCTTCTTTTTCTGGCCCTGGTAATTTCTCTCCACTCCTAGTAATAATTGCCTTACACTGCTCATGTGTGGGCTGCCTAGCATTTTCAGTATTACTAGGGAATCCTCCAGTCTGCCTTGGCTTAATATGTTGGGAAACCTGACCCATTTGTGTCTCCAGAGATTTCAAAGTAGCTTCATGATTTGTCATCCTCATCTCTGTTTTATCCATGAAATTCTATGTCTTCTTGACAAACTGATTCATATTCTCAATATAAGTACCTGTTTGAGACATAAAAGTGGCCAGAGTCTGTTCCAGTATACTGTTCGTGGTAGCTGGTTGCTGCTGTTGCTGCTGCGGTGGCAGTTGCGGCGGCAGTTGCGGCGGCAGTTGTTGTCGCGTCAGCAATCTAGGTCCTCCCTGATTCTGATTGTGTGCTTGCGGATTCAGGGCATTATTAGGATTACTCCAGGAAAATTTGGGATCCTTCCTCCAATTGGGATTATAATTGTTGGAATTGTAATTCGGCTTGTAATTTCCAACATATTTTCCCTCTTCTACTTGTATTGGGCACTCATCCCGACTATGATTTCCCTCACAGATATCACATACTTCCTCAACAGCAAATCCTTGTAGTCCATTATCATTCAATAACCATTTCATTGCTTTAGTAAGGAATGCTACCTGTGATTTCATTGTGCTGTCGGCTTCATAATCCTTGACAGCAAGTACCCGTTTACCCCCTCTTCTTGTAGTCGGAAACTGCTCCTTATTCTTGGCCAGATTTTTCAAAACTTGCAGTGCCTCGTCCGGATCTTTATCCAATAATAGTCCATTTGCTGCAGAATCAATTCGAATACGAGTTTGTAAGTTAGCAGCATTATAGAACTTAGTTACCTGATTCCAAACGGGGAATCCATGCATTGGGTAGTTCCGTAGAAGAGTAGTAAATTTGTCCCAGGCCTCGTGCATCGGCTCGTCATCTTCCTGTTGAAAAGTAGCAATTTCATTACGTAATCGCTCAGATAAATGCGAAGGATTAAAACGAGATAAAAATTCACGAGATAAATCTGCCCAAGTCATAATTGAACCCGGTGTCAGTTTATTCCACCAAGTTTTAGCTTTGTCCCTCAATGAATGGGGGAATAACCAAAGCCTCAGTATCTCCGGATTAACTCCTGGTAGTCTAAACGAACCACAGATCTCCTGGAACGTTTTGAGATGCTCCCTAGCATCTTCTGTCACAACACCACTAAACTGCCCGGCATTGTTGATTATACTAAACATGACAAGTTTAAGTTCGAAGTTATCAACATCAATATCCGGCAGTGTGGTTTCCAACTCTACATGATCGTTCAACATGTAGTCACGACATGACCATCGTCCGTCTGCGGCAGGCGGGTCGCCGACAGGCGGTATACCACCACCAGCGGGCGGAACATTTGCCATCTTCTCTAGATGTTCCTCAAGGTACTCGTTTCTGGCTAAAAGGTGGCGAAGTTGCTTCTTAAGATTGAAGGAACGTTCAATTTCCGGATCTAATGGATACTCAGGATCTTCACCTCTTTTAGATCTGCGCATAAACAAGAAAACCTCGTGAAAAGCAAGAGTTGAAAGCACCAACGAAAAACAGAAAAATAAAAATAAAAAGAAAAACAAAAATTAAAATGAAAAGTGCAATAAAAGAAAGGTAGAGTTATGTTGCCAATCCCCGACAACGGCGCCAAAAAACTTGTTGCGTGTAAAAGAGTCTATCGCAATTCTAGTGCAAGTGTACACGATGCAAGTAGTAAAGTGATACGAAGTATCGGATATCGTCTCCACAGGGATTGGGCTAATAGCTTCACCTTAATTCAATGCACGAAAGTAAAGGAAATATTTGAGAGTTGTCACGAAAATAATAAAGTAAAAGTAAATAAAAGAGTAGAAATATCAAGATAGAGAGAATGGGTTGGTATTGAATTGCTCAGTAGTGCAGGTATTGCAATGCTTAGGAACTCCAGTTCTGTCGTCACGCCTGTCGCGGCAGCACCTGTCGCGGCAGCTGTCCGTTGGTCGTCGCGGCAGCAAACACACCAACTTAGTACTTCAAGTTTGGCAAGAATCCCAGATCTGCCTTGGCCTATCCCTAGGTCCAAGTCTGTCGATGATCACGTCTTTGATGATACCTCCCGGCGTGAATCGAAGGATGAACACCGATGTGTATGAATTCTTCTTTAGCCACTTAACCTTGCCCTATCCCTAGGCACAAGATAGTTCAACTATAAACTAGAGAACTTGCTCTTATTTCTTTCGTATACTTAACTCTCCCGATGCTAAGTAAATGGATAACCTCACAATGCTCTCCCGATGCTCTTGCAAGATATTAATAACCAAAATAAGAGAACTTGAAGTCTATTTTATTGAACTTGAAAAATCCTAAAACAAAACAACCCTTGCAACTACTTTACAAATCAACCCGTGGCCCTAGAGGGGTTTTAGAACATATCGATGGCGGGTAAACGGCGGAGGGTTTTGGTTGTCGGTTTAAAGAGGGAAATCGGCTATGGGTTATGGGATATGATCTAGGTTAAAATATATGCCCTTATATAAGCTTTGGGCTCAAGTATTCTAGGTTAACAAGGATTACAACTTTAATTAAAAGTATGATTCTAATAAAGACTTAGTCTTCAAGTATCCTACTTTTCAGCCGCCTTCCTTGTTTCTTGGGATTTTCTCTCCTTGAGCTTTGGCTTGTCATATCTTTTGATCCGGGGCTTGGAAAAATATAGGGTTTTCACACGACAGACGAGCATAATTTTCTCTATCTATCGAGGTCCACTTTGCTTTTCCTCTACTAACTTGCTGTCTTCCTCTGCTGTCACGGCAGAATCGTCCTCATCGTCTGCTTGTCCAGTTCAGCTCTTCTGCTTCTCTGCCTTGCGCCCGCCTTCTCAGTCTACTATGGCAGCAACCTGCAAAATCAGCCATCTTTTAGTAGAATCTGTGCCTTATTATATTTGTGATGTTTTGCTGTAAACTAACCTAAATGCAATGCAATGATGCTTCAATGCAGCAGAAATATGGGTTAAAAAGGGTGTAAATAATAGAACTTTTACACACTCAACACCTCAGGGTGACCAAGGTTAGCAAGGGGATGATGTCCCTCCTGGTGGAAATCTACCTCCTCCACCACCACTTGGAGGTGGGGAGCAGGTGCAGCAAGGACCTGCTGGTCCGGGTTTGGGTGATCTAACGCCACTGGTTCAGGTGATCATCGGGGCGTTTCAAGTTGTTGTTGCCAGAGTGGATGTACAGGCCCCTGCAGCTGGGCAGACGGGCTTACCATTGGAGAGGTTGAGAAGCCTAGGAGCTTTGGAGTTCTTTGGAATGTCTCTTGAGGCGTCTGAGGCCTGGTTAGCGAGTACGATTCGTATCATGGATCAAATGGGATGCAACGATGTGCGCAAGCTAGGATGCGCAGTTTCTTTGTTGCAAGGCGATGCATACATCTGGTGGACGACTACCACTACTGGTTTGGAACCCAATGAGGTTGATTGGGAGTTTTTCAGAGGTGCCTTCAAGAGAATGATCTGGGGGTGAGATACTTGGACGAGAAGAAACACGAGTTTATGTCGCTAGTTCAGGCCAATCTTTCTATGGCCGAGTATGAGGTCCAGTTCGTACGCCTGAACCAGTATGCCCCTGAGCTGATACCTAGTAAGAGGAACCGATGTGATCGCTTCCGGTACAGGCTGGTTTAGGAAGTCAAGACGTACATGTTGGCTGCAGATGATACCGACTTTGATGTGCTTGTGGGTCGAGCCAAAGACATTGAACATAACTTGGGTTTGTCATCTCGAGGTGTTGGTTCTAGCTCTGGGAAGAGAGCAGCTGATTATAGTTCTGGGGGGTGGACAAAACAAAAGAGGTCGAGACAGGAGACATCAGCCTGAGGGGAGGCGAGGTGCACCGAGTCGAGGTGGTCAGGTTCAGGGAGGCCGAGTGAGGTTTGAGCAGCACACATGCTGGATATGTGGGTCGAGGGACCATCTGAGGCGAGATTTTCCTCGTGCAGTTAGAGAGGTTCAGGCTCATGTTATGGTGACATGGAATTCATGTTGGAATTGTGGCTCGACATATCAAATGAGACGGGAGTGTCCTCTGTTGGCTGGTGGAGGCTAAGGACGAGCACCTGTTGTGGCTGCACCTTAGAGAGGTCGTGGGCACGGCCGAGGGAACTTCCAGAAGAGAGATGAGGGTCACAGAGGCGTTCCTCATGTGGTTGCAGTTTGGCTTGAGGGAGGCGGTCCTGCCAAGGTCTATTTTCAGCGCGAGGAGCGCAATGATACCGATGTTATCGCAGGTACCTTTTCTCTTCAGTCTTTATCATTGCACCTGAACTCTCAAATACCCGAAGTGTAATAAACCTAGGTTCAACGAACCTTTGAACCTCGATTCTCGACGATCAGGATGGAGGTTGCGCGAGTGGCTCACGGGGTCAGACTCATTGGTGGTGACGGTCCGACGAAAGGACGACAGATGCGGCCAGAAATCTCAAATACCCGAAGTGTAATAAACCTAGGTTCGACGAACCTTTGAACCTCGATTCTTGACGATCAAGACGGAGGTTGCGCGAGTGGCTCACGGGGTCAGGTTCGCAGTGTGACGGTGAGCACTTCGATGGTGGCGGTGCATGCCACCGACCGACAGTGGAGGAAAACAGATCGGGGTCAAGCTGGGGGCTGAGAACTCTCTAGATCCCTCTTTCTCGGTTCGAAACAGGTAAAAAAAGATGAAAAGACGGGGGGAAGCATATGGGTCTCTATTCTATTTTTTTCTTTCAGACAGGAGTCTAAGCTTAACATTAAAAATGATGCAGACTAAAACCAAGGATCAACTTAGCTCAGTTGGCACATTCCTTGCATACCTATTCGAAGGTCAGGGGTTCGAGGCCTCCAAGATGCACTCTTCTATATTTTTTTGCCTTGCTAAGATAGGGGTGTTACAACTCTCCCCCCTTAAAAGAAATTTCGTCCTCGAAATTTACCAATTAAAGAAATGCAGAAACTGATCTTTCATCCATTTTTGCACTTCAACTTATCCATCATAGCACGCTTGTTTCTCAAGACTCTCAAATGATCACTGGTCAATCTGGTAGTGTGCTCAGTCACTTAGACTGACTTGAGCTCAAAATAATCTCATCATATGTCTCAGACCAACCAATCAGAATACAGTATGTAAATCCATTCAGAACTTCACACAAAGCCAAACAGACACTTGTCTCATGATTGTTATTATAAACAGTCTCTGTTAGGGACACGAAACTTCCCCAATCACCACAAAAGTTGATAATATGACCCAGAAGCATCCCCTTAGAAACTGAATTACACTATTAGATTACCCGTCTATTTACGGATGAAAAGCTACATCTAAAATCCATACGAGTATTCAAGGTCTCCAACAGGGCCTTCCAGAATTAGGATGTAAACATCAAATTTTGGTCAGAGATGATTTATAACGGTTTACCATGCCTCAAATTTCAAGGAAAAGTCACATTAGGGCCACGGGCCTAATGCGTTAGCACGGATCCTATGAAGTCACATTAGGGTCACCGGTGCGACCCACAATCAAATTTCATGTAAAACAAATTGTCAAATCAATTGAAACAATAAATCAAGTTTAATAAAATTAAAAAACAATTTCATAAATCATTTAGACGATAAATCAAAAATTGTAATACAAGTTACCAATACGAGTTTCAAACTTAATATGAAACAAGACGAGACATACATGCCCCCTAATTACATAGGTACCGTATTCCGCAAGCAAAGCCGAAGAAACTCCTATACCGACGTTGACAACTGCGACATGGTCGATCTTCTAACCTGTGATGGTAAAAACAACGTGAGCTTCGGAAAGCTCAGTAATACATACTACCAAGGGATTCTAAAGCACAAGCAAGTATGTGGCAAGCTTAACACTGTCATGATGAACTGGGCAACGGTGAGCTCAAATTACGATTCGATATTTCAGTGGAGCATTATACTAGAAGGTAATAGAGTTGCTCTTTATTTGATCACCCGAACCTTGAGAGATGAGTCTAAGGCCAGAGATTCAAATAGATTTAGATTTCAGAAGTTGAATCAAGGAGTTCAGAGTGGTTCATTAAGCGCGAATTGTATGTTTACAGAGAGTTTGACTTTGATACATTAATTTAGTAGGGTATGTTTCAGACGAGGTTAGAAAGTTTTATTAATTTACTTTACTACCCTCCAACCGAACTCCAAAATGCAAATCCCCCTAAGTTGCATACAGAAGGTCTTACCCTAGGCCTGAGGCGTAGGAGCCTACCTAAGGGAATGCCTTAGGTCCAGAAAGATTTACCCTAGGCCCGTAGGCGTAAGAGCTTAACATAAAGGCTTACCCTAGGCCCATTGGGCGTAGGAGCTTAGGTTCAGAAGGACTTACCAGCGCTGAGCCTACAGATCTTCATTCATATCCCAAACAATATACCCAGATAATTTTAGTTTATATTTAGAAGACAATATTACAGAAAATAGATATCAAATCTACTTTCATGCCATAAGACAAATGATAAATTTATTATTATTATTATTATTATTATTATTATTATTATTATTATTATTCAATGCCATGTATCAAATATATTTTCATAACAAAGGTTAGAAGCCATATATTGCTTTCTTTTCGAATAACAGTGTCATACTTTTGAATTTTAGGCAGATAGTGTTTTGGTTTAGAACATGGCATATTTACGGATATATGGTACGCGCCTTACAGCCTAATTTATTTCTCAGAAACACTTGATAAGTATCAGAAAGAGACATTTGGCAATCTTTGGATGGATTTCAAAATGAGGTCCCTACAAATAGGGGAGTTCGATAAAACGACTCGGACTAAACATCGAAAGTTGATGAATTAGGATTATTGGGATTTCAGATATATCGCGAGCAAATCAAACGTTACAACTAACGAGGGTATTATAGTTGTTTTAAGCTTCATGGGTTATTTGATAATTTAGACCAATCAGGCATAAGCAACAACACACAGAATCCAGGAATTCGAGTTGCTCTTCAGGTTTTCGAGTTCCTTGAACTGGTCTAAAGCCAATAGTACGATGTTTATTATTTAACCGAATAGATATGCCTTAAACATTTATTTCGCAAAACTGACCACAACGTATAACCAAAAGTAGTTTTCCTTTACCAATCATCTGCTAAACTTATTACTAGGAATCGAGCCTATATTCGAATGGTATTTTCCAAGTATCCAACCTATGCATTGCACTTGAACTCATTCCAAAACATCTGATGGGCCTTACGAGAACAGATCTCTCTTACCTTTAATTATGTACTTTCTACAAATAAATTATACGCCTTCATATGGTATTCCTCCAATATTATCTTAGTATCAGAAACGATCAACATACACATGTCGTATATTACCAATTTTTTTGAGCCATTACATGGTTGGGTTTATTTGGAGTTCTCAAATCTGTCTTAGAAATATTCTCAGTCATTATAATATCTGAGGGTATTTGAGACAACACGATGCCCGAAGGTGTTACAATTGTTCAGAGTCTTCCGGTCCTTCCAACTATTTAATCGTTTCAGTCCTCGAAGATATATCACATATGTCGGTTGATTGACAATTAATGCCCGAGGAAATTTCAGTCTTTGGTGTCATTCAATCCCATTCAAATCTTAACAGTATTTTCAATCCTTTTTAATCATTGCAATCAATTTCATTTTTACACCACATTGATAAATTCATACACGCGAATATTCCCCGTAAATTTATATTCAGAAGATTATTCAGAATTCAAGCAAACTCAAGTACTTTACAAACTCGAGGGTCAAGTCTGGTTACCATGACATTTCAGTAATCTGAGGTTTTCAGCTATATCAGATGTCTTACCGAATCAAGTATAGCTTCCTGGGTTGTTTTTATAGGTAGGGGTATTTTTGCCATTCGTTAATCAAACATTTTTGGCATTTCTTTTTTAATCAAACGGATAACGAGACTTAGAGATTAACCATCTAATTAATCACGTACTAAACTCAGAAGTCCTTATTATTTTTATAATTATAATTGATCGACATAATCGAAAATAGTCATATGCTCAAACATGTTCGTACAAACATTAACCAAATACTAATGTGATTCAAAAGCATACGGAAGGTAGTAATGTAACCGCCTTAGCCCGACCTAGACGCTTGACCCGAATTACGAAGATTAAACGGGGGTAACCAAAGTCAATCTTGATTAACGACCCTTTTTTATTTTTAATATTGTCTAGATGCACATTAAGCCTATATGGATGCTCACGAATCAAGGAAGAGAAAGGAACACCGATCGGAAAACATTTAGGGACTCAATTGCATAAATTACGCGTTTATTGACCAAAATGTAATTTTTAGAAACTATGGACTTTGCAGATTTTAGATTTACCAATGTGTAATTAATCAAGTTACATGCTTCTCTGTCAAATTTCATCTTAAAAGGACATCTCAAGCTCAAGCAATTGCATCCACAAAAATCAGGACTAAGATGTAAAGTTTGCAAACATAAACAATTCAAAACCATCACCCAACGGTCGACTGTATCGGAACACCACCCCTCATACCGAAATGCCCGTATCAAAACGGTGTTGACCATTTCGGTACTCGGGTATGTTCCGAGACTGGTATCGAAACAGGCTTCAACAGTAGCCAAACTGTTTCGAAACAGCTTCATTCGTTCCGATCCACTGTGGCCATTACATGCCCCCGTTTCGAAACAGGTGAGGGTGTTTCGATAACAACAGATATAGCTGGTTTTTCACCCTTTTAACCCAATCAAACATGCATTAAAGAGCACTACAACATACCAACAACTCATTTTGATACTAAGGAACATATTTAAGACCCTAAAACTAGAGCATGGCTTCAAACACAAGATCACACAATCTCAAGGCATGCTCCCTAGTCTAAAAGCAATTATAAGAAACCAAACCTCAAACCATACAATTAGGACCATTTAAAATCCATAAAAGCTATCACAACCATGCCAAAAACTCAGGGAGTTCAAACACATCTCCCAAATACAACCTTGAGGTCCCATTGTCAATACCAAAACTAAAGTGTATAAAAACATCACCATAGATGATCTTTGTACTTCCTTGGATGTTCTTATCCTTTTCGCTGCCCAAAAACACTTCAATTATCTGCATTATTGGTAAAAGAGAGCGTAAGCACAATTGCTTAGTGAGGCATGCTCTAAAGAAAACCAACACAACAATGCATTTCTTGAAATCACTTTCTCAAAAGCTTTTTCTACAACATGCTCATTCTATCTCATGCTTGAAAGCCATTTCAAAGAAACTTCTCATTGAAAACACATGTACCTTAATTCTATCCCATGCATTTAAACCAATGCAAATCTCATGGCAAGGCCATACTCATGCTTGTAAAACCAAAGCATTTCATATACAAATCTCATATGCATTTCTCATAGCATAAACCATCTCAACAATATGTACATGTGAATCAAAAGCATTTTCATATATTATATTGGCATTTCACATCTCATTACTACTCGGATATGCGGATAACTCACTAGACACTTCCGGTGGTATCTACCATCATCGTACTCATTCGTCTAGTAACATAATTTCCGGTGGCATCTACCATCACCGTACTCACATGGCGGTATCTCTCATCGCCACAAAGCTTGGGTATTTCACCAAGTCCTACTCGATGGAATGCCCATCATCGGTTCTCTCCCTTTGGATTAAACCAAAGAGCACGTACGAATTTTTTTAGTTTATAGTGCACTCTTATCCTATTGATCGATCAATTATATCTGGTAAGTGTCTCATCTTCTATGCCAATATAGTATGTCAAAACATCATCTCACCTACTGTTTTTCATGCAACATTTCTCAAATCATTCTCATCTCATTTCAAAACCATAACATTTGCCATGCTTTAGAGCAAGAGCTCAAAACTCATCTATGCAACATGTTATTTAATGAAATCATCTCAAACATCATTTCATGCTATAAATCACGCATAAAAATAGTTGGAATTTATCTATCTCAAACCATGAGCATGTAAAAGCATTTTAGGGGCAATCCACCACATATAAGAGAGTAATCTAGCCAATACTTACTTCCGGACTTAGGAAGTTGTTTCAGACCTTTCCTAAATCCCCACACCTTGATTCTTTGTCCCTCAAGGACTTCTAAAACCATACGCACTCACCGATAACGTTTCACTTGCTCGCCGAAACGCTATCTAGGCTCCCGGATCAACACCAAAGGCGTCTGAAGATGTATCCCTTGTACATAACACTTAAGAGCAGAGGATTAATGAATCATCATGCATTGAAATCATCAGCCACACACCTAAACTCGCTACTATACTCACAACCCACATTTCGGCTACCAAACACAACCGAAATCATCTCCAAACTCCTTCAAAACAAACCCCAGCCAAGATGTATCACTTCTAATCATTTCTAAACATCAATCAACATCAAAAACAACCACAAACTCGTCCTTATACCTCCAGCTATGACAGAACACCAAAATCACCCCAAATACCACCATTCTAGCAAGTAAAACTTAGGAATCCATGCCTATTCGGGAATTGTTTGATAAAACCTCATTTATAACTTCAATTAACATTCAAACTACATTAGAAAACAACCTCAAAACAGGGCCTAACCATCAAGCACGGAAATCATCAAGATTCCTCCAAAAACCTTGAGTTTTAAGACAATTTCTTGTTTCTAACATTAAAGCAACTCAAAAATCATTAACAAAGGATTGGTAACTTGGGAATTTCAGTAAAGAACTGATCATTAGAGGAGAAGGACGAAGCTTACCTCTAATGGTTGATTTCTCCTTGACTTGGGCAACTTTTCTTGAAAATCCAATGTAAAAACAAGAGGTTTTGGTGAGGAGAAGATTAGGAATCAAAAAGGAATTAAAATCTAATAAAAAGGGATGAAAATCAGTAGCAAATTGATGGAGAAAGAGTGTTTGGCTGAAAAGAATTTGAGAGAAAATAGGATGAGAGAAAATTGACGTAAAGTAGTTATGAAAAGTCAAAGGTAGTTTTCTTTTAATTAATCTTTATTTTCCTTTTATTAAAACATTAATAAAATCACCCAAATTAAGAAGAAATCTGATTAAAAACATTTTGGTAAAATTAGCTCCTTAAAGTTTCAAAGTTTCAATCCTTTACAAAACAATCACTATTTAACTTTTGCAAAAACTGCGATTTGGTCACTACATCGAAATGTAGCATTTTCAAACCTTCTTTTGTAAAATTGATTTCACCATAATCATTCATTTAATAAATAAGGATGTTTAGATATTTTTCCATATTTTTAAAGCATCCCGAACTAGGTGTTCTCTAAACCTCCCTTTAAGATTCGAACCGTTCCCGACCGGTCCGATTCAAACTCTAAAACATCTAGGCCCAAATTTGGGGTGTTACAACTCTCCCCCTCTTAAGAAATTTCATCCTCGAAATTTACCTGGAGGAAAAAGGTAAGGAAATTGCTCCTTCATATCTTCCTTTCTTTCCCATGTGGCTTCCTCAACACCACGATGTCTCCACAACACCTTAACCAACTCAATGGTCTTACCACGAAGAACCTTACTATCCGAATTCAAAATCTCTATATGTTTCTCGTCATATGTCAAATCTGGATTCAACTCAACTTCCTCCACAGGCATAACATGCGAAGGATCTGATCTATACCTCCGAAGCATGGATACATGAAACACATTGTGTATCTTTTATAACTCTTGTGGTAGTCTCAGCTTATAAGCAACAGGACCCACACGTTCAATCACCTCGTATGGTCCAATGTACCTTGGGCTCAACTTGCCATTCCGGCTAAATCTCATCACCTTCTTCCAAGGTGAAACTTTCAAGAACACGGTCACCAACTTCAAATTCTATCTCCTTACACTTCAAATCCGCGTAAGACTTTTGCCGATCCGACGCTTTCTTCAACCGCTCACAAATGAGCTTCACCTTCTCGGTGGTTGCTTTCAACAAAGTCGGCATCGAGACCAACTTTTGTCACGCTTCAACCTAGCAAAGAGGAATTTTGCACTTCCTCCCATAGAAAGCTTCATAAGGTGCCATTTGAATACTCGCCTGGTAACTATTATTATAAGCAAACTCTACCAAAGGCAAGTACTTCTCCCAAGAGCCTTGAAACTCAATCACACAGCACCTCAACATATCCTCAAACACTTGGATAACACGCTCCGAATGTCCATTCGTTTGCGGATGATAAGAAGTACTGAAATTCAGCCGTGTACCCAATGCTTGATGCAAACACTCCCAAAACCTTGCAGTAAACCTCAGATCTCTATCCGACACTATAGATTTTGGTACACCATGGTAGCGCACGATCTCAGCGATGTACAACTCTGCAAGCTTATCCAGGGTATACATAGTATGCATAGGTAAGAAATGCGCACACTTCGTAAGGCGATCCACAATCACCCAAACAGAATTCTTATTTGTTGGCGATAGAGGCAACCCAGACACAAAGTCCATGGTAACCCTCTCTCATTTCCATTCAGGGATCCTCAACGGCTGCAACAACCCTGAAGGAAACTAGTGCTTAACTTTAACCCGCTGACAAACCATACACTTACTCACATACTCAGCAACATCTTTCTTCAAACCCACCCAATAGTACTCATTCTTCAAATCACGATACATCTTTGTACTACCAGGGTGCATAGCAAACAGACTACTATGATCTTCGGTCAGAATAATTCGCATCAACTCAACATCATTCGACACTACCATCCGACTCCCAAAACATAGAACACCATCATCATTAAAATAGAAATCCGATGGCCTATCTTCAGCAATATCCTGAACATGTTGCACCAAAGAATCATCCAACAACTGCTTATCCTTTATCAACTGAACCAAAGATGGTTTTACTTGCAATTCAGCAACAAGACCACCATCTCGCGATATGCTCAAGCTAGCAAACATCGCCCTTAACTCCACCGCCACTTTCCTACTCAAAGCATCAGCCACAACATTGGCCTTTCTCGGATGATACTCGATCGTCATATCGTAATCCTAAAGCAACTCCACCCATCACCGTTGCCTAAGATTGAACTCTTTCTGAGACATTAAATACTTCAAACTCTTGTGATCCGTGTACACAATACAATTCTCACCATAAAGATAATGTCTCCAGATCTTTAGGGCAAAAACCACCGCAGCCAACTCAATATCATGCGTAGGATAATTGCGCTCATGCACTTTCAGCTGTTGCAATGCATAAGCCACCATATTACCCTCTTGCATTAACACACACCCCAAACCAACGTAGGATGCATCACTATACACCACAAACTCTTTCCCTGATTCAGGTTGAACCAAGATAGAGCTTGCGTCAAAGCTGCTTTTAACTTCTCGAAAGCTTACTGTCTCGCTTCCGTCCACTCATACTTAACATCCTTTTGCAACAACTTCGTTAAAGGGGCAGCAATCTTAGAAAATCCATCCACAAACCTCCGGTAGTATCCTGCCAACCCAAGGAAACTATGGACCTCATGAACAGACTTAGGAGGCTTCCAATTCATCACTGCCTGAACCTTCTGGGGATCAACTCGAATCCCTTATGCCGAAACCACATGACCAAGGAAAACAACTTCCTTTAGCCAAAACTCACATTTTCTAAGCTTAGCATAAAGCTGATTTTCTAACAACGCTTGCAAAACAATTCTCAAATGACCTTCATGCTCCTCCTCAGTACGAGAGTACACAAGGATATCGTCGATGAACACCGCAACAAACTTGTCCAAGAATTCATGAAACACCATATTCATCATATCCATGAAAGCGGCAGGAGCATTCATCAAACCAAACGACATCACAAGAAACTCATAATGCCCATACCTCATTCTAAAAGCTGTTTTCGGCACATCCACATCCTTCACCTTTAAATGATAGTACACTGACCTCAGATCAATCTTGGAAAACACAGACGCTCCCCGAAACTGATCAAAAAGATCATCAATTCTTGGCAAAGGATACTTGTTCTTGACGGTCAACTTGTTCAGCTGGCGATAATCGATGCACATTCTCATCGTGCCATATTTTTTTTAACAAACAAGACCGGTGCACCCCAAGGTGACACACTAGGCCAAATGAAGCCACGATCAAGCAACTACTGAAGTTGCATCTTCAACTCCTTCAACTCTTTGGGTGCCATGCGATGGGGAGCAATGGACACTGAAATTGTGTTCAAATACAACTCAATCCCAAACTCAACTTCTCTACTAGGCGGCAAACTAGGTAATTCCTCCGAAAACACTCCAGGAAATTCACACACGGTCCTTATAGTCTGAACGCGCACCTCCTTCGAACTGGGATTCATAACAAAGGTTAGGTAAGCCTCACATCCTTGTCGCAACATCCGACTTGCTTCTAATGTAGACACCACATTGGCAAGAAATTTTACATTTTCTCCCTCCACCACCACCTCATAATCATCCGCAAGTTTCAACAAAACTCGCTTGCTTTCAAAATCCACCACGACTCTATGTCCAACAAGCCAATCCATGCCAAGGATTACATCGAAACCATAAAATGGCAATTCCATAAGATCAACAAGAAAAACATGATCTTGCACCTTTAAGGGGCATCTTCTATACAACTTTCTTGTTACAACCGTCTCACCAAAGGAACTAGTCATACGCATACCAACATCCAAAGACTCAACAAGCAAACCAAGCATTTGAGCATGTTCATGCAATATGTATGAGTCGGTAGATCCAGAATCAATCAAAGAAAGTATTGACAAGGATTGCAAAGTAAAGGTACCCGTGATCACGTCTGTGTCATTCCTTCCCTCGCGATGGGCATACACTCAAGCCTGACCTCCACTCTCAGGTTGGACAGCCACAACATGCGCCACGTTCCTTCCACCATCATTCCTACGCTGAAAATTACCACGACCACACCCACGACCTCTCTATGGCTCAACTGCTCTCACCGGAGCTTGTCCCTCTCTCAGCGGCTGAGGACAATCTTTGTTCATATGCCCCCAGTTTCCACAGTTCCAGAATGTCCCAAGGTTACCCCAACACTCACCAGCATGTCTCCTACCACACCGTTTGCACTCAGGAGTCCCCAAGAAAGCATTAGGTCCTTGCTGACCTCTACCAGGGTTACCATCCCCACGTCTAGCATCATAATGTGTCTTCCTGTCCTTATGCCTCTTGTTGCGATCTCTACCATAATCGCGTTCAGCCGCTCGCTTTCCCGAGCTTGATCCACCAGCCCGGCTCGTCAAACCAAGATTCAATTCAATGTCCTTGGCTCTAGTGACCAAGACATCGAAATCAGTGTAATCAGCTGCAAGCATATAGGTCTTTACATTCGCTACCAGCCCATAACGGAACCGTTCGCATCTTTCCCTCTCATTAGGAATCAGCTCAGGTACATATTGGCTAAGGCGAACAAACTGAATCTCATATTCAGCCACATACATGTTCCCTTGCATAAAAGACATAAACTCCCTCTTCTTCTCGTCGAGGTAGTGAACTCACAGGTATTTTCGCTTGAAAGCATTCAAAAAGAATGTCCAAGTCACCTCGTCATCCTCCATTCCAGAGATAGTGGTTGTCCACCACGTATAAGCATCACCATGCAGTAGTGACACAATGCATCCTAGTTTCTGCACATTATTGCAGTTCAACTGACCAAGAATCCTCTTGGTGCTCTCCAGACAAGATTCAGAACCTTCAGACGACAAACCTCTGAACTCAATCCCTCCCAGACTACGGAGACGCTCCAATGGCAATCTCACATTAGCACCATCCTGAGGTGCAGCTCCATGAGCTCCAGCTACCGTTGCTTGGAAAGCTCCATCAATAGCCTGTATCAACGTGGTCATATCAGGAGCAGCTTGCCCCTGAGCACCCTCGGGTCCAGCAACCCCAGCACCAACTCCAGCAGCACCAGCCCCAGCTCCACCACCACCAAGTCGTCCACCAGGGGGGAGGAGGTAAATCCTCAACATTCTCTACGTTCTCATTCTCAGCCATAGATCTAGTATTGATTCTCAGCTCTTTATGTGGCCCCATAATAAAAACAATGCACTGACAAAATGCAATAAACACAATTAGGCATAATAAGGTAAGTAATCCAAGTACTGAAGCTCATTTTCGAAAACAATTCTTCTCATTAGTATTGATATGGAAATGGGGTCCCCAACCACACTCCAAACATATCATATCATCACAAATTCACTTCAATTGAATCATACATCACTATTCATATATCATACTTTCACTGAAAAGTCACAATCACGCACAATCACATACAACAACCATATACCAAGCCCTAATTATTCGATAACCTGGCTTTAATACCAACAAATGTAACCCTCTTAGCCCTGCCTAGACGCTTGACTCGAACTACAAAGATTACACGGGGAAAACCAAAGTCAACCTTGATTAACGACCTTTTTTATTTTTAATCTTGTCTAGATGCACATTAAGCCTATGAATGCTCACGAATCATGGAAGAGAAAGGCACATCGATCAGAAAACATTTAGGGACTCAATTGCATAAATTACACGTTTAGGGACCAAAATGTAATTTTTAGAAAATATAGGACTTTGCAGATTTTAGATTTACCAATGTGTAATTAGTCATGTTACATGCTCCTCTGTAAAATTTCAGCTTAAAAAGACATCTCAAGCTGAAGCAATTGCATCCACAACAATCAGGACTAAGATGTAAAGTTTGCAAACAAAAACAATTCAAATCCATCACCCAACGGTCGACTGTATTGGAACACCACCCCTCGTAATGAAATGCCCGTATCGAAACGGTGTTGACCGTTTCGATACTCGGGTATGTTCCGAGACTGGTATCGAAAGAGGCATCACCAGTAGCCAAACTGTTTCGAAACGGCTTCATCTGTTCCGATCCACTATGGCCATTACAGGCCCCCGTTTCAGAACATGTGAGGGTGTTTCGATACACCTTACCCAGTGACAGCAGATATAGCTGGTTTTTTAACCCTTTTAACCAATCAAACATGCATTAAAGAGCACTACAACATACCAACAACTCATTTTGATACTAAGGAACATATTTAAGACCCTAAAACTAGAGCATGGCTTCAAACACAAGATCACACAATCTCAAGGCATGCTCCCTAGTCTCAAAGCCAAGATAAGAAACCAAACCTCAAACCATTCAATTAGGACCATTTACAATCCATAAAAGTCATCACAACCATGCCACAAACTTAGGGAGTTCAAACACATCTCCCAAATACAACCTTGAGGTCCCATTGCCAATACCAAAACTAAAGTGTATAAAAACATCACCATACATGAGCTTTGTACTTCCTTGGATGTTCTTATCCTTTTCGTTGCCCAAAAACACTTCAATTATCTGTATTATTGGTAAAAGAGACCGTAAGCACAATTGCGTAGTAAGGCATGCTCTAAAGAAAATGAACACAACAATGCATTTCTTGAAATCACTTTCTCAAAAGCTTTTTCTACAACATGCTCATTTTATCTCATGCTTAAAAGCCATTTCAAAGCAACTTCGCATTGAAAACACATGTACCTTAATTCTATCCCATGCATTTAAACCAATGCAAATCTCATGGCAAGGCCATACTCATTCTTTTAAAACCAAAGCATTTCATATACAAATCTCATATGCATTTCTCATAGCATAAACCATCTCAACAATAGGTACATGTGAATCAAAAGCATTTTCATATATTATATTGGCATTTCACATCTCATTACTACTCGGATATGCGGATATGCGGATAACTCACTAGACACTTCCAGTGGTATCTACCATCACCGTACTCACTCGTCTAGTAACATAATTTCCGGTGGCATCTACCATCATAGTACTCACATGGCGGTATCTCTCATCGCCACAAAGCTTGGGTATTTCACCAAGTCCTACCCGATGGAATGCCCATCATCGGTTCTCTCCCTTTGGATTAAACCAAAGAGCACATACGAATTTTTTTAGTTTATAGTGCACTCTCATCCTATTGATCGATCAATTATATCCGGTAAGTATCTCATCTTCTATGCCAATATAGTATGTCAAAACATCATCTCGCCTACTGTTTTTCATGCAACATTTCTCAAATCATTCTCATCTCATTTCAAAACCATAACATTTGCCATGCTTTAGAACAAGAGCTCAAAACTCATCTATGCAACATGTTATTTAATGAAATCATCTCAAATAGTAGGAATTTATCTATCTCAAACCATGAGCATGTAAAAGCATTTTAGGGGAAATCCACCACATATAAGAGAGCAATCTAGCCAATACTTACTTCCGGACTTAGGAAGGTTTGCGGGTGAGTGCATCAACTACAACATTGGCTTTGCCCGGATGATAATCCATGACAAGATCGTAATCTTTAAGGAGTTCTATCCACCTTCGTTGTCGAAGATTCAACTCTTTTTGGGTCAATAGGTACTTAAGGCTTTTATGATTAGTGAAGAGATAACATTTTTCTTCGTAGAGATAATGTCTCCAGATTTTCAATGCAAAGACAACTGTAGCCAATTCAAGGTCATGAGTAGGGTAATTCATTTCGTGTGGCTTAAGTTGTCTCGAAGCATAAAAGATGGATTTTCCTTCTTACATCAATACACATCCTAACCCAAGATGCAATGCATCACTGTAAACTGTGTAGTCATTTCCAGACTCAGGTTGGGTCAGAACTTTTGCATGGGTCAATAGTTGTTTTAACTGATCAAAACTGCGTTGTTGATCCTCAGCCCAAACAAAAAGAGCTTCTTTTCTCAATAACTTAGTCAGAGGGGCAACTATCATAGAGAACCCTTTTACAAATCTTCTATAATAGCCAACAAGCCCAAGGAAGCTTTTAATTTCACCAATATTCTTTGGGGGATGCCAATCCACGATGGCTTGAATCTTCTTCGGGTCCACTTGAATACCCGTAGCCGACACAATGTGTCCAAGAAATGCAACTTCGGTGAGCCAAAACTCACACTTAGAGAATTTTGCGTACAACTGCTTCTCTCGTAAGGTTTGAATCATGATACGAAGATGATCTCGTTGTTCTGCAACATTCTTGGAATAGATTAATATGTCATCTAAGAACACCACTACCAATTTATCAAGATAGGGTCTAAAGACCTGATTCATCAAATCAATAAAAGCTATCGGTGCATTGGTTAACCCAAATGGCATCACCAAGAACTCGTAGTGTCTATATCTTGTTCGAAAGGATGTTTTAGGTACGTCACATTCCTTTACTCTCATTTGATAGTAGCCCGAACTTAAATCGATCTTGGAAAACACGGAGGCATCCTTTAGTTGATCGAACAAGTCGTCTATTCTAGACAATGAATACTTGTTCTTGATGGTTACTTTGTTCAGCTGTCGGTAATCAATACACAATCACATAGAGCCATCTTTCTTCTTTAGAAAGAGAACCGGTGCTCCCCAAGGCAAAGAGATCGGTTCAATAAAACCTTTGGTTAACAATTCTTGAATTTGAGCTTTCAAATCCTTTAATTCAACGGTTTCCATACGATATGGTGCAATGGAAACTGGAGCAGTCCCAGGTTGCACCTCGATGCCAAACTCCACTTCACGGGATGGGGGTAATCCTGGAAGTTCATCAGGAAAGACATCAGGGAATTCACATACAATGTCAATGTCTCATAATTGAGATTCGTCTTTGGCTTCTAATGTCAAAGCACACAATGAAGGATTCCTCGCATTCATCAAAACAACGTTTTCCTTGCCGAGACCTCGAAGGTACAACTTCCTCTTACAACAATCTACCCAGGCTTGATTCTCACTAAGCCAATCTAAACCTAGGATGACATCGAACTCGTGGATCGGTAAAGCCAACAAATTGGCTGGGAAAGGGATCCCTTGGATCAATAAAGGGTAGTTCTTGCATACTATCCTCACGGTGACACAATCTCCTAAAGGATTAGTTACAGAGATTTTCGATGCTATTGGTTCAGAAGACATGCCATGTTTCTTGACAATTACGGTGCTTATAAAAGAATGGGTAGAACGAGGATCAATCAATGCATACAAAGGGTACGAATAGAACTCAATGGTACATGCAATGACATCAGGCTCGTCCTCCTCTTCCATGCTCCTCACATAATACAATTGGGGCAGAGGCTTTTGTGTCTTGCTTTGTTGAATGGTTTCCCTGAACCACTCGATCTACCAAAAGTTCCTGATGATCCTTGCTTTGGCCGCTTACCTCGAAAGGATTGAGCATGAGAGGCTGCAGTAGTCGGAGTAACTATAGAATTGGTTGCATTCAGGGGATAGTCACGAATGAAGTGACCTTTCTCTCCACAATAATAACAAGCTCCAGTCTGCTTACGACATTGACCCGTTGGATGCTTATTTTGGCAATAATTGCAAACAGGATGTTGGTTGCTCTGATTTGAACCTCTAGTGCTATCAATAGATGCTGCCTTTGCAAAGGATTGAGTCACAGATTGAGGTCTATCAATATTTCCGGAATGAGAGGGTTGCGGATAAACATTCTACTAAGACCTTGATATTTTCCTTTCTTGTTCCATTTTGGAGGTCAAGAATCATCTCTAAACCTCTTCTTAGATTTACCAGACCCACCGGCTCGTTGAGCTCTCTGTGCAGCTTCGGTGGCCTTAACTCGGTTCACCAGGTCTTGAAAATCAATGATGCTCAATGCCGTAAACATAGGGCATAACTCGTCATTGAGCCCTGCGATGAACATACGGCATTTCTCTTCCTCCTTCTTGATATATTCAGCACCGTCAATGTAGTAGTCTCCTACCAATGGAGTGCCTCGTCAGCCAGCAACGCAAGGGCACACTCAAGTTTGTGCTCGTCCGAGCACTGCAACTACATGTTCAAGATCAGGAGGGTGTTGTCCAACCAATACTCAGAAATTTCAAGATTGTCATCATCCTGGCCGGTAAAGGTATAAGCTCGATACTAAGATAGCTTATCAATAGGAGCTCGAGTATGTTGGACAGCAGGAGCAATGGGTTGCATAACTTGCTCAGCCTTCATTGCAGTCATAAACTGCTTGAACATGTCACCATGTTCTTATAACATTCAGCCTGGGCAGTAGGTACTACAGGCTCAGTATTTAGAACATGAGGGTCTTGCGGATTCAGTGGATTTGGAGGATTTCCTCCTCTTATCTCCTCGCCACGAGTCGAGGATCCGGTGGTAAACTTGTCAATGTGAGCTTCGTTAGTTTCAGACATATCTATATAATAAGATCAGATTATTCGACAAGTCACAATATACACAATATATGACACCTAGGTGGCAAAGTAACACAACAACAATGCAAGAAGCTTCGGCTTAGTCCTAGAATCGACTAAACTCTAGCTCTGATACCACAAATGTAACACCCCTTCTTGGCTTGGTCGAGAACAAAGTCGGAAGGTGCTACCTATGAACAATACGATAATCGGTGCGATGAAAATTTCAATCAATAAACATCATATGATCAATATTATATTAAAAAAACATTAGCGAATTTACATCTTAATCCAATTTACTCATTATGAAACAATAATTAATCATTTAGGACCAATTAGCAACTATTACAAGATTTAAGGACTAAACTATAAATACGATAATTTATGTGTCCTTCGATGCAATCGATTATACCACAATGAAATTTAATACCTAAACAACAAGTCTGTAAAAATTTTATACTATTTGGAGTTCATTTACTCATCCAATTGAACCATCCTAAATTCAGTGACCAATTAGTGAACATTGTAAACCTTCAATTTATGCCTTTTAACTAACTTAACAAATCCTGTATCGAAACACCTTAATGTCGTTTCGATACGGGTGTGCGATGGTCAACCTGGGTTAACTTTTCCTCTTTACCCGTATTGATGTAGGTAAGCCATGTTTTCGGTACAGGTTGACTTTCATTGACTTTGACTTTTGACGTGTTTCGATACAGGTTAGGCTTGTATCGAAACAAGGAATTCATGTGGCAAAACGTTCCTGTAACACCCCAAATTTTTTCCCATTTTGGAAAATCCCCAAATTTAGAATCCCTAAATCGGTAACCCTAGAATTTGGGAAATTTAATTCTGAAACCCTAATTGAGTTATGGGTTAAATTGAGAAAATTCAGAATCATGAGGCTTAGTTTCAGAATTCATGGGTCAATATGTAATTTATAGAAAATTTAAGTGCTCGTTTTCAAACCCTAAATAACTTCAGTGGCTTCTATTATAATTTACCCATTAAATTGGGTATTTAAGCATCATTTTCGGCATTAGAGGGTCTTTTGGGTTTCCATTTGATTTTTCAGCCGCACCCCTCTCCCTTTTCTATCGATATTCATAACCCATCTTCCCTTACTTTTTCGGTGAGCCTCCGACGACCTTTCTTTCACCGTCCGTGGTTTACACGGCCACCACATCTGTGATCGTCATCAACCCGCGATCGAACCCCACCCACCGGACCAACCTTTCAGTGGCTTCTATTATAATTTACCCATTAAATTGGGTATTTAAGCATCATTTTCGGCATTAGAGGGTCTTTTGGGTTTCCATTTGATTTTTCAGCCGCACCCCTCTCCCTTTTCTATCGATATTCATAACCCATCTTCCCTTACTTTTTCGGTGAGCCTCCGACGACCTTCCTTTCACCGTCCGTGGTTTACACGGCCACCACATCTGTGATCGTCATCGACCCGCGATCGAACCCCACCCACCGGACCAACCTTATCGGTCGTCGTTTGGTCAAAAACGATAGAAAACCGTTCGACTTCTCTTTTGTGTTGCACCGCCGCCTGAGCTTTGGTCGTTTGTAGGCCGTTTTCCTTGCCGTTTAACCCGTGCTGCCTGGTTCCGACCGTGTTCAGTTTTCGTTTGGGTAAGCTTTGGGTTAAGTTTTAATGTTTCCTTGTTTTGGGTTGTTTTGATATGTTGCTTATGCTCTTTCTTTGCCGAGAATGATCATTTTTATGCCATCAGGGGTGCTATCGCCGTCGTGCTTGTTTAGATTTGTCATCGTCACACTGTCGTACCGCCGCCGTCAATCATCTTTCGCCGTAGTTGCTCCTGCTTTGTCATCTCTGTCGCCGTCAAGCAAGGGTCTGTAAACCCTAGCTTCAGTTTGCAGGATTGTGTTAGGGCAATGGGTTGTGTGAATGTTTGGGTTAGGTTGAGCCCAAATCATGAGGCCCATTTGTGGATGTGTGATCTTGTGAGCCCGTTTGTGGGAAAACCAAACAGATCCCAGATATGTGTTATGACACAAGTGTGAGAGCCCAACTCGTGAATTGACCAGATCAGATCTGTAAGCCCAAGTGTAACCCAAGAAAATGTTGATTTGGTCCCATAAATCTAAACCGGTTTGACATGTTGAATTGAATCGGTAACCCGAACCAGTGAGCTGAACCGGATTTGAATTTGTGAATCGAACTAGATTGTTGACCGAACCAAACTGATCTAAATAAACTGAACCGGGTTGGACTTTGACTACTTGATTTTTGACCTTAGACCGACTTAGTTGACCAGTTTGACCAGAATTGACCTTTGACTCGTTTGACCGGAGTTGACCGTTGACCCGTTTGACTAGAGTTGACTGTTGACCTTGGACCAGTTTGACCAAGTTTGACCAGCTGACTTTGACTTTGACCAGAGTTGACCAAGAGTTGATTTTTTCGGGAAACATTCCTCTTGACCTTTTTCGATGTCCTAAGTCCGTATCCGTTGCCCGTTTTGTCAAATTCAAATCTGAAAACTTCGTTATGCTAATTTCAGTACTTATTCATAAAATCTAATAAGTTTTGAATTTCATAATCTGATTCGGAATAATCCTGTGTTTAGGTGATAACATCTTCGAGGTCGACGAGTTACCTCCAATTGTACAGATCGACCCTACACTTTCTCCAAGATCTTCACGTGAGTATATTTTCAGTTTAGTTCTTAGTGTTTTAGTCGGTGGCTTAGTGTTAGTAATAAATACTAATATAGTATTCATACCTTCGTAGGTCCTGATTCAGCTAGATCTGAGCGTGAGATGCGCTTTTCTCGACATTAGAGCTCTTGTTGGTTAAAGGTGTGTCTCTTCATGTTTTATAAACTTGTGTGTCTCTTCCTGTTTTATAAACTTGTGTGTTTCTTTCTGTGCTATAAATTTTATGTGCTTTTCTAGTATTAATATAAGTAAATGTTTTGTACATTTTTTGTGCATACTCTGTTGTGATTGGATGAATGTTTTCAGACATCATGCATAACATGTCATACTGTGATTTAAGTAAAATATCAGATTTTCGGAATCGTAAAACATCGTATTTATAGTATTGTGCAACTTGAATTTTCATAATTCAAGTTTCGGATGAGACTCGGATTATAAAATCTGCATCATATCATTGTGGGTATATGATTTGGGATTTGTTCGGGGAAGTTCAGTGGTTTCACCCTTCGGGATGAATTCCGCTTCGGATCAGTGGTTCCACCCTTCGGGCTGAGTTCCACTTCGGATGGTGACGATGGATAAAGTAGGTTCTGGGGAACCTTACTTTTCGGTGTATCGGAGATGGGTATTATGATTCATGTGCATCAGACATCATATCATCATGATCCGGTTTTGTTGTGTTTTCAGAAAAGTCTTTATCATAAAATAGAACATTGTTTTGCTTTGTTTTGTTTTTGTTTGCACTTTAGAGACACACTAAGCTCTTTAGCTTACACCCCTTAGTTTTTCTTTTTCAAATATCTCAGACTCTTTTAGGTGATTCGGTACTTGGAGCTTCTTGCATTTTACTCGGATACTTTTATAATTCAGTATGAACTCTCTTTTAATTACTTCAAATTACTGTTTTGAAATATTTTGGAACATTTATGTAATTCAAACATTGGGATTGTTTACGATTTTTAATTTGGATATTATTAAATGCATGCATTTAAAAGTTTATTTTTAGAAATTTAACCAATTATCGGAATAATGTTTAAAAGACTACGTTTCATAATAATGAGGTCTTATTGAGTTTATTTTCTTTTAATAATAATTTTGTTTTTAAGTAAGTAAACTTAAAATTGTTACTTGAGGGGTAAGTTTTCAAACACGACTTCCTAGATTCGACCCATTTCTTCTGGGTCGGGTTTAGGGGGTTACAGTTCCGATACAGCTCCAAACCGTATCGATACGCCCTATTCCTTATGTTCAATTATGCTTAACCGTATCGATACGCCATTACCCCGTATCAATACGGCCTGACCTATAATGATAGATTTTTGCTGATTTTTAGTCAAATTGACCTGCCAAACGGTGTTCAAATGCAATGAAACTTTACACACAATATTTCAATTCTAAATAATTCTGGCATGCCAAATTTCATGATCGTTCGAATACATTTACTAGGTTTTCACCTATGTGAGCCATATATGCCATTTTGCCAACTTTTAACCATACCAAAAGTCATTTTAGGGCCTTTAACCACATTACAAGCATACCAAAATGGACACAAAAGTCTAGTTCAACTACTTTGACACCTTCCTAGGAGCTCATAAGGTCAAAATACATTACTCTTGGCTTGTAGTGACTTGTCTTGCCTCGGCTTTTCCGGTCTTCCCAATGGTATATTCCTTAACCTAAATGCATGAGATGAGACACATTAGGCATACATTGCCTAGTGAGGTAGTCATAAACAATGTAAATAACAATGACTGATGCATGTGCATATTCTCATGCTTATCAATATAAATGTCATGTTTAAATATGCAATGTTTACACATCAAATTCATTATTAACCCTTGGATTGAATCAAGCTAGTGGATACTTGAATTCCTACGCCTTGCCAATCAATTAACGGTCTAGTTCTTCCGCCTCGCCAATTCAATATAGGTTGTAGCCTTAGGACCGTAATCCACCCGTACACTGAGCTCATGAATTCAATGGCATGCCAATTGTATCCAAAGTCCGTTCAAATCCAAGGTTCTAGTGGCAATATCCATATTCAATATTCAATGATAATTCTGATGACCCATATCTTCAATGTTATTATTAGTAAACATGCTTCAATATCAATATTTCATGATTTCAATGCCAAGGTCAATGTCCGATGATTCATTTACAATGTTTCAATAACAATAACTATATCGATAACAATGCATAATGATGCCAATAACTATGTCTAATGTTCATTACCAAACTTACCGATACTTACCAATAGTTCCGTTTAACAATCCGATGTAACTTCCTTAAAAGACATGTTAGCTATTTGATCGAAATCAACAATAATGAATTTTGGGAAGGCTCCTCACCTAATCCCAAGACTCCGACTACACTTACCTTGATATCCGATGCTCTTACGCCTCTCATATGACAATGCTCTTGTTTCTAGCTTTCGATGGAGATGGCGAAACCTCTCTCTCCACTTATCGAGCTAGAAAATCAATAAGAGTATGTTAAAAACAATATCATGATATCGTAATCAATGTAACGATATCAAAATCATCACCTAAACTCAAAATAACTATTAGCTATCAAGATGTCCACGGATAAACAAACCCTAGCTTAAAATTAAGCTTGATACGTCCATGGAATCCAATGATTGTTTGGGGAATATAGCTTACCCGATCGATGGCAATAATTCGGTATCAATAAAATGAAGGGAAAAAGATTGAAGCTAGCTCCAATGGAGGTGCTTTCTTAGGTAGGAGACGATGAAGATGAAGAGTTTGAGAGGTGCTTGCTTAGTTTAGAATTAGGTAAGTCTTTTATATCTCATTTCTTTGTTTTGTATATTTTTAGGCAATTTAGCTTTCCTTCATATGAACGAAAGCTCTCAAATTATCCCATGTAGGTGGGATTTTAATTAAGGATGGGATAATCGCAAGATTAGTCCCTCAACTCCTACTATACTATAGTTTTGCCCTCAAACTTGTAATTTTCTCAATTTAGTCACGGATTAGGTTCCAATATTATTCATAGGGTCAAACGACAATAATTTAACTCAATTAGAGTCCAATATTAAATAATTAACAAGGGGATATGATATTTAAACTTTATCGATGTGAGAGTTCCGATCTCTAGAACCCAATTTCGACTAGACCGAATTTTAGGGTGTTACACAAACCCCAATTTAAAATTCTCTGGTTATTTTTACGGTGTTCGGTTTACCAAAGTGAACAGTGGTGACTCCATTCTTTTTAAAAATTCAATTTAAAAGAAAACCTCTAATTTCAAAATATATCGTCCAAGCTATTTTTATTTTTAGAAATGGTTTCGACTTTGCGACTCCGCTGGGGAAAACTTCGTGAATCATGTCTTAATTAATTTCGTGTTGCATTTTTGCATTTTAAAATAATAATTCAAATTTAATTTCTTCTTTAATTATTAATTGTGTTTATAAGAAAAATGAAAATATGCATTTTTAAGTGATTTAGTCATATTAACTGTCATTCATGCATAAGTCTTCTACTCGGGCTTTATCCTTTAAGTGGGAACGAGACATTTTCCTACGTGGGGTTTTCCACCTCCGTGCGGGAATTTTGTCTTTCTTCCGGCATACTAACCTTATATTTTGTGGGGTCTTCACCTCCGTTATAAGGGAACGTATGCTCCCGAATCGATATCTTATCGTCTTTGTAGACGGTAACGAAAGTTCAAGTACATAAAGTCTAGATCATAATTAACTACAACAAATTTGTTTATTTGTGACATCTAAAATATTGTCACTATAACCTACATTTACGTCACTATTTGTATTTTATGACGTAAAAATTGACGTCACGACGATCGTCACGCTAGATGTGTCACTAAATGTCAAATGTGACGATATATGTATTTTCATCACATATTGTTAAACATGAAGTGACGATAGTGCATAACGCCACCTTATAATTTGTATTTAGTGACAATTAATTAAGTCAACAAACAGTATAGAATTTCTTCACTAATCATTTCTATCGAACAAAAATAAATAATTTCATTAGATAAGTGACAAAAAATAGTCGCTTTATAAGAGACAACAAATTATGTCACCAAATTATAAAATATTATTAATAATTTATGTCACTATTTGTATATATTAGTGACAAAATTATTAGGGACGATGCGTCTATTTAGATTTGGATCATGTGTTTTGTTTTCGGACATTTTAAGTCATTTAAAATAATTTATATTTTTTTATTAAAAATGAAAATTACAAAAAAGCCCAAACTTTTTTTAAATTACAAAATTGTACAATCTTTCCATTTGATCTCTTCCCTCTAAAATGCCAAAACCAGTACATTTACAGGTATAGCGAAGGCATTCGACAACATAGGTTCTTTGATCTCATCATCCTAAAAAAAACCGCACCTGAAATGAAAACAACCAACCCGGATCAAAATTTTGATTGTACCAACGATGTTACATTCGGTTTACAAACAATTCGGAGTTGCACATGGATGAGAATTTGATTATCTTAAAAGATTCTAGCATCTTATTCTCAACAAGGACTAGTTGATGGCAAACATAAATTACAACAATAATTTAAAATTTACTTGAATCTCCTAGAAATAAAAAAATTATTGTTTTAAAAGATTCTAGCATCTTATTCTCAACAAGGACTAGTTGATGGCAAACATAAACAACAGTAATTGTTTGCCAATTACACCAGCATCTTAAAAAAACCGCACTAATTGAATTAAACTATTTTCATGATTACTATGCACCAATTACAAATTATTTTATAACATCTGTATTTAGGAGTAAAGTACTAATTAACCATTCTTTTAATGAATTAAACAATCTAGCAATAAAAAAATTCAATTCGGCAAACAAATATTACACTTAGAAATTGAATTCGGGATACTAAATAGTATCAACGAGTTTCAATTAATATACGTATATTATTTAAACATGCAAGGGTCAATTTGGTGACATTCAAAATATGGTAATCAAACAAATTCCAAAGAGTTAGTTCATTAGAACTAAAGTTTATTCCTGTCATTTATGATGCAATCATATATCATTATATTAATGGATGATATATTATGAATCAAATAATCTTGTTATTGCAATTATACAAGCAATATCCAATGGGATGAGTCTACCACTTGCGACGAACATCGATGAACACCACTAATGATGAACACCGATGAACATTATTAAATTAATTAATAAAAATTTAAAATTTCAAGGACTCATCATACAATTAATAATTATTTTAAAAAATTTAATTAAATTATTTTTATATATATTAAAATTTTATTTTTTTAATAAGGGTAAACTATATATTTAGTACCTCACCTATTTTCGTATTTTTATTGAACCCTTATTATTTAAATATTATTTAATTTGACCATATTCTTTATAAAAAATAACTTAACTCTCAACCTAAAACCCTAAACTATTAAACCTTAAAGCCTTAAACTCTTAAACCTATACCCTAAATCATATACCATTAAAAATAATTTCACCATTATCGATTCAATTCAATTCAATGAATTGTTTAATTCTCCTAAAAAATTCAATTAAATTATTTTTTATATATATCAAAATTAATTAAACTCGAATCTCCTAGAATTAACACCATCATCCCCAAACCCTAGATTCAACCTTATATCTTTTAATCTTATTATTAGAAAGATTAAGCTTTTACGTAGATCAAAGAGATTACAGACCAGTACAAAATCTGGGTTTCTTCTTTTTCTTTTTGACTGTTTTAATTCAAGTGGAAAAAGTGTTCAAATTGTGTTTTTTTTTTCTATGATCTGATCTTAGAGAAAGTATATTGATTTTAGTTTGGTATTGTTTGATTTTTATTTTGTTTTAGATTGTTAGACGGTGTGATTTTATGATTGCCATTGTTGTGATGATTAACAAAGCTTAAGCATTTGATTTCTGATTAAAAGATTTAGGGTTGAACGTAGGGTTTGGGGATAATGTGGAGTTGGATTTGATTATTTTGAAAATAAAGATTAAAAAATAGAATATATATATATATAATATTTTACTTCAAATTTTATTTTAAATTGAATTTTTTTAGGAGAATTTAACAATTCATTGAATTAAATTGAATCGATGATGGTGAAATTATTTTTATTGGTATATGGTTTAGGGTATAGGTTTAAGGGTTTAAGGTCTAATAGTTTAGGGTTTTAGGTTGAGGGTTAAGGGTTAAGTTATTTTTTATAAAGAATAGGGTCAAATTAAAATAATATTTAAATAATGAGGGTTCAATAGAAATACGAAAATAGGTGAGGTACTAAATATATAGTTTACCCTTATTAAAAAATAAAATTTTAATATATAAAAATAATTTAATTGAATTTTTAAAATAATTATTAATTGTATGATGAGTCCTTAAAATTTTAAATCTTTATTAATTAATTTAATGGTGTTCATCAGTGTTCATCGTTAGTGATGTTCATCAATGTTCGTCGTCCGTTGTAGAATTTTCCTATCCAATGGAGTCATATTTCTATAAAATTGAAGTACTAAATAAACAAGGGTCATGCTATTTTATGATATGCTTATATCTATATCTATATCTAGTAAGGAACTAGTGTCTTATAAATCAATCCTTTAAGACCCTTACACACGATATTAACATGTCTATCTTAAAATAATATTGTCTTTAGAACCAATATTGAGTGTGTCATTGCTACAAACAGTGAAATTATGAATCTAACTAAAATGGAGATTTGGGTACTATTGTTCTTATGCTTCTTTAAAATCAGCAAACTTCATTCTCTAATAGGAAAGAAATATGATAGCAAGGCAAGGTTGTTGTTGGTTTGGATTTTCCAGACTGACAATGCAAACTAAAACAATTTTCACAGCTAAACTGAATGATCTCTTGTTTCCATTCTAAATTTGTACTCTTTTCCAAGTTTAATAAACCTTGCACATACCTGAGTATATAAAAAATAACAGGGTAGTTTTAGTCGTGATTAAACTACAAATTTGATGTTTTAAACTTATTGCAAGTTGTACAAAAGCATAGACAACTTGGTTATAAACTGTACAAGTACACACATTTATGCTCGATTTCGACACACAATGACGCCATAACAGCTGTGTTACAACTTGTTGTTTTCCTTTGGTTTGCTAGTGGTTTTAAAAATAATTACAGCTACAATATCTCGTTAATTCGACTCCAAACTGAAAAAGGTTTTCTCAAATATTACAACACTCAACTATAAAAATTACTGATTACAAACTGTTTTTATCCTAAATGAGTAAAAAACTGACTATAATGATCCAAAACAGGGAAATCTTGGGCTACCAATCTAACCATTGTTGAATACCAAAACAAGGCATAATCAGATCCAAATTATTGCTATAGTGCACAGCATCAATTACTCAAATTAGCCACAAACACATAAAACATGGTTTATGGGCAACCCATTTGTTCGCCTTTGTATTTTTTTTATGCTAACCGACATTATCTTCTTCTAGACCCAACCTTCTTCAAACATAGATAGATGAGATGATATACATTAGACTGGGATGAGGGGTTTTAAGTCAAATATATATATATATATTATGACCAATGAACCAAAACCCAAAAAACCAATTGAACAAGAATTAAAAAATAAATAAAAGGAACATAGATTAAGAATAAAATGAAATGGGAAGCACAAATCAACTTGATTTTGGTTCTGGAAAACTCGATGGGCCCATGACGAGAAGAACAACAAATCTTAGTTCCACACTGATCCGACGATTGGATCTTCAAATCAGGGCTTAAAAATTTAGGTGCTTGAAAGGGGATTTGAGGATTTTGGAGTTGATTTTTAGAAAACTAACACTTCAAATCTGAAGAGGAACGAAAGAGCTTTCTTTTGATGGCGTTATTTGACCGGTGATGCTTCTCGACGATGGAGGATAGGTAAACGGCAGTAGCAGTGGGGAAGGATGGCTAAATTAAGGGGAAATGGAGTTTTAAAAAAATAAAGTAGCTAAATCCTTCTATTTTTTTATAATAATAATCTTTATTTATTTAATTTTATTGTTATTATTTAATATTAATATTTACTTTAATTATTATAATATTATCTTTTAAATAATTTTATGTTGATTCTGCTTTTTAATCTTGGTTAGTATGGTATTATGATTTTATTTGTCTTCACATACGTACGTTAGTTTATTGTAAGGAGAAAAAATAATGATTTGGGTAATGTTCACAAACAGTCCCTTTCGTTTGGTGTTTGTTCTAGTTTGGTCACCAGATTTCAAAACAGCTTATTGTGGTCCCTTACGTTTATAATCTGTTTTATTTTAGTCACTTTGCCGTCATTCTCCGTTAGAGGAGTAACGGCCGGCTGACATGACAATTTTAAAATTAAAAAAATTTCACGTGTATAATACACGTCATTGTCCACTCCACCAATACGCCAACATGGACAATGACGTGGAAACACAAGTTTCTTCCATCAAGGTTTGGGAAACACCACTGTTGCAAATGTTGGCGAACGCACGCATGTGTTTCATGCCGTATTGTGTTAGAGACCCGCAGTGTGTTTCGAACAAGCGGACCTGGAATGAAAATTCAGTTGCCGCTTAATAATCTAGGAGGAATGCAGAGTACTTAAATTTCGAGAGTTTAAGAGAGATTAGTACCATTGATTTCAAGCATTGCCAGTCATCGACAAGGGGCAAACCAGGTTCCCGGACAGATTTGAGAACGGCAGAGCCTTTTGCTGGTCCAAATAAAAATGTTCCAATCAAATCAATGCTGCCATCCAAGTGGATTATGTGTCTCATTGTCTCGGTAATCTGTTTGAGTACTTGTCTTCTTTGATCCATCTTCTGAATTTTTGTACTGTATGGCAAATGAGATGATCAGCATGTATTTCAAGTCGACCGAACAAAATATACTAGCTTATGTAATTTAAAATGTTACAAGTCCAAGCTCACCATCTGCCATAAAAATAGAATATCTGCATCTCTCTGATTAATTGCTTCCATCCGGGTGCGGGTGCCGGTGCCCGAGCTCAGATCATTTGGAGGAAGGTTTAGGGTGGCAGGATCAAAACCTTGATACAAATAAAGCTTTTCTGGTTTCATGCTTGTATTCCCATATTCCATCACGTGTGATCCACCATACACATAAGAGTTGAAATTGGAAGTCCGTTCCTTTACCTGCATGAAGAAAATACAAGGATTGAGTTCAGCTGATTATAAGCCCAAAATAATTCAAATTTCGTTGAATTATCTTTTGCACTTACTGCTTCATACTGTTGCTCTACAGTTTCTGTCTTGAGATTATGAGTTTCACTGCCAAAGATAAGAGTATAAAAGAGCTAATGAGCAGAATTCAGTTGCAGTAACAATGAAAATGATGGTGGGAAATGGGAATTGTGTTGAAAAATGCATTCGACTAGAAAATCTCATAAATGTAAGTTGAGATGCATATATACATGTCTTCCATCCAAGCCACACTGTATAAATCTCCCAAACAAGTGATGAACTCCGGAGGCGGAGGAGGTTCCATCCCCGGACAATAAGTTCCCCAGCTATTCTCTTGAGCATTCGATGCCGTCGTTACATAAATGTTAAGATCCGAGGGCATTATGCCTTGAAAGATACTCCCACTTTCACAAGCTTCTACGTATATAACCTAGTGGCATGGAGAAAATAAAGGTAAAAATCGGTACAAATGCAGAGCATGAATGGTTTTTTAAGATGGAAAATATGCTACCATCTCTTTGTAACTTCCTACTGCATGCTTCTTCTTTTGAGTAGAAACGTAGTGGAATCCATAGTTGACAAGTTGTTCGATTCTGGAATGGAGAAAGTTGTTCGATTTCCACATCGCCTCTTCATTGTTGAGCATGTACTCGAGATGCAGCAATTTGATTGATTCCCGGAAGGTGTTTGATGAAATGCCCGAGAGAAATGTGCGGAAGAGTGCCTTCAAAGGTATCTGTTTCCCTCTCGACCAATACACATGGACAATGACGTGTATTATACACGTGGAATTTTTTTAATTTTAAAATTGCCATGTCAGCCGGCCGTTACTCCTCTAACGGAGAATGACGGCAAAGTGACTAAAATAAAACAGATTATAAACGTAAGGGACCACAATAAGCTGTTTTGAAATATGGTGACCAAACTAGAACAAACACCAAACGAAAGGGACTGTTTGTGAACATTACCCTAATGATTTTTATTTGCTTGTAAACAAGCTTAAGGATTAAAATTATCCTTGAAATATTTTAGAAAAAAGATTAATTATGTTTTTATTTGTTTTACACTCATTCAGTTACTTGATCTGATAAAATGTACTCAAATAGCTCATTTAATTATTGTTGATTGTTATTGTGTTGGGTGACCAGTCCATAAAACTCGAAAACCTTCGTATCTGCTTTTTTTTTTTTTATCAAAAGAGACTTGCATTAAAACGAAATTAAGAGTACAACAAATGTGAAGGGAGAATTGCAGGATTCCAAATTACCTGGT
The DNA here is from genome assembly GCA_958450335.1 of Hibiscus tridactylites. NCBI lineage: Eukaryota > Viridiplantae > Streptophyta > Magnoliopsida > Malvales > Malvaceae > Hibiscus > Hibiscus tridactylites. Next base: position 57,294,016 of record OY288266.1, read on the forward strand.
CCTGTTCCGACTTTGCATACTTGGCTAGCCAATCGGCAAGCTGATTACAAGATCGACTCACAAAGGAAAAATAGCAGGACTCAAATTCCTTTGACAACATCATAATGCTTTCTTCGATGGCTGATGTGACACAATCCGAAGGGTCTCCTGAGTTCAGTCGATTAATAACAGCTTTACTGTCAGATTCAATGATGACTTTTGAGAAAGCACACTCTTTTGCATTCATGAGCCCAAGCTTGATAGCATAGGCTTCGGCAGCAGCGGCAGACGACGCCCAACATGGAGCTGAGATTCCGTGGAGGCAAGTGCTTGAATTTTCACGAAAAACAGCAGCGATAGATGCTTTCCTTGAATCATGGTCAAAAGCGGCATCGCAGTTGATTTTAATTACCCCTGGAGGGGGGGTGTCCACTCCATCTTTTTTAGGGCTTCCAGCGACTTCTCAGTGGGTTCGCTTTTGTATGTTTGTTGGAATTCCATGAAGTCGTGGTCTGCTCTTAGCCAAACCTCCCAAGGGGAGTCCTTTCGCCCTTCAAAAACCAAAGCATTCCTTGCTTTCCATATGTTCCAGAGGATGAAGGCGATGTGAGCGTGTCCATCCTTAGAAATCCTCAGCTTTCGGTCGTGACTTAGTTGGCACCACCACTTAGGGAATCCTGGGAAACCGGTGGCTGCAGGGGAATAGTTAAAAGCCGATGCTCTCCAGATAGCTTGAGCAAAGGGGCAGAGGAACAGAAGGTGTTCTGCCGATTCCCGAGGGTGAGAGCAATGGGGGCACACTTCTTGGTCCTTGTGATTCCCATGTAGCCGGGCTCTTAGCGTACTCCTTGTGGGGACGATATCATGGCATAGTTTCCACAAGAAGGACCGAATCTTAGAAGGAACGTTTAGCTTCCAAACTGAATTCCAGAGCTCTTTCTTATTTAAAATGTCTTCACTGGAAGATGGGATACTGTCCTCCCGAGTCTTTTCCTCCAAAAAATGATATCCCGACTTTGCGGAGTAGTCACCATTTTTATTGCCTGCCCATATAAGAGTATCCTGGACATTTGGTCCACCAATCGGGATGGTCAAAATCGCCTTCGTCTCTTTTGAGGAGCAAAGTTCCTGAATCCTCGCTTCATTCCATGTCCCATCTGGTTTGATGAGGGAGCAGACAGACGGTGCTGGGAATCCCTGTGGCGGTTGAGAGGTAAGCCTGAAGCCCTTGATATTCGGAATCCAATTGTCAAACCAGGTGGAAATGCTTTTTCCATTCCCGACCCTCCAGAGAGAACCCTTTTTGATGACCTTGATTCCTTCTCTTATCCCAGACCAAGCCCAAGATGGATTGGAGCATTTCGGGGCTTCAAAGATGTTTCCGTTTGGGTAATAGATTCCTCGGAGGACTTGAGAAAGCAGGGATTCTGGATTCTTAATCACCTTCCAGGTAATCTTAGAGACAAGGGCTTTATTGAACAGTCTGAGGTTTCTGAAGCCCATTCCCCCTTGTTCTTTAGGCTTGCACAGATCCTTCAAGTTTATCCAGTGGATGCTCCTCTCCTTCTCTGCGCAGTTGTTCCACCAAAATCTGGCAACAATGGAGCTTATCTCATCACAGAAAGTAACTGGAAGAAGGAAACACTGCGTCACATAGGTGGGAATAGCCTGAGCAACTGCTTTGATGAGTACCTCTTTACCAGCACTAGACAAGAATTTGGTTTTCCATCCTCTGAGCCTGTTAAGGACTCGATCACGAATATAGGCCAACGCTTCTTTTTTGCTCCGTCCCCAGAAGGAAGGCAATCCGAGGTATTTCGAGTCCTCCTCCATTGTCTTGAAACCAAGAATATTCTGGAGATGGGAACTAAGACTATAGCTCACATTTGGAGAGAAAAAGACAGAGGACTTCATGTGGCTAACTGTTTGGCCTGTGGAGGACTGAAAAAGTTGAAGAATCTGCAGTAAACCTTTACAGTTACTTTCCGATGCCTCTGTGAACACAAGACAGTCGTCCGCAAACAGCAGATGGCTCAGTGTGGGGCATCTTCTTTTGATTCTCAAACCTTTGAAAAGATCCATTTCAATTCCTCTTTTAATAAACCAGGAGAAAGTACTTGAGATGAGTGTGAAGAGGAAAGGGGAGAGTGGGTCACCCTGCCGGAGACCTCTCTCTGCTTGGAATTCTCCTTTGCGTTCTCCATTGACCACCAATGAGAAGGATACTGAGGAAACACATTTCATCACTCTATTGATCCACCACTCATCAAACCCCATTTCTTTCATAACAAACTGAAGGAGGTTCCAATCCACTTTATCGTAAGCTTTTTCCAAATCAATCTTAAGTGCCATTAAGCCTTTACCTCCTTTCCTCGTTCTCTTAATAGCATGAAAGGCCTCATTTGCCAGGATAATGTTATCATGAATTGCTCTGCCTTTCACAAATGCAGATTGGTACTGTGGGATGAGGTCCGGAAGGAAGGCCTTTAGCCTAGTTGCGAGGACTTTGGTGATCACTTTGAGTGAGAAATTACATAGGCTGATCGGTCTCAGCTGGGAGACTTCCGAGGGATTTGCTTTTTTCGGGATCAGCACAATGTTGGTCTTGTTAATTATGGGATCTAACTCTCCTTCCTTGAAGAAGGCAGTTACCATTCCAATGAGGTCATCTTTTACCGTATTCCAGAAGGACTGGTAGAAACAACCGGGAAAGCCATCTGGGCCCGGAGCTTTTGTTGCTCCCATATCAAACACTGCCTTCTTAATCTCTTCCTCCGTTATTTGCTTACACAGGACTGTATTCATTTCAGTTGTAACAACCCTGGGGATGATATCTTTAAGCTGACAAGTGTCAATGGAATGGTCTTTCATGAAAACATTTTTAAAGTGCTGGAGCAGATAAGTGGCTATCTCCTCCGGTTCCTCTAGCCAGGACCCATTGGTATGCTTGATTTTGACAATTGAATTAGCCCTACGGTGTTGGATGGTTGTGGCATGGAAGAATTTAGTATTTTTGTCGCCCCACTTTAGCCAGTTCACTCTGGATCTTTGGTGACAATATCGCTCCTCGCTTTCCCATTCAGTATCGAGCTCATCCTTTAGCCTTTTGTATTCGTTCAGTTCCCTTTCTGACAGCCTCCTTCCTTGAAGTCTCGATAAACCATCCAACAGAAATTGCTTTCTCTCATTTCTCATCTTCATCTTTTCTTTGTTCCATTTGATAAGGGTCTTTTGTGTGCTATGGATCTTCCTTCGGAACCGTGACACCGCTCTTTCTCCGGGGGCAATATTCCAGCCTTTATCCACTGTCTGAGAGCAATCTTTTTCCAGAAGCCATTTAGATTCGAATATGAAGTCCCTCTTATATTTCCTAGATAGCCCTTTGGTAAGGAGGACTATAGGGGTGTGGTCGGAAACGGTGTTGATTTCCATTACTCCCGTGGCTTTGGGAAAGGCGAAACTCCATTCAGGAGAGCATAGAATTCTGTCCAGCTTCTCGAGTATTGCATGTTCTCCCCCTCTCTAGATGTACCAAGAGAAAATGCCTCCCTTAATGGGAACCTCAATCATACCTGAGGAATCGATAAAGTCATTATACCATTTTGTTTCCGCTGGGCTAACAGGATTTCCTCCTTCTTTATCTTCCTGGCTAGCGACCGTATTTGAGTCTCCAATGATCACCCATTTCTCCTGTAAATTCTCTCTACACTTCAGAAGCATCTTCCAAAAGTCTTGACGGTTTTCTTTGTTTGGAGGGCCATATATGAAGGTATTATACCACGAGTCCCCCTCCTGAAGCCTTATCTTCGTGTCAATAAAGTTTTGATTATATCCCAGAATTGTGATATCCACTTCCGACTTCCACCACAAGGCAAGTCCTCCTGCAAGGCCTAGTGGTTCAACATAGAAGGAGAAGTCCATCTTCATTTTCATTTTTATTTTCTCCAGGTACCTCTTTTTCTGTTTTGTTTCGCTGAGGAAGATAATTGTCGGCTTGACCTTGAGAATAGAGTTTTGAAGAGCTCTCACAGATTTTCGGTTCCCTATTCCTCGGATATTCCACGCAAGAATAGACATGATTGTCTTAAAAAAAACTACGGCAATACCACCGCCTTAGGGAAGGATAACCAGCAGGGGGGAACTGAAACAGTGAAGCTCCCTCCAGGAAATCTGATTTAAGTTTGCACCCAGCAATGAGATTCCACCACGGGAGACTACCTCCACTGGGGACAAACTTCGGGCCCTCAATTGTAAACCGTGAGCACAGAAAAGAATCCAAGAGAGAAGAAACAGACCACGGACGGAACAAGTAAACTCAGCAAAGGAAAAAACCAAGAGCAGTCAAACATTCAAGATCGTCTCATCACAGAAAAACCAGCATTCATAAACAAACCAAACCCCAAACCGACTTTCAGCGTCACAAAGCAAGAGAGAAAGAACAGACCACGAACAGTGCAAGTAAACTTAGCAACGAAAATAACCAAGAGCAGTCAACATTCAAACTCGTCTCAGCACAGAAAACCAGCATTCAGAAGCAGTCGAAAACACCAAAGGAAAATAAACAGAAGGGGACAAGTCACCAGATAGCGGGGCGGATATGGGGGAGAAGGGGTTCAACCACCAGAAGCGGGTCAAAAACAGGGGGGAGAAGGGGATCAATCACCAGATATCGGGGCGACTCGGGACTGACCGGCGGGAGGAAGGGGATAACCGAAAAACTTACTGTGCTGTCAAAGGTGAAACCACGTCGTCAGGTGATAACCAGGCCGCTGTTGGGAGATAAGGGCCTGCTCCGACTGACGCGTAACCAAGGAGCGATGGTGGGGGTTGAGGGGATGTACATCGCCAGCAACGAAGCTTTCTGCCCAGCGCCAGCAAGTAGCGGGAAGAAGATCGCAGGCTTTGGAGTACGGAAGAAACCACTGCCGCAGTCCACCTATTCCGAACCAGCCACAATCAGAGCCACCGGGAAACCACCCTTTAGGAGCGTGCACGCTGTCCCGTCGCCGTTGGAAGATAGCACCAGTGAAGGAAAGCCACCAGTACCAGCGGTCAATCTCACGATGGTCTTCCTCACGAGCAGCCGGCAAGGATACGTCAACAACCCGTCGGGGCCTTGGGGTAATCGGGAGGGAATTTGGGGGAATTGGCGCGTGGATTTCACGCACAAGCTTCAATCTCAAGCAAACTTCTTTAAAAAAAACCTTCGTATCTGCTATTGCCCTATTTTTCTACAAAATTAATTATTCACCAATCGAGTCACATCGCAAACTTTTAAGACCATGTCAAATGAAAATTGTCTAATCATTCATAATTTACTTTTATATTTTCCTTTAAAACAAAGGATGAGTCTACCACGTGCGACGAACATCGATAAACACCACTAATGATGAACATCGATGAACACCATTAAATTAATTAATAAAGATTTAAAATTTCAAGGACCCATCATACAATTAATAATTATTTTAAAAAATTCAATTAAATTATTATATATGTATATATATATTAAAAGTTTATTTTTTAATAAGGATAAACTATATATTTAGTACCTCACTTATTTTCGTATTTCTATTGAACTCTCATTATTTAAATATTATTTCAATTTGACCCTATTCTTTATAAAAAATAATTTAACTCTCAACCTAAAACCCTAAACTATTAAACCTTAAACCCTTAAACTCTTAAACATATACCCTAAACCATATACCATTAAAATAATTTCACCATCATCGATTCAGTTTAATTCAATGAATCGTTGAATTCTCCTAAAAATTTAATTACATTTATATATATCAAAATTAATTAAACTCGAAACTCCTAGAATTAACACTATTATCTTATTTGAAATGAAGAAGCCATCACAATTAATCATAATTAATTCAATTAAGGGGACATCCTTGATCTTCACAGTCAATTTATCTACATCCGCAAATGTCTGCCACAATTTCCAAGGTCGAAGGAGGACATTGTGAAACCAGTTTAAAACCACTTGAGTATCATTCTTAATCACCAGATTCGTCTTCCCAATCCAATTTGCCGCAATAAAAGTCTTCAGAATTGTCTTGATCGCAGCAAGCGTAGCGAAGTCTTCGCCCAACCCTTCAACTGGTCCGGAGAAAATAACACGAATTATTCCATCCTCGGCTTGCAACACGCCACCACACAGGAACGGCTACCACCACGGCCAACCCCCTTATCCTTGACAACACCTTTAACATTAGATTCATAAAGCAAGCTCAGGGAGAAGAACCCTAATCTCATACTTCTAACAAACGAGTGATGATTTTCCCCTTAATTAAATTAATTATGATTAATTGTGATGGCTTCATCATCTCAAGTAAGATGATATGGTTAATTCTAGGAGATTCGAGTTTAATTAATTTTGATATATATAAATGTAATTAAATTTTTAGGAGAATTCAACGATTCATTGAATTAAACTGAATCGATGATGGTGAAATTATTTTAATGGTATATGGTTTAGGGTATATGTTTAAGAGTTTAAGGGTTAAATGTTTAATAGTTTAGGGATTTAGGTTGAGGGTTAAATTATTTTTTATAAAGAATAGGGTTAAATTGAAATAATATTTAAATAATGAGGGTTTAATAGAAATATGGAAATAAGTGAGGTACTAAATATATAGTTTACCCTTATTAAAAAATAAAATTTTAATATATATAAAAAATAATTTAATTGAAATTTTAAAATAATTATTAATTGTATGATGAGTCCTTGAAATTTTAAATCTTTATTAATTATTTTAATGATGTTCATCAGTGTTCATCATTAGTGGTGTTCATCGATGTTCGTCGCACGTTGTAGAATTTTCCTAAAATAAAACTGATGAATAAGATTATATTTTGTAAGGATGAGTCTATCATGTGCGACGAACATCGATGAACACCACTAATGATGAAAACCGATGAACACCATTAAATTAATTAATAAAGATTTAAAATTTTAAGGATCCATCATACAATTAAAAATTATTTTAAAAAACTTAATTAAATTATTTTTTATATAAATTAAAATTTTATTTTTTTAATAAAGGTAAACTATATATTTAGTACCTCACTTATTTCTGTATTTCTATCGAACCCTCATTATTTAAATATTATTTCATTTTAACCATATTCTTTATAAAAAAATAATTTAACCCTCAACCTAAAAGCCTTAAACTATTAAACATATACCCTAAACCATATACCATTAAAAATAACTTCACCATCATCGATTCAATTCAATTCAATGAATCGTTGAATTCTCCTAAAAAATTTAATTTTGAATTCAATTTAATGAATTGAATTAATTATGATTAATTGTGATGGCCTCTTCATCTCAAATAAGATGATAGTGTTAATTCTAAGAGATTCGAATTTAATTAATTTTGATATATATATATATATAATAATTTAATTAAAATTTTGTCCACTCAGAATAAAGGATAAACATGTGAGCTTCATTCTAGGCATAGTAACAGTCCATCTCATTTTAGACTATATGCTTAATGGCGGGCTTTGTCACTTTAGAATTTGGGTATTGAAATAAAGCAAAAGTTAAAAAAATAATGGAATAGGAGGCTTTGCAAAAACTACGCTTGCTCCGTTTGTGTATAATGTCGAAACAATTACTCGATGTTTTCCATTGAAACTCTGGGTGTGTGTATCCGAGTTTTTTTGTTGACATTGGTAGGTTTATCCGAGAGATTGTTTCTACATTAACCATATACTCTAAACCTACAAGATAATTTTAAAATTTAATTTAATAAATTGAATTAATCATGATTAATTGTGATGACCTCTTCATCTCAAATAAGATGATAATGATAATTCTAGGAGATTCGACTTTAATTAATTTTGATATATATAAAAAATAATTTAATTAATTTTTTAGGAGAATTCAACGATTCATTGAATTGAATTGAATCGATGATGATGAAATTATTTTTAATGGTATATGGTTTAGGGTATATATTTAAGAGTTTAAGGTTTAATAGTTTAGGGTTTTAGGTTGAGGGTTAAATTATTTTTTTATAAAGAATAGGGTCAAATTGAAATAATATTTAAATAACGAGGGTTCAATAAAAATACGGAAATAAGTGAGGTACTAAATATATAGCTTACCTTTATTAAAAAATAAAATTTTAATATATATAAAAAATAATTTAATTGAATTTTTTAAAATAACTATTAATTGTATGATGGGTCCTTGAAATTTTAAATCTTTATTAATTAATTTAATAGTGTTCATCGATGTTCATCATTAGTGGTGTTCATCATCTGATTGAATGATTAATTTTATTTAATTAAAATAAAATTAAGACCAAATAGGTTGATTTTATAAGTTCGGTGGTCTGATTGACGAGTTCGTTAATTCGGCGGTCAAAATAAGAATCTCCAATTAATTCAGTAGTCAGTGGTGTAATTAACACATTTTTTAATTAGTGACACAATCAAGATGTCACTAATTATTTTTACCATTTTTATGTTAATTATTGGCGTAAAACATTAAGTTGCACCATCACAGGATGTCTTTTAAAATTTTAATAGAAAATATAAGATATATAATGGTGAGTGACAAATAATTATTTTCATCGCGTTAAACAATTTTCTAGTGACACAAATAAAACATCACCTTTTATGTCATATAAAATATGACGCATAGATTTGTCACAAATAAAGCTTATTGGTGACGAATTGTTCACATCCCTAATTCAAATTAAATTGTCATAATAATAATTCGTCACTAATACTTCAATTTTATTAGTGAAGGTTTTACAACGCCACTATTTTTCTAAATTTCGTTGAAATATTTTCTACTAAATTTTTGGAGGTAAATTTTGGCGTTAAACATATAATGACGAAAATCAATGACATTTTGTGGAATTGTCATAAAAAATATATCATCAATCACAAAGTGTGACAAAAAAAAATAATCGTAACGTTTTCAGTATATTCAGTGATGTTACGTGCAACGTCATATGTATTTTTTTCCACTAACGGATAAATTTGATGTAGTATAAACCACATATTGTAAACTTAAGAGCCCACAACACTATAACTATAAGAATAACCATAGAGAATTAGACAACATGCTGTTAGGATGTCAGTATTTTAAATTTTTTTCTTTGGTTACCTTTGCTTGTTATGTATTTTTTTAGCAAATTAATTTTTTATACAATTATTTCACCATACTGACACATTAATTTTTTTTTTGTTTTTCTTCTTTTGTTTCCATATATATGTGTCATATCATTGCATCACATTAGAGGTATCGATGCAAGGGTAAGTCTAATAGAAGGCAATCATAATGATCGCTGGGACCAATAAACAAAGAGAAGATAATGCGTCGGTATGGACCTCGTAACGCCCGAGTTTGGGGCCCAGAAGATAATCGGGTTTGGTTAAACCGATTCAGGTTAATTTATTTAAAAGAAAACATTTTTAAATAACACTAAAAAGGGGTTTTTATTGAATAAGGGCAAAAATGGGAATTTGGGGTTTTAAAATAAAAGGGTTTTATCTCATCTCTTCTCAAAATAAAAAAGAAAAGCTATCATCTTCTTTTTGAAAGACAAAAACTCGTAACCTTTTTCAAGAGCAAGCTTTTCTTCATCAAATCTTCAGTTACAGTGATTTCTTCAAGGTAAACGTCTTAATCTATTGACCTTTACTAGATTAAGATAGATTTCAACTTAGTTTTTCATTTACCCAATGATTTCTAAGTTTACCCTAAAACCCATTATTTCGAAAATGGTGAGTTCTTGATGATTTTTGAGTGGGCTTTGATATCTGTGTTTTTGGGTGGTTAAAAATAACATTTTGGTGTTAATAAAGTGTTGAAATGAAGCTTTAAATCAATAAACCCGAAACTAGGGCAGTGGGTGATTTTTGAAGGTGAAAAAATGGTGTTTTTGGCTTGGTTTTGTGGTAAAACGAGGGCTGGAGGTATGAAGACCTAGGATGGGTGTTTTTAGATGATTTAGAAGTGTTTTGAATGTTTAAATTGATGGGTTATTGCTGGGCTTTGCTTAAGAACGAATTTGATGATATTTTTATGGATTTCGGCTTTGAATCGTTGAGAGAATGTTGTACATTTGTGAAATGAAGTTTGCAGTGAGTTTATAGAAGAGTAGGGGAGTAATACTTTGTTTTTGGTTGATTAAAAATAGGGGAAACAAGTATGGGTCAATCGGGCGCGATACCGGGTCTTACGGAGGCTTGAGATCGGTGTTTCGGCTTCATTTGGGGCTCTACCGGTGAGTGAAAACTATTTTTGTAACGCCCTGATTTTGGGCCTAGTTGTTTTAGAGTTTGAATCGGGCCGGTCGAGAACGGTTCGAATCTTTAAGGGAGATTTAGGGAAACCCTAGTTTGGGATGCTTTAAAAATATGGAAAAATATCTAAAAATCCTCATTTATTATATGAATGGTTATGGTGAAAACAATTTTACAAAATATGATTTGGAAATACTACATTTCGATGTAGTGACCAAATCGCAGTTTTTTGCAAAAGTTGACTAATGACTGTTTTGTAAAGGATTGAAACTTTGAATCTTTAAGGAGCTAATTTTACCAAAATGTTTTTATCAGATTTCTCTCTAATTTTGGGTGTTTTAATAATGATTTAATAAAGTGAATTAAAAGAGAAAATCCTATTTTGACTTTCATAACTACTTTACGATCTCTTTTCCCTCTTTTCATTTTCTCTCAACTTCCACTCAGCCAAACACATTTCCTTCATCAATTAACCTCTGATTTTCATCCCTTTTGATGAGATTTCATTCTCCAGTGGATTCATAATCTTTTCCTCATCAAATCCTTTTGTTTTCACTTTAGATTTTCAAGAAATCTTGCCCAAATTAAGGAGAAATCAACTATTAGAGGTAAGCTTCGTCCTTCTCCTCTAATGATCAGTTCTTTACTGAAATTCCCAAGTTATCAATCTTTTGTTAATGACTTTTGAGTTGCGTTAATGTTAGAAACATGGAATTGTGTTAAAACTCAATTCTTGGAGAGATCTTGATGATTTTCGTAACTATTAGTTAGGCTCTATTTTGATGTTGATTTCTAATGTATTTTGGATGGTAATTGATGTTATAAATGAGGTTTTATCAAACAAATCCCGAATAGGTTTGGATTCCTAAGTTTTACATGCTAGATTGGTGGTTTTTGGGGTGGTTTTGGTGTTCTGTTGTTGCTGGAGATATAAGGACGAGTTTATGGTGATTTTTGGTGTTGATAGAGGTTTAGAAATGATTAGAAGTGATAGATCTTGGCCGGGCTTTGTTTTGGAAGAGTTTGGAGATGATTTCAGTTGTTTTGGGTAGCCGAAATGGTGCTTTTGTGTAGAGCAGCGAGTTTGTTTAGTTGGCTGGTGATTTCAATGCATGATGATGCATTAATACTCTGCTCTTATGTGTAATGAACATGGGAGACATCTTCGGATGCTTTTGGCGTTGATCCGGAAGTGCCGGGAGCTTAGATATCGTTTCGGCAAGCAAGCGAAATGTAATCGGTGAGTGCGAATGGTTTTAAAAGTCCTTGAGGGACAAAGAAACAAGGTTTGGGGATTTAGGATTGGTTTGAAACACCATCCTAAGCCCGAAAGTAAGTATGGCTAGATTTGCTCTCAAATATGTGGTTGTTGCCCCTAAAATGCTTTTACATACTCTTGTTTTGAGATAGACAAACTTCTACTATTTTATGCATGATTTGTAGCATGAGACGATGATATGTAGAGATTTCATGAGATAGCATGTTGCATTAAAGAGTTTTGATATTTTGATTTAATGCAAAGCATGAGTTGTGATTTTGAAATGAGATGTTAAAGATTTGAGAAATGTTGCATTAAAAACAGTAGGTGAGATGATGTTTTGACATAATATATTGGAATAGAAGATGAGATACTTACCAGATATAATTGATCGATCAATAAGATCAGAGTGCAATATAAACTAAAAATTCGTACGTGCTCTTTGGAGTCGGGCAATGGGGGTAGTTCCATCCCGATCCAAAGTGAGAATTCGATGATGAGAGATACCATCGGGGTAGGACTTGGTGAAATACCCAAGCTCTGTGGTGATGAGAGATATCGCCATGAGAGTCCGGTGATGAGAGATTCCACCGGGGTAGGACTTGACCTTGAGTCAAGCTAGTCCGCATATCCGAGTAAAGATGAAATATGAAATGCCAATATAATATATGAAAATGTATTTGATTCACATGTACCAAATGTTGAGATGATTTATGCTATGAGAAATGCATATGAGATTTGTATATGAAATGCTTTAGTTTTCACAAGCATGTGTATGGCTTTGCCATGAGATTTGCATTGGTTTAAATGCGTAAGATAGAATAGAGGTACATGTGTTTTGAAATGTAGATTTGCTTTGAAATGGTTTTCAAGCATGAGATAGAAAGAGCATGTCGTTGAAAATGGCTTTTGAGAAAGAGTTTTGAATGATGCATTGTTGTGTTGGTTTTCTTTAGAGCTTGCCTCACTAAGCAAATATGCTTACGCTCTCTTTTACCAACAATGTAGATAATTGAGACGAATTTGGGCAGCGAGAAGGCTAAGAAGATCCAAGGAAGTGGAAAGCTCATGTATGATGATGTTTTTAAATACTTTAGTATTTTATATTTGGCAATGAGGCTTCAAGGTTGTTTTTGGGAGATGTGTTTTGAACTCCCTATGTTTGTGGCAAGTTTATTATGACTTTTGAAGTTTGTAAATGGTTCTTTTTGGTTTGGTTTGAGGTTTGAGGTCTTTATTTGGTTTGGTGGTTAGGAAGCATGCCTATAGACTATATGTTCATGTGTTTGATGCCATGCTTTAGCTTAAGCTTCTTAAATATGTTTTATGATGTCTAAACATGTTGTTGGCATGTTATGGTATGGTTTGGGATATGTTTGAATGTGAAAAGATGTGAAAAACCAGAAAATTGTAAGGTTACAGAGCAGGGTGTATCGAAACACCCTTTTCTGTTTCGAAACAGGGGCCTGAAATGGCCATAGTGTTTCGGAACGGATGAGGATGTTTCGGTACACTTTAGCTACTAGAGAGGCCTGTTTCGATACTGGTCTCGGAACGCTCCTGAGTACTGAAACGGTCAACTCCGTTTAGATACGACCGTTTCGATACCAGGGTCAGCGTTTTGAAACAGATGACTGTTGGTCTGTGTTTTTGAATTGTTTCAAGTTCTCTTTTCTTACATTTTAGTCCTTGATGTTGTGGAAGCAATTGATGGAGCTTGAAAGGTCCTTTTAAGCTGATATTTGATAGACATGCATGAAAAATGATTAATTACATGTTGGAAGGTTTTAATTCTGCAAAGTCCTTATATTTTCCAAAATTTATGTTTTGGTCCCTAAAAGGGTAATTCTTTCAATTGAATTTCGATCGATGTGCCTTTCTCTCCTATGACTCTTGAGTAATCACATAGGCTTAATGTGCATTTAGAAAAGATAAAAATGAAAAAAAAAGTCGTTAATCAAGGGTGACTTTTGGGGTGACTTTGGTTTTCCCTGTGTAATCTTCGTAGTTCGGGTCAAGCGTCTAAACTAGGCTAAGAGGGTTACATTTGTTGGTATCAGAGCCAGGTTAGCGAATATTTGGGGCTTGGTAAGTGGTTAATGTGTGTGATTAAGAATGTTTGTCACTTTTTGGTGAAAGTATGATGTATGATTGTTGATATTTGGTTCTAATGAAATTAATTTGTGATGCTATGCTATGTTTGGGGTATAGTTGGGGATCCCATTGCCATATCATTACTATTGAGAAGAATTGTTTTAAAAAATGAGCTTGAGTACTTGGATTACTTGCCTTATTATGCCTAATTAAATTTATTGTATTATGTCAGTTGCATTGTTTTCTTATGTGTCCACGTAGAGAGCTTAGAATTAATACCCGTGCTACGACCGAGAATGAGAATGTTGAGAATGCTGAGGATCTACCTCCTCCTCCCCCTGGTGGACCACCCGGTGGTGGTGGAGCTGGGGTTGGTGCTACGTGAGCTGGTACAGTGGTTATTGGACCCGAGGGGGTTCAGGGGCAAGCTGCTCCTGATATGTCTGTGTTGATACAAGCTATTGCTGGAGCTTTTCAGGCAGCAGTAGCTGGAGCTCAGGGAGTTGCACCACAGAATGGTGCTAATGTGAGGTTGCCGTTGGAGCGACTCCGCAGTCTGGGAGAGACTGAGTTTAGAAGGTTGACCCCGGAAGGTTCTGAGTCTTGGTTAGAGAGTACCAAGAGGATACTTGGACAGTTGAACTGCAACAATGTTCAGAAGTTGGGATGTATTGTATCCTTGTTGCATGGTGATGCATATACGTGGTGGACAACCACATTGGCGGGGATAGATGATGATGATGTGACTTGGACATTCTTCTTGAATGCATTCAAGCGAAAGTACTTGGGAGTTCGTTACCTCGATGAGAAAAAGAGGGAATTCATGTCCCTTGTGCAAGGGAGTATGACGGTGGCGGAATATGAGGTGCAATTTGTACGCCTTAGCCAATATGCAACTGAGTTGATTCCTAGCGAGCGGGAAAGATGTGAACGATTCTGTTATGGTCTGGTGGCTGATGTGAAAACCTTTATGCTCGCAACAAACTATACTGATTTTGATGTCTTGGTCACTAGAGCCAAGGACATTGAGCTGAATTTTGGTCTGGCAAGTCGAGCGGGAGGATATAGCTCAGAAAAGCGAGCTGCGGAGCGTGATCTTGGTAGAGATCGCTACAAGAGGCATAAGGATATAAGGTCACATTTCGATACTAGACGTGGGGGTGGTAACCCTGGGAGAGGTTAGCAAGGACCAAATGCTTTCATGAGGACTCCTGAGTGCAATCGGTGTGGCAGAAGGCACACTGGTGAGTGTTGGGGTAATCTTGATACATGTTGGAACTGTGGTAATCATGGGCACATGAAGAAAGATTGTCCGTAGCCGTTGAGAGAAGGTCAGGATCCATTGAGAGCAGCTGAGCCACAGAGAGGTCGTGGGCGCGACCGTGGTAACTTCCAGCCAGAGATGAAGGTGGAAGGAATGTAGCACATGTGGTGGCTGTTCAGCCTGAACGTGGTGGCCAGGCTAGAGTGTATGCCCATCGAGAATGGAGGAATGACACAGATGTGATCTCAGGTACCTTTACTTTGTGATCCTTGTCATTACTTTCTTTTATTGGTTCTAAATCTATACACTCGTACATATTGCGTGAACATGCTCAAATGCTTGGTTTTCCTGTTGAGTCTTTGGATGTGGGTATGCGTGTGACTAGTTCCTTTGGTGAGACAGTTGTAACAAGAAGATTGTATAGGAGATGCCCCTTGAAGGTGCAAGATCATGTGTTTCTTGTCGATCTTATGGAATTACCATTCTATGGATTTGATGTAATTCTTGGTATGGATTGGCTTGTTGAGCATAGAGCCATTGTGGATTTTGAAAGCAAGTGAGTTTCGCTGAAACTTGCGGATAATTATGAGGTTGTGGTGGTGGGAGAAAATGTGAAGTTTCTATCTAATGTGGTGTCGATGCTTGAAGCAAGCCGAATGTTGCGTCAAGGATGTGAGGCTTATCTAGCCTTTGTTATGAATCCTAGTACAAAGGAGGTTCGCGTACATGATATAAGGACCGTGTGTGAGTTTCCTAGAGTATTTTCGGAGGAATTACCTGGTTTGCTGCCTAGTCGGGAGGTTGAATTTGGAATTGAGTTATATGAGAACACAACTCCGGTATCCATTGCTCCCTATCGCATGGCACCCAAAGAGTTGAAGGAGTTGAAAACGCAACTTCAAGAGTTGCTTGATCGAGGCTTTATTCGGCCTAGTGTGTCGCCTTGGGGTGCACCGGTCTTGTTTGTTAAAAAGAAAGATGGCACGATGAGGATGTGCATTGATTATCGTTACCTGAATAAGTTAACCATCAAGAACAAGTATCCTTTGCCGAGGATTGATGATCTTTGTGATCAGTTTCAAGGAGCGGCTGTGTTTTCAAAGATAGATTTGAGGTTAGGGTATTATCAGTTAAAGGTGAAAGGATGTGGATGTGCCGAAAACAACCTTTTGAACGAGATATGGGCATTATGAATTTCTGGTGATGCCGTTCGGACTGACGAATGCTCCTGCTGCTTTCATGGATATGATGAACAGGGTGTTCCATGAATTCTTAGATAAGTTCGTTGTGGTGTTCATCGATGATATTCTTGTCTACTCTCGTACTGAGGAGGAGCATGAAGGCCATTTGAGGATCATTTTGCAAGCGTTGTTAGAGAATCAGCTTTATGCTAAGCTGAGCAAATGTGAGTTTCGGCTAAAGGAAGTTGTTTTTCTTGGCCATGTGGTTTCGGCTGAAGGGATTCGAGTTGATCCTCAGAATATTGAGGCGGTAGTGAATTGGAAGCTTCCTAGGTCTGTTCATGAAGTTTGTAGTTTCCTTGGGTTGGCAGGTTATTACCAGAGGTTCGTGGAGGGATTTTCTAAGATTGCTGCCCCTTTGACGAAGTTGTTACAGAAGGATGTTAAGTATGAATGGACGAAAGTGAGACAACAAGCCTTTGAGAACCTAAAGGCAGCTTTGACGCAAGCTCCTACTTGGTTCAACCTGAAGCAAGAAAAGAGTTTGTAGTGTATAGTGACGCATCCTATGTGGGTTTGGGATGTGTGTTGATGCAAGAGGGTCGGGTAGTGGCTTATGCATCGCGACAGTTGAAAGTACATGAGCGCAATTACCCTACGCATGACATTGAGTTGGCTGCAGTGGTTTTTTCTCTAAAGATCTGGAGACATTATCTCCATGGTGAGAAGTGTACTGTGTACACGGATCATAAAAGTTTGAAGTACCTGATGTCTCAGAAGGAGTTAAATCTTAGGCAACGACGTTGGGTGGAGTTGCTTAAGGATTACGATCTAACGATCGAGTATCATCCGGGGAAGGCCAATGTTGTGGCCGATGCTTTGAGCAGGAAAGTGATAGTGGGACTACAGGCAATGTTTGCTAGCTTGAGCATATCGCGAGATGGTGGTCTTGTTGCTGAATTGCAAGTGAAACCATATTTAGTTCAGTTGATTAAGGGAAAACAATTGTTGGATGATTATTTGGTGCCACATGTTTAGGATATCGCAGAAGGTAGATCATCGGGTTTTTGTTTCAATGATGATGGTGTTTTATGTTTTGGGAGTCAGATAGTGGTGCCGAATGGTGATGAATTGAGGCGCACTATTCTGATTGAAGCCCATAATAGTCCTTTTGCTATGCACCCTGGTAGTACAAAGATGTACCATGATCTGAAGGATGAGTACTATTAGGTGGGATTGAAGAAAGATGTCACTGAGCATGTTAGCAAATGCATGGTTTGTCAGCGGGTTAAGGCTGAACATCAATTTCCTTCAGGATTGTTGCAGCCGTTAAGGATTCCTGAATGGAAGTGGGAGAGGATCACTATGGACTTTGTGTCTGATTTGCCTTTATCTCCATCAAAGAAGAATTCTGTTTGGGGGATTGTGGATCGCCTTACGAAGTGTGCGCATTTCTTGCCTGTGCATACTACGTACACCTTGGATAAGCTTGCAGAATTGTACATTGCTGGGATTGTAAGATTACATGGAGTGCCAAAATCTATAGTGTCGGATAGAGATCCGAGGTTCACCGTAAGGTTTTTGGAGTGTTTGCATCAAGCATTGGGTACGCGGCTGAATTTTAGTACTTCTTGTCATCTACAAACGGATGGACGGTCAGAGCGTGTTATCCAAGTGCTTGAGGATATGTTGAGGTGTTGTGTCATTGAGTTTCAAGGCTCTTAGGAGAAGCACTTGCCTTTGGTGGAGTTTGCTTATAATAACAGTTATCAGGCAAGTATTAAAATGGCACCTTACGAAGCTTTATAGGGGAGGAAGTTGTAAAACATGTGTTTGATTTTGATATAACTAAGTATGTTAAGGATTAAATTGAAAACTTGAAATTGATTTCTAAGTCCCTTAAATGATTTATAAATCACCAACACTTTAAACTAATTTGAAAAACTCAAACTCCAAATATTTTCTAAATGTTCCAAGGCCAAAGTATTGAAAAACGTCCAGCCGTATCGATACCTTTTTTACAAAGTTGGCTACTAGAAAGATGCGTTTCGATACGCTCTTAACCGTATCGAAACATATTCAATCTGTATCAATACGCCCCTCTGTAGAAACTGGAGGAGTTTGAATGGTGTACCGATACGGCTTAACCCATATCGATACGATTTTAACAGAATTTTTAATTCAAAGTGTTTTAAATGTTTTCGACCGTTGGTGTCAGTCGTTAGGTAACTAATATTTAAAATGGTAGTTGTACCGTATCGATACGATGTACCCCGTATCGAAACAAAAACTTCTAGTGAGCTAAGTTGAGAAAAAGGTATTGATACGGTCTTATCCGTATCGAAACGGTCCATGTCCCGTACCGATACATTTACACGCATTTCGATACACCCTCTTTATTATGTACAACAACTCTTTCTTTTTTGAGACATGTATCAATACGGGTCTTCGTGTACCGATACGGATAGCTGCAGAAGTGCATTTATGGTGGAAAGAGAGGGTCTCAACGGCTATAATCAATACCCTAACCACCCAAACGGCTAGAATTGATAGAGAAGGTATAAATTGAAGCTCATTGAAGACCATCAATAACTATTGCATCAAAGATAAACATCCAAGAAAAAATCCAACCTCATTGTTCTTATTTTCCAATATTCTTGTAAACTCCAAATTGTGTTGCATTCAATTCTTATCGTATCTCAAATTTGGGTTGAGTGTTTGTACTGAAAGGGGAAATATTGTATTTGATAGATATCTTTTTGCCTAATTTCTTTTTTGTTTCTCTTGTGAGGGTTTGGTCAAATTTTGGGTAGAAAATTTGACTGGTTGTGTAAAGGTTACCTCCTAAGCCTTGAATAGGGAAAGAAAAAATTAGTGAATTGTTGCAAATCCTTAGTGGTAGCTAAGGTAGTGGATGTAGAGTTCATTTGGAACTTGAACCACTCTAAAATCCTTTGTTCTTCATTTTTAGCTATCATTTTTCTTCAACAATTTTTTAAATCCCAATTCAGCCCCTCTTGGCATTGATCAATCTATTCACCCACTCAATAATTGGTATCAGAGTCTACCTCTTTGAAGGATTAACAACCACAAGAGGACTTCCCAGGAAGAGTGTGATCATCCAAAAATCAAGCTATGACATCTACCTCCGGATCTAGCATGTACGAGTCTCAATCCCCTACAAAACCGCCATTCTTCAATGGTGACAACTATCCATTTTGGAAGAACCGGATGCACCTCTTCATCAAGTCTAACGATTACTTGGTGTGAGATGTCATTGAAGATGGTCCCTATATTCCATTGAAGAGGGATGATGAAGGAAGATTGGTTCTAAAGAAGAAGATTGAGATTAGTGAAGAAGAGAGAAAGAAGATACAAATCAAAGACAAAGCTCTTCACATGCTCTTTTGTTCTTTCGGTCCCGACATCTACTCCAAAGTCTCCTCCATTGAAAGTGCCAAAGAAGTATTAGACACACTAGAGACCACCTATGAAGGAACTAGTGATGTGAAGGAGACCAAGATTGGAATTCTCAATCTTAGTTATGAGAATTTCAAGATGGAGCCCGACGAAACCGTGTCCAAGATGTTTGATCGCTTCTCAACTATCGTCAATGGGCTTAAAGGTTTTGGAGAGACAATCTCGGAAGACAAACTTGTCCGGAAGCTACTCTACTCACTTCCCGAATCTTGGGATGGGAAGAGAACCGCCATCATCGAGGCCAAAAACTTGAAGACACTAAAACTTGATGAGCTAGTGGGTTCTCTCCTTACTCATGAGATAATGAAGAAAGGAAGGGAAGAAGAAAAGAAGAAGGAAGAGAAAAGAGTGGAGAAGCTAGAGGTAGAAAAGAAGAAGAAAATAGGAGTGGCTCTCAAAGCTTCATTACATGAGGAGAGCACTTCTAGTGAGGAGGATGATTTAGAAGAATTGGCTATGATAGCCAAAAGATTCTCACGATTCATGAGGTCCAACCGAGGAAGGAAGATTCAAAGAAAAATGGACTTCAAGGGTAAAAACAAAGAAGAAGAGAGGGATCAAATCATTTTCTACGAGTGCAAAAAGCCCGGTCACATTCGTTCGGAGTGCCCTCAACTCAAGAAGAAGGGCTTTGAGAAGAAGAATAAGCTCAAAGCCAAGATTGCTACTTGGAGTGATGAGGAGTCATCCGAGGATGACGAACAAGAAGTGGCCAACCTTTGCCTCATGTCATTTGAGGAGGATTCCTCCATGGTAACCTCTAACTCATCATCTTTTGACTTTACATTTGATGAATTACATGATGCATATGATGAGTTGCAAGAGGTTTATGATGAGTTAGTTGAGAAATACAAAGAGTCAGTCATTAGAAATAAGAAAATTATTTCGGAATTAAATGATAAAAATGACTCACTTTCTTAAGCTAACTTAAAATTTGAGAAAAAGATTTTAGGTTTGAAAGATGAACTTAAATTCTTCCAAGATGAAAATGTAGACATAAATAATCTTCTTTCTCAATGCAATAGTGAACACCAAAAGGTGTTAGATGAGCTTAACAAGCTCAAAGAGTCTTTCAAAAATGTTGGTAATGTGAAGCATGAAAAAGGTGAATCATCTAAAACCAACCAACCTAGGAGAAAGACTAATAACTACAAACAAAGTAGCCTCCCTAGACATAATAGACCTAAAAGGATTAGGAGTGTATGGGTTCCCAAGGAACTCGTCAAGTCTAATGATTTTGTTGCTATGTCACCTTTGATTCCTAAGGGAACAAAGCTTTTGGGAGCTAACACACGTGGACCCAAAATGATTTTGGTACCAAAAACAAAAGTTTAATATCTTTATTTGTAGGGGGAGCATTGCTACAAGGCCAAAGCACAAAGTCAAAATTCATGGTACCTTGATAGTGGATGCTCGAGGCATATGACCGGAGACAAGAGTAGATTCATGGACTTAAAGCCAAAAAGTGGAGGAGTAGTGACATTTGGTGACAACTCCAAAGGCCACATTAAAGGTATTGGCTCCATAGGTAATCACTCTACCATTCTTATTGAAATTTTTTTGTATGTCGATGGTCTTAAACATAATTTGTTGAGCATAAGCCAATTATGTGATAAAGGATTTAATGTCTTATTTGATAAAAATGGGTGCAAAATTGTTGACATTAAATCAAATAATATTATGCTCATAGGTCATCGTATAGGTAACATTTACATGGTGCATTAAGATGACATACATACATCCCATGCATGTTTAGTAGCTCAAAATGAAAATGATGCATGGCTATGGCATAGGAAACTAGAACATGCTAGCATTAGTGTTTTAGAAAAACTAGTTTCCCTAGATCTAGTTAGAAGTTTACCCAAAATTAAGTTCTCATATGATAAAATTTGTGATGCATGCTCTAAGGGTAAACAACATAAGTCATCCTTTAAATCCATTAATGATTAGGTTCGACACGGATGTCATCGCATGTAATTTCTCGTTACAGTCTTTGACTTTGCTTTCTTTGATAGATTTGGGTTCGACACATTCGTACATTTAGGGTGAACATGCAAGATTATTAGGTTTACCGTATGAGTTGTTAGAGATAGGTGTGAATGTTACTAGCTCTTTCGGTGAGACTGTGGTAGTTAGAAAGGTGTATAGGAGGTGTCCTTTGATGATTTAGGGCAATGTGTTTCCGGTTGACATGATGGAATTGTCGTTCTATGGTTTTAATGTGATTTTGGGCATGGATTGGCTCGTAGAACATAGAGCTAGGGTAGACTTTGAGACCAAAAGGGTATCCTTAAGAACTTACGGATGATTTTGAAGTTGTAGTGGTGGGCGAGATCATTAAATTCTTGTCCAATGTCATTTCTGCTTTAGAAGCTCAGAGATTGATGGATTCATGTTGTCAGACATATTTCGCTTATGTGATGAATCCGAATATGAGTGAGGTTAGACCGCAAGACATCAGAACAATTTGTGATTTTCCGACTGTTTTTCCTGAAGAGTTGTCGGGTTTTCCTCCAGATAGGGAATTTGAGTTTGCTATCGAGATGTATTCCGATTATGCATCCATGTCTATTGCTCCGTATAGAATGGCACCGAAAGAGTTGAAAGAGTTGAAGACACAACTTCAGGAAGTGTTAGATAAAGGTTTCATTAGGCCTAGTATTTCTCCGTGGGGTGTTCCGGTTTTGTTTGTGAAGAAAAAGGACGGTAGTATGAGGATGTGTATAGACCATAGACGGTTGAACAATGTAACAGTGAAGAACAAGTATCCTTTGTCGCAGATAGATGATTTGCTTAATCAATTGAGAGGTGCTTTAGTGTTTTCGAAGATTGATTTGAGATCCGGTTACTATCAGTTGAAGGTGAAAGATGTGGACATACCGAAGACCGCTTTCCGTACACGATATGGGCACTATGAGTTCTTGGTAATGCCTTTCGGTTTGACTAATGCTCTAGCAGCATTTATAGATATGATGAACCGAGTGTTCCACGAGTTTTTGGATAGGTTTGTGGTAGTGTTCATAGATGATATCTTAGTGTACTCTAGGACCGAGGAAGAGCATGATGAGCACTTGCGGCTAGTGCTTCAGACCTTGCTTGAAAATCAGTTGTATGCCAAGTTGAGTAAGTGCGAGTTTTGGATTAAGGAGGTAGTCTTCCTAGGTCATGTGATCTCAGCCAAAGGAATTAATGTGGACCCCAAGAAGATAGAAGCCATAGTGAGTTGGAAGCAACCAAATTCGGTGACCAAAATCCGTAGTTTCCTAGGCTTGGCGGGGTGTTATCGAAGATTTGTCAAGGAATTTTCGAAGATTACGGCACCCCTAACTAAATTGCTTCAGAAGAATGTTCCGTATGAGTGGTCAGATGCAAGACAACAAGCGTTTGAGAAGTTGAAGAAAGCTTTGACCAAAGCTCCTATTTTGATTCAGCTTGAACCAAGGAAAGAGTTTGTGATTTACAGTGATGCATCGTATGTAGGTTTAGGTTGTGTGCTTATGCAAGAGGGTAAGGTTGTAGCTTACGCTTCGAGACAGTTGAAGGTCCACGAGAAGAACTACTTCACTCATGATATTGAGTTAGCCGCAGTAGTGTTTATTTTGAAGATTTGGAGACATCACCTTTATGGTGAGAAGTGCACCGTTTATACCGACCATAAGATTTTGAAATACTTGATGACTTAGAGAGAGTTGAACCTTAGACAACGTAGGTGGATAGAGCTTCTTAAGGATTATGACCTTACGATAGATTACCATACGGGTAAGGCAAACGTAGTGGCTGATGCTTTGAGTAGAAAAGTGGCAGTTGAGTTGCGAGCTATGTTTGCGAGATTGAGTGTGTCACGGGATGGCGGTTTGATAGCTGAGCTACAGGTTAAACCTTCGTCGGTTCAGTTGATTCGAGAGAAACAGTTGTGAGACGGGTCGTTGGCACCTCACGTGCAAGATATAGCCGAGGGTAAACCCACAGATTTCTGCTTGGGTGAGAATGGGATCCTATGTTTCAAGGATATGATAGTAGTCCCAAAAGATGCCGAGTTAAGGCGTACCATCTTGAATGAAGCACATAACAGTCCTTTTTCTATGCATCCAGGTAGTACGAAGATGTACCATGGGTTAAAAGAAGAGTACTACTGGATTGGGTTGAAGAAGGAGGTGGCCGAGTTTGTGAGTAAGTGTATGGTATGTCAGCGAGTTTAGGCTGAGCATCAGTTTCCTTCAGGATTGTTACAGCTGTTGAAGATTCCGAAATGGAAGTGGGAACGTATTACCATGGACTTTGTGTTGGGTTTATCGTTGACTCCTTCGAAGAAGAATTCAGTGTGGGTGGTAGTCGATAGATTCACTAAGTGTGCCCATTTCATACATGTACATACTACCTACACCTTAGATAAGTTGGCTGATATGTACATCAGTGAGATAGTGAGGTTGCATGGGGTACATAAGTCGATTGTGTCAGACCGAAATCCAAGATTCACAGCTAGATTTTGGAGTGTATGCATCGTGCCTTGGCTACTTGGTTGAACTTCAGCATTTCGTATCACCCGCAGTCAAATGGTCAGTCAGAGAGAGTTATTCAGGTGTTAGAGAACTTGTTGAGGTGTTGTATCATCGACTTTTAGGTTTCTTGGGAGAAACACCTACTGTTAGTAGAGTTTGTGTACAATAACAATTATCAGGCTAGTATTCAGATGGCACCGTATGAGGCTCTGTATGGTAAGAAGTGTAGAACACCTATATGTTGGGCCGAGGCCGGACAAAAGCTTGTACCGATGCTAGACTTGCTTAAAGGCACTACCGAGAAAGTGAAACTGATCCGTGATCGCTTAAAAGCAGCTTCAGACTGACAGAAATCGTATGCCATTTGAAGAGAAAGGAGATAGAGTATGTCGTGGGCGAAAAAGTGTTATTGAAAGTCTCACCTTGGAAGAAGGTGATGAGGCTTGGTAGGAAAGATAAGTTGAGTCCGAGATTCATTGGTCCTTATGAGATAGTTAAGCGAGTTCGTCTCGTTGCCTATAGATTGAGTCTGCCGATAGAGTTAGAGAAGATTCATGATGTGTTCCACGTTTCGATTCTTCGAAAGTATAGGTCGGATCTGACTCATGTAATGCTAGTGGAAAACATCAAGTTGAACCCCGACCTGTCGTATGATGAAGAGCCAGTTGAAATTCTTGCTACATATAGGAAAGTATCGCGTGGAAGATCTATCGAGATAGTCAAGGTTTTGTGGAGACATCGATGTGTAGAAGAGGCTACTTGGGAGAGGAAGGAAGACATGGAAAGACTGTTTTCGTATCTTTTTTTGTCAGGTAATTTCGAGGATGAAATTCCTTAAGTGGAGGACAGTTGTAACGCCCTGGTTTCGGGCCTGAAAGATAACCGAGTTTGGTTAAACCAGTTCCAGTTAATTTATTTGAAACAAAACATATTTAAATAACACTAAAAAGGGGTTTTTATTGAATAAGGGCAAAAGGGGGGAATTTGGGGTTTTAAAACAAAATGGTTTTATCTCATCTATTCTCAAAATCAAAAAGAAAAGCTATCATCTTTTTTTTTAAAGACAAAAACTCATAACCTTTTTCAAGAGCAAGCTTTTCTTCATCAAATCTTCAGTTGCGGTGATTTCTTCAAGGTAAATGTCTTAATCTATTGACCTTTACTAGATTAAGATAGATTTCAACTTAGTTTCCCATTTACCCAATGATTTCTAAGTTTACCCTAAAACCCATTATTTCGAAAATGGTGAGTTCTTGATGATTTTCAAGTGGGCTTTGATATATGTGTTTTTGGGTGGTTAAAAATCACATTTTGGTGTTAATAAAGTGTTGAAGTGAAGCTTTAAATTAATAAACCCGAAACTAGGGCAGTGGGTGATTTTTGAAAGTGAAAATGTGGTGTTTTTTGCTTGGTTTTGTGGTAAAATGAGGGCTGGAGGTATACAGACCTAGGATGGGTGTTTTTAGTTTATTTAGGAGTGTTTTGAATGTTTAAATTGATGGGTTATTGCTGGGCTTTGCTTAAGAACGGATTTGATGATATTTTGATGGATTTCGGCTTTGAATCGTTGAGAGAATATTGTAGATTTGTGAACTGATGTTTGAGAGTGAGTTTATAGAAGAGTAGGGGAGTAATACTTTGTTTTTGGTTGATTAGAAACAGGGGAAACAAGTTTGGGTCCTTCGGGAGCGATACCGGGTGTTATGGAGGCTTGAGATTGGTGTTACGGAGGCTTGAGATCGGTGATTCGGCTTTCGTTTGGGGCTCTACCGGTGAGTGGAAACTGTTTTGAAGTTTTAAATATGTTCAATGAAGGTTTCTTGGGGTTTGGGTGGAGTCTTAGAGGCTAACCTAGACCCAAGTGTAAGTTTATCTATTCTCGCCTTGTTTAGTTGATTTTTGGCGTTCGCGATTATGTGTGTTGTGGTGTTGTTTGTGGATTATTTTTATCCCATTTTAATGTTGTTGTGTTGTCATAGTTGATGTCGAGCCTCACGTGATGGTTAGTTGTTGTATATGGTGATGTGTATTCCCACCGGTAATGAGTAGTAGATGAGTACGGTGATGTGTAGTCCCATCGAAAAAATGCTAGTTGTTGTGTACGGTGATGTGTAGCCCCATCGGAAAAATGCTAGTTGTTGTGCTCTCGTCCATGCTTGCGTTTATTACATCTCTTTCCTAAATGGTTTTGCTTTTAAAACTAAGATTTATGTTTTAAGCTCCATTGTTGTTGTATTTTAGAGCTCCTCTAACTAAGCTTTTAAGCTTACGCTCTCTTTTTCCAACAATGCAGATCGTTAAAGACTCCGGGAGGCAAGTGGGCAAGGGAGGAGTTCTTGGAGTTCTTGCTAGCTCAAAGTACGATTTTACTAGTTGTAATAATGCTTAGACGATGGGAATACTAGACTTTTATGTTAGGGAGTTGGTGTTCAAACTCCTATGTTTGGTTTTGTTTAAGTTGCTAGCATGTTCTAAATGTCGATGGCATGATATGTTGAGGCCTGTTATGGCTTTTGGTAGATTGCTATGCATTTTGCCTTGTTAGTGTTTTTGAAGCTAAGTATTCTTATGAGCTTTGGGTTGAGATTCATTTTCGTTGCATGTATGCATGTTTGAAGTGGTGACTAGGGTGTTTTGCCTCTAGATTGATTGTATAATAAGTTGCCATGTGGTTTATGATGTTTTAGGGCAAGTTTGGATATGCCAAAATATATTTTCGGGCCAAACTGTGTTCAGGTGTTTCGGAACGCCTGGTATGGTTTTGGAACGGTCGAGCTCTAGAGGTACCCGTATCGGAACAGGGGTGGTGCCATTTCGGTACGATTTGCCATTGGAGGTTCCTGTTTCGGAACCATATAGGGCCGTTATGGTACATTTGGCCACTGGAGGCTCTCGTTCCGGAATCAGGTGGGACTGTTCTGGAATGGCTTGATGTTACTTTTTGAATGAAGCCCGCGTTTCGGAACGGACGGACCTGTTTCGAAACGCAGGTAGTTGAAACGGTTAAAAGGCATGTTCGAGGGTTTCCAAATGTTACATTTTAGTCCCTAAAGCTTGTATGCTTCCTAATTGAGTTTATATGTGTCCTCTGTGATGGTTTTATCTCGTGTGCATGTAATTTGACTAACAAACTACTTTGTAAGTTAAAATTATCGTATGCCCTCTGATTGGTTCGTGTTCCGCTTCGCTTTTCTGTTGTTGCCTTCACACGTAGGATTAAAAGTGATATTTAGACAAGATAAATAAAATGAAAAAATAGGTTTGCTAACCGGAGTGAGACCTTAACGAGTTTCGCTTCAATTTTCCCCGTGTAACCCGTTCGGTTCGGCCTGTTGGCTAGGTCGCGATGAGGGGGTTACAGACCTGGTCTGAAGAGAAGTAGTTCAAGAAAGAGGATATTGTTCAGGGTGATCATGTGTCTCAGATGATGGGCTACATCCATATAAATTCAAAACAAAATGAGAATTTTTTGGAATTGAAGATAATATGGGATTAGTGGGACTCCGATATGAAGAACTGTTTCCAACAAGTGTATGAGGACATATCACTATTGTTAGATGTTCAAGTAGATCAAGAGTTGTTCATGGCTGTGACTTAGTTCTGAAACCCATCGTACAACTTTTTTCCTTTGGGAACGTGGACATGACACTGACTATTGAAGAGTATGAGGATTTTTTGCACTGTCCAAAGATTTATAAAAACAAGGTTTACACTAGACCTCATAACCATAAGAGCTTTAGAAAGAAATTGAAAGCTGTTACAGGAATTTATGATGACTGGTTTAATGAGATTATATATCAGAAAGTAAACATTGGACATAAATATGATAAGGAATACATAAATTGGAGGGTTATTCGAGGATTAATTCAAACAAGCGAGAAACCAACGAGGAAAAGAAGTTTATTTGCTTTGTGCATTTACGGATTAGACTTGTTCCAGAAAACTTTAGATTACATTGATCCATCTACGTTGGGGTTGTTTGAACGTTTGAGAAAAGGCATTAATCTAGTACCGACAATTCTAGCAAAAACATTTAGGTCATAGATTGCTTGAAGAAAGTTAGGAGTAGGAAGATTCCTAGGTTGTGTGCAACTCCTAGAGGTTGGGTTTCGAGGACACTATTGGAAAATAGATTACGGTTATCAGAGGTTTCTCAACACATACTGATACATGTCTGAAGATGCCAAATTACAAGTCTAGAAATTTAGTCGACTTATTTCAACTTTTTGATTGGGATCTGGGCATATTTTGACCGCAAAGTCTTCTTTAGACTCATCATTCAGTCTCTTAGCTTTCCAACATAATTTGAAATGTCTGAATCCGACATTGGGAGATCAAGATACCGCTATTTTAGCGAAGACAGTGCAGTTAGAAAATTCCATACAAGTCTAATACAGGATTTTGAAATAATTATGAATTTTCAATATTTTTATTGATTATTTATAATTTAAATCATCTTAGGCGTTTTCATTATGTATTTTAGAATATTTAGGATCACATTTATCTTTTAATTAATTTTATTAAGAGATTTAGATAAATTAAGATTTATTTTATTTTATTAGTTTTATAGTTTAGTTCAAATACAATTCTTTGTATTTTCCCTTTTCTTTAGGATTTTACTAGCTTATAAATAGTCTCATCTCTTTTGTAAACAAGATACTTTTTCTTTTTATCAATAATATTGAAAACTCTCTCCCAATGATTTGTAAACAAGCCAAAATCCGAGGTAAATCTTAACGGTTTATATACTCCCCTTCCTATTCCTTTTTCGCCTTGGGTTGATCTCCCTATG
Source organism: Hibiscus tridactylites (assembly GCA_958450335.1). NCBI lineage: Eukaryota > Viridiplantae > Streptophyta > Magnoliopsida > Malvales > Malvaceae > Hibiscus > Hibiscus tridactylites. Next base: position 57,322,844 of record OY288266.1, read on the forward strand.
GACTTTATTCTTGGATTTCCTCGTACCAAGAGAGGTCGAGGTAGTATTTTTGTTGCGGTTGACAAGTTTTCAAAGATGGCTCACTTCATCCCATGCCATAAAACGGATGATGCAACTCATATAGCCGATCTCTTTTTTAGAGAGGTAGTAAGACTTCATGGAGTTCTACGCACCATCGTTTTCGATAGAGATGTAAAGTTCATGAGCCATTTTTCGAAAGTTTTATGGGGAAAGATAGGTACCAAACTTCTTTATTATACTACTTGTCACCCACAGATGGATGGACAAACCGAGGTAATAAATCGGATCTTAGGTGCATTACTCAGAACTGTTGTTGGTAAAAACACTAGAACTTGGGAAGAATATCTACCTTTTGTAGAGTTTACCTACAACCGTTCTATTCATTCATGTAACGCCCCGAGTTTAGGCCTAGGTGTTTTGCAAGTCGGGTTGGGTCGGAGGAACTATTATCAATTGTTCGAACCGTTTAAAGATGGTTTAGAGAAATCAAGGTTCGGGATGGGATAAAAATATGACAAAATTTTTAAAATCCTATAAAACTATATTCAAGAGGTTGGTTAAATAAATTTTGCAAAATGGGTTTTCGAAAGTGTACATTTTGGGTAGTGACCAAAATGTAAAAATTTAAAAGTTGGAAAATGTGTTTTTCAAGAAGAGTCAAAATCTTAGAATCTCTAGGGAGCTACATTGAAATTATAACTTTTCCCTAATTTGGCATGTGTTTTAAATGTTCATTAAAAATTAAAAAGGATTTTAATTAGTTTAATTAAATGAGAGTTAGTTAATCGGTTAACAAAAAATTTGACGAGGTTTTCATTTCTTTCTTTCACTTCAGCCATACACTCTCCATTTTCTCTCAATTTTCTAGAATGTCTTCGCTCTCAAATCCTCTTTTGATATACATCTTTTCCTTTTTGAGTTCTTTCATTTTCTCCAAGTTTCTTTCAAGATAATCTTACCAAATTAGAGGAGAAGCAAGGATTGTAGGTAAATTTCATGCTAACCCTCTAATATAGGTACTATTGAAATCTTTATAGAAAATGGATTTTAATGTGATTTTCGGAGTTTGATTGATTTGGCTAGTTTGAGATTGTTTCTAAATGAGTTTTGAAAGGTTTTTGGTGTTGAAGTAGAGTCTTAATCATAGATATCCCGAAATCCTTGAGTTTCTTGATTTTTGAAGTGTTTTTGGCTGAGTTTTTGGGGTGTTCTTGAAGAATTCGAGTTGCTGGAGGTATAAGGATGGTTTTAGGTTGTTTTTGGATGTTTATTAATGCCTAAAATGTGTTGGAGGTGTTGGGTAAAGGCTAGGCTGAGGTTAGAGGTCAATCGATTGAGTTTTCGGTTGTTTTTGATGGGTGATTTGGTTTTTAGAGCAGGGCTGTGAGAATTCTTTTGAGTGCTAGTGTTTTGGATGCATTTTAATGCATTGAATCCCTGTTTTAATGTGTTGAAAACAGGGGATAATAGTCCAGAATCAAACGAAGTCATTTTGGAGGCTTCAGACGATCGATAGTTGCGTCGGCAAGCGTGGTTTTGCAAGTCGGTGAATGGAACTTGATTTTCCAGCGTGGAAACATTTTAGAAAAGGTTTGGGGAACTTAGTAAGAGCTTGATACGCTTTACTAAGTTCAGAAGTAAGTAAAGTGAATCTCTCTCTCGGATTGTGCTATTGTGTGATTTTGAATGCACTTGTTTTAATTGTGTTAACCTACTGTTTTAAAGCATGTTTTGAGTATATGAAATGTGGTTGATGATGCCATGTGGTTTAAGGATGCACTAGTTAAGTGATCCTTGTATGCATGTGTTGATGCATGAGGTTTGAAGCATGGTTTAATGCTTGATTTATGGCTTATCATGAATGCTTCGTGAAAACAGTGAGGTATGCATGAAATGTGGTTTATATTGGCAAGTGATGTTGAATAAAGTGTTTTATAAATGAAATCGGATATAGTTAGCCGACTATAGGATTGAGTGCACTATAAACAGGTCGCCTTGGATGTTGAGGGGTTGTGATTGTACCAAAAACTCCATCCAAGTACCCTAACAATTGAGGTTTGTTTAAGGTTCCAACGGTTGAAGGTAGCTCCCGGGTGCGAACCTTGTGTGTGTCCCGTCTCTCGTTAGTGGGTTATTGTAAAGTGTCTACAAGTTCTATATTTCATGCACATTCCATCTCATATTATTGTTTTTTTAGTGCATTTTAGGCATAATTAGGACCATGCATTGCGTTTTACAGTATTTCTCTACTTGCCATGTTTTTAGTGATTATCTTTTATTTGGTGAATAAAAGGTGCTGTTTTAGCTTAGTTTTAGTTTCAGGTACTAGAGGCTGACAGAGGGAAAGAGGTGCTGAGGACGTGATGTTGAGGCAGCAGACCTAGGAGCTGTACTGATGCAGTTCCAAACAGAGAGAACAGCTGTCGAGTAGCTGCCGCCGCCCACCTTGCCGCCAAGACAATAGACTATGGAGTTTGAGAACCAGAGTGCAATCTGTAGAGCATAAAATCCTAATTCTATCGTTGTTGTCCACTCAATTTTCTGACGTCTGTAGTAGCGGGCAGAGCCGTCGAAGGAGAATCTCGAGATTACTTGCGGAGCAAGGCAACATGATAAAGTCCACATTCAACTCAAAGAAGTCAGATTTTAAAGTCACATTTAATGAAAAAAGCTACTTTGAAGACTTCTACTTCAAGAAGGACTAGACCTAGCTAATGCCTATATATACCCATTGTAACTCTATTTCAAAATAGCTCAAGTTTTCTTGCCGCCGACATGTTCTAAATTTCTCCTTGGGTTTGGGTTATGTTGTAATTAGTTGTGAGAACGGTTGTTTTGGATTTCAAGTTTGTTTTTTGCAAATAAAATTACAAGGTTTACTTATTCCATGTTCTTCATAGTTTTCAATTAAGGCGAAAGATTAGTTGAATTCTTTCCATTTGTTCTGTATCGAGAGAGTCGAACTCACGAAATGAGTAAGTACGATTTCATCTATAGATAGTGCGATCAATCCAGCCTAGCCATAGGTTAAGGGTTTAAGGCGGCTAAAAGAGGACGAATCAACATTGTTGTCTTTGCACAATTCATGCCGCGACTGGTATTATCTGCAGTGGGCATCAATAGCACTTTGACTTAGACATAAGCGGAGTCACATTCGAAGCGTTCTGTCGAGCCTTGTAGTTCTGCCAAGTTTGTCGCCGAGACACAGTTCCATTCCACGGCCGGGGCAGCGAGAGGGTCTCAGCAGTCTACTTGCCATCCACCTCTGAGGTAGCAGAGTCTGGCAGCACAAAACGAATTGTCCTATTCAACGCAGTTTCACACTAAGCAGCAACATAACCCTACCCTCTTTATCAATCTGATCACTTCCTTTTCAATTAATTGTATTTTTATTTTACTTTCTTCCTCAACATCAAATTTAATTGTGCATTTACTTTTCTTGTGCAGGACTTACAGCTCGAATCCAGCTGTCCAATCCCTGTGGGAGACGATAACTTTTATACTATAACTTAACATGAGTGTACACTTGTGCTCATAAATAGAGAACACCCCAACGCTCTACAGTTATACAACTACCGATGATTGGTGTTGAGGGGTTGTGATTGTACCGAATACTCCACCACGGGTGTCACAACGGTGGAGGGTCGTTCCCGTGTGTGAGCCTTGAGATGCCGGTAGGGTGTATGAAGGGTTTGGGACAACCCTTGGTGATCCGGGTATCCGATATGTTTTTGAGAATGTTATTATCACTTGTGAGCCAATATAATAAAATGAAACATTGTGGAAAATGTTGTTAAAGCATAATTTGAAGGATGCATGTTTTGGTTTAAGCTTAGCATAAAGGTGAATATGCTTGGAAGGCTTGTATTATGAGTGGCAATGGTTTAATTGCTGGGTTTATATGTATCATGTTGCATGATGTTTATTACAATGGTTTTGAGGATAAAGTGCATGTTTTTCAAAGGAAGCATGATGGTTTTGAAAAGAATGAAAAATGATTTTGTGCATTGATGATGTTTTTGGTTTGAGCAATCTTCACTAAGCTTGTATGCTTATACTCTCTTCATTCATCAATGCAGTCAATTTAAGCTTTGGAGGTAGCACTTGCAAGGGGATCGGGGGAAGACTTTGATTGAAGGTAAGTTTTGGTTTTGGAACTAGTGTAATAAAGGGAATGGGGCGTCCGATATTATGAATGTTGGTTGCTTTAGTGCTTTCCGTGTTAGTGCAAGTTTGATATACATATTTGGTTGTGTGAATAAACTTTAAGCTTTGGTTTATGCTTGGATATGCAATATTGCCCTTTTGGTGCTTTTAACTCTTAGGAAGCATGCCTATAGCGCTCTTGATTTTGTGAATGATGCTCTGAAGATGTCTATGCTTCGTATAAGTCGTTGTTGATGTGTTTTTGAGTTGCTAATATGATTGGACATGTATCGGGATAGTTTTGGATAATTTAAATGGAGTTAAAACAACATTTTCAAACATTGCAGGCCCAGGTGTTTCGAAACACCCTTGCCTATTTCGAAACGGTGGCTTGAAATGGCCTTGGTGTTTCGAAACGGTGAGGCATGTTCTGGAACATTTTGCCTCTATGAACCATCGTTCTAAAATGAGTTTTCAAGTGTTTCGAAATGAACCCACATATCGAAACGGTCAGCTGTGCTTCGAAAAGGTCGTTTCGATACAGGGCTTTCCGTTCCGAAACTTCTGACCGTTAATGTAGTTTTTGAATTGCTCTGAGTTTCTGTCTCTTACGTTTTGGTCCTTGGTTGCCTTGTATGAAATTGGATGGGTTCTAAATGTCATTTTGAGCTGGGATTTCACCAAGAAGCATGTAATGAATCTAATTAAAGATTGGTAACCTCAATTTGTTAATAAGCCTCCTAATTTATCAAATTTACAAAATGGTCCCTAGAACCTTAATTGCTTATTGTTATCAGGTGATTGTGACGAAGTTTCATTCGCTGCTTGTGTGCGTACACATAGGAACCTAAGTTGCATATAGACAAGATAAAAAGAAAAAAATGTCGTTTGTTGTGGTAAACCTTCTCGGTTTACTTCAATACTCCTCATGTGATCCGTTCGGTTTGATCTATTGGCTAGGCCGGGTCGAGGGGGTTACAATTCACTCACCGATTATTCTCCATTTGAAGTAGTTTATGGTTTTAACCCTTTAACTACATTAGATCTTGTTCCTTTACCTATTGATAATATTTGCAACTGAAATGGTGAAGAGAAAGCGGAGTTGGTTAAATCCATTCACACTAAGGCAAAGCAAAGGGTGGAGAGAACATATGAAAACGTTGATGCCAAAGTCAACAAGGGTCGATGCCAAGTTGTCTTTGAACTAGGAGATTGGGATGGGTTGCACATGCGAAAAGAGAGATTTCTGAACCATAGGAAATCCAAGTTGGATCCTAGAGGAGATGGACCATTCCAAGTCCTTGAAAGAATAAAGAACAATGTATACTGAATCGATCTACCCGGTGAGTATAATGTGAGTTCATCCTTTAATGTTTCTGATCTTTCTCCCTTTGACATTTAAGATTCATGGACGAATCCTTTTGAGGGGGAGGGGATGATGCATGCACCACAAAGCAAGTCCAATGACGAGATGGATTCACTTTCCCACTTGGCCCAATCACTCGAGCCAAGTCCAAACAAATCAAGGATAATCTAAATTCAACAATCCAAGGATACATAAGCAAAGGATTGCAAGATACCTCAAAGAATGAAGAATTTTGATGAGTGTGCAGAAGTACTATTTTTATTACCCTTGTTACTCACATTATTGTTAGACTTAGGCTCATATTAGTTGCATAATTAGTCATTCATGCATTAATTCATGTTTCTTTTCACAGTTAAGCTTGATTACATTGTTTGGTGGTTTTATGGAAACATATACTACTTTGGTGTTATATTTGTGCAGGTTAGGATTTTCGTGGTAAATTGCAAATTGTCGAGGCAGTTCAGGAAGAACCTGCTGATAAAATTGCCGAGGCAATTCAGGAAGTACCTACCGAACCAGTTACCGAGGCTATCACCGAAAATTGAGGATAAGATGAAATGGTAGCCGAAATTGATGACAGGATAAACCAAACATGGTGTGAAGCAAAGATAAATTCTAGAAGAGTTACAGTTCCATGAAAAGGAGATTAAATTCTATGAAAATAGGATGAGTTTTTAGAGGATAAATAAATTAAAGATATTTATGAATAACATGCACCAACAATTAAGTCCTAGGGTTACTGACGTCCCAAGGTAAGAGGATAAGGAGCAATGCGAAGAGAGCTCTCTGATGTGTAGGGAAAAACTAGAACCTCAAAGTCGAGAGCCTGCCAGTGTGGAAGACTGCCAAACACTTGATGAGCCTATGCAACAAATTGCCTCGGCAATGATTGAGGAGCCTAAATAGAGCAATGCTGTGACAATATTCCTAAAGGCTGAACAGAGTAATGCTACAGCAAATTGCTTTTATCCACCTTTGCCACAAAAATTGCATAAGAACATGCAAGAGCAACGAGATGACAATACTTCAGTAATGGAATATGAGCAGGTAATGGTTGAACCTTTTGAATTCTTTAAAAACTCACCTCATCCATTGCATGTATGTCTTGAGGAACCAACACTGGTAGATTTGAAGCCATGGATGTAACCCCCTTAACCCGGCCCAAACGGTTGAACCGAATTAAGAAGTTTACACGGGGAAAACCAAAGTCAACCCGAAAGTCAACCTTGATTAACGACCATTTTTTTTCTTTTTAATCTTCTCTAGATGCACATTAACCCTAAATATGTTCACAAGATCAGCATACTCAAGGATCATAACCATCAGAGAACATTCAGGGACCCAATTGCACAAATTAAGACTTTAGGAACCAAAATGCAAATTCTGAAAATTTTAGAGACTTAACCCAATTAAAAGTTACCAATATGAAATTAATCATCTTTCATGCCTCTCTGCCAAATTTCAGTTCAAACGGACATCTCAAACTCATTCAATTGCAATAACAAGGTTCAGGACTAAAACGCAAACATTTCAAAACATATAACCATCAAATTCAGAGCCCAACGGTCGAGTGTTCCGAAACAGGGAAGGCCTGTTCCGAAATACGGGACCGTTCCACAACGGGTTCCGAAACAAGGATTGGCAGTAGCATTTCCGTTCCGGAACGGTTCCTCCCGTTTCGAAACGTCTAGGCCATTTCAGGCCCCTGTTCCGAAACGGTAGCACCCGTTCCGATACGGCCTGCCCAGATTTGCAGAATTTTGCTGTTTAAACACACAATTGACCCATCAAACATGCTCCAAATGCAACCAAATTATACCAGCAAGTCATTTCATGCATAAGGAACATAATTGCATCAACCATACTCAAACATGGCATCAATTAAACAAATCCCCAATTCTATAGGCATGCATCCTACTTAGAAAACCATTCAAGCAACAATATACCAAAACCACCTCACAAAGGCCAATTTCATGTTCCAACAACATTAACAACATAAAACCAACTTAGGGAGTCCAAAACATCTCCCAAAACAACAACATAGGTCCCCCATTGCCAAATGCCCAAAAAGCTAATAGTGTTAGAAAACATTCACCATACATGAGCTTAAACCTTCACTTGGATGCTTGGCTTCCTTGCTGCCCCTAGTGCACTTCAATGCTCTGCATTATTGGTTTAGGAAAAGAGAGAGCGTAAGCAAATAGCTTAGTGATGAATGCTCATTTAAAACAACACAATAATGCATTTATAAAACACATTTATAAACCTTGGCTCAAATCATCATTTGAACATGCACACAAGCATTTAAAACAAGCAATTCATGCTTCAAGTTTATAACATGTCATATTGGCCACAAGTGATACAATCAACATAAGATCCACACATGGACTTTTAAACACCATTGTGATCTTACAACTCACAAGGACCACACATGGACTTTTAAACACCATTGTGTCCTTAGCACAAGAATCATCCATGGACTTTTAACCACCATGATGTTCTTCATTTCCCAAGGACCACAAAAGGACTTTTAAACACCTTTGCGTCCTTAACAAGAATCACCCATGGACTTTTAACCACCATGGTGTTTTTAAATACACAAGGCTCACATAAGGACTTTTAACCACCTTTGTGACCTTAACCAAGAACCAACCATGGACTTTTAACCACCATGTTGTTCTTAAAATATACAAGATTCACACAAGGACTTTTAACCACCTTTGTGATCTTAACCAAGAACCAACCATGGACTTTTAACCACCATGTTGTTCTTAACACAAGAACCACTTATGGACTTTAAACCACCATAGCGTTCTTAACCATTCTCAAAACATCACTTGCCAATATGTATCATTAACAACAATATTCCACTGTTTTAAAGCATTTAAAAAAGCCATAATCATCATGCATCCTTAAGCATCAAAACCACATTTAACAATGTTTAAAAACAAGGATCTCTTACCTTGAGCATCCTTCAACACATGGCTTATAAAATCAACAAATAATCATGCTAAAACATGCTTTCAAAACAGAATTTAAAACATGCAAACAAATCACATTGCACTCAACCAACTCATGGTTCATCATCAAGAGAGTTTTTCCGAAAACTTACTCTTGAGCTTAGCTTAGTTGCTTAGACTTAAACTAAGCTCCCAAACCTTCAAAACATTGGTTTCAAAGCTGAAAACCAAAATCCACTCACTGATTCCGTTTCGCCACTTGCCGAAACACAATCAACCTACCGGATCACCACCACAAGGATCCAAAGATGACTCCCCTGTTTTAAACACATCACAGCAGAGGATTAATGCATCATCATGCATTAATATCTTCAATGAAAGCACCTAAACTCGCTGCTCTCATTAACACTCCCATTTCGGCTTCCAAACACAACCGAAATCACCTCCAAACAACTCCACAACATCACCCAGCCAAGATCCATCAAACCTAAACATTCTTAAACATCAATTAACATCCAAAAAGGATCTAACCACGTCCTTATACCTCCAGCTATAACAGATCATCAAGATCACTCCAAAAACAACCAAAAACTCAAGCTAAACTTAGGAAAATCAACCTATTCGGGATTGCATTGATTAAACCTCAATTTCTCATCAATTAAACATTCTTTTAACATCAAAAAGACACCTCAAATCACTGCCCAATCAGATCATTCGAATTTTATCAAAAATCAACCAAATCTTGCATTTTAAAGCCAAGATCAAGAACACAACTATAAAACCTTTCATAAAACATAAATCAAGGATTGAGAACTTTGGAATTTCAGTAAAGAACTGAGAATTTAGAGGAGAAGGACGTTCATACCTCTAAACTTGAGTTTCTCCCTTTTTGGAACCAAGATTCTTGAAAATCCAATTAGCAAATGGTAAGGTTTTGTTGAAGGGATGATTAGAGATCAAAAGAGGATTGAAATCTCATTTTTGGATGTCAAAATCAGAGGGAGAATGTGCTGGAAAATGTGTTTGGGTTGAGAGAAAGTTGAGAGAAAAGGAAAATGGAATTTTGGAAAAGTTAGTTGAAAAATGCCAAAATATCTTCCCTCCTTTTTACTTTTATTTAAAAACCATTAATTAATCCTTTAATATTTAAGAAAAATCTAGAGAAACTCCTATTGGGTAAATAGCTCCTTAAAGATTCAAAGTTTCAATCCTTTTTAAAACAGTCACACAATTTCCAAAAATTACATTTTGGTCACCAACCCAAAATGTCACCCTTCCAAACCTCATTTTGTAAAATTGATTTCACCAAACTCTTATATATAATAAAAGAGGATTTTAAGACATTTTTCCATATTTTTAATGCAACCCGAACTAGGCTTTCCTAAATTCACTCTTTTATATTCGAACCGCAACCCGACCGGCCCGGTCCAAACCCAAAACTTCTAAGCCCAAAATTGGGGTGTTACAACTCTCCCCCCCTTAAGAAATTTCATCCTCAAAATTTACCTGAAGGAAAGAGGTACGGAAACTGCTTCATCATGTCATCTTTCTGTTCCCACGTGGCTTCTTCAACACCACGATGCTTCCACAACACCTTTACCAACTCAATGGTCTTGCCACGAAGAACCTTACTATCCGAATCCAGAATCTTCACCGGTTCCTCATCATAGGTCAAATCCGGATTCAATTCCACTTCTTCCACAGGCATCACATGTGAAGGATCCGATCTATACCTCCGAAGCATAGAAACATGAAACACATCATGAATCTTTTCCAACTCTTGAGGTAACCTCAACTTGTATGCGACAGGACCCACACGCGCAACCACCTCGTATGGTCCAATGTACCGAGGGCTCAACTTACCCTTTCGGCCAAACCTCATCACCTTCTTCCAAGGCGAAACTTTCAAAAACACACGGTCACCCACCGCATACTCAATCTCCTTACGCTTCAGATCCGCGTAAGACTTTTGCCGATCAGAAGCTGCCTTCAAACGCTCACAAATGAGCTTCACCTTCTCGGTGGTTCCTTTCAACAAAGCTGGCATCGAAACCAACTTTTGACCCGTTTCAACCCAACAGAGAGGAGTCCTACACTTCCTCCCGTACAAAGCCTCATAAGGTGCCATTTGAATACTTGCCTGATAACTATTATTATAAGCAAACTCCACCAAAGGCAAATGTTTCTCCCAAGAGCCCTGAAACTCAATCACGCAACACCTCAACATATCCTCCAAAACCTGGATAACACGCTCGGACTGACCATCCGACTGAGGATGATAAGATGTACTGAAACTCAACCGTGTACCCAAAGCTTGATGCAAACACTGCCAGAAACGCGATGTAAACCTCGGATCCCTATCCGACACAATCGACTTAGGCACACCATGCAGCCGCACAATCTCAGCAATGTACAGCTCCGCAAGCTTATCCAAAGAGTACGTAGTATGCACAGGCAATAAATGCGCACACTTCGTCAGGCGATCCACAATCACCCACACCGAATTCTTCTTCGATGGTGACAAAGGTAAACCAGACACAAAATCCATGGTAATCCTTTCCCACTTCCATTCAGGAATTCTCAACGGTTGCAACAACCCTGAAGGAAACTGATGCTCAGCCTTAACTCGCTGACACACCATACATTTGCTGACAAACTCAGCAACATCCTTCTTTAAACCCACCCAATAGTACTCATCACGAAGATCACGATACATCTTAGTACTACCAGGGTGCATAGAAAAAGGACTACTATGACCTTCAGTCAGACTAGCACGCCTCAACTCAGCATCATTGGGCACTACTATCCGACTCCCAAAACACAACACTCCATCAACATTAAAACAGAAATCTGAAGGCCTACCCTCCGCAATATCCTGTACATGAGGTACCAAGGAATCATCCAACAACTGCTTTTCCTTGATCAACTGAACCAAAGATGGTTTCACTTGCAATTCAGCCACAAGACCACCATCGCGCGAAATACTCAAACTGGCAAACATAGCCCTCAACTCAATAACTACTTTCCTACTCAAGGCATCCGCTACAACATTAGCTTTTCCAGGGTGATACTCAATCGTCAAATCATAATCCTTGAGCAACTCCACCCAACGTCGTTGCCTAAGATTCAACTCCTTTTGAGACATCAGATACTTCAAACTCTTGTGATCAGTGTACACAGTACACTTCTCACCATACAGATAATGTCTCCAGATCTTCAAAGCAAAAACCACCGCAGCCAACTCAATATCATGCGTAGGATAATTGCGCTCATGCACTTTCAACTGTCGTGATGCATAAGCCACCACCTTACCCTCTTTCATCAACACACATCCCAAACCAACATAGGACGCATCACTATACACCACAAACTCTTTCCCTGATTCAGGTTGAACCAAGATAGGAGCTTGCGTCAAAGCTGCCTTAAGCTTCTCAAAAGCCTGCTGTCTCACTTCCGTCCACTCATACTTAACATCCTTTTGCAACAACTTCGTCAAAGGTGCAGCAATCTTTGAAAACCCATCCACAAACCTCCGGTAGTATCCCGCCAAACCAAGGAAACTACGAACCTCATGAACAGACTTAGGAACCTTCCAATTCATCACCGCCTCAATCTTCTGAGGATCAACACGAATCCCTTCAGCAGAAACCACATGACCAAGAAACACCACTTCTCTTAACCAGAACTCACACTTGCTCAGCTTGGCATAAAGCTGATTCTCCAACAAAGCTTACAACACAATCCTCAAATGCTCTTCATGCTCCTCCTCAGTACGCGAATACACGAGGATATCATCAATGAACACCACAACAAACTTATCCAGGTATTCATGAAATACACGATTCATCATGTCCATGAAAGCTACAGGAGCATTTGTCAAACCAAACGGCATCACAAGGAACTCATAATGCCCATACCTCGTCCTGAAAGCTGTCTTAGGCGCATCCACATCCTTCACCTTCAACTGGTAATACCCTGACCTCAAGTCAATCTTAGAGAACACAGCTGCTCCCCGAAATTGATCAAAGAGATCATCGATTCTCGGCAATGGATACCGATTCTTGATAGTCAACTTGTTAAGCTGACGATAATCAATGCACATTCTCATAGTGCCATCCTTCTTTTTCACAAACAAGACCGGTGCACCCCAAGGCGACACACTCGGCCGAATGAAACCACGATCAAGCAACTCTTGCAATTGCGTCTTCAGCTCCTTCAACTCCTTAGGTGCCATTCTATAAGGGGTAATGGACACAGGAGTTGTATTTTCATACAGCTCAATCCCAAACTCCACTTCACGATTAGGAGGTAACCCAGGCAACTCCTCAAGAAACACACCAGGAAACTCTCGCACAGTCCTGATATCTTGCACACGCAACTCCTTAAAACTAGGATGCATCACAAAAGCTAGGTAAGCTTCACAACCTTGCCTCAGCATCCGGCTCGCCTCCAATGTAGACACCACATTGGCAAGGAACTTCACATTCTCACCAACCACAACAACCTCATAATCATCCGCAAGCTTCAACGAAACTCGCTTATTCTCACAATCCACTACAGCATGATGCTCAACAAGCCAATCCATACCAAGGATTACATCAAAACCATAAAAAGGTAATTCCATAAGATCTACAGGAAAAACATGATCTTGCACAACCAAAGGACATCTTCTATAAAGCTTTCGAGTCACAACAGTCTCACCAAAAGAACTAGTGACACGCATACCAACATCCAAAGACTCAACAGGCAAACCAAGCAATTCAGCATGCTCACGCAATATGTATGAGTGCGTAGATCCAGAATCAATCAAGGAAAGTAATGACAAGGATTGCAAAGTAAAAGTACCTGCGATCACATCCGTGTCATTCCTCCCCTCCCTCTGAGCATACACCCTAGCCTGGCCGCCACCCTCAGGCTGAACAGCTACAACATGGGCCACATTCCGACCACCTTCCTCTCTACGCTGGAAGTTACCATGGCCGCGCCCACGACCTCTCTGTGGTGCAACAACAACAGGAGCACACACTTGGCCACCAGCCAACATAGGACACTCCCTCCTCATGTGATCCGTAGATCCACAGTTCCAGCATGAATTACCAGCCGCCACAACAGGAGCTTGCACCTCCCTCACAGGTCGAGGACAATCACGTTTCATATGGCCACGCGAACCACATGTCCAACATGCGCTCGGTTCAGCTCTTGCCTTGCCTCCCTGAGCAGGCGCACCACCACCTCGCTTAACTGAAGACTGATACTTCTGATCTCATCCCCTTTTGTTCCGTCCACCACCGGAACTATAATCAGCAGCTCGCTTACCAGTACTTGACCCAGCACTTCTAGAAGATAAACCCAAGTTCATCTCAATGTCCTTCGCTCGGCCAACCAGCACATCAAAATCATTATACTCAGCAGCCAGCATATACGTCTTCACTTCCGTCACCAAACCATAACGGAACCTTTCACACCTCTCCCGCTCATCCGGAACAAGCTCAGGTGCATACTGACTGAGTCGAACAAACTGAACCTCATACTCAGCCACAGACATGCTCCCTTGGGTAAGAGACATGAATTCTCTCTTCTTTTCATCTAGGTACCTCACACCTAGATACCTTCTCTTGAACGCGTTCTGGAAGAACGTCCAAGTTACATCAGCTTCCGCCATCCCAGAGATAGTGGTTGTCCACCAAGTGTATGCATCATCTTGCAACAATGACACCACACACCCCAGCTTCTGCACATCAGTGCAACTCATCTGCCCCAAGATTCTCTTGGTACTTTCCAACCAAGACTCCGAACCTTCAGCTGACAAACCCCTGAACTCAATCCCTCCTAGACTGCGCAAACGTTCCAAGGGTAGTCTAACTCCAGCATCTCCCTGATGCCCAGCTCCTTGAACTCAATCCCTCCTAGACTGCGCAAACGTTCCAAGGGTAGTCTAACTCCAGCATCTCCCTGATGCCCAGCTCCTTGAGCTCCAGCTTCCGCTGCTCGAAAAGTACCAGCAATAGCTTGTACCAGCATTGTCATGTCAGGAATAGCTTGCCCCTGACCAGCTTCAGGTCCAGCGCCCTCAGCACCAGCACCAGCTGCAGCTCCTTCACCCCCAGCACCACCACCACCAGGCGGAGGAGGTAAATCCACCACATTCTCAGCGTTCTCTTCATTTTCATTTTGAGCCATAGCTCGCGTATTAACCCTCAACTCTCTACGAGGTGCCATACACTAGCAATGCAATCACAATGCAATAAAACAAAATCAGGCTCAGCAAGGTAAGCAATCCAAGTACTCAAGCTCATTTCCAATTAAAAACAATATCATTTCATTAGCTTTGATTTGGCAATGGGTACCCACAACATGCTTCACCACAGCATACACCACAATTGTATCATATTTACAATTCACTCATCATGCGTTCATTCAACAAGCATACAAAGCATACATACTTTAATCACCCACATAATCATTCCCAATTACATGAGAACTCAGCTCTGATACCACCAAATGTAACCCCCTTAACCCGGCCCAGACGGTTGAACCGAATTAAGAAGTTTACACGGGGAAAACCAAAGTCAACCCGAAAGTCAACCTTGATTAACGACCCCTTTTTTTCTTTTTAATCTTCTCTAGATGCACATTAACCCTAGATATGTTAACAAGATCAGCATACTCAAGGATCATAACCATCAGAGAACATTTAGGGACCCAATTGCACAAATTAAGACTTTAGGAACCAAAATGCAAATTCTGAAAATTTTAGGGACTTAACCCAATTAAAAGTTACCAATATGAAATTAATCATCTTTCATGCCTCTCTGCCAAATTTCAGCTCAAACGGACATCTCAAACTCATTCAATTGCAATAACAAGGTTCAGGACTAAAACGCAAACATTTCAAAACATATAACCATCAAATTCAGAGCCCAACGGTCGAGTGTTCCGAAACAGGGAAGGCCTGTTCCGAAACGCGGGACCGTTCCGAAACGGGTTCCGAAACAAGGATTGGCAGTAGCATTTCCGTTCCGGAACGGTTCCTCCCGTTTCGAAACGTCTAGGCCATTTCAGGCCCCTGTTCCGAAACGGTAGCACCCGTTCCGATACGGCCTGCCCAGATTTGCAGAATTTTGCTATTTAAACACACAATTGACCCATCAAACATGCTCCAAATGCAACCAAATTATACCAGCAAGTCATTTCATGCATAAGGAACATAATTGCATCAACCATACTCAAACATGGCATCAATTAAACAAATCCCCAATTCTATAGGCATGCTTCCTACTTAGAAAACCATTCAAGCAACAATATACCAAAACCACCTCACAAAGGCCAATTTCATGTTCCAACAACATTAACAACATAAAACCAACTTAGGGAGTCCAAAACATCTCCCAAAACAACAACATAGGTCCCCCATTGCCAAATGCCCAAAAGCTAATAATGTTAGAAAACATTCACCATACATAAGCTTAAACCTTCACTTGGATGCTTGGCTTCCTTGCTGCCCCTAGTGCACTTCAATGCTCTGCATTATTGGTTTAGGAAAAGAGAGAGCGTAAGCAAATAGCTTAGTGAGGAATGCTCATTTAAAACAAGACAATAATGCATTTATAAAACACATTTATAAACCTTGGCTCAAATCATCATTTGTACATGCACACAAGCATTTAAAACAAGCAATTCATGCTTCAAGTTTATAACATGTCATATTGGTCACAAGTGATACAATCAACATAAGATCCACACATGGACTTTTAAACACCATTGTGATCTTACAACTCACAAGGACCACACATGGACTTTTAAACACCATTGTGTCCTTAGCACAAGAATCATCCATGGACTTTTAACCACCATGATGTTCTTCATTTCCCAAGGACCACAAAAGGACTTTTAAACACCTTTGCGTCCTTAACAAGAATCACCCATGGACTTTTAACCACCATGGTGTTTTTAAATACACAAGGCTCACATAAGGACTTTTAACCACCTTTGTGACTTTAACCAAGAACCAACCATGGACTTTTAATCACCATGTTGTTCTTAAAATATACAAGATTCACACAAGGACTTTTAACCACCTTTGTGATCTTAACCAAGAACCAACCATGGACTTTTAACCACCATGTTGTTCTTAACACAAGAACCACTTATGGACTTTAAACCACCATAGCGTTCTTAACCATTCTCAAAACATCACTTGCCAATATGTATCATTAACAACAATATTCCACTGTTTTAAAGCATTTAACAAAGCCATAATCATCATGCATCCTTAAGCATCAAAACCACATTTAACAATGTTTAAAAACAAGGATCTCTTACCTTGAGCATCCTTCAACACATGGCTTATAAAATCAGCAAATAATCATGCTAAAACATGCTTTCAAAACAGAATTTAAAACATGCAAACAAATCACATTGCACTCAACCAACTCATGGTTCATCATCAAGAGAGTTTTTCCGAAAACTTACTCTTGAGCTTAGCTAAGTTGCTTAGACTTAAACTAAGCTCCCAAACCTTCAAAACATTGGTTTCAAAGCTGAAAACCAAAATCCACTCACTGATTCCGTTTCGCCACTTGCCGAAACACAATCAAGCTACCGGATCACCACCACAAGGATCCAAAGATGACTCCCCTGTTTTAAACACATCAAAGCAGAGGATTAATGCATCATCATGCATTAATATCTTCAATGAAAGCACCTAAACTCGCTGCTCTCATTAACACTCCCATTTCGGCTTCCAAACACAATCGAAATCACCTCCAAACAACTCCACAACATCACCCAGCCGAGATCCATCAAACCTAAACATTCTTAAACATCAATTAACATCCAAAAAGGATCTAACCACGTCCTTATACCTCCAGCTATAACAGATCATCAAGATCACTCCAAAAACAACCAAAAACTCAAGCTAAACTTAGGAAAATCAACCTATTCGGGATTGCATTGATTAAACCTCAATTTCTCATCAATTAAACATTCTTTTAACATCAAAAAGACACCTTAAATCAGTGCCCAATCAGATCATTCGAATTTTATCAAAAATCAACCAAATCTTGCATTTTAAAGCCAAGATCAAGAACACAACTATAAAACCTTTCATAAAACATAAATCAAGGATTGAGAACTTTGGAATTTCAGTAAAGAACTGAGAATTTAGAGGAGAAGGACGTTCATACCTCTAAACTTGAGTTTCTCCCTTTTTGGAACCAAGATTCTTGAAAATTCAATTAGCAAATGGTAAGGTTTTGTTGAAGGGATGATTAGAGATCAAAAGAGGATTGAAATCTCATTTTTGGATTTCAAAATAAGAGGGAAAATGTGCTGGAAAATGTGTTTGGGTTGAGAGAAAGTTTAGAGAAAAGGAAAATGGAATTTTGGAAAAGTTAGTTGAAAAATGCCAAAATATCTTCCCTCCTTTTTACTTTTATTTAAAAACCATTAATTAATCCTTTAATATTTAAGAAAAATCTGGAGAAACTCCTATTGGGTAAATAGCTCCTTAAAGATTCAAAGTTTCAATCCTTTTTAAAACAGTCACATAATTTCCAAAAATTACATTTTGGTCACCAACCCAAAATGTCACCCTTCCAAACCTCATTTTGTAAAATTGATTTCACCAAACTCTTATATATAATAAAAGAGGATTTTAAGACATTTTTCCATATTTTTAATGCAACCCGAACTAGGCTTTCCTAAATTCACTCTTTTATATTCGAACCGCAACCCGACCGGCCCGGTCCAAACCCAAAACTTCTAAGCCCAAAATTGGGGTGTTACAACTCTCCCCCCCTTAAGAAATTTCATCCTCGAAATTTACCTGAAGGAAAGAGGTACGGAAACTGCTTCAGCATGTCATCTTTTCGTTCCCACGTGGCTTCTTCAACACCACGATGCTTCCACAACACCTTTACCAACTCAACAGTCTTGCCACGAAGAACCTTACTATCTGAATCCAGAATCTTCACCGGTTCCTCATCATAGGTCAAATCCGTATTCAATCCCACTTCTTCAACAGGCATCACATGTGAAGGATCCGATTTATACCTCCGAAGCATAGAAACATGAAACACATCATGAGTCTTTTCCAACTCTTGAGGTAACCTCAACTTGTACGCGACAGGACCCACACGCGCAACCACCTCTTATGGTCCAATGTACCGAGGGCTCAACTTACCCTTTCGGCCAAACCTCATCACCTTCTTCCAAGGCGAAACTCTCAAAAACACACGGTCACCCACCGCATACTCAATCTCCTTACGCTTCAGATCCGCGTAAGACTTTTGCCGATCAGAAGCTGCCTTCAAACGCTCACAAATGAGCTTCACCTTCTCGGTGGTTCCTTTCAACAAAGCTGGCATCGAAACAAACTTTTGACCCGTTTCAGCCCAACAGAGAGGAGTCCTACACTTCCTCCCGTACAAAGCCTCATAAGGTGCCATTTGAATACTTGCCTGATAACTATTATTATAAGCAAACTCCACCAAAGGCAAATGTTTCTCCCAAGAGCCCTGAAACTCAATCACGCAGCACCTCAACATATCCTCCAAAACCTGGATAACACACTCGGACTGACCATCTGACTGAGGATGATAAGATGTACTGAAACTCAACCGTGTACCCAAAGCTTGATGCAAACACTGCCAGAAACGCGCTGTAAACCTCGGATCCCTATCCGACACAATCGACTTAGGCACACCATGCAGCCGCACAATCTCAGCAATGTACAGCTCCGCAAGCTTATCCAAAGAGTACGTAGTATGCACAGGCAAGAAATGCGCACACTTCGTCAGGCGATCCACAATCACCCACACCGAATTCTTCTTCGATGGTGACAAAGGTAAACCAGACACAAAATCCATGGTAATCCTTTCCCACTTCCATTCAGGAATTCTCAACGGTTGCAACAACCCTGAAGGAAACTGATGCTCAGCCTTAACTCGCTGACACACCATACACTTGCTGACAAACTCAGCAACATCCTTCTTTAAACCCACCCAATAGTACTCATCACGAAGATCACGATACATCTTAGTACTACCAGGGTGCATAGCAAAAGGACTACTATGACCTTCAATCAGAATAGCACGCCTCAACTCAGCATCATTGGGCACTACTATCCGACTCCCAAAACACAACACTCCATCAACATTAAAACAGTAATCCGAAGGCCTAACCTCCGCAATATCCTGTACATGAGGTACCAAGGAATCATCCAACAACTGCTTTTCCTTGATCAACTGAACCAAAGATGGTTTCACTTGCAATTCAGCCACAAGACCACCATCGCGCGAAATACTCCAACTGGCAAACATAGCCCTCAACTCAACAGCTACTTTCCTACTCAAGGCATCCGCTACAACATTAGCTTTTCCAGGGTGATACTCAATCGTCAAATCATAATCCTTGAGCAACTCCACCCAACGTCGCTGCCTAAGATTCAACTCCTTTTAAGACATCAGATACTTCAAACTCTTGTGATCAGTGTACACAGTACACTTCTCACCATACAGATAATGTCTCCAGATCTTTAAAGCAAAAACCACCGCAGCCAACTCAATATCATGCGTAGGATAATTGCGCTCATGCACTTTCAACTGTCGTGATGCATAAGCCACCACCTTACTTTCTTTCATCAACACACATCCCAAACCAACATAGGACGCATCACTATACACCACAAACTCTTTCCCTGAT
Source organism: Hibiscus tridactylites (assembly GCA_958450335.1). NCBI lineage: Eukaryota > Viridiplantae > Streptophyta > Magnoliopsida > Malvales > Malvaceae > Hibiscus > Hibiscus tridactylites. The sequence goes on from OY288266.1 coordinate 57,343,040, forward strand.
TCAGGTTGAACCAAGACAGGAGCTTGCGTCAAAGCTGCCTTAAGCTTTTCAAAAGCCTGCTGTCTCACTTCCGTCCACTCATACTTAACATCCTTTTGCAACAACTTCGTCAAAGGTGCAGCAATCTTTGAAAACCCATCCACAAACCTCCGGTAGTATCCCGCCAAACCAAGGAAACTACGAACCTCATGAACAGACTTAGGAACCTTCCAATTCATCACCGCCTCAATCTTCTGAGGATCAACATGAATCCCTTCAGAAGAAACCACATGACCAAGAAACACCACTTCTCTTAACCAGAACTCACACTTGCTCAGCTTGGCATAAAGCTGATTCTCCAACAAAGCTTGCAACACAATCCTCAAATGCTCTTCATGCTCCTCCTCAGTACGCGAATACACGAGGATATCATCAATGAACACCACAACAAACTTATCCAGGTATTCATGAAATACACGATTCATCATGTCCATGAAAGCTGCAGGAGCATTTGTCAAACCAAACGGCATCACAAGGAACTCATAATGCCCATACCTCGTCCTGAAAGCTGTCTTAGGCACATCCACATCCTTCACCTTCAACTGGTAATACCCTGACCTCAAGTCAATCTTAGAGAACACAGCTGCTCCCCGAAATTGATCAAAGAGATCATCGATTCTCGGCAATGGATACCGATTCTTGATAGTCAACTTGTTAAGCTGACGATAATCAATGCACATTCTCATAGTGCCATCCTTCTTTTTCACAAACAAGACCGATGCACCCCAAGGCGACACACTCGGCCGAATGAAACCACGATCAAGCAACTCTTGCAATTGCGTCTTCAGCTCCTTCAACTCCTTAGGTGCCATTCTATAAGGGGTAATGGACACAGGAGTTGTATTTTCATACAGCTCAATCCCAAACTCCACTTCACGATTAGGAGGTAACCCAGGAAACTCCTCAGGAAACACACTAGGAAACTCTCGCACAGTCCTGATATCTTGCACACGCAACTCCTTAAAACTAGGATTCATCACAAAAGCTAGGTAAGCTTCACAACTTTGCCTCAGCATCCGGCTCGCCTCCAATGTAGACACCACATTGGCAAGGAACTTCACATTCTCACCAACCACAACAACCTCATAATCATCCGCAAGCTTCAACGAAACTCGCTTATTCTAACAATCCACTACAGCACGATGCTCAACAAGCCAATCCATACCAAGGATTACATCAAAACCATAAAAAGGTAATTCCATAAGATCTACAGGAAAAACATGATCTTGCACAACCAAAGGACATCTTCTATAAAGCTTTCGAGTCACAACAGTCTCACCAAAAGAACTAGTGACACGCATACCAACATCCAAAGACTCAACAGGCAAACCAAGCAATTCAGCATGCTCACGCAATATGTATGAGTGCGTAGATCCAGAATCAATCAAGGAAAGTAATGACAAGGATTGCAAAGTAAAAGTACCTGCGATCACATCCGTGTCATTCCTCCCCTCCCTCTGAGCATACACCCTAGCCTGGCCGCCACCCTCAGGCTGAACAGCTACAACATGGGCCACATTCCGACCACCTTCCTCTCTACGCTGGAAGTTACCACGGCCGCGCCCACGACCTCTCTCTGGTGCAACAACAACAGGAGCACACACTTGGCCACCAACCAACATAGGACACTCCCTCCTCATGTGATCCGTAGATCCACAGTTCCAGCATGAATTACCAGCCGCCACAACAGGAGCTTGCACCTCCCTCACAGCTCGAGGACAATCACGTTTCATATGGCCACGCGAACCACATGTCCAACATGCGCTCGGTTCAGCTCTTGCCTCCCTGAGCAGGCGCACCACCACCTCTCTTAACTGAAGATTGATACTTCTGATCTCATCCCCTTTTGTTCCGTCCACCACCGGAACTATAATCAGCAGCTCGCTTACCAGTACTTGACCCAGCACTTCTAGAAGATAAACCCAAGTTCATCTCAATGTCCTTCGCTCGGCCAACCAGCACATCAAAATCATTATACTCAGCAGCCAGCATATACGTCTTCACTTCCGTCACCAAACCATAACGGAACCTTTCACACCTCTCCCGCTCATCCGGAACAAGCTCAGGTGCATACTGACTGAGTCGAACAAACTGAACCTCATACTCAGCCACAGACATGCTCCCTTGGGTAAGAGACATGAATTCTCTCTTCTTTTCATCTAGGTACCTCACACCTAGATACCTTCTCTTGAACGCGTTCTAGAAGAACGTCCAAGTTACTTCAGCTTCCGCCATCCCAGAGATAGTGGTTGTCCACCAAGTGTATGCATTATCTTGCAACAATGACACCACACACCCCAGCTTCTGCACATCAGTGCAACTCATCTGCCCCAAGATTCTCTTGGTACTTTCCAACCAAGACTCCGAACCTTCAGCTGACAAACCCCTGAACTCAATCCCTCCTAGACTGCGCAAACGTTCCAAGGGTAGTCTAACTCCAGCATCTCCCTGATGCCCAGCTCCTTGAGCTCCAGCTTCCGCTGCTCGAAAAGTACCAGCAATAGCTTGTACCAGCATTGTCATGTAAGGAATAGCTTGCCCCTGACCAGCTTCAGGTCCAGCGCCCTCAGCACCAGCACCAGCTGCAGCTCCTTCACCCCCAGCACCACCACCACCAGGCGGAGGAGGTAAATCCACCACATTCTCAGCGTTCTCTTCATTTTCATTTTGAGCCATAGCTCGCGTATTAACCCTCAACTCTCTACGAGGTGCCATACACTAGCAATGCAATCACAATGCAATAAAACAAAATCAGGCTCAGCAAGGTAAGCAATCCAAGTACTCAAGCTCATTTCCAATTAAAAACAATATCATTTCATTAGCTTTGATTTGGCAATGGGTACCCACAACATGCTTCACCACAGCATACACCACAATTGTATCATATTTACAATTCACTCATCATGCGTTCATTCAACAAGCATACAAAGCATACATACTTTAATCACCCACATAATCATTCCCAATTACATGAGAACTCAGCTCTGATACCACCAAATGTAACCCCCTTAACCCGGCCCAGACGGTTGAACCGAATTAAGAAGTTTACACGGGGAAAACCAAAGTCAACCCAAAAGTCAACCTTGATTAACGACCCCTTTTTTTCTTTTTAATCTTCTCTAGATGCACATTAACCCTAGATATGTTCACAAGATCAGCATACTCAAGGATAATAACAATCAGAGAACATTCAGGGACCCAATTGCACAAATTAAGACTTTAGGAACCAAAATGCAAATTCTGAAAATTTTAGATACTTAACCCAATTAAAAGTTACCAATATGAAATTAATCATCTTTCATGCCTCTCTGCCAAATTTCAGCTCAAACGGACATCTCAAACTCATTCAATTGCAATAACAAGGTTCAGGACTAAAACGCAAACATTTCAAAACATATAACCATCAAATTCAGAGCCCAACGGTCGAGTGTTCCGAAACAGGGAAGGCCTGTTCCGAAACGCGGGACCGTTCCGAAACAGGTTCCGAAACAAGGATTGGCAGTAGCATTTCCGTTCCGGAACGGTTCCTCCCGTTTCGAAACGTCTAGGCCATTTCAGGCCCCTGTTCCGAAACGGTAGCACCCGTTTCGATACGGCCTGCCCAGATTTGCAGAATTTTGCTGTTTAAACACACAATTGACCCATCAAACATGCTCCAAATGCAACCAAATTATACCAGCAAGTCATTTCATGCATAAGGAACATAATTGCATCAACCATACTCAAACATGACATCAATTAAACAAATCCCCAATTCTATAGGCATGCTTCCTACTTAGAAAACCATTCAAGAAACAATATACCAAAACCACCTCACAAAGGCCAATTTCATGTTCCAACAACATTAACAACATAAAACCAACTTAGGGAGTCCAAAACATCTCCCAAAACAACAACATAGGTCCCCCATTGCCAAATGCCCAAAAGCTAATAGTGTTAGAAAACATTCACCATACATGAGCTTAAACCTTCACTTGGATGCTTGGCTTCCTTGCTGCCCCTAGTTCACTTCAATGCTCTGCATTATTGGTTTAGGAAAAGAGAGAGCGTAAGCAAATAGCTTAGTGAGGAATGCTCATTTAAAACAAGACAATAATGCATTTATAAAACACATTTATAAACCTTGGCTCAAATCATCATTTGTACATGCACACAAGCATTTAAAACAAGCAATTCACGCTTCAAGTTTATAACATGTCATATTGGTCACAAGTGATACAATCAACATAAGATCCACACATGGACTTTTAAACACCATTGTGATCTTACAACTCACAAGGACCACACATGGACTTTTAAACACCATTGTGTCCTTAGCACAAGAATCATCCATGGACTTTTAACCACCATGATGTTCTTCATTTCCCAAGGACCACAAAAGGACTTTTAAACACCTTTGCGTCCTTAACAAGAATCACCCATGGACTTTTAACCACCATGGTGTTTTTAAATACACAAGGCTCACATAAGGACTTTTAACCACCTTTGTGACCTTAACCAAGAACCAACCATGGACTTTTAACCACCATGTTGTTCTTAAAATATACAAGATTCACACAAGGACTTTTAACCACCTTTGTGATCTTAACCAAGAACCAACCATGGACTTTTAACCACCATGTTGTTCTTAACACAAGAACCACTTATGGACTTTAAACCACCATAGCGTTCTTAACCATTCTCAAAACATCACTTGCCAATATGTATCATTAACAACAATATTCCACTGTTTTAAAGCATTTAACAAAGCCATAATCATCATGCATCCTTAAGCATCAAAACCACATTTAACAATGTTTAAAAACAAGGATCTCTTACCTTGAGCATCCTTCAACACATGGCTTATAAAATCAGCAAATAATCATGCTAAAACATGCTTTCAAAATAGAATTTAAAACATGCAAACAAATCACATTGCACTCAACCAACTCATGGTTCATCATCAAGAGAGTTTTTCCGAAAACTTACTCTTGAGCTTAGCTAAGTTGCTTAGACTTAAACTAAGCTCCCAAACCTTCAAAACATTGGTTTCAAAGCTGAAAACCAAAATCCACTCACCGATTCCGTTTCGCCACTTGCCGAAACACCAATCAAGCTACCGGATCACCACCACAAGGATCCAAAGATGACTCCCCTATTTTAAACACATCAAAGCAGAGGATTAATGCATCATCATGCATTAATATCTTCAATGAAAGCACCTAAACTCGCTGCTCTCATTAACACTCCCATTTCGGCTTCCAAACACAACCGAAATCACCTCCAAACAACTCCACAACATCACCCAGCCAAGATCCTTCAAACCTAAACATTCTTAAACATCAATTAACATCCAAAAAGGATCTACCCACGTCCTTATACCTCCAGCTATAACAGATCATCAAGATCACTCCAAAAACAACCAAAAACTCAAGCTAAACTTAGGAAAATCAACCTATTCAGGATTGCATTGATTAAACCTCAATTTCTCATCAATTAAACATTCTTTTAACATCAAAAAGACACCTCAAATCAGTGCCCAATCAGATCATTCGAATTTTATCAAAAATCAACCAAATATTGCATTTTAAAGCCAAGATCAATAACACAACTATAAAACCTTTCATAAAACATAAATCAAGGATTGAGAACTTGAGAATTTCAGTAAAGAACTGAGAATTTAGAGGAGAAGGACGTTCATACCTCTAAACTTGAGTTTCTCCCTTTTTGGAACCAAGATTCTTGAAAATCCAATTAGCAAATGGTAAGGTTTTGTTGAAGGGATGATTAGAGATCAAAAGAGGATTGAAATCTCATTTTTGGATGTCAAAATCAGAGGGAAAATGTGCTGGAAAATGTGTTTGGGTTTAGAGAAAGTTAAGAGAAAAGGAAAATGGAATTTTGGAAAAGTTAGTTGAAAAATGCCAAAATATCTTCCCTCCTTTTTACTTTTATTTAAAAACCATTAATTAATCCTTTAATATTTAAGAAAAATCTGGAGAAACTCCTATTGGGTAAATAGCTCCTTAAAGATTCAAAGTTTCAATCCTTTTTAAAACAGTCACACAATTTCCAAAAATTACATTTTGGTCACCAACCCAAAATGTCACCCTTCCAAACCTCATTTTGTAAAATTGATTTCACCAAACTCTTATATATAATAAAAGAGGATTTTAAGACATTTTTCCATATTTTTAATGCAACCCGAACTAGGCTTTCCTAAATTCACTCTTTTATATTCGAACCGCAACCCGACTGGCCCGGTCCAAACCCAAAACTTCTAAGCCCAAAATTGGGGTGTTACAATCGACATCTCTACTAATAGAGATATATGAGATGACTAAAGAAAACGATATTTGGACTCGTGAAGCTTTTTAGAAAATTCTTTTTCCCTTGTCTTACAACAAATTTTGGCAACTAATTGTCACAACAATTGTCTTGAGTAGAAATTGCCACGATAATGAAGGCTACATCCAACCATGATGGATGTCAATGAGATTGAGGTAATTAAATGTTTGAGTGTTGATATTACTTTTTCTACTAATATATTCATGCCTTCAGGATTAGTAGCAAGGTGGAGAGTATACATGGACTACAAGAGAACACGAAGGAAAGACACCTCCATCATGGTAACGCAAAGGGAAGTAGCTACAAGCACATTGACCCTACTCTTTTTCGGCAATATTGTCACATTGACCCAGAAGTTCTATATTTTATGCACATTCCTGCCCTTATTATTGCTGTTCTTAAGCTTAGTTAGGTATAATTAGATGCATGCCATGCATTATAACAACATTTCTTCTTTTACCACACTTTTATTGAATATCTTATATTTACTAGAAAAAAGGTATTGTTTTAGTTAGTTTTCTATTTCAGGTGCTGGTTGTTGATCAGAGGAAGAGAGGACAGGAAAGCAGAGAGTAAAAGGAGCTGTACTGAAGCAGTTCCAGTTGCCGCCAAAGACGCCACGGGTGCAGAATGCCACCGCCAAGGACGCTAATGCCAAATAAAGCTGCCTAGACAGAAATACGCCGACATCGTCAAGATGGGTCTTGTTTGATAGAGGACATTTTTTGAGTCCATTGAGCCCAATCTTGTAGTTTTCTGAGGCCTAGAGCGGTGTATAGAGCTGATTGAAGATCGGTAAGCAAGGTGGCTTATATTTACTTGCCAAACAAGTAAACATCCAAAGGAGTCAATATTTAAGTTAGAATTGAATGAAGCATTAAATATTAAAGCTATTTTATCATCAATGAAGACTTCTACTCCAAGGAGGATTTAACCTTAGGCCAAGCCCTATATATACCCATGTATGTGAGGGTATATGGGCATAAAGATCGATAGAGATAGAGAGAGGGAGTCGGCTATGTTCTAAACTCCTTAGGTTTTAGGTTTTTGCTTGTAAAGTAGTTGTGATAAATGATTGTATTAGGTCAAGTTGTTTTGCAATAATATATTCCAAGTTTGCTTAATCCATTGCTCTTCATTCTTTCAATTGTTCTACACCAGTCAGTTGAGAGAATCCATTTGTCGGGCACGAAAGTGCAAGGCTCACGAAAGAGTTAAGTACGGTCACAACGTGTTGAGGCGTGACTAACTTGGTTCCACACCAGTCCACAAGTTTCAGCGGCTAAAAGGGATTACCAACCGAGTTGACTAGCCTTTCTTAGGTTGACGCTAAGTGTTGCGTGTAAAAGAGTCTATCGCAATAGAGTGCAAGTGTACACGACGCAAGTAGTAAAGTGATACACGAAGTATCGGATGTCGAATCAACAAGAACTGGAAATAGCCTTAACCTTGAATTGCTGCACACGAAAGAAGAAGAAAATTTCAATTGTTTGTAAGAGAATACTAAAGAATACTGAAGATAAAGGATTAAAGAAATCAGGATAGAGAGAATAGGCCGGTATTGATTTGCTCAGTAGTGTAGGTGTTGCAATGTATAGGACTCCCTGTTCTGTCATTGCTCCTATCGCGGCAGCACCTGCGGCGGCAGAGGTCTGTTGATGTCGCGGCAGCGATCACACAACTCTGTACTTCAAGCTTGGCAAGAATCCATGTTGTGCCTTGTCCTATCCCTAGGTCCAAGTCTGTCGATGAACACGTCTTTGATGATACCTCCCGGCGTGAATCGAAGGATGAACACCGATGTTGTTGAATTCATCCTTAGCCACTTAACCTCGTCCTATCCCTAGGTTCGAGATAGTTCAATCATAAACTGGAGAACCCGTACTTATTCCTTTCGTATACTTAACTCTCCCAATATTAAGTAAATGTATAATCTCACAATGCTCTCCCGATACTCTTGCAAGATGTTGAAAACTAGAATAAGCAAACTTGAAGTCTATTTTATTGAACAGAAAAAATCTTATAACAATGCAATCTTTTGCAACTACTTTACAGAATCAACCCTTAGCCCTGGGGGAAGTTTAGAACATGATGAGAAGGGGGAAAACGACGAGGGTTTAGGGGAAGACGGCTAGAGAATAAGATATCCTTCCCTAGGTCGAATTATATGACTTTATATAGGCCTTGGGTTCAAGTTTTCTAATATGGCAAGAATACAAGTTTAAATTAAAGTACAACTCTATTAAAGACTAAATCTTCAGAGTAGATGTCTTTAATTCGTCCTCTTTTCTTGCTTGGAGTTTCTTCCTTGAATTTTGGGCTTGGCCTTCATTCTGATCTAAGGCTCGGAAAAATATATGAGTGCTCCACGACAGACCAGCTTAATTTCCTTTTTCTGTCGAGCTCCATTTCACTTTTCCCCTTCACCATTGATGTTGTCCTTAGCTGCCACGCAGCGGCCTCGGCAGCATCGTCCTTCTCGACTTCAGTTATGTGTTCCAGCTCTGCTTCTCCACTGCCTTGAGTCTGCTACAACAGGTACCTGTAAAAGTAACCAAAATCAGTAGCAATTGTGCCTTTTTATATAATTGTGATGTATAATTGAAATCTATCCTAAATGCAATGAAATATGCTTGAATGCAGCAGGAATATGGGGTAAATAAGAGGTAAAAAGTAGAAATTTTGCACACTCAACACACCCCCAAACTCAAATCCTTGCTTGTCCTCAAGCAAATTCAACCTAACTAACATGCATGCATATATATATATTTTTTTTATTTTTTTCCTTGGCTTAAGTCAATGAACAATCCTTATCCACTATACATGCATGCATATATATACACCCTCAATGCATGATGACAGGACAAAAAAAAACAGAAAATAAAAACATCACAATTATAACAAAATAGAAGACAGCAAAGATAAGATAAAAACTTAAATTTTAAGTGTTGTCGTCGCTGCTGCTACTACTGTTGATCTGTATCTACCGGCGGGCAGTGACTTTCATAGTCGGTGCCGGCAGATGACTCGGAGAGGTGGATGCAGTCTTTTTCTTGGCTTCCCTCGGGGGCTGGATGCGAGTAGGTGAGATCTGGGGTAGTCTCTCCAGCACTTGAACCTCCTCGGAAGAGTTCCTGCTGCTGTTGCCACTGTTGTTGCTGCTGCTGGGGTCTTTCCCTGGTCGGATGGTCCGTCTTCGGTGTTGGGTTTCCGTCGCTTCATCTGAGTGAATTCTTTGGAAAGGTTCCTCTTGACAAAGGGCTCGCCATCAGATTCCTCCCAAATTGAGGAGGAGGAGGAGGAGAAACCAGCAATAAATTCGTCGAGGTCGGACGGTGGCTCCTTTCGCTTTTCTCCCCTGGCAGAGGCAGTGGCGGTGTGGCTGCCACCTGCAGCTGTCGCGGCCGGGGTTGGAGTGGATGCAGCAGAAGGTGTTTGTGGTGTGGCAGTAGGGGTAGGGGTATGGGCAGGTGTAGGTGTAGGGGCAGCAAAATAATGATTGGGGAAAATAGGGAACTGTACATTTGTGAAATTTAAATTACTTTGAATGAAATGTATCGTTGCTGTTGTGAAATCGCAGACAAAGCTCATCAGGCCCAGCTGTCGTTCCTCTATTTTTTGTAGGGTGGCAAGGATTTGAGTAGAGGAGTCTGATGGGGGAGCTGCTGCTGTTCTGTGGCAGCAGGCTCTGTCTGGGTAGGCTCTGCTGGCTCCTCTGCTGTAGCATACGGGTTGAAGCAGGAGATTGGTGTTGAGCTTTCAGCTCCATCAAACTGAAGATATTTTTCTTCGTCCATCCTTTACCTCGAACCTTGAGATCTTCAACAATTTCAGGGACGTTGTGGCCACGACAGATTTCTGTGATGAGATAGGGGAAGACAAGGGGTCCTGATGGCCGAAGTGCACAGTCCAAAATCCCCTCCCGAATATAGCGGCCAACATTAATGGGTCTCTCGTTTAAAATGGAATGAACGAGAGCTAACCTGGGTTGATCCACTGTGCTATTGTGTGAGGAAGGCATAATCCTCTTTTTCACGAAGGCGTTCCACAATTTTGCCTCGGGAGTGAGTTGGGTACGTGTCACCGTCCGTGGGTGTTTCGGGTCTGTATTCCACTGGGTCCCTTCTTCTGTCAGTTCTGCCATGACCGCGTCATAATCCTCTGCCGACAGGCTCTCCACGAACCTCTTATGCCCATCTTTCTTTTTGCCGACGTAGAGTCCGTAGAGTGTATTAATGTATTCCGGCTCCAGATGGACTTCCTTACCACGTACAGTCATGGTCGTCGTGTCTTTGCTATCGACGACAGCGTAGAATTCTCTGACCAGAGTGACATTCATTTCCTCAGGTTTGGCAGTAAACATCTGCCATTGAACTGCTCTGATCTTGCGGGCGATGAATGGTTCAAGCCCGAGGTTCTCCGTTCGTTTGGTGTAGATGAACCCTTTCTCTTCCCACATCTCCCTTTTTTGGAAGGAGGTGCAGTAGCGATCGTTAGAGGTGGAGGTGGCAAAGCGGTTTGGGATTCTGTCGTGGCTTGGTGTGCCTGCTGCTGCAGCAGAGCTTGAGGCAGCACTTCTTCTTGTGTTTCTGGTACTCATGGTTGCAAGACTGTAGAAATGAAAGAAAATGTAATTCTAGAGAGAAAGCAAGTAGATAGAGTAAAAGTGAAGTAAAAAATGAATAGTAAAATGGGGTTTATATAGATGAAGAGGTTGTTGTCCGTTGGAGCTGTAACGGCAAGCGCGAATAACGGGGCCAACTGTTACTCGGTTTTTGATGCGTCTGTCACGCGTTTTCGTGTCTACTGCGCGTCTGTTACGCGTTTACGTGTCTGCCGCGACAACGTGTTGACAGGCTGTATTTTCTGCGTCTGTCGTGACAGCTGTGACGATAGACTCCTCCTTTGGGCTTTTTGGGTTGCTGGTGAGATGGTGGGCTAGTTCACTTCTTCTCCTCTCCTTGTCTCATTTATTTCCTAAAAATAATTAAAATAAAAACTTAGTCCTTAAAAATAAAATAATTCCAATTCCCTACTAAATAAATATACATATAGAAATAAATAATAATAATAAAAATAAGATTAAGTTAAATTAGGAATGCCTTGAGGGGCATCTCCTAAATTAACCACTTTCTGCATTCTTGGGGCTTCAGTCCCCTGATAATGCTTCAGTATCTGTCTGTTGACTTTAAATTGGTGCCCGTCCTTTAGGGATTTGATCGTGATTGCACCATGAGGAAAAACTTGCACAACTTGAAATGGGTCGGACCATCTAGATTTCAGCTTCCCTGGGAAGAGTTTCAACCTAGAGTTGAATAACAACACAAACTGCCCTGGGCAGAACTGTCGTGGCAGCAGCTTCTTGTCATGCCACTTCATTGTCTTGTCCTTGTAAATCCTTGCGTTGTCATAGGCCATTGCTCAAATTTCTTCAATCTCATTCAAGTCAAGTAGCCTTTTCTGTCCTGCCTTTTCCAAGTCCATGTTCACTACTTTGATGGCCCAGTATGCTCTATGCTCTATCTCAATAGGTAGATGGCATGACTTTCCATATATTAGCCGGTAGGGTGAAATTCCCAATGGAGTTTTAAATGTTGTTCTGTAGGCCCAGAGTGCATCATTGAGGTGTAAGGATCAGTCCTTTCGAGTTGGTTTAACCATCTTCTCAAGAATGTTCTTTACCTCTCTGTTGAATATTTCGGCATGTCCATTGGTCTGAGGGTGATACGTTGTTGCGATCCGATGCTTAACGCCATATTTCCTTAAGGCAGCAGCTATTACCCTATTGTCGAAATGTCTCCCCTCATCACTGATGATTGCCTTAGGGATGCCAAATCTGGAAAAAAATGTTCTTATGCAGAAATCTCTGAACAGTCTTGGCATCGTTTTTTTTGTGTGGCGATCGCTTCAATCCATTTGGACACATAGTCCACTGCCAGGAGGAAATAAAGATTCTCACATGATGCTGGGAACGGTCCCATGAAATCAATCCCCCAAACGTCGAAGATTTCGACTTCAAGGATGTTTTGCAGTGGCATCTCATGTCTCCTTGAGATGTTTCCAGTCCATTGACACTTGTCACAGCTTTTGTAGAATGCTTGGGCATCCTTGAAAAGTTAAGGCCAATAAAAACCATACTGCAACACCTTGGCATCAGTTTTGTTACCCCCTAAGTGTCATCCATATGGTGAAGCATGGCAGTGATGAAGTACAGCTTCCTATTCATCATGTGGTACACACCTCCTGATGATCTGATCTGCACAATTTTTGAAAAGAAGAGGTTCGTCCCAATAATAATGCTTAACATCATTTTGGAACCTCTTCCTAGCTTGATAGTTAAGTTCAGGAGGAAATATTCTGCTAACTAAATAATTCACGAAATCAACATACCAGGGGAGTTTAGAAAACTTACATGCCGCCATGGCTGTTGCGACAGTGCTAGTGGCAGCGAACAGCTGCTCATCAGGAAAAGTCTCCAGTATGTGTGTCTTGTCTATTGGAAGACTTTCTCCCTTCTCTAACCTTGACAAGTGATCTGCAACTTGGTTTTCTGTCCCGTTTTTATCCTTGATTTCAATGTCGAATTCTTGCAGCAATAGAATTCGACGAATCAGTCTGGGCTTTGCGTCCTTTTTAGCAAACAAATACTTTAGTGCAGAGTGGTCTGTGTGGACCACCACCTTCGTTCCAAGTATGTAGGATCGGAACTTGTCAATTGAAAACACCACTACTAACAGTTCCTTCTTTGTTGTGGTGTAATTCACTTGGGCATCGTTGAGTGTTTTGTTGGCGTAATAAATTACGTGGAACAGCTTGTCCTTCCTCTGCCCAAGTGTTGCCCCTACAGCGTAATCACTAGCATCACACATAATTTTGAATGGCAACTTCCAGTCCAGTGGTTGTACGATAGGGGCTGTTATTAGCTTATCTTTTAGAATTCTGAATGCCTCAGTTCATTCAGTATTGAAGTCGAAGGGACGATTCTGTTCTAGTAGGTGGCATAACGGCTTGGTGATCTTTGTTCCCAGTGATGTTTAACCCGAACCTATGGCAAATCATCCGGTTATTCTGGAAGTTGTGGTTGCTCCTCCTTCCCTTGATGCTCTCATGGCACATCTTGATGGGAAGTTTGCTACAATGGATAATGTCTTCACCGAGATGAACACAAGGTTTGATGCTATGGATGCTTGTTTCAATTCCTTGGCTGCAAGAGTGAATTCCATTGAGTCTCGCCAAGCCTCCATGGACATTACTCTTACCACTTTTCATGGTGAATGGCGTGGTCATTCTCTTGGTGATGATATGGATAAAGAGGATGAAGACGCTCCTTAGGCTCGTGCATCTCATACATATCATCTCACATTAGGATTTAAACTTTATGCACTTGTGTTATTTGTTTTTAAAATCATATGTTTTATGTTTTATTTGCTTTGGATTGTGTTTTTAGGTTTAAGTTGTATTATTACGTTGCTTTGAATTTATAATATCTATGTTGTTTTCTTTATGCTTGGAGTTATTGTTTATATCTTGCTCTATTTATCTCATTGATTTTGATCTAACAAAAAAGGGAGAATTAAATGAGATTAAATTTGTTTCAAAAGTTTTAGCCTTAAAGAATGGGGGAGTTATTTCAAAAAGGAGAAAGGGGAGTTATTTCAAAAGTCTTAAGAATTTATCTTGGGTTTTGTTCTATCAAAAAGGGGGAGATTGTAAAATCAATGTTTGATTTTGATATAACAATGATTTTAAAGGACTTAATTACAAAATTGAATAAATTTTTATGTACTAAAAAATGTTCACAAAATGACAAGGATTCAAACTTAAAATTGTTTCTAAGTCAAAAACTAAAATCCTAACATATTTTCTAAGTATTTTTCATACTCAAATAGCCAATTTGGTCCAGTAGTACCGGTATGCCTTTGGCCGTACCGATACAAGTTTTAGCTACTAGAAAATGTTTTGTAGAAAATGGTTATTGGGTGCTGATACGCGTATAGATGTATCGGTACGACATTCATACCTGGGAACCAAATAAGCTTTGAGTATCGGTATGGCTTTACTCGTACCGATACGAGGTGTTTAGATTTGGAAAATCTTTGCATTTAATGATATAGTCGTTACCTTGTCAGTTTTATTGGAAGTGTAACATTTAAAATTGGTTATACCGTACCGATACACCTTTAAGCGTACCGATACAATTTTTCAATGACTTTTTTCTCAGATTCCAGTGAGAAAAATTGGTACCAAAACAGTACGGAATGTATTGGTATGCCTTTGTAAAATGAACTTCTTGTATCGATACGCATTCCCGTGTACCGATACCCTTTTGTAAAACGACTCTTTCTTCTTATAGCATGTACCGATATTGAAACTCGAGTACCGATACCGAGGGTTGGTAGACATCATCTATTGCGGGAAAAATTGTCTCCAACGGCTATAATTATGATCTCAGCTACCTAAACGGATAGAAATCAATGAGAGGGTATATATTGAAGTCTCCAAAGCTACAACATCAACTATTGAACGAGTCTTAAGCATTCAAGCACAAATCCAATATTCTTGAGCCTATTAGAGTCAAATCTCTATAAGCCTAGAAAAGAGAGAGTTTGATCAGAGCTTTTGGATAGAAAGCTTTGATTGTGTAAAGGGTCGCCTTCTTAGCCTAGAAAAGGGGAAGAAATTCATAGTGAATTTGGAAAATCCTTAGTGGGTAGCTAAGGTAGTGGATGTGGACCTTGTTAGAAGATTGAACCACTATAAATCTTGTGTCTCAAATCTTTTTATTTTCTTCCAAAAATTTTTATCTGCCAATTCACCCCCTCTTGGCTATTTCCTCATTTGATTGATCATCCCAACAGCTTCTCTCAAGTTTGGGGGATTACTATCCTATGTACATATTAGATAAATTTTTCATAAAAAAATTAGTTTATAAATAGCCTAGTGTAGTTTTACGGTTCCCTTTGCTATGGTTTTATTGTTTTAAAACTGTTGTTGCATTAATGATGGTATTCCTATGATGAACTCGTGTTTGATATGTTTTGCAATGTGTTAAGAGTTTTCGTGATTTGAACCTATGGTTGAAACTACTATAGTTTTTAATTCATGCGTTGCATGCTGTCTAAAAGCTTAAGAAGCCTTAGGGGAATTCTAGGCCAACTCTCCGATGCCAAAGCACAATTTGATGTTAATGAATTGAATGCTCAATGTAGCAATAGAAACACTTAAATTAAACTCCAAGAAAAATGAGAAAGAATAAAAATCAAATTAAATGAAAACTTGATGTCATAGGCAAATTGTTGAGGGGAACTCCACTATGCATCTTGCTAGTTTAGTGCACTAGGTGAGTTGTATTTGCTCCGTTTAACTTTCTATGGTAGGAATAGTAGCATTAGCATAAGAGTGAATGAAAGTATTCACATGATGATTGTCGCAAATATTTCGAGCTTCGACATTTTGGAAATCTTTAAAAATACGGAGTCGTCACCAATCTTTTTGAAAAAGTGCAATTAGATCACTTTAAAACGAGGTTATTTTAATAAAACATTTTATTTATTAAAATAACGCTTTTGGTCTGCGAAAACTAGAAAACATGTTCGGGGATCAGTTATGTGTGGGGAAGGATTAGCACCCCCACAACGCCCAAAAATTGATACCTTATTGATTTCAAAACGTTTTCAAAAATTGGAATATGCAAGTTCACGAAGGTTCGATTTCATTTGTCCTTTTAATGAATATAAATCTATTTTAACGGCCTTATCGCCCGGGAAATGAACTCTAATCACCGCCAACACCTCTGGCGCTAACCCGTCATTCCCATTTGATAAGACACCGCATTAATTAAGTTACACTTTTTCAATCAAACAAAGAAATTTAATGTGTTGAACATTTTTTATTTATTCTAAATTAAAGTTTATTAATTCTAAAGAAAGTCTAAGTCTTTTATTCCTAATTTAGGGTTTAAATTTATTAAGTGTATTTTATTTTTTAGTGAAGAGAGTTTTTTCACAAACAAGTCTCTAGTCTAAGCTCAAAGACCCTAAACCCTAAAGTTCAACCTATACTAAAAGCAAACAAGAAAATTCGAGACTCAAATTTGGATTAATTTTGTTTTGAGAATTTTTCTAAAGAAACATTCTTTTGCTTTTTATGCTTTTGTTTTTATTTTATGTTCTTTTATTCTTTTATTCGAAATGTTTTTATTTGATTTTAAAACTTTAATTGTTTTATATTTGAAATTTTTCTTTATATTTTTAACACCTTTTAATGCTTTTTTTTAATTTTTTTTAAAACCTTTTATTTCCAAAATCTTAATGTTTTAAAGCTTATTTTTAATTTTTATTTTTCGATTTTTAAGTTTTTGTCAAAATCTTTTATTTCTAATCTCTTTATGTTTTAAAGTCCTTTTTATCTTTGATCTTTAAGTTTTTATCAAAATCTTTTTAAAGCCTTTTTTATTTTTGATTTTTAAGTTTTAAAAACTTTTTTTATTTTTGGTTTTTAGACACCCTTTTTAGAAGAACTTATTTTATTATTTTTTTTTAAATGAAACTTTATTTTTACAAAAACACCTTTTATTTTGAAGATTTTAAATTTCGAAAACAATTTTATTTCTTCTTTTTTAAAAAATTATTATCAATAGCTTATATTCTATTTTTTTATTTTTTAAAATCAAAGTTTTCTTTTAAACCCTTAAAACCTTAGAAGCCTTTATTTTCAAACACATTTTCTTTAATTCATCTAATCTTTATTTTTAAGAAATGAATAAATCAAAATTTTAGAACGATACTTTATTTTCAACAACTTCAAATTTTAGTTTTTTAAGGACGAAAATGGATTGAAATTTTCATTTTCAATGGCAAGATTTTTTCATTTTTAAGAATAAAAGACACTAAACAAAGTTAAAGAACATGCACAAACAAAAACGAATTTAAATCACAAACCTAAAAAACAAACACAAATTCCGATCTCCAATTCCAAATTGCAACATGAAACATGAAAAAACAAAAATTCAACCAAGAAAATTTTTTTAAAAAACAATGAAAAGAAAAGAAAGTTAACGAAAGTGTAGTAATCACAAATTATCTCCAATCAAACTGATTCTGATCGTCACCAAAAAAATCGAACCAAAGCTACCCAAAACTCGAACTAACTCCAACAATTTTCCAGAAATTTTCTGAGAGCTCAAAGGAATTTTTCGGATGATTTTTTTAGTGATTTTTCCTCTTGAATTGGTGAAGAACACAATGGGGAATGGGGTATTTATACTAGAACTAGGGCTTGCAATTCAAGAAAAAAACGGGATTCAATCCTAAAATTGAAGCCATAATCCGACCAGGGGATTGAACCTCAGTTGAAACCCCCAAAAATCATCCAATTTGGTTCGAATTTGAAGACGAATTTTGCCCCTAAATTAAATTAGGGTTCGAACCCTTTTCCTCTGATTGGATGAGCTATCGTCGACAAAAAGAGGCAGGGTAGGCGGTAACAGAACCAGACGGCCTAAGAGAGTCGATCGGCACCCTTCACGACATCTGTCGTGGCCCAGGGATGGTGGGAGAAAGCCGGTAGTCGACTGAGGGTTTATTGGGGCTGGGATTTAGGGATCCAATCTCGCACGGGTGATGCGCCAGTGCGGGTCGGCCCCTTTTTTCTCTTTATTCGATCCAATCTGTCCATGTTTTCAGCCCTAGATCCAACGGTCTACTTTAAACCTGAAAAAAACAAAGATAAATGGGTTAGTTTGGGCCTTTTTAAAAAAAAAACATAAAATGGGTTCTTATTTATTTAATATTTGGAGTGGGCTTTATTTTAAATAGGTTTATTATAGGACGCCTTATTTTATTCAAATTGACTCTTTTCATTATTATTTTTTGCACTTTATTTTTTGGGCTTTAACTACAACAACAACAATAGGTAAACACCTAGTGACAACAGCTGCCTCTCTTTGCTCATACCTGTGAAACAGGGATAGAGCAAAGACCAAAAGACACTGATTTTTACCGATTTGTTGATTGGTTCCATTCTCTTAATGCCCGAGCGGATAGGCAGGTTCTGAAAAAATGTTCTATCCTCCTCATGATTGGATAGATAAGAAGGTTGAAAAGGGGTTCCATCCTCCTCATGCTCGGATGAATAAGCAGGTTCTGAAAAAAGATTCTATCCTTCTCATGCTCAGATAGATAAGCAAGTTCTGAAAAAAAGGTTCTATCCTCCTCAAGCTCGGATAGATAAGCAGGCTGAAAAGGGGTTCCATCCTCCTCATGCTTGGATGAATAAGTAGGTTCTGAAAAAAGATTATATCCTTCTCATGCTCGGATAGATAAGCAGGTTCTAAAAAAAGGTTCTATCCTCCTCAAGCTCAGATAGATAAGCAGGTTGAAAAGGGGTTCCATCATCCTCATGCTTGGATGAATAAGCAGACTGAAAAAAGATTCCACCCTCCTCATGCTTAGATGGATAAGCAGGTTCCATTCTTCGAATGCCCGAACGGATAGGCTGGTTCTTGTTGCTTGCATGTAGTGTACTATAAATGATACGCAAATATGTTACAAGTATACACGTCGAACGAGGAATAAAGTGATGAGTGAGTATCGTCTCCACATGGATTGGAGGTGTTCACAGTTTGCTGTAACAATAAAGATTGAACTTTTTGCATATGACAATGCTATAGTAAACGAAATGATATAAAATAATGTTGAAGCAAAACAGTGCAGAGAAAGATAAGATGGCAATATGATGAACAGGTCCCCTTTCGTATGCGAAACTCACTACGGAATGACTGGCTTGGAATGATGGACAACCTAAACTAAGCTTCTTAAAGATACTAAAGCTTTTCAGCTATCTTCTATGCTAGACGGGATTTGCTATAAGTGTTCCTAAACTATCTCTAGCTAGAAATCTGGGAGTCAGAAATGCTATAGTCATACCTCTCGGCGTAAACTCTTAACACTCCCCTACCCTTCACGAGCTATCCTTTTTAGCCCTTGAAACATATCACTTATCTCTAAGGTAGATTAGAGTCTTCCTCTCAACAGCCACTCCATTGCTTATGGGGGTTCTAAGGCTAGCTCTCTCGATTACTAACCTCAACAAACATTTAAAGAACGACCAACTCTCGAGCGCTCTTACAACTTTAAGGAAATGAAAACGCATAAGCAAATCATAGAACATGATAAACACTGAAAAAGCTATAGCATGCATTAAAAAGTACTCAAAATAAAATCATCCATCAAACTCATGCCACCTAAAATAGTTTGTGGCTGGGCAATACCATCCAACGTATCATTGCGATAACATCACCAAAGATAAAGATATGAAAAAGAAATGCTATAGCGACAGAAAGAAAGGTGAACTCCCTCTCCGCCATGGACTGCCCGGCTGTCTTAGGCCCACTGCCTCTCTCGAGGCCGGTGAGGCCACTCCTTGGAGCTTCAACGATGGAGGACACCAAGCTGGAGAAGATGAAGATGAAAACTTCTCTCTCCTTGTGACTTTATCTCTCTTCCGCCTCTCTTTCGCGACACACTTTTCTCCAAGCTTCTCTCCCCATTATATAGTGGAGGCTTCTAGGGTTTCGTGCCCTAAAGATGCCTTGATAATCCCAAGGAATATCCACCGACAAGGTCTGCCACGAGGGGACAAGGAGGACAGTCTACAGTTGGGTACCGGCCGCTGCACATGTCAGATTGTCCTTTTCTGCATGTTCACGTGCTTCTGCAGCTCACGTGCTTCTCACATGCTGACTAATAACCACTTCCACCAGGCTATAGCAACTCCTGGCACTAGCTTTCTCTCTTGACTCCTTTCCTGTGCACCAACAAATCCAAAACCAATCTTCCGAGCAGTACCCCTCAATATGGACCAACAACCAGCAAAAATAAAGATGCACCCAGAAGAAGAAAATGCAACCATAATGCAATCTAAATGCTATGGTATGAACTCAAGAACATGCAAATGTTGTAGCAAAAAGGTATGAAAAACAAGGATATTTGTGCAGTTATCACACTCCCAAACTTAAGCTATTGCTTGTCCTCAAGCAATGAGTAGAACAGAACAAAAGAATTACTATGGCAAAGATTTAACCTAGAGGATTGCTATGGCAATATCTCAGCCCTCAGAAATAACTTAGGCAATTAAATATAAACAACCAGAAGTGAGATCCTTAAGAACATTCCTTAGGACTAAGTTGTGTTTGTGTGTGTGGTTGTATTCCTCCTATACTTAAGCTAGTGAGACAAATTTTCAAGGAAGCTCCCTAATTATACCCTAACTATGTTCTCTAGTTCGTTTCCAATTTTTAGACTCCCAAATATATTGGCTTTCTGCTACGAAGGGTGTCAACTCATTACACCTACCGTCCTTAACTCTAGATGAGCAGGGAGCAAACCTCTTACCCCCGAGCTAGTAGGTAGAGTCATCCCGTGAAAACTTTCAATCACTCATATGCTATAGCAAAACTTTATTTCTTCAATTTTTGAAACATTATGCTATAGCAAAGCGGAGTGTCCTTCTATAGATATGTCGTAGCATTTATTTGTTTGTTTGAGCACAGGGTCGTCTAGTTTTTCTTAAGTACCTTAGAGTTTACATATCAGAGTTCACTAGGGTTCTTCCTGAAAAATTTTCCTAACAAACTTACTTTGTGGGAAAAGTGGTGATGGCTAGGCAAGACAAGAACGAATAGCAAGAAAAAGATTGAAGAGAAAATACTAAACTCTTACTCAAGAACTTAGAAAGTGTGGAATGATTTACAAAGGGTGGGGAAGGCTCTATTTATAGTCTTGGCCCTCTCGATCTAACGGCTAAATGAGATTTGATCTGAGGGCTATGGATGAATCTCCAAGATACAATCTCCTAAATATGGAAAGCTTATCACACAAATGCATAGTTTCCTATAATACAAGGCTATGCCATCATGGCTTGGGTGGCATAGGAGACTTTCCCCAAGTATGGCTCCATGGTGGAAAACTTTCCATGTGTGTTGGTCAAAAGATGACAGCTCAACAAGGGTCTTGGTCTCTTGGGCGGATTAGGCTTGGCATGGCCCGATTCTTGTGTCCAAAACCCCCTCTTTAGCATGCTTGGTGCTAAATCGGGCCCTAGGGGTATGGGCAACTCGGATGGGCCTCCCCTAGGCCCCTTGGTGTGCACGTCGAGTGCAGACTCGGCCTCCTTGGTGTGCACGTCGGGTGCTGACTCGGGCTCCATGGCTTGGGTAGCATGGAGGGTGCTTGGCAAGGCCCCCTTGGGTCCTACTCTCGTGGGCAGCACATGAGGTGCTTGACTTGGCCCCATAGTGCGCAGGAAGTGCTCCGGCTCGGCTCTCTCGGATGCGGACACCACATGGGGTGTTGTGCATGGCCCATTGGCGTGTGGTGTTGCAATCTACTTGGGTCCCTCGGTCGGGTGAAGGACTTGGTGTGCTAAGGCAAGCCCCTATGGGTGCGGCTTGCTCGGTCGTGGGAAGTTGGTTTGTGACATTCTCCACCACTGAATCTATCGACGCCCTTGTCAATAGGCGATGATGTGTCTCGGTCGTCTTGTCCTCGAACGGCCTTGGCTCCTCGTCAAGTTCCTTCTTGACTAAGGGAACTCTCGTGCAAAGTGTAAGGCCTTCATGCCTTATCTTTCGATCCGTCTTGATGGGCCGTGCCTCCTCACCAAAGGAGACATTCGCCTTGCTTTGTGCTTGGCTCGGCTTGCTCCACTCTTGACCATCAGCATCCTTGTCCAACGGCTTAGAGATGATGGCAAGGTCCGCTTGTTCTCTCAATGGTAACTGCATCTCATAGGCCTTCTCGCCTACTTTCTCCACAGCTCGACTCGGCTCCTTGCTTGATCTCGCAAGCAACCTGTGGATGGAAACAGAGTAAGTTAGACCCAAATTATAAGAATTTGGCTCGCTTACCTCGAACACAATGTCCTCATCGGGTGGCAAGTGATGATGGCGGGGCCGTGGAATAGGCCCCCTTCGGTGCTCTCTAGCACTTCTCCTTCGGCTTGGTAGATGGTTCTGGGCTCTCGGCTTGTTCCATCCACCTTGTCACTTGATTCCTCTTTATCCTTGTCGCTCGACTTGACTAGGATAGTTGGGGTGAGGTGTTCCCTCTACTTCGATGGCTTCTCCCATCCATCGGCATTCTTGTCTACTCGTGTTATGGCTTGATTTGGCTCGTCGTTCAATCTTGTAGGCATCCTACAAACAACCAAATGACCATGTGTTAGGCTTGATTCTTCATATAAAGAATCACTTACCTCAGACGCAAGGCCCTTGTCGGCTCGATCTACTATGCCTTTTTGATACCCAAGGCAAGTGTTGTTGGCATGGATTGGCCCCTCGTCAATGCTCTTGGGCATCACTTCTTCGGACTCACTCGGCTTTCTACTCTTTAAAGCAATTGGATGCTTCACTTGAATCAGTAACTCCTCGATGGCAAATGCCTCATTATCAGACTCAACCGACTTGGTGTAGTCTAGCAACACCGTCTCTCACTCATCCACCTCGGCTTACGAAATGGTTGGAGACTTTCGGCTTGCTCCTTCCATCACAGTGCTTTGGCTCGGTTCCATGGGATCATACCACTCGTCCATAGACTTTGACCACTCGGCAAACTCAGCTTGCAACTCTTCGTAGAAAAGTGCTAGCCCCTCTTCCTTGGGAACTCGATCCACTTCATCAAACTCGGTTGGGAACTCGATCTCATGAACCACCTTGCTACTTGGTGGCAATGTCATTGGCAACTCCAAAGGCTTCTCGTCTTTGATCTCCTCAAAGACTCGTCCATTTGCCTCGTAGACTTCCATAGACTCTATCATGGTCTCGCCATCGTTAACTCTTGTCTTGGGCACTCCCTCGACGAAACAGATTGTTGCTAACGCCTTGGTGTTCTTGTCTGCAACTCGCTTCACTGGCACAACGCATTGTTGGCGGGGATCTAAAATACACAAAACATCCCTCTTGGGCAAGACAAGTGCATCAACCAGCTCAAGGAAAGATAAACCCAAAATGAAATTGTAATCATCTAAATGAATTACCTTGATGGAAGCTTTACGGTGCCAATCTCTGACTTGAAGATCCATGACATTTGTAACTCCCACAATTGGCTCTTCTTCAGAATTGACGGTCTTGATCCATCCACTCGCCTTCTCAACTTGAAGGCCTAAGCGCTTGGTCGCTTGCTCGGACACGAACAACTCGGATGCACCACTATCCACAAGCGCGCTTAGCTTTTTGCCAGCAACTTCCACGTCCACAAAAATAAGTCCCTTCTTCTTTCGCCCACTCTTAGCTTGAAGCGAACTTACGATGGAACCAAGTTGGGCAAACTCGTCCTCTTCTCCATCTCCTCCTTGGATGGTTGAAAGGTTCATCTTTTTCGTGCAATCGCGAACGAGGCGGGGTCCCTCGCAATGATAACACTTCACCGGACCTCGGTCCTTCCTCTCCCAAGGCCTCGTGAATCGAAAGGATTTGTCATTCGATGGCTTACCACTACCATTTGATGACTCTTCCCTTTCACTCTCGTTGGATCTATCTCAGTTTCGTGGCTTGGACTTGGGTGATTTGTTTCGATCAACACTATGATCTTTTAATGACTCGGAAACAGCAATGGCCTTGGAGAGTTCTTTCATGTCTCTCCTCTCTAACTCGGTGTTTACCCATGGCTTTAATTTGTCCATGAAATGGAACAATGCATCTTTCTCGATTAAGTCGGAAATTTGGAGTTGTAGCTCGCTAAACTTTCGAACGTAGTCTCGGATTGATCCCTCTTGCTTGAGATGTCTAAGCTTAGATCGCGCTTCTCTCTCGGCATCTCAGGGGTAGAATTGGTTCTTGAATTCCGTTTGGAACTCGTCCCACGTTTGGACACTAGTGCATCCACGCCTCTCGTCGGAGCACCTGCATCTCCACCAAAGTAAAGCATGATCAGTTAAATATATTGACGCGGTACTTACCTTGTTGGCATCCTCGATGATGCACGATGCGTTGAAGTACTGCTCGAGCCCCCACAAGAAATTCTCCACTTGTTGGGCTCATCTCGTCCCCTTGAAGTGCTTCGGCTTCGGGACATCGACTAGCACCCTCGCTGGGCTAGACACTACGCCATTCCTCACGAAATCTTTGTAAACAAGCACCTCACTCTTGAGATCCTCGATCTCCTTTCTGAGCGTGGCTACCTCGGCTTGGTTAGCAAGATCTTCCACGACCTTCTTGAGTGCCTTTACTTCATCTTTGAGGGATTCGTCCTGTATATCTACGTGTTGATTGACATCGTCGATTATTCCTTGGAACTCCTCCTTGAGTTTGTCATCTCATTGGCCCAACTCCCATAGTCGGACATCAACCATATCGAGCCTCTCTTTTGCACCGATCATGGCATTCTCAAGGCAGATGACCTTGTCTTCAAGTGCCGTGATTCGGTCCTTGGAACTAGCCCTCTTGGCCTTCTCGGTTTGTCGTGTCACACGTCGACCCTCGTGCTCGTTCTCGGATCCGTTGCCTGCCATCTTGACTCGTACGGATGTGGAAAATGGCTCCGATACCACTTGTCACGGGGCTAGGTCTCGACTCGCTAACCTGTGTAGCCTTAGTCATCGATCTTAAGTCGAGGACTAAGTCAGCCTTCGAATATCTAAGCTAGAGCGCTTAGAACTTGACGCGGCGGAAGCTTTGTTGGAAAAGTGATTATGGCTAGGCAAGACAAGAACGAATAGCAAGACAAAGATTGAAGAGAAAATACTAAACTCTTACTCAAGAACTTAGAAAGTGTGGAATGATTTACAAAGGGTGGGTAAGGCTCTATTTATAGCCTTGGCCCTCTCGATCTAACGGCTAAGGGAGATTCGATCCAAGGGCTATGGATGAATCTCCAAGATACAATCTCCTAACTATGGAAAGCTTATCACACAAATGCATAGTTTCCTATAATACAAGGCTATGACATCATGGCTTGGGTGGTATAGAAGACTTTCCTCAAGTATGGCTCCATGGTGGACAACTTTCCATGTATGTTGGTCAAAAGATGACAACTCAACAAGGGTCTTGGTCTCTTGGGCGGATTGGGCTTGGCATGGCCCGATTCTTGTGTCCAAAACCCCTTCTTTAGCATGCTTGGTGCTAAATCGGGCCCTAGGGGTGTGAGCAACTCAGATGGGCTTCCCTTAGGCCCCTCGGTGTGCACATCGGGTGCAGACTCAGCCTCCTTGGTGTGCACGTCGGGTGCTGACTCGGGCTCCATGGCTTGGGCAGTATGGAGGGTGCTCGGCAAGGCCCTCTTGGGTGCGTGCAGCATGCCCCCTCATGTCCTACTCTCGTGGGCAGCACATGGGGTGCTTGAATTGGCCCCATGGTGCACGGGAAGTGCTCCGGCTCGGCTCTCTCGGATGCGGACACCATATGGGGTGTTGTGCATGGCCCTTTGGCGTGTGGTGTTGGCATCTACTCAGGTCCCTCGGTCGAGTGAAGGACTTGGTGTGCTATGGCAAGCCCCTATGGGTGTGGCTTGCTCGGTCGTGGGAAGTTAGTCTGTGACAATATGCTAAAGAAAAATATTAACTATGAAAACTAACACCCCCAAACTTAAGAGATGCAGTGCCCTCAATGCAATAACTAATCTACTCTATATGCCATGAAAAAAATGATGAAAACAAAATGAAATTAAAAAAAAAAGTTAGTTACCTCTTGGGTGCGGAAGCTATGTGGTGCTGCTGGTGTTGTCCATTGATGTTTCAGACGAGTAGTGGTTGGGATCTGTGACATCGTCCACACTCTCAGAGGAGACTGACTAAGCACTTGCTGAGGGTCTGACACGTCCAACGATATGTTTGATACGTGTCTTTGGTCTGGATGTTGTAGCATCCGCTATTTGTGCTTTTGTCGACTCAGACGTAGGTGTTGGGGTTGTCTCCGTTTGAGGGGGTCCTCATGATCACTGGATATATGCTCTGACTCAAGTAGTGGGTTTTCCGGACGTGACGGTGTTGGATTAGTTGCCTTCTTGGTACGTTTCCTTTTCTTGGCCAGGGTAGCCATTGGGTCGGTCTCTTCTACAGTGGGTGGAACCACAAGAGTTTCTTTTTTTGGCTGCGCAGTAGGAGTCGTAGGTGTCTTCTTTCTCGGTGTCTTTTTCTTTGTAGCGGGTTGGACGGAGTTAGGGTCACTAAGAGACATTGTGCTTGCTGTAGCAGTGGTGGGGGCTTGTAATATCTCCATGGGGAATAGTGGAAATGACACGTTCTGGTCTGGTAGGAGTTTGTTGAAGTAGGATGCTATGGCACCATCGCGATGATGGGCATACTTGAAGTACGCCTGCTGGTGTGCCTTCATTAGGTTGAGCTCAGCGCTCAATTCTTTCGTTGTTGCCACCAATGCTGCTACTCGTGCTGCAGCAAAACTTTCAGCTCCTCCCTCCACTGTTTGTTGAGGCACATCTTCATTGAATCCTAGGAGTTCCGTGGCGAGGGCTGGAGTTAAACTTGTCTTTCCTGAAATAGTTGCATCCACTAGATCGTCTATAAAGACGTCTTTTCTTTTACACAAAGCAGTTATCAGGTTAGGGAAAACAAGGGGACTACGAGGCCTTTTCAAACAAGCATACACTTCATCCACTATAATCTTTCCTATGTCAAGGCGTCTACCATGTAATCTTGAGTGGAGAAGAAAAAGTCTAGAGATGTGGACTGTGGCAGTGTGTAGTGTGGGCATAAGCTTATGTCGCACAAAATGGTTCCATACCTTGGCCTCAGGTTTGAGGTGTCCTCTCTCGACTGACTTGTTGTTGTCCAGCATCGTTCCCTCAAAACAGATATCCTCTAGCACCTTGCGTTGTGTCTGCGCGTCCATAGTCGTCACAAAAGTGGTGTGATGGTCTACAATGTGCTTTAGCCCATAGAACTTGTTAATTGCTGAAGCAGAAAACTTTATCTGCTCGCCTCGTCCATAGACCGTAGACTGTGTTGGACTTGTGATGTGTACGTAGAACTCTTTTACTAGTGAGGTACATATCTCCTCAGGGTGAGCAGCGAAGGTTTTCTATTCATGCTTGCCAATGACATCCATGACTGCCTGATCGAACTAGTCGTCTTCCTCTTTAGGGTATTTAAACCCTAGCTCCGGAAGAACATTCCTATCCTTGAGTTTTGTCCATCGCTCCTTTGCTGCCTCATCGAAAAACTTAGAGATTTCCAGGACTGGTGGTTTCTTGGGGCGATCAGAAGTTTCAGGGGCATTCATGCAACGAGCCATGGAGGGTTTTGTTGAAAATAGGGGAGAAGAGAATATGTGAGGGGAAAAATGGTGAAGGGTGTTTGTGTTTTGGGGAGAAAATTGAAGAGATGGAAGGGAAGAAGAAAAATTTGAGTGTTGAAGAAGATGGAGAAGTTGAAGGGACGGGTGATGATGAAGGAAATATGGGAAGTTGAAAAAGGTGAGGGAAAACAGATGAAGATGTGCCTCAACAAACAGTGGACGGGTGTGTCGGGTTTAAGGGAAAGAGAAAAGGTGGGAGTTAATGTGATGGTTGACGGCTGGAGAGAGAGTATGTAGGTTTTTGTGGCTAGGGTTTCACCTCATTAATTAGGTGAATATTCTCTCTCTTGCTTTTTATTTTTTTCTTTTTTTTTTAATTCATCCTCCCCCACTTTTCGGATAAAACCTCTTCTTATCTTTTTCTTTTCCCCCTTTTTGTGTACTTCCAAAAGTAGATAAAAACAAACTACATGTCTTTCTCCCTTTTTCTACCAACCCCTGTAGACAGCATGATCTCCTGCCTCTATACCTGACATCGTACTAGGAAAAAGAAAGCTTGTACGAGGGTCACGTGAAAAGATATGAAAATAAAGACAAAGATAACACAAAAACTAAACTAAAAAGAAAAGCATTATTTATGAACATGCTATAGCATAAAAGGTAGAGTTTAGAGAGGCAAACTTTCAAGGATCGTGAAGATCCAGGTGTGACTTGTCTCTGAGGATAGGGGCTTCATTGTACGCCTTCAGGCGTTGGTCATTGACTTTGAAGACTTCATCATCGTCCAGCTTCGTGATATCAATCGTGCCATGAGGGTACACCTTGTGTATGATGAATGGTCTTGACCACCTTGATTTCAGCTTTCTAGGAAAAAGCTTTAGCCTGGAATTGTAGAGAAGCACTTGTTGACCTTCTTAGAAATGCTTTGGCAAAATGTGTTTTTCATGCCACTTCTTGGTTTTCTCCTTGTAAATGCGAGCATTCTCATATGCTTGGGCTCTAAATTCCTCCAGCTCATTAAGCTCTAGCAACATTCTCTCACCAGCTAGTTGGGTATCCATGTTGAGTTTCTTAATTGCCCAATAAGCCTTGTGCTCAAGCTCAACGGGTAGATGGCAATCCTTGCCAAACATGAGCTTGAAGGGTGAAATGCCCAAAGGCGTCTTGAAAGTTGTCCTATATGCCCAAAGTGCTTCATCCAACTTGGGGGACCAGTCTTTCCTCTTAGGATTAACCACCTTCTCCAATATTTGCTTGATTTCACGGTTGGAAACTCCAGTCTGTCCATTCGTCTGCGGATGATATGCTGTAGCAATCTTGTGCCTGACTCCATATTGGTGTAATGCTTTAGCAATAAGTTTGTTGTCAAAGTGAGTTCCTTCATCATTGATGATGGTTCGAGGTGCTCCAAACCTAGTGAAGATATTTTTGTGAAGGAACTTCATGACCGTCTTGGAGTCGTTCCTCTGGGTGGCAACAGCCTCCACCCATCTTGACACGTAGTCAACTGCTAGAAAAATATATAGACCTCCATATGATGCGGGAAACGGACCCATGAAGTCAATTCCCCACACGTCAAAAATTTCAACCTCCAAAATATTTTGCAATGGCATTTCATTCCATCTGGAGATGTTCCCCGTTCTTTGGCATCTATCACAAGTCTTGTAGAACTCATGTGCATCCTTTAAAAGTATAGGCCAATAGAATCCTGCTTGAAGAACTTTTGCAGCAGTCCTAGCACCACCAAAATGCCCTTCACATGGTGATGAATGACAATGGTACAGAATGTTATGGTATTCTTCTTCTGGAACACATCTCCTTATGATCTGATCAGGACATTGCTTGAACAGGTAGGGTTCATCCCAATAGTAGAATCTTGCATCATGTCTGAATTTCTTGAGGTCCTGGCTAGATAAATCAGGAGGAAAAATACCACTAACAAGATAATTAACAATATCAGCATACCACGGAATTGCTGTAGCAGCTAACAATTTCTCATCAAGGAATTCCTCCTTAATTTCAGTTTCACTACCTTGTGTGATAGCATTTTCTTGCCTAGGTAAATGGTCAGCTACCTGGTTTTCACATCCTTTCCTATCTCTAACTTCTAAGTCAAATTCATGTAGCAAGAGTATCCACCTAATAAGTCTAGGTTTAGCATCTTTTTTAGTCACTGAGTACTTAATGACTGAATGATCGGTATGAACTATGACCTTAATGCCTATCAAGTATGACCTAAACTTATCAAAGGAAAATACTACAACAAGCAATTCTTTTCAGAAGTGGTGTAATTGATGTGTGCATCATTCAAAGTGCGACTAGCATAATAAATAACATGAAAGAGTTTACCTCGGCGTTGTCCAAGTGCTGCACCGACGGCGTAGTCACTTGCATCACACATCAGCTCAAATGGCTCGTTCCAATCAGGTGGAATGACAACAAGTGCTGAGATAAGCTTCTCCTTCAGTTCTTGGAACGCGCTATAGCAATCTTTGTCAAACACAAATGGTTGATTTTCCTGTAGCAAATTGCATAGCGGCTTTGAGATCTTCGAAAAATCCTTGAAGAATCTTCGATAGAAGCCAGCATGCCCTAGGAAGCTTCTTACTCCCTTGACAGTAGTGGGGGAGGTAGTTTTTCAATGACCTTGACCTTTGCTTTGTCAACTTCTATCCCTTGCTTCGAGATCTTGTGGCCTAAGACCGTTCCTTCTGTTACCATGAAATGGCATTTTTCTTAATTGAGCACCAAGTCATCTTCCTCACACCTCTTTAGAACCTTGGCAAGATTGCCCAAGCATGTGTCGAAGTCATCTCCGGAGACCGAGAAGTCATCCATGAAAATTTCCAAAAAATCCTCGACCATGTTTGAAAAAATAGCCAGTATACATCTTTGAAAAGTTGTTGGAGCATTGTAGAGACCAAAGGGCATTCTCCGAAAAGCATAAGTTCCATAAGGACATGTGAAAGTCGTCTTTTCTTGGTCTTTGGGAGCTATAGCAATCTGATTGTACCTAGAATACCCGTCGAGGAAGCAGTAAAATGCCTTGCCCGCTAGTCGATCTAACATCTGATCAATGAATGGGAGGGGAAATGGTCCTTCTTGGTTGCCTTGTTGAGCTTCCTATAGTCCATGCAATTCCTTCACCCCGTGACGGTTCTAGTAGGCAATGCTCGTTCTCCTCGTTGCTTACTACGGTCACGCCTCCCTTCGTCGGCACACATTGCACCGAGCTGACCCATGAGCTATCGGATATCAGGTAGATTACTCTAGTATCAAGCCACTTGATTATCTCTTTCATCACCACATTCTTCATGATTGGGTTTAATCTCCTCTGGGGCTCATCTGAATTGCTGTGACAATCATCAAGCAAAATTTTGTGCATACATATAGCAGGGCTTATACCCTTCAAATCAGCAATAGTCCACCCTAGCACATTTTTATGCTGTAAAAACATATTTACTAAACTAGTTTCTTGCTTAGGTGTGAGACTAGATGAGATTATCACAGTCAAAGTTTCATTGCTCCCTAAGTAAACATATTTAAGATGTGGTGGCAAAGGTTTCAGTTCTAAAGAAGGTGCATGCTCAAGGGAAGGTTTAGGAGGTACAAATTCTGAAAAATCAAGAGGTTCAAAGTGCGTACCTGGTCTAGCCTCGAGTCGACTAGATTGCTCCAGTTCCCTTGAGAGCTCTTCTAGGTCTGAATCATCATCCTTGCCAAACTCTTCCATTTCCATCTCATTGCTATAGAAAAACTCATCAGTTACATTCTGTGTTGTAGCATCTATGTGTCGGCATACTCCTGGATTATTTGACTACTTGAGGGTGTCATGAATATTGATCGTGACCGTCTGATCAGCCACTCGCATCGTGAATTCACCCTTCTCACAATCAGTCAAAGCTCACCCGGTGGCTAAAAATGGCCTACCCAATATGATGGGTGTGTTGCTATCAGCTTCACAGTTGAGAATTAAGAAGTCGACTGGAAAGATAAATCTTTCCACTTTTACCACAACATCTTCAACTCTTTCTTCTGGGCAAACATGAGAATGATCTGCTAGCTGTAGCACAACCTTGGTGGGTTGTGCCTCTCGAATTCCCAAATTCAGAAAATTGACTTAGGCATCAAGTTAACACTTGATCCTAAATAGCAAAGTGCTCTTCCAACAAACTTGTCGCCAATAGAACATGGGATAGCAAAACTACATGGGTCCTTCCTCTTAGGTGGTAGCTTGCTCCACATAGAATAGCATTCTTCTACTGTAGCGACAGTTTCTTACTTCCCGACCTTCCTCTTTTTCGTGACTATATCCTTGAGGAACTTAGCATATGTTGGCAACTGATCAATCGCCTCCAGACATGGGACATTGATATGTAATTTGTCCAGGATATCTACAAATTTTTAGAACTGAAGGTCTTCTTTCTGCTTCTTGAGTCGTTGAGTAAAAGGAGGTGGGGGTCTAACTTCGTTTGTCTGGACTGTTGCAGTTACATCTTTTGTTGTAGCAAAACTAGGCTCCTCCTCCGGTGTTTCTTTTGCTATGACTTCCTCACCCTTCTCTTCCACTGGAGGATCTTGTAAGTTATATTCTTCGTGAGGCAAGTTGGGCTGAGATTCCTCCTTCTCTTTTCCCCCAAACTTGTCTTCCTTGCTAATTTCCTTGGTAGTCCTTAATGTGAGTGCGTTGCATTGTTCCTTGCTATGGTGCTTAGTGGCTTCAGTGTCACTAAGCAAACTTCCTTGTGGTCGTGCATGCAAGGTTTGAGCTATCTGACCAACTTGTGTTTCTAAGGCTCGGAGAGATGAACTATGGCTTTGCAATAAGGCTCCTTGATTCTTAATGTTTGATGCATGATCATGTAGCAAAACTTTCATGGTTCCCATGAAGTCATAACCATAAATTCTTTGAATGTAGTCTCCAGCGAACTGTTCGATGAAGATGTTGCTCCCTTGTGACCTTGCCATGGCATTATCTAGTTAGAAGATGGTGCTTCGATCAGATTTTGTTATGGCACTGACTGAGTAGAATCGTTGTGTCCTTGATTACCCCAACTGAAATTTGGATGCTGACGCCATCCTGGGTTGTAGGTATTAGAGTATGGATTGTTGTTGCGGTTATAATTCCTCACATAGTTAGCTGACTCTTGATTGTCAGTGCATTCACTCAAATGGTGATTGTCATCGCATCTGAGACATGAGGTTGCGGACTTCACTTCCTTGACCTCGTTGAGACGTTGGAGATTCTTTAGCATATTTGTGATAGCAGCTAACTGGGTGGCTACCGAGTCATCAGCTTCACTGTCTCAAACTACTTGGTTTCTCCTCCCCGTTCGAAGCCTTGTGGTCAGAAACTGGTCATCATTGTTGGCTACCCTATCAAGAATGTTGAATGCTTCCTCCGGTGATTTGTCTAACAAGGTCCCATTTGCTGAAGCATCTAACATCATCCGTGTAGGAGCATTTACTCCATTATAGAACATAACCACTTGGGTCCAATCATGAAAACCATGATTTGTGCACTTCCTCAATAATCCCTTGAATCAATCCCAACACTCATACATGTATTCGTCATCAGCTTGACAAAAAGAAGCTATATCATTTCTCAAATGAGTGTTTCTATTGGGTGGATTATACCGTAGCAGAAAACTTTTGCATAGATCTGTCCAAGTCTTAATTGATCCAGCTGGCACTCCACTTAGCCATGCTCTAGCACGATCACGTAAAGAATATGGAAATAGTTTAAGCTTTAGCAATCCTCGTGCACTCCTTGTTGTCTGAACGAGTCACACACTTCCAAGAAAGCATGGATATGTTGTCTTGCATCTTCATGAGGCATACCTCCAAATTGACTAATAGTGTTCAACATGTTGAACATAACAGGTTTAAGCTCAAACTAGGCTGCCTGAATTTCTGGAGCTACTATTCCGGGATAGAGATTGTCCAAGATAGGAGTCAAATGATCTCTAATGGCTCGAGGTCGAGCTGCTTCTCCATGGCCATTTGTCATAGCATCTCTGTTACCTTGAGGTGGTAGTATTTCTCCGTTCATGTTTCTAGTCTCTTCTCTTCGAATATGTCTCCTGGGTCTCAAGAAATGATCGATTTCAGAAATAGGTGAAAAAACAAAAAGAACAAGCGATATAAACAAAAACCTTAAACAACCAATTGCAAATCCCCGGCAACGGCGCCAAAAACTTGTTGCTTGCGTGTAGTGTACTATAAATGATATGCAAATATGGTGCAAGTATACACGTCGAACGAGTAATAAAGTGATTAGTGAGTATCGTCTCCACGGGGATTGGAGGTATTCACGGTTTGTTGTAACAATAAAGATTGAACTTTTTGCAGATGACAATGCTATAGTAAACGAAATGATATAAAATAATGCTGAAGCAAAACAGTGCAGAGAAAGATAAGATGGCATTATGATGAACATGTCTCCTTTCGTATGCGAAACTCACTACGAAATGACTGGCTGGGAATGATGGACAACCTAAACTAAGCTTCTTAACAATACTAAAGCTTTTCAGCTATCTTCTATGATAGGCGGGATTTGCTAATAGTGTTCCTAAACTATATCTTGCCAGGAAACTGGGAGTTAGAAATGCTACAGTCATACCTCTCGGCGTAAACTCTTAACACTCCCCTACCCTTCACGAACTATCCTTTTTAGCCCTTGAAACCTATCACTTATCTCTAGGTAGATTAGAGTCTTCCTCTCGACAACCACTCCATTGCTTATGCGGGTTCTAAGGCTAGCTCTCTCGATTACTAACCTTAACAAACACTTAAAGAACAACCAACTCTCGAGGGCTCTTACAACTTTAAGGAAAGTAAAACGCATAAGCAAAGCATAGAACATGATAAACACTGAAAAAGCTATAGCATGCATTAAAAAGTACTCAAAATAAAATCATCCATCAAAGCCAAGCCACCTAAAACAGTTCGTGGCTAGGCAATATCATCCAACGTATCAATGCGATAACATCAACAAAGATAAAGATATGAAAAGGAAATGCTATAGCGACAGAAACAAAGGTGAACTCCCTCTCCGCCATGGACTGCCCGACTGTCTTAGGCCCACCGCCTCTCTCGAGGACGGTGAGGCCACTCCTTGGAGCTTCAACGATGGAGGACACCAAGCTGGAGAAGATGAAGATGAAAACTTCTCTCTCCTTGTGACTTTCTCTCCCTTTCGCCTCTCTTTCGCGACCCACTTTTCTCCAAGCTTCTCTCCCCTTTATATAGTGGAGGCTTCTTGGGTTTTATGCCCTAAAGATGCCTTGATAATCTCAAGGAATATCCACCGACAAGGTCTTCCACAAGGGAACAAGGAGGACAGTCTGCAGGTGGGTACCGGCTGCTGCACGTGTCAGATCGTCCTTTTCTGCATGTTAACGTGCTTCTGCAGCTCACGTGCTGGCCAATATCCACTTCCACCATGCTATAGCAATTCCTGGCACTAGCTTTCTCTCTTGACTCCTTTCCTGCGCGCCAACAAACACAAAGCCAACCTTTCGAGCAGTACCCTCAATATAGACCAACAACCAGCAAAAATAAAGATGCACTCAGAAGAAGAAAATGCAACCTAAATGCAATCTAAATGCTATGGTATGAACTCAAGAACAGGCAAATGTTGTAGCAAAAATGTATGAAAACAAGGATATTTGTGCAGTTATCAGTTCTATTCTCCTTATGTTTGAATAGATAAGTAGATTCCATTCTCCAAATGCCCGAAAGGTTAGGCAAATTCTATTCTCCTTAAGCTCGAATAGATAAGAGGATTCCATTCTACAAACGCCCGAATGGGTAGGCGGGTTATATTCTCTTTATGCCCAAATAGATGAGCAGATTCCATTCTCCAAACGCCCAAACGGATAGGTGGGTTCTATAGTCCTTATGCCTGAATAGATGAGTTGATTTCTGTTGCTGAAAAAGTCTTCATATACCTATGAAAAATGCAACACACAATGCAATTATGATGAACATGCCCCTAAGGATGTCTAAAACTTGAATGCATGTCTCATTTCTTTTTATTTTTAAATTCTTTTCCTTGGAAATAATTTTTCCTTTAGTTTTTTGAATCCACATGTTTGCTCGCTCAATCCAAATAAACAATTGTTCTTTTCCACTATACTTTTTTTACTCATGGAAAACATCTGATTTTTGAAAATTTGCTCACTCAATCTAGTGATCTAATATTACTGGTTGGAATGACAGACTTCTTCAACTGTCATTGCTTCGCCATTCTCATTCTTTATACCTCTTTGCTTTTTCGAAAACATCTGATCTTAGTAGGTAAATGTCTCAAGATCTACTATCATTGTAGTTGATACATCAATATCGAATGAAAGGCCTCTTTGAATGGTCTTGAAAACTTCAAGTCTTTATATACCCCTTAAAATAGCATTAAGCACCTTCAGCGCATCTTGTGAATTCTCAAATTCTTGCCCCTACGGGACATCTTGAAGCGTTTGCACACTAAACCTTCACCTTGAATGTCTTTGCATGATGTTGGCGTTTTAATCTTTTCATCTCATGCCTATCAAAGTTAGGGATCATGAACCCTTGGTCGACATAACTTTCCCCAATCTGATAGCACAGTTTACCCACTGGGCATGGCTCTATCCTATTTTATGCTTTAGGGATCTTACATCTTAAGTGTGGATCTTGCTTGACAACACAGTCCACTTAAAACTCTTCAACACATGTGCTACTTCTTTTTTTTCTTTTTACCTTCTCATGCAAGGTGATGCCCCCATTCAAATTGAGGTTTAATTGTTTCCTGAAGTGATGAAAACATTCGTTCATGGTTCCCTACGACTGGGATCAATACCAAGAAATCCTTTGTTTTTTCATAAATTTATGTCATACTACTTGTAAGATGCAAGAAAAGGCTAGAAATAAAAATTTAGAAGCCATGGAAGATGCAAGGAAAGGCTAGAAATGGGGATTTTAAAAAAAGAGTCAAGTCAAACATGGAAAAGAGGAAAAACATATGCCCCAAAATTCATAGTATGAATGATTCATGAATCCATCTACCGGATAGTGCCCCACTTTTTGGTGGCTCTCTTTTTCACACACTCCCCAAAATTTAAATTTCTCACTTTTCTAATCTCAATCAGGCATTAGAAGTTTTGAGGCCCCTGAAGAAAGGTTAACTCAATAAGGCAGAATGTGTTCTGAAGACAAACTCTTTTTTCTCAAATATTTATGTGTGATCCAAATGGTCTTTCAATGCTTGTAATGTAGGCTATGCTCGGGTTACCAAGAAAATGATATATAGGCTCGAATACATGTTTTAAGGGTAATAAAACCAAGGATCAACTTTTCCTGATGAACTCTTCATTTTTCTTCTTTGGATCACTCTAGACTGCTCATTTTGGGTTTTCGCCCTAGATTTCATTTTCTTTTTTGGCACATGTCTCATTTGAAGGATTTGTTTCAAATTTTCCTTCGCATTTCTTCTTCCATTTCTTCTTTTTTACATTTCTTTTTCCTTTTTT
Source organism: Hibiscus tridactylites (assembly GCA_958450335.1). Lineage (NCBI taxonomy): Eukaryota > Viridiplantae > Streptophyta > Magnoliopsida > Malvales > Malvaceae > Hibiscus > Hibiscus tridactylites. The sequence goes on from OY288266.1 coordinate 57,380,162, forward strand.
ATTTTCTTATCTTCTCTTTTTTCTTTCTCTTTTTCTTTCTCCCTTTTTCTTTCTTTTTTCTTTTCTTCTTCGTTTTCAGTTTAGGACATTTTACTTGAACTGGCATATTTTCCTGTACTTGCAAACAACTTTTCATCCTCTTTGCCCCCAGTGTGGGAAGTGGTCCTCGGTTAGGATTAAATCATAAGAAAAATATCAGGCTCAAAGGGGGACAACAATGGATTTTTATTTTCTTTTCGTGAAGGGAAATGAAGGAATGCCAAATGTCATTTCACACACAAACATCTTCGAAGAGAAGCAATCTTTAGTTGGTAGATATTTTAGAGTTATCACTTTATTCAAGGACCCTAACAACAATGTCTGAGAGGAAAATTCATTCATAATTTATATATGAGATTTCTCCATTAAACCTGAACACACTTTTTGCCCTTCTATCTCATGATTAGATTCAAAAGTCATTCATACAATCAATAATAGAAGCTCTGCCAGAAATATGTATGTTTGAAGAGAAATGGATGAAAAATGAAAAGAAATGAGAAATGTTTGCCACTTGAGAGAAAAAAGAGAATGCATCTTTAAACAAGTAGATTTAACATGGAAGCCCTTACAAAAGATCCCTAAAGCTCACGGGCAAAAGAAAAAGGGTTGATTCTAGGTATGATCCCAACCATCTAGAGAAAATTAAGCATTATTCCAGGAAAGCATGAATTCCAGCCAATATTGCCTCCATCTCCTCTAAGACAAGATTCCATTGTTTAGGTTAGAGGTGCTCACCATATTCTCCGTCCCTGAGTCTTCCACTTTTGAAGGTTTCCAATATCAATTCTCCATTCATGACCATGTCTGCAAAACCTTTGGTGGCATGGTTTAACATATAGTCATAGAAGAGACCATTTAAAGTCTCCACAAACATTGGAGTAACCTCATTTTTCGATAGTGGAGGTTGAACTTGGGTTGCCACATCTCGCCATCACTGGGCATACTAGCGAAAGCTCTCGTTGGGCTTTTGTTTCATATCTTGTAGTACGATCCTACTTGGGTCCATATCTGTCACATACTCGTATTGTTTGAGGAAAGCTTTCGACAGATCTCTCCAAGTTTGTATGTTGACCCGGCTTAATTGGGTATACCACCGGATAGCAAACCCATATAGACTATCCTAGAAGTAGTGAATCGGTAATTTCTCATTTTCCAAGTGTGGTGACATTCTTCGACAGTACATGGTCAAGTGTGACAAAGGGCAAGTTCTCTCGTCATACTTCTTAAAGTCAATGGCCTTGAACTTTGGAGGAGCCACGAGGTCAGATACTAGACTCAAATCTCTAGCATCTATGCCACCATAAATGCTTCTTTCTTGAGAAGACTTAATCATTTCCTACAGCTTCTTGTCACGGTCTTCACATTTCCTATTGACCTTTGCCTTGTTAGTTATTTCATCGAGGTCATGTACCTTGTGAACTTCCTCAAAGTTTGCCTTCACTTCATTTCGGGCAGAGGATCAGTAGAATAAGGTGAAATCCTCACTTTAGGTGAGGCAGTTTCCTTTTGATGGGAAAAGGCCATCCCCTAAAACTTAGGCAGCAAATTAGTTTCTTCACTAGCTTCTAGTGCATCTGGAACCTTAAACCTGAACATAGTTGCAATAGAGCTAATTGTTTTCCGGTGTTATAACTAAATCTCTTTCTTCAGATCATTTTCCATTTTCTCAAGCTTATCCTGGATGCTCTTTTGATTTCCTTCCAGAATTGTCAACCTTCCCTCAATGTTCATGGCTCGAGTCTGGGCACGTGTACCGTACTTGTGAGATATTTTTTGGAAATTTTATCATATGATTTGTCTAAGTTAAACTCTTATTATGTGTGAATGTATGCAGTGGTCATGCAAGCAAAAAAATGCAAATGTATGAATGCAGGCGAAGGGTCATCGATTCCATTAAGGTATTGCTCTAGAAGTACATTCCATCTATGGCGAAAGCTTTTCTATTTGAGCAACATGCTTTAGAATTGATCCCCTCTAAATATGAGATGTATGCAACAACCAATTATGCCAAAAACGAAACAAAGCACACAAAAAAAGGTTAGTACTCATTTGAAAAAAATAGAAATAAAACCTAAAAGGTCCAAAATAATTTCATTGTACAAATAATTCTAGGCAGCACAATTCAACATTCCAGGACATGTCTCCACGGATTATCCTTATGAAATAATTTTGACCAGACTAAAAGCCTAATATTTTCCACATGGCTCTATTAGGGTGGGCTCTAGATTCTAACACATGGTTTGGTTCTAGAACGGTACCCGAGTTGTCCTTGTTGTCCCCTACTAAGGGTAGCAAGGCCCTTGGTTCTCACCCATTATAGGCTTCAAATGAACCAAGTTCAACTCAGGAGGACTCACCACTTATGCCTTCTCGAAGAATTGATATTTTTACGAAGGCAAAGGTCACGAGTCCCGAAGGTACTTGCTAGGCTCATACGAAAAATCAGTATTCTTACATGAGCAAAGCGTGTTCCCCCCACTTAAACGAACGGGACAAAGCTCGGATATATTGCTTTTTACGACAATTTTAGAATGCGTAAAATAAAAATATATTCATTAGACGGACGAATAAATTGAACCCTTTGTGAACTTGCAAATTCCATTAGTTTTTAAGAAAACGTTTTTTGAAAACATTTTGAAATCAATATGTGGCATGACCCTCTTTTGTTTACAACCCTTTCCAGCCCGACATTTTGGAAAACTTAAAAAACACGGAGTCGCCACCAATCTTTTTGAAAAAGTGCGATTGGATCACTTTAAAACGGGGTTATTTTAATAAAACAATTTATTTATTAAAATAATGCTTTTGGTCTGCAAAAACTAGAAAATAGGTTCAAGGTCGATTACGTGTGTGGAAGGATTAGACCCCCCCCCCCACACACACACAACGCCCAAAATTTGGTACCTTATTGATTTCAAAACGTTTTCAAAAATTGGAATATGCAAGTTCACGAAGGTTCGATTTCATTTGTCCGTTTAATGAATATAAATCTATTTTAACGGCCTTATCGCCCAAAAAATGAACTCTAATCACCGCCAACACCTCTGGCGCTAACTCGTCATTCTCGTTTGATAAGACGCCGCATTAATTAAGTTACATTTTTTCAATCAAACAAAGAAATTTACTGTGTTGAACATTTTTTATTTATTCTAAATTGAAGTTTATTAATTCTAAAGAGAGTAAGTTTTTTATTACTAATTTAGGGTTTAAATTTTATTAAGTGTATTTTATTTTTTAGTGAATAGAGTGTTTTCACAAACAAGTCTCTAATCTAAGCTCAAAGACCCTAAACCCTAAAGTTCAACATATACTAAAAGTAAACAAGAAAATTCGAGACTCAAATTTGGATTAATTTTATTTTGAGAATTTTTCTAAAGAAATCTTCTTTTGCTTTTTATGTTATTGTTTTTATTTTATGTTCTTTTATTATTCTATTTGAAATGTTTTTTATTTGGTTTTTAAACTTTAATTGTTTTTATATTTGATTTTTTTTATTTTTTAACACCTTTTTATCCTTTTTTATTTTTCTTTCAAAACCTTTTATTTCCAAAAATTTTATGTTTTAAAGCCCATTTTTAATTTTTATTTTTTGATTTTTAATTTTTTATCAAAATATTTTATTTCTAAACCCTTTATGTTTTAAAGCCCTTTTCATCTTTGTTCCTTAAGTTCTTATCAAAATCATTTTAATGTTGTGAATAAAATAAAGAAGAACAAGAATAAGAACAAGAAGAACAAAGAGATGAGAAAAGAGGGAGATTTGTATTATTCTCAAATATAGACTTGTATACAATGCCTTCAATGAATCATCTATTTATAGGCATAAGAAGTACATAATACATTAAACTCTAATTCATAGAGATAATATTCCTAATAATAAATAAATCAAACTCCTTTGATAAAGTTCTAATCATGATAGACATCCACATAAATAAATATTCATAACACTCCCCCTTGGATGTCTATGAAGATAATGTGCCTCATTAAAACCTTACTAAGATAAAAACCCAGTGGGAAAAAAATTCTTTAGTGAAGGAAAAAGAGTACACACATCTTTGATACGCATAACATGTTGCCTCATTAAAAACCTTACCAGAAAAACCCATTGGGACAAAACCTCGGTTAAGGGAAAAAGAGTGCAACGCGTATTTACTCCCCCTCATGCAAACATCACAGAAGATCTTTGAATCTTCATAATTTAATCTTGAATATCATTTTTCTAAAGATCGTGAGGGATGAAACTTTGGAGTAATATGTTCCATGATGTATCCACTTTCAAACTGAGATATACATCATGCGTTATCTTCACACAAGATAGTTTTTATCATATCTTGTAAAAGTAAATCCACATATCTTTTGGATATGTTGGGTCAATAGTCTTAGCCAAACACATTTTTGGCTTGCCTCGTGCATAACAATTATTTCTACGACATTTGAGGAGGCATCAACGAATGTTTGAAGATCTAAATGTAATGATCTTTGTATATTCATAGATATTTATTGACCAACTAATATATAGTGCTTCAAGACCAAGAAAAGATATAATTATCTTTATTCACATCCAACAATCTTACAACTATTGGGATACTCAATAGATATGCTCTATTCATATTGAATCTTCTTTAAGATTCTTTCAGCTTATGTCTATTCATAGACAAAAGAAATATACAAAAATGCTCGATCTTCAGGTCGAGATAAACTTGATTTCAAGATTCAAGTACTTGTATTGAAAGTACTTCATGAGTTTCCAATTTGAAGCTCTTTAGGAGTTCTAAAATTATCATAATGTATCTCGATCCAAACTCCTTTATAAAATACATAAGGAAATCTGATCATTCTTATAGTATTTTCTCAATTAGTATTCACTAAGGCGATTATATCAAATGCGCCAAAATATTCATGAGACATGTCTAAATAAATTTCCTCAGAAATTTCCAAATGCTTATAGCATTTTAGATCCTTCAAGGATAAATATGAATCCACAAATAATTAGACGCGTGTAAAATTTTCAAAACTGCCAAAGTAATTGCATCCACCATGAAGTAATTAAAACTTTTCATAAATCATAGTTCAAGTCGTATTTACGACTACTTATTTGTGCATCACTTGCATTACACCTTTAGGTGTTTGGACTGCTGGTCCAAATACTTCTATTTTAGAAGTTCAAAGCGTCTTTCAACATTGGCCAATTTAATATCTATACTTCTGGATAGATTTTATACAAGATCCTCGATTTCTTTCTTTACTTCTATAGAAGTATTTTTATGTAAAATTGTTTGTAAAATCGTTGTCGACAACTTTCCAATTTTCTGGTTCCATTCTCGTAATGACATAACTCATCGAGATCTCTTCAAGATTTCAATCTTTATTTCAGGTACCTGAAACTCTTATAGAGTTTTATTATTTGTTATGTCTTGGGTTCAGGAGCACCCGCCTCCAATATATGACCATCTCATATTACTTTCTATTTACGAGAATTTTGATCATTGGAACCATTTCAACTATCATGCTTCAGGCATGATTTACATTCTCTCGCTCTAACATGTAATTTAAACTTAGAGCATTTCAGCTGGTATATGAGATTTAATTACTCTCATTGGGTCAGTAAATATGTCTGGCAGTTGACATGTAATAACATGAATTATCTTATGAACTTCTAGTTCATATACGAGGATCTAGATAATGATAATTCATTTTCTTCTATCCAGCTGATTATTATCTCCCCCTGATGTTGAGAGAAATCATGTCATAAATGATTCTCCAATTAATGTTTAAGAATTTAAACATAAAAGGAGACTCGTACTCAATATATATTCTCAACTCTTTTTATTTACCCATTTTGTGCGTTGTGGTGGAGCAATTCATATCGCACATTCAAAAATCATAAAATGGGAAATGTATGGTTTCTGACCAAAAACCAATCATAACGGGGAGTTTATTATAACTCGTTGGCTTGATGCGTATAAGTGTTGCTATATGGAAACACCATATAAATAATAACTCTTTTGTTCTCATAGTTTAGCTATTAAATAGGAGGCATCCAATTGAAATTTTGCTAAACTATATTTTTCATAATCAATAGGCTTTGTAATAACTGATATAGCCTAAAATCATATAAACTGGACAAAGTAGATGCATCTACTAAAATCATATAAAACTTTCCACATTTGTGGATATATGGGCCCATATTTCGTTCAGATATGCAAGACATACAGTCTCAACTTCAATACAAGAACTTTAAGTTCTAATTCTTTTGGTAAGTGGGATCATCTATATCCTTTGAGAACAAACAACACAAGAACTTCAGGTTCTTTTAGTAAGTGAAATTTAATCAATTCCTTTAAGCAACACAAGAACTTCACGTTCTTTAATAAGTGGAATTTAATCCATTCCTTTGAGAATAAGCACCACAAGAACTACATGTTCTTTTAATACATGTGCATGTAAATCTCAATAATTTCTGCACCATTGATCAGGATGGTCTAACCGATCATGCCAACTATATATATGTGTGTATATATCTCTGAATTTGTAAACTCCTTGTTTACCATAACATGTAATTCAATCTCACTCGTACATGTCTAGTACGGCCATCAAAATTGTTCCTTTAAATAGGAATATATTTAGCTCTTTCGGAGCTTTCAATTGAAATTATCTTTTGGTAGTAATATATAGCTCTTCTAGAGCTTTCAACTGACTTTTTGACTACCAAAACTTATATCAATATTGGCTTATTTCAAATGCCAATTGATGACATATGTTATCTATAATTCCCAAAGGGATAGTTTGCGAACTCATATTGCTCTCTTTATGACTTTGACGAGTATAACGCACTGTGAATATGGAATAAAGTTCCATTTGACAATAACATATTTGCTCAACCAGAGCCTTTTGTGATATTAGTACTTCCGGATATAGTACTCACATTATTCCCTTGCATTTTAATCGAGAAATGCATAATTGTGCACCTTTCAAAATGTGCTTTGTTTCATTTACTTTAGGTAATGAAAATATGTACTTTGTATCATTCACTTCGAGGAATGAAAAATATAAAATATAGCACATCATATCAAGTCGATTATCTATCAGAGATAAACTTTCAAGTGATCTTCCGGAGTATTGATATTTTAGTACTTTGAGAAATACTACTCATATTTCCCCTTGCATTTAAATGGGAAAATTATTTCTTATGCTTAAGTACAATATGAGTACTTGCATTATCTGCTAGGCATAAATAGCCACAATTCATTGTATATTTTATTCCGGAAGTAATCATATTCTTCAAATAATAAATTAACATAAAACGTAAATAAATAATATGTGAAATAAATAAAGATAAAGCAAACTAACATAAATAAATAATAAATAAAACAAATTAACATTAAAAAAAATAAAAATAATAAAAAACAATTATTCATGTTAGAGGTTATAAGGGAAATAAAATAAATGGTAAATTATTCCCTTCAAGGGTTATGAGAAAATTAACAATATCCAATTGAGTTGGACCAATAACGCCATAATTATTTTCGCCATAAACAAATTTTGTTTATATTTTATTTCATTTATCATTCATGATTATGGATAAAGTCCATAATACTTTGGCGTTTAACAAGTACGAAACCAATGGTTTATAACATCACATTGGTAAAAGGATTTCACTTCCTTAGAATGATCTTTATCACTCTTGTCATCCTTATAACTTCACTACCAGCAGGTAGAAGTATTCTTAAAATGACTATATTTTTCATGTGTATATTCATAGCCTCGACCAGGACCACAACTTTTAATGTGATTTTTTTATTCCTTCCATAATATAATCTCACATTCACTTCAGGGAATGGAGTAGAGCCAGTGGGCCTTTAAAACCTTTTTCACATATCCTTATCACAGAGAACAAAGATTTAATCCTCGTACGCGGCATTGTTAAACATGTCCACAAGGTCCTTTAAAAACCTCCTTTAGGACCAGTAGCCTCGCAGAACGGGATGTCCAGCCAATTATACTTAGATTATATCGAAATTATGTCTATAATTGAATAATGATTTACCATGTTTGCATTCACTTCAGGGAATGAAACAGATCCAATAATTGCATGGAATAAACATCATGCTTGCATTCACTTCAGGGAATGCCCCATCATTGATAATTGCATGGAATAAACATCATGCTTTGCATTCACTTCAAGGAATGCCTCTCATAAAACTTTTTGGATCAAGACGAATTTTCGTAACTTGAAATTGGGAGAAGTCTATGGTCGAGTTTTTCGACGAAGAAGAAATATTGCTTTCAAGCAAATATAGACTTTATAATAATCTTCTTATAAATCCAAAATCATCATGATTTATCGCACTTTAAAATTGTATTTTAAAAGATAAAAATAAAATAGAGTTTACCGATATTGAATTTCGTCTCAAAGACAATGATGACGTAGCAAATGAACCAAGGCATCTTCTCATAATCTTTTTTTTACACCATGTCTCTTTCCAACTCATTTGAATACATGTAAAACTCAAAACACGGTTAAAAGCATCGACTTTTATCAATAGAATAAAAAAAATTATTTGAGACTAGATCAAAAAGTATAAAAGTAGTCATAGATCAAGTTGAATAAACATAACTATAATTGATGTGATCAAATTATAAACAACCATAGTTAAAATCAAGCGACATTTTGATGAATATATAAACACATCAAAGTAACGTATTCCTTTTGCCTTTGATTCACATACAAAGTAATTGATACAAATAATAAAGTTGTTTTATATCTCGAATTTATTCATATAAATTACCATAATAATAATAATGATGATAAAACAAATATATAACAATCACATGACAACACAATCCTTGAATTGAATCAATTATAAATTAGAATGGAATAATAAAAACTTTGAATAAAACTAATATATTGTGTAATAAAATGTTCCAACTTGTGCGCCCAGTAGCATTTAGCCGAAATCCTTGAGGGCTTTAATTTGGTTTGCTTTATCAATCCATCTAATGAAGTACGACGATAATTTTAATTTTCGTTAATTCAAGAGTTACTTCAAGTATGAATAAAATAATAATAAATTAAAATAATAACCAAATAATAGATATGAATATACTAACTTTTGGAGAATGATAAATCAATCATTATATTAGTATATAAATAAGTAAAACATACCATACTTTCCAAGGTAAGCTGAATATATGATAGATGTAGTCACCAATATCAAATTGAAATTATTTTCGAGAACCACCAACAATAATCACAGTAATTGAGCGAGCGAGATCGTGCTGATAACGTGTTGTGAATAAAATAAAGAAGAACAAGAATAAGAACAAGAAGAACAAAGAGATGAGAAAAGAGGGAGATTTGCATTATTCTCAAATATAGACTTGTATACAATGCCTTCAATGAATCATCTATTTATAGGCATAAGAGGTACATAATACATTAAACTCTAATTCATAGAGATAATATTCCTAATAATAAATAAATCAAACTCCTTTGATAAAGTTCTAATCATGATAGACATCCACATAAATAAATATTCATAACATTTAAAGCCTTTTTTATTTTTTATTTTTAAGTTTTAAAGCTCTTTATTTTATTTTTAGTTTTTAGACACCCTTTTTAAAAGAACTTATTTTATTATTTTTTTAAAAAAAGGTAAAACTTTATTTTAGCAAAAACACCTTTTATTTGGAAGATTTTAAATTTCGAAAATCTTTTTATTTCTTCTTTTTAAAAAATTATTATCAATAGCTTATCTTCTATTTTTTATTTTTTGAAATCAAAGTTTTCTTTTAAACCCTTAGAAACCTTTATTTTCAATCACATTTTCTTTAATTCATCTAATCTTTATTTTTAAGAAATGAGTAAATTTTAGAAAGAAAATTTATTTCCAACAACATCGAATTTTAGTTTTTTTAAGGACGAAAATGAATTGAAATTTTCATTTTCAATGGCAAGATTTTTTCATTTTTAAGAATAAAAGAGATTAAACAAAGTTAAAGAACATGAACAAACAAAAACGAAATTAAATCACAAACCTAAAAAAACACTAATTCTGATCTCCAATTCCAAATTGCAACCTAAAAACATGAACAAACAAAAATTCAACCAAGAAAAAATCTTTTACAAAACAATGAAAAGTAAAGTAAAGTTACCAGAAGTATAGTAATCGCAAATTATCTCCACTCGAACCAATTCCGATCGTCACCAAAAAATCAAACCAAAGCAACCCAAAGCTCGAACTAACTCCAGAAATTTTCAGAGAACTCAAAGGAATTTTTCGGATGATGTTTTTAGTGTTTTTTCCTCTTGAATTGGTGAAGAACACAATTGGTAAGGGGGTATTTATACTAGAGCTAGGGCTTTCAATTCAAGGAAACAACAGGATTCAATCCCTAAATTGAAGCCATAATCCGAAAAGGGGCTTGATCCTCGGTTGAAAGCCCCAAAAGTCATCTGATTTTGTTCAGATTTGAAGATGAATTTTGCCCTTAAATTAAATTAGGGTTCAAACCCTTTTCCTTCGATTGGATGAGCTATCGTCGACGGCAATAGGCAGGGTCGGCAGTAACAGAATCGGTCAACCGAGGAGAGTCGACGGCACCCTTCACGACGGTTGTCGTGGCCCACAGACGGTGGAAGAAAGTCGGCAGTCGGCTGAGGGTTTATCGGGGGTGGGATTTGGGGATCCAATCTTGCAGGCGTGATGCGCACGCGCCAGCGTGTGGCGGCGCGGGTTGGCCCCTTTTCCCCCTTTTTTCTCTTTATTCAATCCAATTCATCCATGTTTTCAACCCTAGATCCAACGGTCTACGTTAAACCTGGAAAAAAAACAAAGATAAATGGGTTAGTTTTGGCCCTTTTTAAAAAAAAACCCCTTAAAATGGGTTCTTATTTATTTAATTTTTGGAGTGGGCTTTATTTTAAATGGGTTTATTATAGGACACCTTATTTAATTCAAATGGACTCTTTTTATTATTTGTTTGCATTTTATTTTTTGGGCTTTAACTACAACAACAACAACAACAACAACAACAACAATAATAGGTAAAAATCTAGTGACAACAATGACTTTGCTCGTGGGGCTCATGGATGGGTTGTTTGCTCCACTCCATCTTCAGGCCTGATGAGTGGAAGGTAATGCGTTTAATGGTGCTTGTGCAGAAAGCTATTGAGGCAGAGGAGCGCTAGAGCAGAAAAGTGGCATCCCTCTCGTATAGAGCTGACAAGGCAATAGAGTTGGAGATGAATCAGACTCTGGCACACGTGGATTCTCATTATATACAGAACTCATTAAATGAAGCGGGAAAGCATGATCCTTTTTAAAAGGCTTCGTATGCTTTAGGGTTTCCAAACCCTAGCTTTTTTGCCTATATAAAGAAGACTTCGGCCACAAACAAAGGGAGCTCAATCTTAGACGGCAGCCTTTAGTCTTCAGCGATCGGAGAACCACCAGAGTCAATGTTCTAGAGGAGTCTCCATAGGACGAGAGCCATCGAGAAAGGGTTGAGGAATGTGGGACCTATAACACATTTAGAGATCTTGGAGGAGAAACATCGAGGACGCTTGATTCTTTCTTTTCCTTTGCTTGATAAATTGCTATGTTTTTAATTGTTTATATTATGGATGTTTTAGGCTCAAACATGAGTTAAATACTATTGTTGGGTTTTATTGTTTTAGGATATTGTGTTTTGATTACTTGATTAATGTTATATTCTTTTCCTTTATCTATTATGTTCATGTTCTTCCTGCGTAGTTATTGTAAGAGCTACCGAGAGAGGCCTTTTAACTATTGATTTGTGGCTTAATATCGAGAGAGTTAGGTTATACAAACTTGAACAGTGGAGTTTAAGCTGCTAACTTATGTTCTAATCCGGCTTAGACATAAGTTTAGGATTTCAACGACTAATAAGGGGAACTTGAATAGATAATAAAGTGTTGAGGGTTCACGCAAACATGTATTACCTTAGCTTCCTTGTTATCAGCTTCTAGGCATCGAGAGAATCAGAAGTTAATTAGAAAATTATGTCGAATAGGTAAAGACATAATTGGTTAACGCAGACATGTATCACCAACCGCTATAGCAGTAGAAGAGTAATTAGGCATAATTCCTAGGGAATAAACCTAGCTTCCATAATCGTCTGAATATCTGCTACGACATATGCTTGTCTTGATCATTGCTTTACTTTATTTGCATTTAGTTTTGATAATAACAATCAAATCGATACTTGATCATCACTCTTAAGTAAGATCGCTTCATATTTATTGATTTAATCCTCGTGGGTTCCACACTTACTCTATCAGTTTATTATTTGCTCTAAAGTGCATATCTATTTTGCAAGCATCAGCAATGCCATCTATGACCATCAGAATCATCATCGATGAAAACATCAATGTGACGGGCCGAGTATGACTGGAGTGAGACCAAGACATGGTTCTTCAAACCAATGGAAAAACCTTCTATTCTACCTAATGACCCAACATCAATATTGTTGGGAAATCGCACTTCTTTCGTATCGCTGCCATCTTAGATTCTCATAACTTGGTTTCAATCAGAAAAACCACTAAAAAGGCTTAAATCTCACAACACGTGTTGCAACCTCCATGTCGTTCGAGATTTCCCCAAACTATAATGTTCCAACTGAATAGTTTTATTATGATTGAACGGCCTGGGCTTCTAGGCCCCCGATGTATTATTAGAAACCCCATTCAAATCCTCGTTTATCGAAGAAATTCCTTGAGGTGTGGTGGTAAAACTTAGGCCATTTTAAACCTTTCGATTGTTCAATTGGGTTATCATCCTCCTCCTTTATTTCAATATTTGAGCTCATATTCAATTGATTATCACTTCCTAAGCCAAGATAACAAATTGGCCCAAACGAAACTCCCTCAATTGGGCTCTTCAGAGAATGAGCTGAAGATATATTTCTCGTAACTATCAAGACTGTTGTTTTCTTTGTAGTGGGATTCGAGGGAATGTTGGGGTGCAATTGATTCAGATTTGCTAAATTAGTGGGAATAGATTGACTTGGAATCTGGCGAAATCCTGTATAACTCGCTAGTTGACCAACACCCACGGGAGCACCCATAGACTCTTCCTCGATTAGCCATCCACTAGACGGGGCAGCACCATGCCTTGGGGTGCCCATAATGATGCATCACATTCCATAGGTAGTTTTTTTCATGAAGAACTCTACAAGAACAGAAAGCCTTGGCATGGCCTAGCTTACCATAAAGGAAATAAAATGATTTCAATTTCTCATATTGAAACCTCACATAAACTGCATTATTCCTCCTCCGCAAGGGCTTCGGTATGTCTAATTTGACTCGAATGTACATTATCCCCTTATATCCCAAAGAGATGGCATGTGAATCTTATTGCACAAAAGTTCCAATAAAGTTCTCAATTTGTTTTGCCCCATTCTTTGATAAAATCAAGGACCAACACCCAAAAATCTGTATGTGTTAGCGACACTCTAACTGGATCCTCTCCAGTTTGCAAATGATGCAAAACCAACAAATGGGAGTTAAAGTACCATGGGATATCTACTTCAATCCGATTGACATCAACTGTATGAAACAACCAAAATAAGAAAATGTTCTCACCCAAATTTGAAATTGATATCCCCTACCGGGTGTTAGACGTTCGTCGACTAAAAATGAATCACGCTGGAACAGTGTTAGAAGGAGACCTCCAGAGTCTTACCTTTCTCTTGCACTATCAATTCCTCATCCTTTTCCTCTCCTGAAGTGAGATTTGTCAGCGGAGCCTCCACTTCGACCATTTGAGAGATTAAATCACCAATAAAGTGTCTGTTTTGAAATATAAAATAGAGAAAAATGTCAATTCAATATAGGATCCGCGTATAAGATTACAAATTATTTTTGGAAATAGATATTGACCAGACCTTTCTTTAGTTAGGCAGCACTACCGATGCAAGGCCGCTACACCTTCAAAATTGAGGTTTGTCTCAAAGTTATAAAAAACGTATTGAATGTGAGAATGGAGGCATTGTGGTGGCTGGAGATAATAACCGACGGTGAAGTGTGAGATGAAACTGATGGACGGTTAACGTTCTTGAAATGATAAAGATGCTATGGAAGAAATATGAAGTCGAATAAGAAAAGTGGACTACAAACTATTGGATCTTATTAGAGTACTTAGCCCGATCACATCAATTGTATTTATAGGACATACAGGACAATAGTCCAACTAACTCATAACCACTCAATGGGCTGCCAACTAATCTAACAATCTAATAGCTGCTCCATAACAGTCTAAACTGACTCATTGGTCTAACATTCTCCCCGCTTTCTCAACTTTCTCAATCTTCTTCAACTTCTTCAATAAATTAAACCATGAGTTGACTAATTGAATACCCTAAAATTTTGAGTTGGTAGTTTGTGAACTTTAATTCTTGGAACCAATTAACAGATTCAGAAGCTGGTATAGAATTGATGCACAAACGAAACGATGCTTATTTCATCTGGAATTCCTTAAAAAACTTGTATTTCTTGCTTGGTGGCTTACCGAGAATCGAAGGAATTTTTTCTTTCCTTTCATTCTTTTTTGCTCACCTTCCTGTCCTACAACCTTTTAATCTGAAATTCCTTTTGAAACATTCTCTTTCATTTTCACTGTCTTTCTTCTCACTTATTCAGACTGTCTTTTTGTTAGAAGGAAGGTTGTCAAGCGTCGAGCTTTTCGGGTGCAATCTGAAGCCCACCTTCGTGCAAGAAAACACCCTCTTATGTCTGGTTAATAGAGAGCAAGGTTGTTAAGCACTAACCCTCCCCATAGATTTTCTTTCATGAAACATTTGGTTGTTAGGCATCAAATTTCCATGTGTACTTTAGAGAAGAACTGGCAGACAACAAAGAATTTCAAGCTCAGATCAACTTAGCAACTCAATTTCTTTAGCAACATGGCCAAGCATTCAACAAAAAACAACCAATTTAACCCAAATTATTACCAATTTTCATATGACACTATGAACAATAGGCAACACCAACGCTGACAGCAGATGCACACATAAATGGAACCAAAACATCGAAGCAGCAATTTCAAGTCAAGCAAGAAGCAGGTATACAACGTAGATAGCTCAAGACAATCAACAGAGTAACCCTACAAACTCTCATCAGCTGATACAGAGAAAGCCATAACAATTGTGGAACAACAACATAACAAGGACCATTAAACACATTCTTTACTGTATTTTCTTCAATTATCAGACTCGGTTGCACTTGCTACTCCAAAATCAGAAATCATCACCATCACAGTTTAGGTGTAATTGCAAATAATAACTAGATTGAGACACACTTTCAGATCTAATTCAAACCAACTAGAAGGCACCAATACACAATCTGGAATAAACGAATCAAAGGCTGTGTGATAGATCCAAAGAATTGTGAGAATTACACAAAAATAATGCAATGAATCCAAACAAATCCAAACAGCAACGAGCAATCAAATCAGATGAGAGAAGAAAAAAATTTAGAAGAACCTCACTGTGAATGGAAACGAAGGAAAAACCAGTAGTTCCGATGAGCAACACTAAAACAAAATAATGTTGAACGATGGTGACTGAGATCTGAATAACAACTGGGACTGAGATCAAAAGCAATCAAGGTTGCGAATCGAACAGACAACTTGTCAACAGCGGAGATAACGGCGGAGCGACGAAGGCGATCTCAGGCGAAGTAAAGTGAAGTGAGAAATGGTGACCGCGGCAGTAACACAACCCTCGATCGCAATGGAAAAGCAACGTTTGAACCGAACGGCAGCAACGGAAAAGAATTGGCAACAGGATCTTCAACTGAAAATGCAATAACGGCGTTACGATAGCTTCATGAGATGGACCGACAAACTCTTTGAACGGAGAACAAGACTATGATAAACCATATTCGAATGGTAGGAACTGCGGAAGAGAAACGATTTCAGGACCGTTGACGGCAGCGGAAAAAAATTGGCGCCAGTACCGTTAATAGCGAATGATACCATGTGAGAATGGTGGCATTGTGGTGGCTGGAGATAATAACCGACGGTGAAGTGTTAGATGAAAGTGATGGACGGTTAAGGTTCTTGAAATGATAAAGATGCTATGAAAGAAATATGAAATCGAATAAGAAGGATGGACTACAAACTATTGGATCTTATTAGAGTACTTAGCATGATTACGTTAATTGTATTTATAGGACATACAAAACAATAGTCCAACTATCTCATAACCACTCAATGGGCTGCCAACTAACCTAACAAATTAATAGCTGGCCCATAACAGTCTAAAATTACTCATTGGTTTGTCACTTGATGAATTACTTGAATTAGAATCAAATCTTATCATTTCCTATTATTTTTAATTTTTAAGATATTTTGATATTGATACAAGAGGTAGCAACTGTGACCAGCAGAAGGATAAAAGGATTTTTTTTTGAAGTTTTAATGCTTGACAAAGTGTTGACAATCCAATGTTTTATGTTGTGTCACTTATTTTAAGTTCACACTATCAATGCCCAGCCTTGTATTTTTCAACCATTAGCTTTATTATTGTTCTTTTGCAAGGTATATAACATCAATTTACTTTTGTCTATGTGTCCAAAATCAACCATCAATTTATATCCATCAATATATATTATGTATATAGTTTTGTCTAATTTATGCCACGTGACATAAGTTAAGAATTATTAAATAATCTAGACTAAAGTAAAGATTCTTTTGAAAATAACAAGTCATTTAATAGGGTAGCATTTAATTTAGTTATCAATTATTGTATATTAATCCTTTTTACCAACTAAATATAATGCTAATTTTATTAAATAAAAAATGATTTTTATTTGAATTTAGGATTTATTGTTTATGGTTAAGATTTTAGTTTTAAGGTTCATGGATGAAATGTTAGTGTTTAAAGGTTTAGGATTTAGATATTGTAGTTTGGGTTACGTGTTTAAGAAGTGAGGTTTAGTGATTAAATTATGGTTTAAGATTTAGGGTTACAAAGTTTATTATTTAAGATTTATAGCTTTTATGGTTTAGGGTTTTGTGAGAGAATGAGAACATTAATTAAAGGAATTGATGATAACAAGTTTTGTGTAGTTCATTAAATGAGATGTTATTTTTAAAGGAATGTTTTATTTAATTTAGGTTATTTAATTATCATTAGTCTATGTCTTGTAGCATATGTTAGACAAATCAGAAAATGAATTTTAAAAATAAACAAAAATAGGTGAAAATATGAACACATAAAAAATATATGTTTTCAATATTTTCATTAATGTTGTTTTGGAAATTTGGAAACAATACTTAAGTGACATATTAAATCTTTCTAAAAGCTAATAACATTTAACTATTTTGTTATATTATAGTTTGAAACCATTGAAAAAATATTGTTTGGGTAAAAAATACATAAATAGTCCTCCAACTATAAAATTTTTTTTGTTAAGTTCCTCTACTATGAAAAAAATTGTAAAAAGGGCACATTACTTAAAACAACTAACAAATTGGTCATTTGTCGTTAAAATTTTAACAACAAATAATGTGACAATTAATAAAATTGATATAATAATAAATTTAATCTTCAATTTTACACTTTATATTAATTTGGTCATAACTCTAAAAAAAGTAACCCCAATATTTGAATATTATATTAATCTAATTCCTAATTCTCTATTCTCTTCACTTTATCTTCGTATCATCTTCTTCTTCGTTAATTAAAGCGCAATTGAACTCACCTTAGCAATACAATTATCACAAATAACTTTTCGAAACACAAAAAAAAAATTATAAAACTCTAAAAATGTCCTAGCAAAACAAAAATATTGCTTCACATAATCAATTATTCACAATTCATGATAGAAAAAGAAAATCAAATTATGCCTGAATTAAATTGTTTTATCGGTTAATATAAACTCAAATAACACATCCAAATGAATGGTATGAATCTGTCATGCTTTCATTACGAATAAAATTTATTTTCATTTTTATTGACTTTAAAACTTTGTTTTGTTTAATCATACTTTTTATAGATATAATAATATTTTTTAATAATTATATTTTAATTTAATTATTGAATAATTATTTTTTGGCTAAAGGTGTACTTTTGCCCTGAGTTCGACCCAAAAATGTAATTTCGCCCCTCTTCGAAAAGTGCACTCAATGTGGCCCTCCAGTTCACGAAATCGATCAAATTGACCCTTTGACCGACGTTGACCGTTACAGTGCTGACGTGACAGTTAACAGTGATGATGTGACGGTCCATGAGGCTGACATGGTGGTCAATGGTGCTGATGTGGCAGTACACATGGGATGATGACATGGCAGGAGGGGCTGAATTGATTATTTTAACCGAATTCGAGGGCATAATTGATTTTTTCCCGAGTTTAGGAGCGTAATTAAAAATTCAATAACTTATTTAATTGTTTTAATTGTTTCTCATTATGCTACGCGTACTAATGTTCCTTGAACATATTTTCAATTGAGACATCCTTGTATTAAAGTATTAATAAAGTCAAAATTTTATTTTATTTCTCTACATCAAATATTAATGAGCATCAATTTGATGTAAAAAACGGAAAAAAAATTGAATTCTATTGTTACTCTAATACAATGTTGATTCCACTAAAAACTTTTTAACGAATAGTAATACTGAAAGTGACGAAGTCGAATTTTTTTCTATAAAAGTGTTTAATTTTTAATATTTTATAAAAAATTATTAAGTTTTTACATTAAATTTTATCATTTTTAATTTATAATATATTTTAATTTTTATATAATTTTTGTTTTTAGTAACTTTTAGAATATTTTATTTATTTTTACTAACTTTATGAATTTTTAAAAAATAAATTAAAGAATATTTTGATCTTCTGTGAGAGTGTTCACTTTGTTTTTTTTAATTATCCTCACTTAATAAAATTATTTATCTAGTTTTAATATTTTAAAATTTTAATAAGTTCATAAATTCTTATTTTTCAACTTAAATATTAAATAAGTTATCGAACTTTTAATTAAAATCAATTGTGCCCCTAAACTCAGGAAAAAATCAATTATGCCCTCGAATTCGGTTAAAATAATCAATTCAGCCCCTCCTGCCACGTCATCATCCTACGTGTACTACCACGTCAGCATTGTTGACCATCACGCCAGCATCATGGATTGCCACGTCATCACCGTTAACTGCCACGTCATCACCGTAACAGTCAACGTTGGTCAAAGGGCTAATTTGATCGATTTCATGGACTGGAGGGCCACATTGAGTGCACTTTTCGACGAGAGGCAAAATTGCATTTTTGAGTCGAACTCAGAGGCAAAAGTACCGACCCTATTCTGAATAAAGTATATATCAAATGCATTTTCACTTCTAAAAATAAGTTTTCATTTCTATTAACCATGCGTGATTTCTGTTTTTAAAAAATTAAAAAAGAAAATTGTTTTTTAAAAATAAAAACAGAAAATATTTTTTAAAACTAAACCGACCCTTAATTTATCATCTTTCTATTTTTCTGTCCTTTAAATTTTCCATCATTTTACTTTTCTGTCCCTTTAAATTTTCATGTTCTAATATTTTCCACCTACCGAGCAAAATCTTATAGGGCAGATGGAGCCTAGCTTTTACCTTTTGGATAAAAAATTTCTGCCTTTCTTTGGTGTCCTTACTTATGCCCCAATATTAAAAAATATTATAAAATTAAATTCTAAGCCCTAACCTTAAATTCTAAATCATAAACCCTACACTCTATATCTTAAAAATACACAATACCCTATTTCTCTAAATCCTAACCATAAATACTAACCTAAAACCTTAAACCTAATTTTAAATGTAGGGCATAAATAGGAGCACCGAAAAAAGGTAGAGGATTTTCATCCCAGACCGTGTTTCCGTCTTGTTAGTTACAATCATCAAATTCCCATTTCGGATTTGGCATTTGTGGAATATCTTACTCTCTCTTTTTTTTACTTCTCTAAACATTAAAAGTTGTGTGCCATTTGAATTTGACTCATCTCTATCACCTGTAATCAGCATTTACAGTATCATATAAGCTAGAAAATGACGGGCCAAGGAAGATTGTTGTCAGTCACGTATTTCAAAACTCTTCTAAAGAAACAAAACTAATAAGTAAATGCCAAATGGGGACATTACACAAAAGGTAAAACCTGGATAACAATGAAGGAATAACTGCCTCCTTTTTATTACAAAGCTTCACCTAACATCCAAAACATAAGTACTTACAACAAAGGATAGTCTGGATTTTCCTACATTAAAAATAATTTGACTTCTATATATCATCATCACAAAGGAGAAAAGCCCTAAAACAAAACTCATTACTGTCTGGATATCTCATATCTGTCTTCTTAAGCAAATACGTAGTTAACTTGTTCAAAAAGGAAACCTTTAGACTAACAAACATGGTTGGCAGCTTACACAGACTATTATGCACAGGATTGTGTACAGTTTTTATATATACTTACAAGCCATAGATAGGATTTTCCACCTGTGGAGGTAAGAGATGAAGGTCTTTACAATGTTGCTTGTCATAATCCCGTGTACCAGGTATTGCCCCGGTGCAAAGTCTAAGCAACTCGTTCCCCGTGAGACAATAGTGGGCGAATGCTAAACCCCCATCAACCATCTCCGAAAGGTTTGGCATTGAAAGCGATTTTGCAATTATTTTTTCATTTGGTCTCACTTTTGCAGGATCATGCTCGTTATTTAAAACTCGGTCAAGCTCCGAATATTCTACAAATCTTTGGGTGGCAGCTTCCCATGACAGGTTGTACATCTGCTCGGGAGTAAGAGGTTGAGGCTCTTTTGTCAATGCTTCCTTTACTTTAGCAACAAAGTCATCAGATGTCTTGTAAGTCAGACAGTTGGGAAATGACCTAAAGAACTCATTCGAGGGATGGTCCGCACATACTACAAATTTTCCCATTGCAAGTGCCTCTGCAGTAGCTGTGCATAGCACGTCGCTGACACTGGGGTTTATGAAGACTTTGTACCTGCAGTCAAAAAAAAAAGAATCTTAGAAAGTTATACATGGAGTAACTATACTTGTACAATGATTATTAGGAAAGGCTCAGCTCTCAATATATTTTCTGAAAAACAACTATCATCTCCGCAAATGATCGGATAGCTTACACGTGAAGAGAATCATCGGCATGGTCCCTTCCTTTCAGAAAATTAAGGTTCAAATTCAACCTCTTAGCAGTACTCTGAACTTCGTGTGCATCCTCACCATTTCCATACACATCCAACTTGAAACCTTTAAGATCATTCTTGTGCTTTGCCAGCAAATCTATCAACTCTCTGTACCCTTTAGCCCAGACCATCTTGCCTAGGAAGTATGCTCCTTTAGAAAAGGCTTGCTGCCCAAGTTCCCTTTCTTCAGCAACTTTCTCCCCAATTTTCAAAAACTTTGGATTTACTCCATGAACATTGCAAATCACAGACTTTGGTAGATCCTGAGTTGCAGCAGAAAGACGGAGAACCTAAAGGGCGGGAAACAAACAACTTAGTTTAGTAATACAAAGAATGACTCTTCAAGTTTTCCAGTAAGATTTTTAAATGACTGGTTTAATGAGCAGGAGACTGAACCTATGATACAAGTTAGAATTGAAAGAAAAATGATAGTCAGAGATGCCAAATAAGCATATAAACAGAATAGACACACACCTTGTGGCAATATGCTCTGGTGACCCAATTGTTGATGTGTTTCACAAGAAAGGCTTGTAGAGCACCATTCTTCTCCCTCTTAATATATTCCAAGTAATTTGTGTGGACGATACCAACAACATGGTTGAATTTGTCGGTCCAGCGTTTACCATGATGGTACCAGTTCAGATGTTCAGGTTCTTCCAAAATACATATGTCTGCATCTTTTGATGGGATAAACTGAGAAGTGTCTCCAGCAGGTATTATGCTTCGCCTTTCTTTCGAAAACTAGAAAACAATTAGCAAAATATTGTCAATTATTTTATGTTATATGATTGAGAAGACAGAACATGCTGTAATACACTGAATGATACCTTTCCTGGATAAAAAGAAATTTTAAAATCAGCCTTAAATCCAGTCCTTTCTTCAAGCCAGTTACGTATATAATTCTCCTGCTCCTCTGGTGAACTGAAAGTGAGACTGCTCGGATAAACAAGTTCTTGATCAGATCTGCAAAGCCAGGGAACCAGAAGAGTAACTTTTTGTTTCGCCGATTTGGCCAAGTACGCTGCCCGAAAAAGAGGATTTACTGCAGTTCCTGTCATCCATGGAAGACTGGCAGTTGTAACAATGGCAACATGCCTTTTCCCATCTAAGACATCATGCTTTGTGAAGTCTGTCCAAAAGCCCCCCTCATAACAATGCCCTGTACTTTGAAGAACACTGGCAATCCTTAAATCCAGTTCATCATTTATCTTATCTCTGTCAACAGTAGGGGGTTCTCCTTCAGCAAGGGAGCGCAAAACAAGTTGGTTCTTCCGTTTGCTACACAAGCTCTCAACTATCTTGTCACATATATCTGAGAAATCACGTTTAAGAAGGTTGTAAAAATCACTGCCAGTTAGACTCCATACCCTTATACATTATGTAGATTTATTAGATAAGCAACAAAAGGGGGAAATGTAGAATATATAGTGCCTCATACTTTCATGGACAACCAATTTTTTCCCTAATGGATGTAAAATGGCAAGCTAATGACATCAGTTCTGACTGCATAACTGAGTAAATGATGTCATACTAAAGAAAGTGAAGAGAAAAGGGGAAAAATAGGAACTTTTATTGTTTAGAAGAAGTGGAAAGCTTGAATTCACAAGTATCTTAAGTGCTTGAAATACTTGAAAGGTGGCAAAGCCATAATGAAAAAGAAATTGATTAAAAATCTTTATTTCTGTGATATAGAAAGATGTTTAAAAGTTAAAACCATCATCAAGCAGCCTGCTACTTCCTCAACAATCAACTGCCTCTTAAAGGTGACCAGAGGACTATTGATTATTCAGCTTAACTACTCCCGGAATAGAAACAACATAATGGATTATTTCAAGCATTGAAAGTTCATAATCATTCCAGACCAATTCTTCAAGGTGATGGCACCAATTTTTTCCACGATAAAACAACTGCATAAGTTGGTGAGATTGAACTTTTATTGAACATTTTACAGAATCTATTAGACAGGACATCAACTGAAATGTATGCTGCCATGGACCTACAAAAGTAATCATAACGGCAAGCCAAAACAAGTCCTTCAGATGTAAAGAAGATACCAAGAATGGCCCAAACCTACAAGTGATTAGCTCAAATACAAATTTCAAACTCAACACCCGGTACATTTTAAAAGTGAAAATGAGAGAGTTACAGCTACTTACCCCTTCTGACGCCAAGTTGATCCAAAAAAGGCCCAGATTGTCTGACAAAATAGGCTAGAAGTTCAGGTACATCCAGTGGGGGTACTTCCTGTGTCAAACAGGAAAAAGCAAAAAAGCATTCAGGAATGCACAACATTTTACCAAACATCTTAAGATCCAATTATGTTGGAATATGTAGGATATTGTCGTTGGTATTAATTTAGGATTAAATTCCTAAGAGTTAGTAGTTAACTACACTTATTATTTTATGTAAATAGATTAGGATTAAAACTCCTAAATAGTCCTAAGTCTTGTAAGAGTTAGAAGTTTTGTAGTACTAGGAGTCCTTATCCTAGTTTAACTCCTAAAAAGACTCTATAAAAGGAGTCTTATGTTGTATTTTTTTTTAACGTGAAATAATAGAAACAACTTTCTGTTTTCTATTCTTTCTACATGGTATCAGTTTGGGTTTCGATTCCTCAACCCTAGTCGATTCCTAACTCTTTTCTCTTGATGGCTGCTTCTTCTTCTTCTTCAACCTCCGATATCACCTCTCTACCAGGATTTGTTTCTGGTTTTGACGATCTCAATGACTCTTCTAGTCTCACTATTACCTGTCATAGATTGACTGGTAATAATTATTTGGAATGGTCTCAATCTGTCAAAATTTTTATTTCGGGGCGAGGAAAATTGGGCTATCTCACTGGAGAAATTGAAAAACCTGCTGCTGCTGGATTTGCGACATGGATGCAGGAAAACAGCCGTGTGATGTCCTGGCTTCTCAATTCCATGGCCCCCAGTGTCGGCAGAAACTTCCTACTCTACACAACAGCTGCTGAAATCTGGGAGGCTGTCAAGGAGACATATTCCAGCACCGATAACATCTCAGAATTATATGGGATCGAAGGACAAGCTTCTGCTCTCAAACAAGAAGGCATGTCAGTAACTCTCTACTATAATACTCTAAATGCTCTTTGGCAACAAATTGATCTTTTTGAACAGAATGATTGGGAGACACCAACCGATGCTGCCTTATACAAAAAGATTACCATCCAGAGAAGAATTTTTCAATTTCTTCATGGGTTGAACAAAGAACTAGATGAAGTTCGTGGTCGTATCCTTGGCCAGTCCCCTCTTCCCTCTATCCGAGAAGTTTTTTTCCACAGTAAAGAAGGAAGAAAGCAGGCGCACATTGATGCTTCATGATTCCTCTCCACCTGAAGGGTCTGCACTAGTCACTCAAAAAAGTTCTGGTCCAACTAAGAAGGGAAGGCCCTGGTGTGATCACTGTAAGAAACCAGGTCACTCTAAGGAAAAGTGCTGGAAACTTCATGGAAAACCTGCTGATTGGAAGCCAAAATCTTCTCGAGATGCTCAGTCCAACTTTGCTACTACCTCCAGTTTCACTAGTTTTACTCCAGAACAGATTGCAGACCTTCAGAAACTGTTTGGAAAGATGGTGAGTCCTAATGCAGCAACTCTGGCCATAAAAGAACCTGAAGGTAATCCCTTTTCTACAGCCCTCTTATCTACACAACTTAATGAACCTTGGATAATCGACTCTGGGGCCTCTGATCACATGACTGGTAACAAAGACTTGTTCCTCAATTACTCTGCATCCTCTTCTGATAGATCAATTCGAACTGCTGATGGTTCTCTTTCTCAAATTAAGGGCTTTGGTTCCATTCGTATCAATAGAGATCTCGTGCTAGAAGATGTTTTATTTGTTCCAAATCTAGCATGCAATCTTATCTCTGTTAGTAAACTTTCGACAGCCTTGAAGTGTTCTACAAGTTTTGATAACTCTGGTTGTGTTTTACAGGCAATGGACTCGAAGAAGACGATTGGCAATGCTAGCTTGCACAATGGCCTCTATGTCCTCCCTGGCTCCTCACCATCTTCTAAAAATTCCTCTTCTTACTCTCTTACTGCTTTAGGACAATTAGATGATGTTTTATTATGGCATTTTAGGTTAAGCCATCCTAGTTTTCAATATATGTCAAAACTAAATCCTTCTTTGTTTATCAATAAAAAGCCCAGTTTATTTAAATGCCATATTTGTCCGCTTGCTAAACAAACTAAAGCATCTTATCTTCCATCTACTTATAAACCATCTCACCCTTTTTCTTTGATCCACAGTGATATTTGGGGTCCTTCTCGAGTGAAGAATGCTGATGGTAGTAAGTGGTTCATTACCTTTATTGATGATCATAGTAGGATTACTTGGACTTATTTAATGAAAGACAAATCTGAAACTGAGAGAATCTTTGAAAGGTTTTATAACATGGTTCTTACTCAATTCCAGACTAAAATTCAATTGTTTAAGTCTGATAATGGGAGTGAATTTTTTGCTAAATCCTTGAGTGCTTTCTTTCAAAAGCAAGGAATAATCCAACTTAGTTCTTGTGTAGACACTCCACAACAGAATGGAATTGCAGAAAGAAAAAACAGACACCTACTTGAAGTTACTCGCTCTCTCTTGTTTACTAGTAATGTCCCTAAATACTTGTGGGGTGAGGCCTTGTTAACTGCCACATATTTAATCAACCGCATGCCCAGTAAGGTCTTGAACTTTCAAACACCTCAATTTGTTTTCTTGGAGAGTTATCCACACTTTAAGCCTATTTCGACTGTTTTACCTCTTAAAATATTTGGTTGTACTGTCTTCATTCATAATTCAACCCCTAATAAGTCCAAGTTAGATCCTAGGTCTTTGAAAGGTGTACTAGTTGGTTATTCTTCACTCAAGAAGGGCTATAAATGTTATCATCCTCCTCCTCACCGATTTTTTGTTACTATGGATCTTACATTCTTTGAGCATGACCCTTACTTTCCTCAGGCTGCAATTCAGGGGGAGACGTGGGATGACTTTCAGCCTTCACCTTTTCAATCTTCTTTTCAGTATCCTCCTCAACCCCAGGTAATCTCTCCAAATATTTCTATAATATCAAATCTTGAACCAACTAATTCACCATTATCCGAACCTACATCAACACCTACACCTATTCAAGACGCATCCACCCCTTCCAAAACTCCTCAAAACTCTTCAAAAACACCTACACCTCCTCCTAAACAAATTTTAACCTATGTAAGGAAAAAGAAAACTATACCAGAGGCTATTTTGCAATCTGACACTCGCCGTGAGTTAGAATTGAGTCCATTTGTCGACATGGAGGATGAAGGTAATACAATCAAAGAGTCCACTATTCCTAACCTTGATGATTTTCCTATTGCAATTAGAAAAGGGGTTAGAAAATGTACTAAACATCCCATTCAGAAGTTTGCTGGTTAAAGTTCTTTGAGGCCATCTTTCAAAGCCTTTACAACAAGTCTAAATGAAGAACATATCCCTTCAACTGTTGATGAGGCACTAAAGCATCCTAAGTGGAGAAGAGCTGTTGAAGAAGAAATCAGTGCCCTTGAGAAAAATGAAACCTGGACAATAACAGATCTTCCCCAAGGTAAAAAACCTGTTGGCTCTAAGTGGGTTTTTTCTGTAAAATATAACTCTGATGGTAGTGTCCAGAGATATAAAGTGAGGCTTGTGGCTAAAGGCTATACACAAACTTATGGGATCGACTACACAGAGACTTTTGCTCCAGTAGCAAAACTCAACACTGTTCGGGTATTACTCAGTCTAGCTGTCAATTCTGATTGGAAGCTGCATCAACTTGATGTGAAGAATGCATTCCTTAATGGAAAGTTGGAAGAGGAGGTTTATATGAAGATCCCACCTGGTTTGAGACCAATCGAAGGAGATCAGAAAGTTTGCAAGCTCAACAGGTCACTGTATGGTCTGAAACAATCCCCTCGAGCTTGGTTTGATAGATTCACCAAAGTTATTTTGAAAGATGGATACAAACAATCTTTGGCGGATCATACTCTCTTTATTAAGGTAACCTCTAAAAACAAAAGAGTTATCTTAATTGTTTATGTAGATGATATAATTGTAATAGGAGATGAGGAGGAGGAAATCGAATGTTTAAAAAATCTTCTACATAGAGAATTTGAAATAAAGGATTTAGGGCAGCTTCGATACTTTCTTGGTATAGAGGTTGCTAGGTCAAGTAAAGGACTGGTGATTAATCAAAGGAAATATGTCCTTGATTTGCTCTCTGAAGCGGGGATGCTTGGGTGTAAACCAGCGGATACACCAATGGAAGTTGGCCTGAAGTTCGCTAAAGAAACAAGTACTCCAGTTGACAAAGAAAGGTTCCAAAGAATGGTGGGAAAACTAATTTATCTATCCTTAACTAGGCCAGACATTGCTTTTCCAGTAAATGTGATTAGTCAGCATATGACAAATCCTAATGAAGAACACATGGCAGCAGCTAACAGAATTCTCAGGTACTTGAAGAAAACACCTGGACACGGCTTACTCTTCAAAAAGACAAAGGATAGAAGTGTGAAAATCTTTACAGACTCAAGTTGGGCAGGAGAACTAACGGAGAGGAGATCGACAAGTGGGTACTGCACATTTGTTTGGGGAAATCTTGTGACTTGGAGAAGCAAGAAGCAATCTGTGGTTTCCAGAAGCAGTGCTGAAGCAGAATTTCGAGCTTTAGCACTAGGAATGTGTGAAGGAATTTGGCTACTCAAGTTGCTTAAAGAATTACATACTGACCAAGAAGACAAGTTCGAGGTCCTGTGCGATAATCAATCAGCAATTCAGATTGCAAAGAATCCAGTTCAACATGATAGAACAAAACATGTTGAGATAGACAAGCATTTTATTTCGGAAAAAATTACCAATGGGGTAGCTATTTTGTCATATATTCCTACAGAAGGTCAACTAGCAGATGTTCTCACGAAAGCCTTATCCAAAACAGTTTTTGATGATTTTCTATTCAAGCTGGGACTATACAATGTATACTCACCAGCTTGAGGGGGAGTGTAGGATATTGTCGTTGGTATTAATTTAGGATTAAATTCCTAAGAGTTAGTAGTTAACTACACTTATTATTTTATGTAAATAGATTAGGATTAAAACTCCTAAATAGTCCTAAGTCTTGTAAGAGTTAGAAGTTTTGTAGTACTAGGAGTCCTTATCCTAGTTTAACTCCTAAAAAGACTCTATAAAAGGAGTCTTATGTTGTATTTTTTTTTAACGTGAAATAACAGAAACAACTTTCTGTTTTCTATTCTTTCTACAGAATATGCGTACAATATCCATCAAATGCCAGGGCCATGCTCGACTTCATTATATCTAGCCTATCACATCGACTAAAAATACAAAGCACATGGATAGAAGGTATAAAAATCCGTTGATGCAAAATATTTCTATAAATTCAAATATAATAGTGTTTATTTTAAGAAAAAGCAAGCATATTTGTGTGGTGAAAAGATTGACCTTCATTCAAAGCAAAAGACTCATCAATCAGCAAATTTTCTTTTAGTTTAAAGCTTTTACATGGACTCTATATGCATGTTTTCGGTGCTTCTCCAGCTAGATAAGTCTATACGCAAATTCCCTAAGTTCAAGAGGCATTAAATCCCGTAGTAAATTGAAGTGAACATTAATCAACCCCAATATGCTAGTAAGTTTTCCATTTATAAATGGCATGACTACGTCAAAGAATTAGAAAAATGAATAAATGTCGGACTGCATTAAAGAATTGGAAATGTGAATAACACAAAAGAATGCGACAGTCCATAGTTTGAGAAGGGAACCTTTGACTCCTGAGGCTCCTTGCATATTGCTTTCTGCAAAATAAATAAATTGATCAAATAATTGCATTCCTAAAAGAATTTTTAATTTGCATTAATCAAGATAATAAAATCACAAAAAAAGAAAAAATCTAGAGTGTACAAAAAATACCTAAAATGTCCAACATTCAACTCAATACCATCAACCCAGAGCTGGATGGATGTTTAGAAACAGATTATAACAAAGCTCTTACTTTTACAGAATATTGTTGAGTAAGAGAGCTTCAAGTGCTTACACTACAAGTTATATCAACCTTTGACAAGATGCCGGATTAAAGAGTCTTATTTCTAATATTTATCTGTTTTGTTAAAAGTCAATTGTTTTAGGAGTCTTACAACAAGTGTTAGAAGTCCTTGTGATCTTTATCTTTAGATAAGTCATATTTTTCAATATTATCTCTTAGTAGGTCTTTCGGTAGGAGTCAAAAACTGAGTCTATTTAAAGGGAAATGTATACTGTTTTTCTACATAACAGTTTTTTGGAGTAAAATTCCAGTTTTCTTCAGTTCATTCGAAACTGTTTTTTCAACAGGAATGTATGTGTTTCAGGTTAGTAATAGTGTAAACTAACAATTTATCTATATCTATGCAATTAAAAAAGAAGGATTTTTAATTGTATACTTAGAAGGATTTTTAATTTGCATTAATCAAGATAATAAAATCACAAAAAAAGAAGAAATCTAGAGTGTACAAACAATACCTAAAATGTCCAACAATTAACTCAATACGATCAATCCAGAGCTGGATGGATGTTTAGAAACAGATTATAACAAAGCTCTTTTACAGAATATTGTAGGGTAAGAAAGCTTCAAATGCTTACACTTCAAGTTATATAAACCTTTCCATCACAGGAACTTCATGTTAGACAAAAGAAAACAATTTACAGGAATGTATGTGTTTCAGGGTACTAATAGTGTAAACTAACAATCTATCTATATCTACACAATTACAAAAGATTCCAACATCCAATTTTAATCAACATTATACTTATGCGCCTATATTTGATCTTTTTCTTTCTGGTAGAAAATCTTAAGATATCTGAACTTTCCAAAAGTATTTTGACCAAATCTCTCCTAGTCTCCTCAGAAGCACCTAATCATGAGAGTATAGGACTTCCTAAGGAAATTTGATTCATATCCGATTTTACTAGCGCTGAGATATGAATGCATGCTCTTTGCAGTAGTACTTCTTGCATCCATATCCAAAGTACATGAACTAATCGATTAACATGACAATTTAAAAGTATTTGTTTTATCATCTTCCCGTTAGAAAAACAATAATAAGTGTGTCTACATACGTCATTGGATTCAGCCCTAAAAAGCCATAACTACCATGTTTATTTTAGGCGTAAATTGGAGTTATAGAAGGCTCTAGGATCTAAACATTATCACCAGTTTTATCTTATTCTTTTAAATCATAAAAATACAATTCATCTAGCCACCAACATGTTTATTCTGATTTGAATATAACAACAATGATCAAGTAGTAGTTATGTTATGATGAATAAACACCACTACCAAGCATGTTAAACAATAAAAGTACCCACTTGTCAGCAACAGTATGAGAAACAATCAACCCCATCATTAGTAAAAGATTGAGTATTCCAAGATCCTTTAAATTCATTTTTTAAGGTAAAAACTCAAGCATCTTAAGAACTTGAATGAACTTATGGATTATCTAAAAGTTTGGTCCAATATAGAAATTTCAGTATCCAAAACACTTCAATTTTCCAACCACACTGGCCACTCTGTATTCATCGAAATTCCCTACTTTCAAACTAAATCAACAAATGGAATTCTGGAACTAAAAAGCCCTGCATAAAGCATAAACGCAACACAAAACAATTGAACTTGATGGTAGTTATACATCCATGCGACTACAACCATCAATTTTATACCCTTCCAAATTATAACAATAGTCCCAAACTAATTAACACTCAATCATATTTTGAAAAGAAAAACTTGCCCTATAAATGGGGAAAAGTAGCGGGTAAAGAAGGGAGCTTACCAAACTGGACTTAACTTTCTCGACAAACTCACTATTCTTAAATCCACCAAAAATCTCCACTGAAGAATTTTTCTTCTCAAACTCTCTTAGCCTGGTCTTCAGCGCCCGAATTGGTTCCCAATCGCCAAATTGCCCTTCCTCTGTAAACCTCAACCTCCTACCTTTCCTGAACTTATTGAATTCCATAATTCCATACATATCCTCCTCCTCGGTCTCGTCCAACTCCGGCACGATGGCGCTCCTTATCCTTGATAAGTCTATCCCTAACTTCGCCCTCGGTCCCCATTTCTCCATCACTTTCCGGCTAATCTCCGGTGCGGAATAAACCCTACGAAACTCCGATATCTTAGGCTGCAGCTTCTTCATGAATTCGATTTCCGAGGATTGGCGGATCGCTGGCACGGAGAAAGTTGGAGCCGCGGATTGTATTAAGTTCTCGATTTCCCTGTCAAAGCTAGCCGCGAGATTCTTGAAAGAGTTAGCCCGGTCTTTCATGAGCTGCAAATCCGCGTCGGCGGAGTCACGAACCTCTCTCCAACCTTTCGAAATGAAGGAGAAAGCAGTGGAGCTCGACGTGGTGGCCGCCGCAGCTGCAGTGGATTGAGAGTCCTTTTCCATGGCGCGGAAATTCAGGTAGGGTTTTCAATATTCCGTTAACAGAGAAGTCTTTGAATTAATACTTTTGGGGATTCACTCTTCGCAGAGAGAGGAATTAACGGCGAAGGTTTTTGGTGCTGCTGAAGAACAAGTAATAGGGGAAGACAGGTGGCGTGACACGTAGGAACAGTGGTGAGGAGATATCGTTGCTGACGTGGTGTGTGTCACGTGGAAAACTGAGGTGGCGTGTTTTAATTGGGTTGTGAGGATATCCTTGGGTTGGTAAGAACAAAGGAATATGCTAGAGAATGGTCGGAGAAGCTAAAGGTTACGACTCCTCCCGGGAATTTGCTTTGAATCCTACTGTCATTTTGTATTCGTGGTCTATTTTGGTTGGCCAACACCATTACTTTTTGGGTATTACTTTTTGGGTTAACTATACTATTGAACACCGAACTAATTAGAAATTTTTATTTTGACCAACGAACTCGTCAATCAGACTACCGAACTTATAAAATCAACCTATTTTGACCACTACCGTTAAAAATCTAACGGTGGAGTGACGGAAATGCCGCATGGCAATTAACAGGAAAATTGTAAAATTACACATTTGGTCCTTGTTATTTACACATTCTTTCAATTTAGTCTTAATTTTAAATTAATAAAATAATAAATTATTTAATTAGGTGGTGACACGGGTCAACACTTTATTGGAAGACTTTAATTATTTATATTTGATTTTATTAATTTATTTTACTCCTCCAATCAGGTGGTGACACGTGTCAGCACCTATTTATAGGAGAAAAATAAAATCCCTGTTATTTTCCTCCGATCAGCCTAATTTAAAACTAAAAACGACACAATAAAAATGTTATAAAATACATAGCTTATTATGTTATTATACAACTGAAATGCTATTAAAAAGTATAACATTTTATGTTAGTTATCTTTTGACAAATTCTGAAATTTTGTTTTTGGTTTTATGACAAATTTCGAAATTTACCATCAACCTAAAATGTCATATTTTTTAAAAAATTTAAAATGCCATATTTTTTTACAACATTTCGATTATAAGATAACATTTTATGTTTCGCATTTTTTAACTTTTCTGTTTTTAACCTTAAATTAACACGTTGCACCTTATAATCAATGTACTTTATCCATCCTATTGGTTTTTTCAAACAAACATCTAGGATTAAAAAGGTAACGGTACTACTTAAAAATATAGTTTTTAATCTAATTGCATTAGAGAATTTTTTGTTTTTTTTTATATTTTTTTAATATGATAATGTGATTACAAGGTAGTATATGTTTATTTTTTTTAGCCCTTTAATAACACACACCGTGCACACATGGTGCTCGAACCCGGGCCAGCTGGATGAAATACATCATTCTTTACAAGGTAATTTTTTATATATTTTTGATTGAGTTGATATCACTTATTAATAGAGTATAAAATAAATTAAAAAATAATTAAAAACAATACTTAAACAATTATTGTTTTTGAATAACATGTCGGCTGAATTTATTAAAAATCAAAGTAGAGAAACATTACAAACGAAATGAAAAATGTAATAAAAATAATAAAAAAAGCAAATGGAAACTAAGAAACTGAATAAATACTAACAAAACATGTCCAATAAGCTGCAACGACAGAAATGGTATGAAGCATATGAGAAAGGAAGGAGAAAACAAATTTTTTTTGTCTTTATCCGTTTACACACTTAAGGATCGAAGTATGAGTTGTGAGCAAAACCAACAATCTTGTAGGTTGTTTCGTAAAACAAATCTAACTACATTGACAAACGAACTACAAATGGAGATCAAACTACTAAAGATCACCGACAGTCGCAAATCAGAGCCAAATGTTGTGAGAAAAGAGTATATTACAAGATAGGTAAAAATGTCCCATAAGGCAAAGTGTGCTACGAGACTAAGTAGTTATTATTTAATACCCCGCTAGTGAATATATAATTTCACCGGTGATTAAAATGACAAGCGTCTTCAAAAAATTTTAAAGAACATTTACGTTAATTCTTCAATGTATTATAACACATTTTTAGTGAAATAAATTATAGCCTAAACTTGACTACAAAATATTCATTTTTGAACAAGTTGGTCAAACTGCTCATTTTTATTCTTCGTATTTTCTTAGGCCATGAATTCTAGGCTCACTAGAAGCACTCTCTCGTTCTCTTATAATCCCCCTTTCAATCCCCTTCACTTTTCTTCTCCTTTTTAGGTTAGATTAAGATTAGAATTAGGATTTGTAAAAAAAAAAATAGCTTATTGCACATTTTCCCCTTTAAGCTTTACCTGTTTTCTTAACTTGTCCTCTAAAGTTCATTTTGGCCACTTTTGCCCCCTAACGTTTTCAATGTTACTCATTTCACCTCTAAAAGCTAACACCGTTAAAAAATCTGTCTTGACCAATCAAAACTCGCCACGTCATTTTCATTCTTTATTTTTAAATTTTAAAATAAAATAAATATATTAAAATATTTATTAATTTAATTATATTTCTCAAAATACCCAAAGCACCCCATCTCCATCCCCATCATCTTCTTATACTTCAATGGATATGAAGCCGCCATTAAATACCAAGTTGATGAATGATGAGTCCAACTCCAAAGTGTTGGATAAAATTACCAAGGCTAGCGCCACTTGCCACCCGTGACCTTCCCTCATTTGTCACTACAACAAACACTGGCCATTCGACATTGTCTTTGTTTCGAGAGCAACTAGAAGTTCTCGTTGGAGAAACTAACGCTAAAATCTTTGTTAACACCATAGATGCTTTGGAGCCCGAAGCATTAAAAGCTATTAAAAAGTTCAAATTGACCGGAATCGGACCCTTAATCCCATCAAATTGTTCCTTAAGAGCAGATCTTTTTCATTGCAATTCAAACAATTATCTTGAATGGCTAGACTCGAAACCAAAATCGAGTGTCGTTTACGTATCATTCAGAAGCGTGGCCGTGTTGGCCAAGCAGCAAGTGGAGGAAATCGGTCGAGCTTTACTAGCTAGTGGGCGACCATTTTTGTAGGTGGTGAGAAATCAAGCGGCTAGAAGAGAGGAAGAAACAGAAGAAGATGAAAGTCCTTTTGACTTTGTTATATAGGTTATAGGTTATCTTTTTACTTTGTTATATAAGTTTAATTTCAGGGAGGAGTTAGAGCAGTTTGGGATGATAGTCCAGGGAGGAGTTAGAGCAGTTTGGGATGATAGTCCCCTGGTGTTCGCAAGTGGAAGTGTATTTTCATCCGTCGTTGACAGAATATTAAGAGACAAGTTGAGAAAATAGGTCAAAATATTAAGAGACAAGTTGAGAAAATAGATAAAGTTTAGGGAAGAGTGTATTAAGCCCCCAAAAATACACCAATTCCGAGATTAAATTATGTTTGAGTATTGATGGCGACATCATAAAGTAGATTATTAAGAGCGTTTACGTAACAGTTAGACTAATCCAGAAAATTGTATATCACAATTCTCGATGTTCAGAGTTTACGTAGCAGACAAATAGTTGAAAAGCAAACAATAAGGTTCGTTCAAAATCCCACAGCGGATATGAGTGGCCATCTCATTCCCGATGGCTTTTGTGGGCAGCTGCCAATATGATCCCACCATTCTTTGTCTGTGCTTTGTTTCTTTGTCACTTGAAACATTCCACTTTTCAAATTCCCCATTTTTATTTAATAAGCAATTCTCTTTTCTTTTCTTGGTTCATAGAAATTGACACATGTAAGATGCTTCTAACAACACGAAATGAAATATAGAAAAACACATACTCCAGCCAACAGATACGTCCATCCTTATCTGCTTCAATTACCAAAAATGCCCGCAAACAGTTGATGCGACTCGAACAACACGGTTTTAACTCCTCGAAATGTCTTCAGTAAACCTCTCAGACAAGCAAAACTGCATTTATACAGCCATCATTTTCCGGATTATTTGTTACTTGAGCATATTTTCCTGCACTCATCAGGAACCAATTGGAACAATACGAATCAGAATAATAAAGAAAAAACTAGAATATAGATATAGATTGCTCATGCATGAATCATGATCGAGGATTAGGAACTCTACCCCAAACAACTTTCCCAGCTGGTGTGACTAGACCCAATTCACTTACATTAACCTGAATTCAGCATAAGAGAGAATTGAGTATTGACGATGCTGAGTAAACACCAGTCCTGAACCAATTTGTTGGGAAAACAAAAAATTTACCTCAATGATAGTTCCTTTGGTCATAACACCAAGAGAGGTATACATTGGACCATTGGGATTTTTCTTCACCCCAATAATGTCAAGATTGAAGGTACACTTAAGTTCAGGGTGTGTAACATGGGCCTTGGTAAATCGCAATCCTGAAGGACGGATGAAACGCTCATATTTCGGAGGTTTTCTTGTAAAACCAGGTCCTACAAAAGTGCACTTCGTAACCATTCTCTTCCATTGCTTAGCTGCAAGAAGAAAATTAACAGATAAGAACCAGTATCTGGTAAAAGTACATCATTTATCCTCCAGATACAAAGATCATGTTTATATAATCGTTGATATGAGAAAATGAATAGGCTAATTTTTTATACTTACTTTTTCTTTTACCGGATCTGATCACCTTAAACATCTCATCTTCAGCGACCGGCCTGACCTGAAGGACGACAAAAGTTTAAAGTCAAACAAATGCAAATACAAGAAAAATTAAGAACACAATACAAATGAAAGCTCAAGAACAAAACTTACTAAGATTAAAAAAAAACAGAAAAGTTTTAAAGTTATATTACCTTGGGTATAGGGACCTCCCATTTTCCAGCTTTCTCTTTCCTCTTTTGCTTTATGGTGTTGCTGAGAACCTACACACAACATAATGTTATATGTACTGATGACATAAATATAGGTACTAATGTAACAACCTCGTCTATTAGCGTACCTTTGCACGTGTGGTGTTTTCACGATCCATAAGATAGGCAGGAATAGCTCCATCTTGAACTTCATCATCTACCTTTCGCCTAGTTGACGATTCCTCGTGCATAGCCAATCTGTTGACATGATGCAGACACAATTCCAAGTTATAACATAGTTAACAAAAAAGAGAACAGGAATGATGAAGCAACAGCAGCTTTTTGAAACAAGGTCACATCTTAAAATAAAAAATTCATATCTCAAAAGGTAAGTTCTGTTTCATGACCCATAATTCTTTCATGTAAATAAAACCGTGTAAACAATAGGAATGCTTCACTACTTCATCTACATGTTTGAAGTGGTCATATAAGAATTTCTCAATGAAGATCAAAAGGAAACATCTAATACCCATCCATTCTCCTCTAACATCAACATTCATGTTGCTCTGACTCTTCATTTGATTAGAAGTACTAGTATCCGACACTCATGTCAGAAACATATTTGAACATACACGGTTGTTGGGATATGACCCTCCAAATATATGGGAAAACTGTGAAAAATGATCTCAAACACATCCACATATGTAACACTCCTACTCAAGGCCAAGTAACATGGTGATCCATTAATGCAACTTAGCCATCCCAAACTACATACATGCGTTAACAACCGAGTACCAGCTCAGTCTCACTAAAGAAAAACCACAATTTTGGGCAACATGAAAATGAGAACAACCCGAGTTAACTTTCTAGGAATAAGTGGCATGAATAAGACATTGATTTAACAAAAGTCGAGATGTTCACTATGGGCATTATCACTACGAATTAACCACTCTATTCCAATTCAATCATCTACAACTGGCTATGCCATTCGCCCTTTCATTCAAATTAACATAATCCAACTATCACTAATAAGATATTAAAAGAAACAAATAACACTAACCCTTTCCGATGCAAACGATTTGTATTAAGGTAAAACCAAAACTGGAAAAAAAATTAAAAGATAAATTACAAAAGACTCACGTTTTCTTCACGAGGGCCTTCTCAGCATAATTTTTCTTGGCAATCATCTTACCCTTAATACCAAGGGCCTATTATAACAATGTCAAAGAAAACAAATCAATTAGCTCATAAACTCCCACACAAACAAAGGGGAAAATGAAAAAAAAAAAAGAAAGATTAAAAACCTTTTGAGCCTTAGCTGAACGCTCGTGTACTTGACGAGCTTCCTTCTTACGCTTCTTCTCGAAGAAGTCATGGCGATAGCCATGCCTCTTTCTGTGTAGATCTATGTAATCACCTTGCGGCTAAACAGAATTAAATATAAAAAATTAAAAAGAATTACGAAATTTAGCGATTAGAAAAAGGATAAACAAAAGATAGAATTCGAAAGAAACCGACCATGGCGACAAAGCTTTTGATGCACAGTTGGGGAAGAGAGAAGGAGGAGAGGAAAAACAAAAACCCTAGGGTTTTATAATTACTATTATTTTGTGGATAAAACAAATCGGGTTAATTATAACGTTGAGCCAAGATGGGAATAAAAATGCAGGTCCATTGGGTTGGCTTAGTTCTGGGCGCTTAAGAGGAGCAATTGTTGGGCTGATGGCCTCGTTATTCAAGGTTTTATTTAGACAAAAACACCGCAAGCCATCATAATCATTCTCTGCGTTTTATATAAGAATTATATTTTTTTAATTATCCGTATTTAATTTACTAATTTAATTAAAATTTTTAAAATACTTAATTTTAATTCAATTTTACATATTTAACATTGAGATAAAATTATTTTCCCTTTCCCTTTCTCTTTATTACTTTGTTTTTATATTTCAATTAATGTAATTTCAGATGCTTCGATTGTTAATTTGGATATTAACTAAAAGGTTACACTTATTGCATAGATCTGTATATGAGTTGGTTTGGATGTTCTGATAGGAGATTAATAAAAAAAGTTAATATTTTGAAATACTTAATTTTACTTGAGATTAAACATTATTTAATTAAAATAACTTTATAATTTTAACATAGTTAATCTTTTTTTTTTATTATTTTGCCATTTAAAATAAGAATAAATATATAAGAGAGAGAGGAATAAAGTTATAGTACTTGTTTATAGTCATAGACCCAGTTTAGACTCAGTTGGATCTGGATTTGGACATGAGTTC
Organism: Hibiscus tridactylites; assembly: GCA_958450335.1. NCBI lineage: Eukaryota > Viridiplantae > Streptophyta > Magnoliopsida > Malvales > Malvaceae > Hibiscus > Hibiscus tridactylites. The sequence goes on from OY288266.1 coordinate 57,418,899, forward strand.
TTATTTTCCTTTTGGGATTGGAGCGTGAAGATCGTACATGTGTTCCGTAGATGGTTTTAGCTGGCTTTTGGAGGGTGGGTGTGTGGTGCGGCATTTAAAATACAATAAAAATACGGCGTGATCCATTTTTTTATTGGTTACCAACTTAAAATGTTATTTTTTTAACCAAAAATTTTACCTTTATACATTTTTTTTTATGATTTTGAGTAACATTTTAGGTTGTAAACTTAAAAGTTACAATTTTCAACCTAAACCAACGTTTTACATATGAAAATTCATAAGTTACCTAATTCCGAGTTTGAATTGTTAAAATTAAGTTTAAATTACTCATATACTCTAAGAAATTTTTATTACCCAATAGAAAATTTTAGGTTTAGTTCGGAATTAAAAAAATCATCATTAAAGAGTTAAAGAACTTGAATATACGTTTTTTTTTTGTAAAAAAAATCAATTTTTGAAATCCCAATTTAAAAATTTAAACTTCGTGCATATTTCTCTTTCTCTGTATAAAAATTTCTTTCCCTCATTAAAACATTTCATCCTTTGATTGATAACAATTGAGATTATCTAGTTTAATTTGTTGAACAAAGATGTTTCATGATAAGTTTCGAAACTTGAAAATAGGTCTCGAAACTTACCCCTTTGACATGATAACATAACCTACCTAAAATGTTATAGGTTTAGGTAACATTTTAGGTTGCAACCGTAAATGTTATCTAAAGAACTTGAATGATTCATTTTTTTTTTGAAAAATCACCATTAAAGAGTTAAAGAACTTGAAAACAATTATTTATTTTTAAAAAAATTAATTTTTGAAATCGCAATTTAAAATTTTAAACTTCTCGTGGATTTCGTTTTTTCTTTCTAATTGAAGCATTCCATCCTTTGATTGATAACAATTAAGATTATATGGGTTTGATTTGTTGAACAGAGACGTTATTTCATGATAAGTTTTGAAACATGAAAATGAGTCTCAAAACCTACCTCTTTGACATGATACCGTAACCAACCTAAAATGTTATAGGTTTTGGTAATATTTTAGGCTGCAATTAAAAAATGTTATCCAAGTTTCAATATTGAGGGTAACATTTTAGGTTGCAACCTATTTTTTTATGATTTTAGCTACATTTTAGGTTAAAAAAATTAAATTGTTATTGATTAGGTAATTGAATTGGATTTCAAAAGAGAGGATGAAACTACAGTGGTATTGTATGATTTGAAACTTAATAAGATGCTAAAAGACACAAAAGCAATGGATACAAAGTTGGTGAGATTGAGGGAGATAAATTCAACTCTTGTAATATAATCATGGTGGAGTTTTATGTTCGTCTGATCATTTCCCAATATACTGAAAGAAAATGACAAGGCAACTGAGAAGAGAAAACCTTATATTTTTACCCTTTCCATCTTCCCCCATTTGTCTTGCTCGATTCTTGTCTGGTTTGCTCGATTTGCTTTTCTTTGGTGTGTGCATCATCCCCTAGAGCTCTATCGCTGGCTGTTCAATGTCTCTCTCCGAGCTGTCTTTGGCTTGATGAATTGAGTCGAGAAGTCTAAGGTTTTCTTCTCTTAAAGGGTTGATTCTCATATCTTGGCTCTTTGTGCTTATCACAAGTTGTAGAGGATTGCGATGACTCTAGTTTGAGTCTCCTCTTTCCCAGTCTCTCCATTTTCGCGATTGCAAGCTTGTAAGTCCGTATCCCTCTATTTTTTGTTTTGTTTCTCCTTGCCCTTTGAGTTTTTCCTGGAATTGTCAATTCTTCTTTCTCGTTGTTGTGGTAGGGTGTTTGTTTCTTGCTTTGTGTTTTTGGTGATTCTTTTTTCCTCAATTATGGTGTCTCTCTCTTGGAATATGAGAGGCCTAGGCAAAAAAGAGACCAGTGGAGCTCTTTCAAACCTTGTTCTCAATCATAATCTCATAATCGTTTTTCTAAGTGAGACTAAGTAAAAAAGAGTTAAGCTAGAAAGATTGTATAGACAGTTTCGTTTCGATTTTGGGTTTTATTGTGAACCGGATGGGATTGCGAGAGGACTTGCTCTATGGTGGAAAGAAGGGGTGAATGTGTCCATTTTGTCAGTTGGAAAGAATTTAATCAACATTGAAATTGTTTTTCAAAATGAAAGTCCATGGTACTTCTCTTTCATATATGACCCTCCGCGTAGAGAAGATAAGAAAACTTTTGGGAATCGATAGGAAGTGTCAGAAACAATCCCAATAAACCATGGTGCATCATAGGGGATTCCAACATAGTGGCTAATCAAAGTGAAAAAATGGTGGAAACCTCTACGATAAACAACAAGCAAGTTGGATCAATAATTTCTTAGATGTATGTGGTATGATGAAAATGTCTATTCAGGTTGGGGAATTCACATGGTTAAACCAAAGAATTGAAGATGATAGTATTAGTGAAAAGATTGATAGAGTATTGTTCAATCTACCATGGAATCACAGATTTAGTGGTGCTATTGGAATGATAAAACCAACAATAGGATCAGATCATAATCATATTGTATGTTCTCTTAGAGGCTTGCGGGAAAATAGACATATAAACTTTAAATTTGAGTCAAAATGGCTCCTGGAAGATGACTACAAGAAAACTATTGTAGAAGCTTAGGGTAATAGATTGAGAGAAGGCAATAATGTTGATTTCTCATGGAAATTAAAGAGAACAAGACTAAAAATTCAGAGATGGAGTAAGAAGAAATTTGATAACACCAGACTTAAAGTTGATGCTTTGTGTAAAGAGATTGCTGAAATCCAGAGATCCTTACAAAATAATCTGCTGAAAAAATAAAAACCTTGAAGGCTGAACTTGATAAAGTTTGGAAAAAAGAAGAAAGGCATTGGCATCAAAAAGCTCAACTCAACTGGTTGAAGCTGGGGGATTGCAATAAGAAAATTTTCCTCGCCAACACCATTCAAAAAATAAGGAGAAATGTCATTCTCAAGCTAAAGCGAATGGATGGATCTTGGGTCGATGAGGAAGAAGGAGTCTTTAATCCCCTACAGGACCATTTTAAGTCTCTATTCACAAAGGATCCTAATGCAAATGTGGAGGGATCCTGGATAATATTCTAGAAATTATCTCAAATGATATGAACGAGGCTTTGTGCAATGAGGTCTCTAAAGCAGAATTTAAAGAAGCTACCATTAGTCATATAGCTTTCAAAGCTCTAGGACCAGATGGTTTTTAGGTATTTTCTTTTACTCCTGCTGGGACATTATTGATAACTTGCAAAAATACCTATATTTCATGCCTTTCTACTTAAGTATTTTCTTGGTTTCAAGATCATTTCATATCATATAGATGCATTTAGGACATATAGTTGCATAAGGCTTTGCTTGTTTGGTTTATTTTAGAAGATTTGATGTTGCTGGAAGAGTATGTTCTGGTGCAGTGTAGAGTGTCCATGAGTTCTATATTTTGTACACATTATGGCCCATATTATTGCTATTCTTAAGCCCATTTAGGCATATTTAGGTGCATTGCATGCATGATAACAATATTTTCTCCTTTACCATGCTTTTATTGAATATTTTATGTTTGGTTAAGAAAAGATACTGTTTTAGTTTAGTTTTTATTTTCAGGTGATGTAGTTGTGTAGAGGAAGAGAGGACAGGAAAATCGGAAACAATAGGAGCTGTACCGAAGTAGTTCCAGATGCCGCAAAGGATGCTGCCAAAGCAGCATTGCCGCCAAGTGCTGCCCAGGCAGGAGTTACACCGACTTAGCCAAGATGGGTCGTGATTGAAAGAGGGCAATTCCCTGAGCCCAATGAGCCCAGTCTTGCAATTTTCTGAAGCATGTAGCGACCGGTAGAGTTGATCCAAGATTGATAAGTAAGAGTACTTATCCTAACTTGCGGGAGAAGGCAATGTCCAAAGAGTCCACATTTAAGTCAAAAAGGAGTCAGTACTTAATGTAAAATTACTTTAAGAACTTCTACTTCAAGGAGGACTCAAACTTAGGCCATGAGCCCTATATATACCCAATGCATGTGAGGGTAAGGGGCATGGAGGGATGCAAGGATGCATAGATGCGTAGCAGAGAGGTAGCTAGATAGATGAGAGGTGTTGGAGGTCGCGACCCAACTCTCCTAGGGTTTAGGTTTTGTATGTAAAGTAGTCGTGAGAAACGGTTGTAATAGTTAAAGTGTGTTTTCAATAAAATATTCTAAGTTTGCTTAATTCATGTTCTTCACTTCTTCAATTAGTTCCAAAAGTCCAATTGAAGAAATCTATTTGTCGGGCACGAAAGTGTAAGGATCACGAAAGGATTAAGCATTGTCTCATCATGTCGAGGTGTTGACTAATTCGGCTTAGACATAAGTTTGAGTTTAAGCGGCTAAAGGGAGCAACCAAATGTCAACTGCCTGTGTTAGGTTTACGCTAAGATTGTTAGGTATTGCCTACATCACATGGTGACAGAATCCTTGCCTAGACATAGGAAGGATCACTTAAGAATTGCTTTGCCGAACTTGGAGTATCTGCCAGACTTGCCACCAGGACTTATTTCCATTCCACCTGCCGAGATAGCAAAAGTTGCAGGGGCAGAGACCCGCTGCGGCCGCATGACAGGGTCGTAGTTGCCACCCGCCATTACTCGCCGAGGCAGCAGATCATGGCAGCACATCACACTTAGGCTTTACAATGTAGTTTACACACTACTTAACTATAATTACCTTACCCAGTCTATCGACCTTATCTCTCCTTATCAACCCTACCTTCACTATCTTTATTTTATTTGTGTTTTTATATTTCCACATTGTGAGATTTAATGGTGCATTTACTGAATCCTTGTACAAGAAACCATTCATAGAAGCTGCTCCAATCCCCGTGGGAGATGATATCTTTTATACTATAACTTGACAAGAGTGTGCACTTGCGCTCATAAATAGAGAACGCCCAAACGCTCTACAAGTTTTTGGCATCGTTGCCAGGGATTGGTAACAACAACTGCGTTTGAATTTCTACACTTTTACTTTAGTTTTTGCATATTAAATTTCTGTTTATTTTACTTTTATGTATATGCTTAAAAAATGCCTCTTCGTTTTCTTTGGTGTATGTCCCGCTAGGGCAGCAAAGATGGCAACCAACATCCACCTGAGGAGGGGAAGGACATGCCCGGACGAAAAGCTAAAAGCAGAGCCCTCATGAAGTGGTTATGTTTGGGAAAAGTGCAACCCAACATAACCTGATTTTTATTTTTATCTTTAATTTATTTTTATGTATTAGGATTAGATTTAATTTTTATCTTTGTTTTATTTATTTCAGGTTAGGAATGAAGGCAAGACCAAGAAGGATGAAAGAACAAAGGAGAAACCCAACCAACGACAAAGGCAGCCAAAGGCAGATGAGCATAACGGCTAGCCGCAATGGCTGCATTTGCAACAGTTGGTAGAACTAATATCTACGTAACAGCTAGAATCGCAAAAATTGCGCTGCAATAATTACCGCCTGTTGGTAGCGTGCCCGCCAAGGCAGCAGAGAGAAGCAACTATATAAGGCCAACTATTCTCTCCCTGTTCTTCACTTTGCTCTCTCTTTTAATCTTAATTTTTTCTGCCATCTTTGCTTTCAAGATTTCACTAGCTTTACCTTCTTGCAATTTCTTTTTCCTTTCTTTAGGAAAACACGACCGTTCTCTCAACTATGGCCACATCACAACAACCTGCCTCCACCTCCAAACCTATATTTCAAAGGTTCTTAAACCCTGCTATCGCATCAACCTACAAGAAGTACTTCACCGAGTGACAACTCTGGGAAGAAACAGGGTTCCAATACACCAAGCCATATGGGGATTTTGGCCTCGAACCCACCATATTTGAAAGGATTCACAACTTGGGCTGGGATATTTTCGTACGGCAGCCAAAAGGAATAAACAACAATAAGGTGCGAGAGTTCTACGCCCACAAGCCTACGCCAGGAAATCCTTTTGTCTATGTCCGCGACGAAGGAGTCAAGCTCACAGCGGAAACCATCAACAACTTCTACAACATAGAAATCAGAAAGAAGCCACATGAAGAATGGAAGTCCTACTTAACAGCGACTAACTACGAAAGGATCAAGAAGACACATGTCGGCCCAACAGTAAATGTCTAACTGGCAAGAATAATGGTTTAGTCAACCGTCACGATTTGCTGCCGGAGGCCGTTCTCTGGAGCAACTTTGTCCAACGCCGCCTGATGCCAACCTCGCACGAATCAACAGTCAATAGACCGCGGCTGGCCCTTATCCACAACATTATGAAGCGGCGACCAATCAATTTTGGCGAAGTAATTCTCGAGGAGATCTATGCCCACGCAGACAAGCCAAACGCCAAGGGACCTCTCATCTTCCCTGCGCTAATCACAGGCCTATATGCCAACTTCCGCGTGCCGCCACACCCCAAGGACACAATACTTCCCGCCAATGAAGGGTGGACAAGAAAGGCGTGCCTCCAGATGATGCAGGAGTATGAGCCAGAAACACTGTCAACTGCCCAGCCGCCGTCCCAACTTGCCGCTGCCCTAGCTGCAGTGGGCAGTACTGAAGCTGCCCTCCCCTCCGCCATGATCCCCCTGCTGCGCAGCCTTGTCGAAAGCTGCCAAAGAATCAAGCACAAACAGGTGATCTTCACCAAATATATCGCGGAGGTGCGAGAGGCCTTTGTGGCCTACTTGCTTGACAAATACCATGACGGTGGCCCACAGTTGCCAGCATTCCCATCGGAGTTAGCAGCGTCCAAACTGATCTAGATCACACCCAGACCAGTTGCTACTCCAGCCACCGCTGATAGCGAGGGACCGCACATTCGCCCCAAAAGAAGGACCTCACCTACTCCCATCCAGCCATACGACCTCACCTCCTCAGCCGAGTCAAAGAAAGAAGAGGAGACTACCGCCGCCTCTCCAGTAGCAAAGGAGGCCGCTGCCAAAGATGCCAATGACTCAGACATGGAGATTTTAGACTCCTTCGATGATGAACCGGCCAAGGCAGCAAGAAAGAGGAAGCGGCCAACCACAACAACCGAGCCTCAGGGTGGAGGAGCTGAACCTAAAGGACCATCCAAGAAACCCACCCCTAGCCGCATCCAGTCGCCGCGTGGCATGAAGAAGAGCCCCGCCGCCAGACCATCTTCCACACACCGCCTAATCTTGCCCACCTTCTCAGAATCCTTCTCTGACGCATCAACAAAAGAGAGGAAATCCCCTAGTCTATAGCACATTTTCTTTTTCTTTATTTTTATGTTTTCTTTTAATTTTTCTGTTTTTTCTTTTTCTGTTTTTTTTTTCTTTTTTTGTTTTATATTTTGTAAGGCATTGAGGACAATGCCAACCTTGAGTTTGGGGGGAATAGTCCTCTTTGTTTTCTTTGTCTTTTGATTCATTTAGTAGCATATAGGAACATATGTAAATTCTACCCTAAACACTTAATGAAATAGAAATTCTTAGCTTAAAACTTATGCCTATGATAGTTAGCCAACTACTTATATTCGCACCATACTTAAAATTTGACTTAACAACGGGATGAAGCATGAAAAATACTTAGAAATTTTTTCTTTTCGCCAATTATTCTTACACTGTCGGTTAAATGCTGAATTTTTGCTTGAGTTCTAAGTTTAACACTGCATGCTTTACTTAATAAAAATTTCTTAATTGAATACATGTTTGCCGCCACGGTAGCATAGGACAGCATCACAAATATGGTGAAAACCCTTGAGGTGCCCGAAACAGGCTCTAGGAAGGATGTTCAAATACCCTAGAGGTGCCCGAAACAGGCTCTAAGACGGATCATGAGCAAGGACACTCCACTGCTATCGAAGTTCAAGTATCTAAACCAAGTGACGGACAAATTAGCAAGAGTGAATGAAAGCCTTCACGGGATGACTCTATTTGAAGGGTTTAGAGTTTTGTAAAATGCACCTATCTTAGCTTCAAACCTAGAGAATAGTTTTGATGAGCTGAAACCCTTAAAGCCATGATCAAAAAAAGAGGAAAGAAATGCCTAACTGTGCTGCCAAGGCAGCAACTTGTATCCTTTTTAGTAATTTAATTATGTTCATCATTCTCTGTTAACTTAGTTTACTCAGCATGTTTGGCATGAACACATACCTGCACATACTGCACCGGCACTAAGAAATTCAAAATCCAAGTTATTTCATGCCATTCCCTATCACTAACATTAAATAGGTGCCACGACCCTGAGGTATGAAATCAAGTTAAAGGCTAAGTTTCTGTTAATTTTGTGTAAGATGCAGATTTGCTAGCTAGGTTACATTGCTTGAGGACAAGTAATAGTTCGAGTTTGGGGGTGTGTAGAGTGTCAATGAGTTCTATATTTTGTACACATTCTGGCCCATATTATTGCTATTCTTAAGCCCATTTAGGCATATTTAGGTGCATTGCATGCATGATAACAATATTTTCTCCTTTACCATGCTTTTATTGAATATTTTATGTTTGGTTAAGAAAAGATACTATTTTAGTTTAGTTTTTATTTGTAGGTGATGTAGCTGTGTAGAGGAGGAGAGGACAGGAAAACCGAAAACAATAGGAGCCGTACCGAAGAAATTCCAGATGCCTCAAAGGATACCGCCAAAGTAGCATTGCCGCCAAGTGCCGCTCAGGCAGGAGTTTCACCGACTTAGCCAAGATGGGTCGCGATGAAAGAGGGCAATTCCCTGAGCCCAATGAGCCCAATCTTGCAATTTTCTGAAGCTTGTAGCGACCGGTAGAGCTGTTCCAAGATTGATAAGTAAGAGTACTTATCCTAACTTGCGGGAGAAGGTAACGTCCAAAGAGTTCACATTTAAGTAAAAAAGGAGTTGGCATTTAATGTAAAATTACTTTAAGAACTTCTACTTCAAGGAGGACTCAAACTTAGGTTATGAGCCCTATATATACCCAATGTATGTGAGGGTATAAGGGAATGAAAGGATGCTCATATGCATAGATGCGTAGCGGAGAGGTAGCTAGATAGATTGGAGGTGTTGGAGGTCGTGGCCCAACTCTCCTAGGGTTTAGGTTTTGTATGTAAAATAGTCGTGAGAAATGGTTGTAATAGTTAAAGTGTGTTTTCAATAAAATATTCAAAGTTTGCTTAATTCATGTTCTTCAATTCTTCAATTAGTTCCAAAAGTCCAGTTGAAGAAATCCATTTGTCGGGCACGAAAGTGTAAGGCTCATAAAAGGATTAAGCACAGTCTCATCATGTCAAGGTGTTGACTAATTCGGCTTAGACATAAGTTTGAGTTTAAGCGGCTAGAAGGAGAAACCAAATGTCGACTGCCTGTGTTAGGTTTACGCTGAGATTGCTAGGTATTTCCTACATCACATGGTGATAGAATCCTTGCCTAGACATAGGAAGGATCACTTAAGAATTGCTTTGCCGAACTTGGAGTATATGCCAGACTTGCCGCCAGGACTTATTTCCATTCCACCTGCCGAGATAGCGAAAGTTGCAGGGACAGAGACCTGCTGCGGCTGCGTGATAGGGTCGTAGCTACCGCCCGCCATTACCCGCCGAGGCAGCAAATCATGGCAGCACATCACACTTAGGCTTTACAATGCAATTTGCACACTACTTAACTACAATTACCTTACCCAGTCTATCGACCTTATCTCTCCATATCAACCCTACCATCACTATCTTTATTTTATTTGTGTTTTTATATTTCCACATATTGAGATTTAATGGTGCATTTACTGAATCCTTGTGTAGGAAACCATTCATAGAAGCTGCTCCAATCCCTGTGGGAGATGATATCTTTTATACTATAACTTGACAAGAGTGTGCACTTGCGCTCATAAATAGAGAACACCCAAACGCTCTACATGCGGTGATGTGCATGTGAAGTAGGAGTGAAGCTGGGAAAAGGAGGAAAATGCCACAACATTTTGGACAACATTTCTGGGTGCAAAAAAGGAAAAAACATCGAAGACATTGTCTTTGACCCACATGTACGAACGCCCTATTTTTGTTTTGTGCCACACATGAAGAGGGAATATTCCCTAAGACCCTCAAGTAATATTAGGGCACTAAACTCTAGGAGCCCCCACTATATAAAGGACAAGAAACCCACATTAAGGAAGGGAGAGAGAATTGAAAGGAGAACTTTTTGGGCGAGGAAAGAAAGGAGGAGAGTCGACTACTTTCTTCATCTTCTTCACCTTGCTGTCCTCCATAGTTGAAGCTCCAAGGGGTGATCTTGCTCGCCTTCGAAAGAAGTTGCAAGCTTAGGGCAGTTCGTGGCAGTCTAAGACGATGTTGGGAGTTTTTCCTTCCTTTTTAGCTGTTCCACTTTAGAATTTATTTCTGGAATGGGTTGTTTCAAATGAATGATGATGGATGTTTATTGTCCAACCTTGAATTGATTTTAAGTGGCTTGGGCTTGCTTTGGATGATTTTATTTTGGTTTTAATGGATGTTTTGTTATTTTCAGTTCCTTAAATTCTTTGTTCACTGTTTTATTGCCTTAGGTTTGTAAGAGCTTTCGAGAGTAGCCTTAACCTAAGTGTTGGATGTGTTTAATGGTTGAGAGAGTTAAGCCCAGATCTACGTGGACAATGGGGTTATGCTGAGAGGCAAACCCTAACTCACCTTAGAGATAAGGATAGAGTTTCAACGACTAAAATGAGTAGTACTTAAATGATAAGTAGCTTGATAGGGTTCACGCTGAGAGGTATTGCTGTAGCATTCCGGCTGTCAGGTTTCTTGCTAGAGATAGCCTAGAAGCATTATAGTAAACTCTATTGAGCATAGTTTGGGCTGAAAATAGTTAGACATGCATTAGACTTAAGTAAAGGTTTCCTTAGCAAGCCTAGCCAGTCATTCCATAGAGAGTTTAACACACGTGAGAGGGCATTGAATGTTCATTCAGTTTACTCTAGTTTTTATATACTGTTTTTGCTACAACATCTTGCTTACTCGTTTAAAACTAGCTCCTTAATCAATATTCATTATTTGTTTCGTGTGCTTAAACTCACCTTGAAATACCTCCAATTCCTATGGAGACGATACTCACTCATCACTTTACTACTTATTCGACGTGTATACTTGCACTATCTGCGTATCATTTATAGTACACCATACAACGCAACAATTATCAAGAAGGAAATTTTTTGCATTGTGAATATTTTTATGAGATCGGGGGTAATGCCAAAGGACTTGAACAAGACTGACTTGGTGTTAATTCCTAAAAAACAAGTTCCGAGGATGTCAACCATTTTCGTCCTATAAGTTTATGAAAATTTATTTACAATATTATCTCAAAGATCGTGGCGTCTAGATTAAATGGGATTCTTCTGAGCAATTTAAAAAAAAGATTATTCTGAGCATTATATCTCATATATAGGCAGCATTTGTTAACAAAAGACTTATCCAAGACAACATTTTACATGCCCACGAAGCCTTCCATGCGATAAAAAGGAGAAGAAAAGGATCTACTGGTGTTATGGAAATTAAACTTGAAAGGTGTACAACAAAGTTGACTGGTATGCTTTTAAATTTATTATGAAAAGATGGGATTTTCTCAATGGTAGATCATCAGAATTATAGAATGCATCTCCTCACCATCTTTTTCTCTCATTGCTAATGGAGAAAGAAAACAAGAGTTTTACCCAGAAAGAGGAATAAGGCAAGGGGATCTTGTTTCCGCTTTCTTTTTCCTCCTTATGTAGAATGCCCTCTCTTGGATTATTGAAAAAGAACAAAATGCTAATAATTTTTCTGGATTCCGTAAGGGAAGAAGATGTCCTATTGTGAACCATCTCTTGTTCGCGGACGATTGCATCCTTTTCACAAAAGCATATGAAGCTAATTGTGAGGTGGTCAAGAATATTATTGATTGTTTCCAACAAGCAACAAGACAAACAGTAAATAGCAACAAGTCATCAGTTTTCATCTCCTCTAACATCAGTCAAAGTCAGAAAAGTGCACCTTCTAAATGTCATTGGCTTCAATCATATAGAAGAAGGAAGTCGGTACCTTGGATTACCCTCAATTTGGGGAGAGGAAAACAAATAAGCCTTAAGATTTCTTTTTGATCGTATTCAAAACAAGTTGCAAAGTTGGAAGAGCAAACTTCTCTCTCAAGCAGGGAAAGAAATTCTTATCAAAGTCGTTGCATCAGTTATTCCCTCTTACGTGATGCAATGTTTTTTACTCTCAAAATCTTTCTGCAATGAAATCAACTCTCTAATTGGAAGGTTTTGGTGGGGTAACTCTACTGATTCAAAGAAAGGAGTGCATTGGATGAGTTGGGCAAAAATGTTCAACTCAAAAGAAACAAGAGGCATGGGTTTTCATGACCTCCACTCTTTCAATATTGCTCTCTTAGCTAGGAAAGTATGGAGAATCATTAAAAATCCAGACTCTTTGTTGGCAAATGTGATGAAAGAAATCTATTTTCCTAATCGGGATATCTTTGCAGCCCCTAAATGTCATAATCCGTCATGGGCCTAGAATAGCATGAAGAGTGGATGTGATCTCATTATGAATGACACTATTTGGAATGTAAGGAATGGATCTGATATCTCAATATGAGAGGATAAATGGACCCCATAGCCTTCCGCGACGCTCTATTTCTTCTACTAGACCTGAAAATTGTTATGATTTCCGTGTTTCTCACCTTGTTAATGATGATGGCAGAGAGTGGAATGTGACAAAACTTAAGGATCTTTTTTATGAATTTGAAGTTGAGGGAATTTTAAAAATTCCAATAGGAGGACCTTCTGTCACTGATTATTTAACTTGGATTGAATCCAAAACTAGATTTTACTCGGTAAAGTCAGGGTACCATTTTTAATGAAAAAGGAGGATTCCTTAATGATGCTTCTCAAAGCTGGGATCCAAAGAGAGACAAGAGTTTTTGGAGATCTATATGGAGTCTTAATACACCACCAAAAATTCGAACCTTCCTTTGAAAAGCTTGTTACAACGCTTTGACTGCAAGTGCTAATCTGCATTCAAGATTGAAATTTCCTACTCCAAATTGTTCACGATGTTGCTGCAAAATGGAGAGTGTGGAACACATTCTTTTCTTTTTGTCCCTTTTCCCAGGCAGTTTTGAAAGCGTCGAGATTTAGCTATTATCCAGAAATAAAGGGTTTCACAGGCTTCTCCAAATGGTTGAGATGTTCACATGACTTGACTTTGGTGAAGGTTTACAACTTATATCTTTCCTTCTTTGGATTCTATGGACCGTAAGAAATCGATGGACCTTCTATGGTGATGTCTCTAACCCATTGATGCATGGATGTCAGCTCAAATTGCTTTTTGCGAGTTCACTGAAGGGACAAAGAAAGAAAGTTCCATGAATGAAAATGTCGTGGAAGTTATTCGTGAATGGATTCCCCTTTATTGGAGTTTTAAAGATTAATTGTGATGCTTCCTTTTCTAAACTTTTTGGACGTACTGGGATAACTACTATTTTTTGCGACAACAAAGGGGATATTATGGAAGGTGTTTCCAAAGTGATGTCATCCCTCTCTGCAAATTCTACAGAAGCCATAAGGCTTGGTATGAGTTTCGCAAAGCAAAAAGGCTATGGAAAAATTATCATCGAGTCTGACAACAAAGGAATTACTAATCATTTAAATGCCAAGAATCTAAAGTCTTGGGATTCCTATGTCATTGAAGCAGATATTCTGTATTTTTCTAAATGCTTTGAGTTTTTTTGTGTTTCTTTCATTCCTCGAATCTGTAACTTTACAACCGACTAGGTTGAAAAAAACACAAGGCTTGGATAATGCGTAGGGGTACTTATTGAGTTGAGTAGCTCGCAAACAGCTTGAGATCGACTCGGTCAAAACTCGATTAATGTTCGACTCATACTCGAACTCGACTTGAGATCTTAATGAGTCGAGTTGAGCAAGACCCAACTCGACTCGATAAGTTCGCGAGCAACTCATTATTTTTCTTTTATAAATTTTTAATGATTTTTGGTGTTGCTTTAAAAAATTATGTTCCAAAAAGCTTAAATGTTAGTTGAAAACTGTTCAGTGACTTGCTAGATAATTTACCAATAAAATATTTAGTTTCAAATTTTCAAAACATTTTGTAATTCTCGAGAATTTCAAAAGTTAATTAATATTAATAAGAAATTAATTTATAATAATTAGCATTCTCTTCTTTTTAAAGCGTTTTTTGTGATTATTACTTTTTGTATAAAATTAGAAAAGGAAAAAAGTCTTTAGTTGCCATATAAAAATACGATCGAAATTTAAAACACCAAAATCCTTAAGGCCTTCTCTCCTTTTTTTGTTCATCGAATATTGTTGAGAAATTAAAAAGTCTCACACTCGAATGCCGACTTCATCTCTAACTCATTCATGACATGTTCTTTTATTTATCTCTTCTATCCTCACGTTTTTTTCCTGAATTTGCATGTTTATATTAAGCTCTAATAGTATTACTAGATTTTACCTATATTTTAAAAAATAAGGTAAAAATTTAGCAAGCTTAACGAGCAACGAGATTTTTTATCGAGCACGAGTCGAGCAAAATTTTAGCGAGCTTAACGAGCAACGAGCTGAGTAGAGGAATGAATTTTTTAATGAGCACGAGTCTAGCACTACTCAACTCGCGATCGACTCGCTCGATAAGCACCCCTTTCATGCCCTGCCAATTGGGTGTCCTCACCACCCAATGACCTATGTATTCTCCTTTAAGCTCTTGATTTTATGAAAGGTTGTTTGCGCTCGAAAAAAGAAGAATAAAATGACTCATTATATTGGGTAAGTAAAAAAAGGAACAGATGGGGAAGATAAGTATATGTTGGACAACAAATATAGATTTATATTTAATTTAATATCATTTATTTCAAAAGAACTACTTTGGCTTAATGGTTAGCAGGCTTCATTGGCTATATCCAGTTCATGTTTGAGTCTTCTTTCTTGTTGAGTGAATTTGACAATAAGTGCTTAGGGTTTGGATTTGATTGCTTGGATGTTGCTTTGAGGTTCAATAGTTCTTGCTGATGCTTTTGAGGCTTGCTTTTATACATTCTCATTGATTTCTAGCCGTTTGGGTGGTTGAGATCATCAATAGAGCCATTGAGGCTCTCTTTTCCCTCCATAAATGCTGTTCTACAACCACCCGTATCGGAACATGAGGCCTTGTAATGAAACATACACTAAAAAAAGAAAGAGCCGTTGTGTGTGAAAAGGGGGACCGTATCGAAACGACTATAGGCCGAAACGAAGCAGTTTGAAACTGTAAAATGCCTTTAAGTGTAAAAAGGGGATCGTATCGAAACAACTATAGGTTGCATCGAAACGTTTTGAAATTGTAAAATGGTGTTTCGAAACACCAAATGGGTGTATTGAAATAGGTAACCAATTTTTCAAAAATTCAGTTCTGACAAGTAACAACTAGTTCATTTAATGCTCTATTTTAAAAATACATAATCCCTGTATAGAAACGGGCATGAGTCATTTCGAAATGACACTTAAAAACAAAAGCCTAGATGAAGGCTGTATCGAAACGGGCAAGCCCGTTTCAAAACCCTTGTCTCGAAATAGATTAATCCGTATCAAAATGGACGTTTCCAGTGGCAAAACGTATCGAAACACTTTGGTGGTGTTTCGAAATGCCTGGGTGATTTTGAGTATTTTGGCTTTGAAACACTTAGAAATTTTATGGGGTTTATGTTTTGACTTCAAAACATTTTAAGTCTAAAATTTACTTGTCAAATGTAAGTCTTTTGAGAACTTAAAAATTGTAAAGTGTCCACAAGTCCTATATTTCACGCACATTCCATCTCATATTATTGCTTTTTTTAAGCACATCTTAGGCATAATTAGGACCATGCATTGCATTTTACAGTATTTGTTTGCTCTGCCATGTTTTTATAGAATATCTTTTATTTGGTAAAAAAGGTACCGTTTTAGAGTACTTTTAGTTTTAGGAACTAAAGGCTGACAGAAGGAAAGATGATCTGAGGATGTGATGCTGTGGCAACAAACCAGAGAGCTGAACTGATGCAGTTCCAGACAGAAACAACAGCTATCGAGTATTGCCGCCGCTGACCTTGCTGCCCACGGCAGCAAACTCTGAATTTGGAGAATCAGAGTGCGATTTGTAGAGCCAAAAACCATGATTCTATCGATGCGGACCACTTGATTTTCTGATGTATGTAGAAGCGGGCAGAGCCGCCAAAGCTAAATCTTGAGATTGCTTGCGAGACAAGGCAACGTGATAAAGTCCACATTCAACTCAAAGCAGTTAGAGTCTAAAGTCACATTTAATGTGAAAAGCTACTTTTGAAGACTTCTACTTCAAGAAGGACTAGACCTAGCTGTTGTCTATAAATACTTATTATAATTCTAAAATCAAATCATCTTAGGTTTTCTTTAGGCATAGCTTAGGTTTTCTGCCGCCATCATGTTCTAAACTTCTGTTGGGTCAAAGGTTATGTTGTAATTAGTTGTGAGAATGGTTGTTTAGGTTTCAAAGTTTGTTTTGCAATAAAATATTCCAAGTTTGCTTAATTCATGTTCTTCACTTTTTCAATTAGTTCCAAAAGTCCAGTTGAAAAAAATCCATTTGTCGGGCACGAGAGTGTCAAACTCACAAAAGAATTAAGCACGGTCTTATCATGTCGAGGTGTTGACTAATTCGGCTTAGAAATAAGTTAGAATTTCAGCGGCTAAAAGGAGCAATCAAACGTCGACTGCCTGTGTTAGGTTTACGCTGAGATTGCTAGGTATTGCCTACATCACGTGGTGACATAATCCTTGCATAGACATAGGAAGGATCACTTCAGAATTGCTCTGCCGAACTTCGAGTATCTGCCAGACTTGCCACCGGGACTTCTCTCCATCCCACCTGCCGAGACAATGAAAGTTGCAAGAGTAGAGTTCCGCCGTGGCATCGAAAGTTACCGCCGCCTCAATCCGCCATTATCCGCCGAGGCAGCAGATCGTGGCAGCGCAAAACAACATGGCCTATCCAATGCAGTTTCACACTAAGCAGCAGCATAACCCTACCCTCTCTATAAATCTGATTACGTCTCCTTTTATTTGTGTTTTATTTTACTTTTCTTCTCAACAACTATCTTACTTGTGCAATTTACTTTTCTTGTGCATGAATGACAATTCAAACCAAGCTGTCCAATTCCTGTGGGAGACGATATCTTATATAATATAACTCGACAAGTACGGGCACTTGCGCTCATTAATAGAGTACACCTAAAATGCTCAACAAGTTTTTGGCGCCGTTGCTGGGGATTAGTAACAACAAATTCCGTTTTTAATTTCTGCACTTTTTCTTTACTTTTTACTTTATTTTTATTACTAATCGATTTTTTTACAGTTTCCTTTGCTAGTATATGACCAGAGCGAATCCAAAAGGATAACTTCTCTTCTACGACGATATTGAACGAAGAGCAAGAGAACTCAAGAAGGAGATCAGAGTAACCCTATGGAAAAACAAAGAAGAAAAGGAAAAAGCAATGGTAAACATGGAAAACGACAACCCTGCCAACAATGCTGCGAACGACAGGGATGAGCAGCAAAACTTGCCGCATAGAGAACATCAAGATCCACCAAGGTAGGAACCCCCTATTCTGCCCAGGCACACACAATACGTTTGAACCACCAGGGATTATCAGGAACATGACTTTAGAGGGTTCGATTCGACAGTGACGGAATCTGAGATCGAGGCGGACCCCTTCGAGTTGATGCCCGTTATGTTTAACATGATCAACACATTAGGGAAATTTGGAGGGACTGCCACAGAAGATGCCTGACAGCACTTGAGAGGATTCCTAGACATCCGCAGAGCGTTCAAAATACATGGAGTCCATCAAGACGTATTGAGGCTGAGGTTATTTCCCTATTCACTGAGGTATAGGGCAAATTAGTGGTTAAACAACCAGCCGACTGGGTCATTCAACACATGGACAAAGCTTTGTAAAGATTTTCTAGATCGATTCAGCCTGTCCAATGTCATAGACAAACTGCGCAATGAGATAACAACCTTCAGACAAGGGGATGACGAGCCAATGTATGAAGCATGGGAGCAGTACTAACAAATGTTGAACAACTGCCCGCTACATGGCCTTCTGGCTTGGACACTGTATCAATATTCTACAATGGGGTGAACTACCCAACGCGAATGATGATTGATGCCTCAGCCAATGGAATCATCCTTGACAGACCACCAGAGGTGGTACTGCGGATTCTGTACCAAGCCGCCAAGAACGATTACAAGTATCCAACAACCCGCTGAGGCGGCCAGCCACTGTGAACGAGGTAGCAGCCTCAGAATCTGTCAATGCCCGCCTTGACGCGCTAACAGAGCTGGTCATAAGCATCGTAAAACCTGCTGAAAAGGTTTATGAGGTAAAGGCTGTGGAGCTGTTCTGTGATGAATGTGGGGGCAACCATGATTCCTCTGACTGTACCGCATCGACCAATTTTATGAGAGGATAGGAGAGGAACAACAAACCTTCCTACAATACTTACAACCCTGGATGGAAGAACCATCCCAACTTATCCTAGAGAAACCCAAGGACTGCAACAAATCCACAACAACAACAGGGTGACTACCAACAAAACCAGTCCAGACAGTAGGCTCAGAAGCCGCAAAACAATAATTTACTAGAAGCAACTCTTCATACTTTTATGTCTAGAACTAGTGATTTTATTGTTCGCACCAATAAATTCATTGATAAAACTGAGTCTTTCATGGACAGGACGAAGATGAGGATGAACAACCAAGAGGCTGCTATAAAAAACCTAGAGACCCAATTTGGGTAGTTCACAGAGATCTACATCAGCCGAACAATGGGAGCAGCATCCAGCAGCTCAAAGGCAGCAGCCAAACCCACTTACGAGCAGTGCAAAGCCATATCTACCAGGAGTGGGAAGCATTTGGATGAACCCAGGATGGAGAAACAAACAGAAACCCAGCCAAACCAGAAAGAACAGCCTATCGCGGCAGCACCAACACCAGCCGCCCCAGCAGCTGAACAAGACAACGGTCCTAAAGCGGATGATCCTCCCCAGTTTAAGTTCCAAGAGTGTATAGAGGACATGTGCCTTCCGGCACCTTTTTCCCAAAGGCTTAAGCAGCAGAAGCAAGAGCACCAGTTCAGAAGATTCCTAGATATTCTGAAATAGGTGCACGTAAACATACCTCTTATAGAAGCCATTCAAAATATGCCCAACTATGCCAAACATCTCAGAGACATGGTTTCTAAAAAGAAGAGGATTGAGGAGTTCGAGACAGTGACTGTCCCAGAAGAGTGCATGGCAATGCTGCACAACAAACTACCGCCCAAGCAAACAGACCCAGGCGGCTTCGTTATCCCATGCAGGATAGGAAGCAAACACGAGATAAAAGCCATGTGTGACTTGGGAGCCAGCATCAACCTTATGCCCAAGGCAGTCTTCGATAAACTAAGAATTGGGCCTGCCAAACCTACCTCCGTCATGCTAAAACTTGCTGATCATTCATTTGTACACACGAAGGAAAAATCGAAGACATCCTAGTGAATGTGGGTAACCTGATTCTTCCAACTGATTTCCTCATCCTAGACTGCGAGGCCGATGAAAAAGCCCCTATCATCCTTGGGCAACCATTCTAGGGCACGGGCAAAATGATAATAGATGTGGAACATGGGGAGAAGACCATGAGGGTAGACGACCAAAGCATAAAGCTAAATGTGCTACAACCCTCAAGAAAAGTAGAGGAAGGATGCCCATATGCAAAAGCTGCAAAAATTAGCATAGAGACAGGCCAGGGCAGCAGCTGTCACAACAGACCCAAGGGCAGGCTAAAGGAACCAACAACACAAAACCTAAAGGAACAAGAGGACCCACATGAGGAGAGGAAGGACATACCTGGATGAAAATCCAAACACAAAACCCTCAGGACGTGGTTATGTATGGAAGATGCACCTCCCAACATAACCTAAGTTTCATTTTATTTTTTTAATTTATTTTTACGCATTAGGATTAGAGTTTAATGTTTTGCATCATTTGTCTAGGAATACATAGTTGCATATAGGTTGCATTGTACTTGCCTTAGTAATAATCGGAACAGAAAAATTTGTTACATAACTTGTGCCTATGATAGTTAGCCGATTACTTATTTTCGCACCAATAATAAATAGGACTTAATACGGGAAAAACATGAAAAATGACTTAGATTTTTTTCTTTTGCCAAAACTGTCAAACACCTCTGTTACTTGCTGAATTTGATAGAATATCTAATGAACACTGCCTGCTTGTTTTTAGAATTCTTTCCAAAATTCTAACAAATGATTGCAGGTAGCCGCCGAGGCAGGCAAGAAAAATAGAAAAATACAGCACTGCCACGACAGCAAAAGTAAAAAAAAAACATTGTTGTTTTACCCTAGAGGTGCCCGCAATAGGCTCTATGAAGAATCATGTGCGAGGACACTCCGCTGCTATCAAAGTCCACAAATCTAAACATTTTGAAGTGACAGACAAATTAGCATGAATGAATGAAAGTCTTCACGAGATGACTCTACTCTATGGGTTCGGGGTTTTGTAGTTTTCTCCTATCTTAATTTCAGACCTAGAAGAGTAGTTGTGATAAGTTGAAGCCCTCACTACCATGATTAAATTATTGTGCTTAACTGTGCTGCCTCGGCAGCAACCTTTTATATCGTAACAACAACTTTGTTTGTTTGGTTATTCTACATATTCAACCTGTATACAGTCTTGCACACACTGCACAACATTAGAAATTAATTCCGAGTTATTTTCTTGCTAATTTCCCTTCACTAATTTAATATAGGTGCCACGGCCTTGAGGTATGAAATAAAGTTAAAAACAAGTTTTTCTTTCTGATTATTATTTGAGCAAGTATGTTTAGGTTGCATTTCTTGAGGACAAGCAATAATTCGAGTTTGGGGGTGTGTAAAGTGTCCACAAGTCCTATTTTTCATGCACATTCCATCTCATATTATTGCTTTTTTAAAGCACATCTTAGGCATAATTAGGACCATGCATTTCATTTTACATTATTTCTTTGCTCTGCCATGTTTTTATAGAATATATTTTATTTGGTAAAGAAAAGGTACTGTTTTAGTGTATTTTTGGTTTTAGGAACTAAAGGCTAACAAGGGGAAAGAGGATCTAAGGATGTGATGCTGTGGCAGCAAACCAGAGAGCTGCACTGATGCAGTTCCAGACAGAAACAACAGCTAGCGAGTGCTGCCGCCGCCGACCTTGCTGCCCATGACAGCAAACTATGAAGTTGGAGAATCAGAGTGCGATTTGTAGAGCAAAAAACCATGATTCTATCGATGCCGACCACTTGATTTTCTAACGTCTGTAGAAGTGGGCAGAGCCGCCGAAGCTAAATCTTGAGATTGCTTGCGGGAAAAGGCAACGTGATAAAGTCCACATTCAACTCAAAGAAGTTAGAGTTTAAAGTCACATTTAATGTGAAAAGCTACTTTTGAAGACTTCTACTTCAAGAAGGACTAGACCTAGCTATTGTCTATAAATACTTATTATAATTCTAAATTCAAATCATCTTAGGTTTTCTTTAGGCATAGCTTACGTTTTCTGCCGCCATCATGTTCTAAACTTATGTTGGGTTAAGGGTTATGTTGTAATTAGTTGTGAGAACGGTTGTTTAGGTTTCAAAGTTTGTTTTGCAATAAAATATTCCAAGTTTGCTTAATTCATGTTCTTCACTTCTTCAATTAGTTCCAAAAGCCCAGTTGAAGAAATCCATTTGTCGGGCACGAGAGTATCAAACTCACGAAAGAATTAACCACGATCTCATCATGTCGAGGTGTTGACTAATTCAGCTTAGACATAAGTTAGAATTTTAGCGGCTAAAAGGAGCAACCAAACGTCGACTGCCTGTGTTAGGTTTACGCTGAGATTGCTAGGTATTGCCTACATCACGTGGTGATAGAATATTTGCCTAGACATAGAAAGGATCACTTCAGAATTGCTCTGCCGAACTTTGAGTATCTGCCAGACTTGCCGCCAGGACTTCTCTCCTTCCCACCTACCGAGACAGCGAAAGTTGCAAGAGCAGAGTTCCGCCGTGGCATCGAAAGTTGCCGCCGCCTCAATCCGCCATTATCCGCCGAGGCAGCAAATCATGGCAGCGCAATCCAACACAGTTTCACACTAAGCAACAACATAACCCTGCCCTCTCTATAAATCTAATTACTTCCCCTTTTATTTGTGCAACTATCTTACTTGTGCAATTTACTTTTCTTGTGCAGGAACGACAATTCGAACCAAGCTGTCCAATCCCTGTGGGAGACGATATCTTATATACTATAACTTGACAAGAGTGTGCATTTGCGCTCATTAATAGAGTACACCTAAAAGGCTCTACAAAAATTTATTCACTTTGCAATTTGGTCCTTAGATTATTTGTTATATCAATATCAAACATTGGTTTTAAAATCTCCCCCTTTTAGATATAACAAAACCAATGTAAAATTTTAGTAAACTCCCCTAAATTGAAGCTAGGTTTTGAAAAAGATTTTTTTTAAAATTAGCTTTAACCCTCTTCTCCCCCTTTTTGTTAGATCAAAATCAATGAAGGAATAAGGAATATAACCAAGATATAAAGCAATACGGCAGAAGACAAATCATAGTTAAAGCAACATAATATCATTATGCATAATAGACTAAAGCAAAAGTTTCAAAAAATAATATAACAAAGCATAGGTCTTAAAACAAAAACATAGATAGGTGCATTAAAAAGAGAAATCCTAAACTAGATGATATGCAAGGAGATGCAAAGATCTAAGGCTCATCGTCATCTTCATCTTCATCATTGGCGGTGCTCTTTCGAAATTGTCTCCACTCGTCATAAAAGCCGGTAAAAGACATGACCATCGATGCTTGTTGAGTTTCAACCGAAGTAAGTCGATTCTCAACACTTTGAACACATTCCTCCAAGGAAGTGAAGCGAATGTCAATAACAGCAAAACCGAAGTTCATGTGGGTTCGCAAGACATTGAATTGCTCGGTGATAAAAGTCATGAGAGATTCATTGTTTGGTGGAGCAACTTGAGGTTGAGATTCAGGGGTCACAACTTGAGAAGGATGCTCAACACGAATCCACTCTCCATCAATGAAATGAAACTTGCAACGGAGAAGAGTGCGCTCATCGATGGGATCCTTGAGAGATTCCAAAAATTCAAGAGAGCAATCAATCCCCAATTTTGAGAAAAAATAACTCAAAACGGTTCCATATGTGAAGGAAGATACAAGATCCGAGTTACGATTTTGGACAAGATGCACCATCTCGGCAAACATGATTTGGCAAAGATTTCGTCAACGTTCCTCACGAAAGCAACGAATCTAGAAATTGTCAACTTGGAGAATGTGGGAGAACTTTCCTCTGGATGGACGAAACCACCAAGAGACCATGAGATTAAGGATACGATCATGAGCATCAATGATCGTAATAGAGCCATAGAGAGTATGTCCCAACGAGTTTTCATCTGAAATACCCTCATCTTCAAACCCAAAAACATTGACCAAGATTTGTAGATCAACCCAAAACTTCTTCCCCATGAGGTAGGATTCAATGACAATCACTTGAGAATGATCGACATTGAAGATACATCGGGCATTATCATGGAAGAGAAGAACCATCTTACGGTACAAAGTACCGAGTAAGCTCATAAACGGTAAGAAACACCGCCTCAATAAATGGAGATAATGAAATTGAAATAGTTCAGAATCCAAAAAGGGTATATAGATAACACGCTCACGACAGACTGCATGATCTTGAAAGAGCTTGAAGTTGGTATGGGCGTCTTTGTTTCGAAGACTCTTTTGATATAGTAGAGTGAGGTTGGGACGAGAGGAATCGTCATCAATGTTAGAACTTCCCCCAACCTCATCAGTTCGTACTCTTTTCTTAGAACCCATATTCAAAATCTGAAAACAAATCAAGATACAAAACACATGTATCTGTAAATCAACCAAATTCAATCCAAAAGTCAATCCAATATTCAAGGTATTTATAAAAAACTATACAATATAGTTTAAAAACATATATAAATATAAAACAAATTTTGAAAAACAGTAAAGAAAAATATCCGATATAGTTTTTATATTCGAACAAAAAAATTTCAAGTTTTAAAGAATTTTTGCAAAAACTTCAAAACCCATACTATAAGTATATATTCTATACAAAAATTGAGTAAAAACATTGAAGAAAATCAAACGAAATTTTAAAAACAAAAGAAAAGGGTTTATACCTTGATATAGGAAATTGGATGAATGAGAGATGATTAATGCACCAAATTGCTTGCAAAGCTTTAGCCTTGATGTGTAGATTGAAAACCCTAAAAAAATTTAGGTTTTGGTGTGAAAAATCAAGAGATTTAAGGAGTTTATATAGGGGTTTTGGCTAGGGTTTGAGAGAAAAAGAGAGTTTGTGTGTTTAATTAAAGTTGGATACTCATTTAAGGCTATTTAAAATAATCTGCGCAGAGGCATATCAATACGCCACTTGGCGTATCGTAATGGGGGGATCGAATTGCTTTTGAGCAGTTTCGGTATGAGACCTGTTTCGATACAGGTAGACATGTTTCTGAAAACAACACCGCGAACCTGTATCGAAACACGAAGAGCCTGTTTCGATAGGACCAGTTACAGTAACCAACTTAGATCGAGCCCGTATCGAAACGAATGTACCTGTTTCAATACACCTTTGCCAGAAAATGCATTTTGAGCAGTTTTAAGTCCAAAATGCTAACTTAGATTGAGCCTAAATGCATGTAAATGATATATAAGCATGTTACATGAACTAAAACATTTGTATACTCCCCCTAACAACAAGCATAGATGCAAAAGGAGGCAAATCAACACAAGCATGATCATCAAATTATTCAAGCACATTTTTTGGTCATTTGGGACCTAAAAGGGTCAAGGAAGGCTGGTTAAACCTAACTCTCTCCTAAGGGTCCAAAAACGTTCTTTATCTAAAAGTTTGGTAAATATGTCCGTTAATTGGTTCAAGGTATCAACATATTCTATAACTACATCATTTTCAAGATATGATCTTTAATAAAATGATGTCTAATTTCTATATGTTTGGTTTTAGAGTGTTGGATGGGATTCTTAGTGAAACAAATAATGCTAGTATTGTCACACTTAAGGGGCATGGTATCTACTTGAACACTATAATCTAAGAGTTGTTGCTTCATCCAAAGAACTTGAGCACAACAACTCCCTAAGGATATATACTCCTCTTCGGTGGTAGATAAGGCTACGCTATTTTGTTTCTTAGAGAACCAAGATACGAGCATACTACCTAAGAATTGACATATTCCGGAGGTACTTTTCCTATCTATTTTGTATCCCCCATAATCCGCATTGGATAAAGCATGAAGGTCAAAGAAGGAATCCATAGGATACCAAAGACCTAAATTGGGTGTATCTCTAAGGTATCTAAAAATTCTCTTAATGTCAACTAGGTGTGATTCTCTAGAGCTAGCTTGAAACCTAGCACACAAGCAAACACTAAACATAATATCCGGTCTACTTGCGATAAGGTAAAGCAAAGAGCCAATCATAGATCTATAAAGCTTAGAATCGACACACTTACCTCCCTCATCTTTGTCAAGCTTTATTGATGAGCTCATTGGAGTGGCTTGAGGCTTTATGTTCTCCAAGCCAAACTTTTTGAGCATGTCCCTTATGTATTTTGCTTGATTGATGAAGGTGTCATCTTTCCTTTGCTTGATTTGGAGCCCCAAAAAAATAAGAGCTCTCCCATCATGCTCATCTCAAATTCACCTTGCATTAGCTTAGAAAATTATTGGCAATAAAATTAATTAGTTAGAACCAAAAATAATATCATCAACATATATTTGAACTACTAAGATGTCATTGCCATATCTTTTAATGAAAAATGTAGTATCCACCATACCTTTTTCAAAACCTTTTTGAATCAAAAAGTTTGAAAGACTTTCATACCAAGCTCTAGGAGCTTATTTTAAACCATAAAGAGCTTTAGTTAGTTTGAAAACATGATTTGGAAATTGTGAATCTTCAAAACCCGAAGGTTGTTCAACATACACTTTTTCATTTATAAAACCATTTAGAAAAGCACTTTTCACATCCATTTGAAAAAGTTTGAAATCATGATAGCATGAAAATGCAAGAAGCATCCTAATAGCTTCCATTCTAGCTATGGGTGCATATGTTTCATCAAAATCAATTCCCTCTTCTTGAGTGTAACCTTGAGCAACAAGGCTAGCCTATCAACTAATGTCCATACTCTACTTCTCTCAAATCGATTAAATTTCTCATGCATATCTAATATCCAAAAATCATCTTTTAACGCTTGTTTGATATTTTTAGGCTCTATGCATGAGAAGAATGCAACATGATTCATAAATTTGAGAGAAGATCTAGTAGTTACGCCCTTGGATGGATCTCCCAAGATTTCACCACCTTTGACATAGTTGAACTCCCTTGGGCATGTCACCTTCTTTTCCTCAAGAACCAAGTCCTTCAATGCTTCAAGAGGTGGATCTTGTGATTCCTCTTTTTTAGTTGGAATCTCATCCACCTTTGATGTTTGTCCTCCACCAATGGCTTCAATGATCCCTACATCATCATCATCACAAGATTCTTTCCTCGGAAGGAGGTTATCATCGAAAACAACATGTATAGACTCTTCAACAACCAAAGTTCTTTTATTAAATGCCTGGTAGACTTTAGAATTTAGGGAATAACCCAAAAATATTGCTTTATCACTTTTAGCATCAAATTTACCTAAGTTGTCTTTTCCATTGTTTAAAACAAAACATTTACAACCAAAAGGGTGGAAATAGATAATGTTAGGCCTTTTGGATTTCAAAATCTCATAAGGTGTTTTCTTTAAAATAGGCCTATCATTACTCTATTAATAATATAACAAGTTGTATTAGTGGCTTCCGCCCAAAAATACTTAGGTAAATTGTTTTCACAAAGCATGATCCTAACCATCTCTTCTAAAGTTCTATTTTCCCTCTCAACTACCCCATTTTGTTGAAGAGTGGGAGGAGCCGAAAAATTGTGGCTAATACCATTTTCATTACAAAAATCTTCAAATTCATATTTTGAAACTCAGTTCCATGATCACTTCTAATATGTGAGATTTTAAAATCAAGATCATTTTGGGTAATTTTTGTAAATGTGATAAAAATTTCTAAAGCCTCATCCTTAGTACTTAAGAATAGAACCCAAGTGTATCTAGAAAAGTCATGTACCAATACAAATGCATATGACTTACCACACAAGCTCATAGTTCTAATAGGCCCAAATAAATCCACGTGGATTAATTGTAACACCCTACTAGTTGAAACATCATTAATAGGTTTAAATGAGGTTCTCTTTTGTTTACCCTTAGCACAAGCATCACATATTTTATCTAATGAAATTTTTAGTTTGGGTAAACCTATAACTAGATTTTGGGAAACCAACTTTTCTAAACTTATGCTAGCATGCCCTAGTTTCCTATGCCACAACCATGCATCATTCTCATCATGTGCAACTAAACATGCATGAGATGAATATATGTCATCTAAATGCACCATATAAATGTTTCCTATGCGATGACCAATGAGCATTATTTTATTTGTTTTAATGGTCACAATTTTACACCCATTTTTATCAAAATGAACACCAAAACCTTTGTCACAAAGTTGACTAATGCTCAATATATTATGTTTAAGACCATTGACAAGTAATACATTTGCAATAAGAATGAATGAAAGATTGCCAATAGAGCCAATGCCCTCAATATGGCCTTTGGAGTTGTCACCGAAAGTTACCACTCCACCATGCTTTGGCTCGAGCTTTATGAATCTACTATTGTCTCCGATCATATGTCTTGAGCATCCACTATCAAGGTACCATGTGTTTTGACTTGATGCTTTGTCCTTGTAGCAATGCTCCCCCTACAAACAAAGATTAGTTCTTTGATTTTGGTACCCAAACCATTTTGGGTCCATAAGTGTTACCTCCTCAAAACTTGGTTCCTTAGGAATCCAAGATGAAATAGCAACAATATTATTAGAAGCTAAAAGTTCCTTAGGAATCCATACACTTCTTGTAACACCCCAAAATCCGGTCTAGTCAGAATTAGGTTCCGGAGATTAGAAATTTCACATCGATAAAGTCTAAACATAGTACCAGCTAGTTAATTATCGATATTAGACTCTAATTGAATAATTTTTCGGGTATTGGTCTTATCGGATCAGTTAAAAAGTCTTCTAGTGACCAAATTATAGCTATAAAAAAGTTACGTGGATAAAACCATAAAGTATTGAGAGTTGATGGACTAACCTTGCGATTAGCCCCTCTTGAATTATAAATTGTAACTACGTGGACAAAGGAAATTTGATTCCTTCATGGTAAGGAAAGCCAATCGACTATCTAGTGTTTTAAGTGCAAAAACAATTAAGAAATATAGAAAAAAGAGAGAAACTTACCGAGCTTTGAAAAGAAAACATCTCCATAGCTATCTTCATCTTCAACTAAGCAAGCACCTCCATTGGAGATAATTTTAAGCTTTGCTTTTTCTTTGTTCTATAGATATCGAATCATTGCTATCGGTTGGGTAAGCTATATTCCTCAATCGATTATTGGATTCCATGGATATATCAAGCTTAATCTTAAGTTATGGTTTTGACTATCCATGGATATCTCATCATTATCATCTATATTGAAATCGAATATCGATTTTGATGTTGTTATATTGATTTTGATATCGTAATATTTATCCTAACAATCTCCCTATTGATTTCCTAGCTCAAGAAGTTGATAAAGAACATCCATCCTCTTTAACCAAAGCTAGGAATAAGGGGATTGTTATCCGAGAGCCTTGAAAGCTTCAGATTGTCAAGGTGAGTGTAGACGGAGTCTCAGGATTAGGCGAAAAGCCTTCCCAAATCCATTATTGTTGTTTTCGATCATTTTACTCACATTGCTATTGCAGAAAGTTGTATCGGATAAGTAAACGGACACCTTGGTAAGTTCGTCATTGAGTATCAGACATAGTTATTGGTATTATTATTGAGCATTGTCATTGATATAGACATTGATATAGAAACATTGCAAAGAAATCATTGATTATTATTATTAACATTGAACCATGAAACATTGATTATGAGACATATTGGCTATTGATAATATTGAAAATCATTGGTCATTGAAATACTTATAGATTATTGAAATGGATATGAACATTGGAACCTTGGATTTGAATAGCATTGGATACAATTGGCATGCCATAGAATTCATGAGCTCAGTGTACGGGTGGACTATTGTCCTAAGGCTACGACCTATATTGATTTGGCGAGGCGGAGGGATGTGCATTGATGTTGGTCATATTGGTGAGGCGGAGGAACTAGACCATTCATTAACTTGGCGAGGCGTAGGAATTCGCGTATCCACTATCTTGAATCAATCCAAGGATTAATGATGAAAAGAATATGTTAAACATTGTATATTGTTGCATAACATTGACATTGATAAGCATGATATCATTTATATAGAAACTTGACATATTGTTGTTCATATTACTTACGACTACCTCACTAGGCATTGTATGCCTAACATGTCTCATCTCATGCATTTTCAGGTTGAAAGGATCGCGTGTCGGAGGATCAGATTGGCACAACAAGACAAGTCACTACAAGCCCTAAAGTAATGTGTTTTGATCTTAATAACTCCTAGGAAGGTGGCAAAGTAGTTGAAATAGTCATTTATGCATATTTTGTTATGTTTGTGATATGCATATGTTGTAATATGGTTAATGGCCCTAAATGGCCTTTTTGGTTGGCTTAAAATGGCTTAAAGATGCATATTTGGCTCATAAAGGTCAAAACGTGGTAAACGTATTCGTATGGTCATAAAACTTGGCATGATAGTAGTTTATACCATTGAAATGTTTCGTATGAAGTTTCATTGCATTTGAACATCGTTTGATAGGTCAAATTGATCAATTACCAGCAAAAAAATCTGTCATTACAAGTCAGATCCTATCGAAACGGTGACAACATTTCGATACGAGTAAGCATAATTGAGCTTGAGAAATAGGGTGTATCAGAACGGTTCATGGCTGTTTCGAAACATTTTGTCTCTGGAATCCTTCGTTTCGATACGAGTTTATAGCATATTGAAACGTGTCAAAGTCAAAGTCAAAGGAAGCCATCCCGTTTCGATACAAGGTATATCCGTATCGATACAGTCTAAAGGATAAGTCAACAAGGGTTGACCATCTTGCACCCGTTTTGAAACAGCCCTAGGGTGTTTCGATACAGGGTTAGTTAAGTTAGTTAAAGGCATATTAAACAGTTTACAAGGTGCACAGTTTAGTCATTGAATATGGAAGGATTAAATTGAATGAACTAATGGTCTCCAAATTGTATGAAAAATTTATAGGTATGTTAATAATATAGTGAATTTCAATATGGTAAAATCGATTGCACTGAAGGACCCCTAATTTGTTGAATTTATAGTTTAGTCCCTAAGATTTGTATTAGTTGCAATTTAGCCCCGATTGATTAATTATTGCTTCATATGGGTTAATTGGACTAAATTGTATTGAGGCATTGTGTTATTGTATGATATTGGTTTAAAGGTTAATATTAAAAATAAAAATTTTATTGCACTATCAACTGTATTGAACATTGATATCACCTTTCGATCCGGTTCTCGACCAGACTGGGAAGGGGGTGTTACATTTTTGGTATCAGAGCTAGAGTTTAGTTGATTCTAGGATTAAACCAAAGCTTGTTGCATT
Organism: Hibiscus tridactylites; assembly: GCA_958450335.1. Classification (NCBI taxonomy): domain Eukaryota; kingdom Viridiplantae; phylum Streptophyta; class Magnoliopsida; order Malvales; family Malvaceae; genus Hibiscus; species Hibiscus tridactylites. The sequence goes on from OY288266.1 coordinate 57,449,647, forward strand.
GTTATTGTGTTACTTTGCCACCTAGGGGTTATATATTGCGTACATTGTGACTTGTCGACTAATCCGATCATTCATATAGATATGTCTGAGACTAATGAAGCTCAAATAGACGAGCTTGCTACTGGCTCCTCAACGCATGTTGAGGAGATTAGAGGAGGAAATCCTCAAAACCCACCGCAACTGCATGGCCCTCCTGTTCGGGGTACTAAGCCTGCAGCACCTACCGCTCAGGTCGAGTGTTATAAGAACATGGCTGACATGTTCAAGCAGTTTATGACTGCTATGAGGACCGAACAGATCATGCAACCTATTGCCCTTGTTGTTTAATACACTCGAACACCTATCGACAAGCTTTCACAGTATCGAGCTTTTACATTCACTAGACAAGATGATGACAACCCTGAAGTTGTTGAGTATTGGTTGGACAACACCTTGTGAATTCTGAATAAGCAACTTTAGTGCTCGGATGAGCACAAACTTGAGTGTGCCATCACGTTGCTGGCTGACGAGGTACTTCATTGGTGGGAAACTACTATTTTGAAAGTTTCTGAAGACACTGTGACCTGGGAGTTATTCCTTAAAGAATTCCACAAGAAATACATCGGTGAATTCTACCTTGTTGAAAGACGAAGCACCTTAATTCACCTCAAACAGGGCGGACGACCGATCAAACAGTAAATTCACAACTTCTGCAAGTACTGTAGATACGGTGCTGAGTACATTAAGAAAGAGGAAGAAAAATGTCGAATGTTCATTGCAGTGCTTAATGATGAACTGCGCTATATGTTCACTACATTAGGCATTTCTGATTTCCATGACCTTGTGAATCGAGTTAAGGCAACCGAAGTTGCACAGAGAGCTCAACAAGCTGGTGGGTTTGGAAAGTCAGAGAAGAGGTTTAGGGATGATTCTCGACCTCCGAGATGGAACAAGAAAGGGAAATATCAAGGCCCCAAACAGAACATCTATCCACAGCCCTCCCATTCTGAAAACATTAAGAGACCTCAGTATGTGACTCAGTCTTTTGCCAAAGCAGCGTTTGTTGATAGTATTGGAGGTTCAAATCAAAGCAACCAACATCCATTATGCAATTATTTTCAGAATAGGCATCCATTGGGTCAATGCCGTAAGCAGACTGAAGCCTGTTACTATTGTGGTGAACATGGTCACTTTATTTGTGATTGCCCTTTGAATGCAACGAAATATGTTGTCACACCGACTAGTGCTGCTTCTCTTGCTCAATCCTTTCGAGGTAAAGGATCAAGGAAAGGATCGTTGGGAACTTTTGGTTGATCAAGTGGTCCAGGGAAACACTTTGGAAAATAAGATTCAAAAGCTCTTGCCCAAATGTATCATGTGAGGAGCAGAGAAGAAGAGGGTGAACCTGACGTCATTGCAGGTACCATCGAGTTATATTCACATTCCTTATATGCATTGATTACCCTGGTTCTACTCATTCTTTTATAAGTTCCATTGTAGTTAAGAAGTATAATATGTCTTCCGAACCAATAGCATCGAGAATTTCTGTAACCAATCACCTAGGAGATTGTGTACCGTAAGGGTTGTGTGTAAGAATTGTCCCTTAATGATCCAAGGGATTCCTTTTCCAGCCAATCTGTTGGCTTTACCGATCCATGAATTCAATGTCATCCTATGCTTAGATTGGCTTAGTGAGCATCAAGCATGGGTAGATTGTTGTAAGAGGAAATTATGTCTTCGGGGTCTAGGTAAGGAGAGTGTTGTATTGATGAACACAAGAAATCCATCATTGTACGCTTTGGCATTGGAGTCTAAAGTTGAGCCACAATTGCGAGACATTGACACCGTATGTGAATTCCCTGATGAACTTCTGGGATTGCCCCTAACCCGTGAAGTTGAGTTTGGCATTGAGGTGCAACCTGGGACTGCTCCAGTTTCCATTGCACCATACCGTATGGCAGCTGTGGAATTAAAAGAATTAAAGACTCAGATTCAAGACTTATTGAGCAAAGGTTTCATTCAACCGAGCTCTTCACCCTGGGGAACTCCGATTCTCTTTGTTAAGAAGAAAGATGGATCTATGGTCGGCTAAAGGATAAATATCCATCAAGAATAAATATCCATTGCCTAGAATAGGCGACTTGTTCAATCAGCTAAAGGATGCCTTTGTGTTTTCCAAGATCGATCTATGGTCGGGCTATTATCAAATGAGAGTCAAGGAGTGTGATGTACCAAAGAATGCCTTCCGTACAAGATATGGGCTCTAGGAATTCTTGGTGATGCCCTTTGGGTTGACCAATGCACCGACAACTTTTATGGATTTGATGAATCGGGTCTTTCGACCCTATCTTGATAAGTTTGTAGTGGTGTTTATAGACGACATATTAATCTATTCCAAGAATGAATAAGAGCACCGAGATCATCTTCGTATTGTGCTTCAGATCTTAAGAGAAAAGTAGTTGTACGCGAAATTCTCTAAGTATGAGTTTTTGGCTCACGGAAGTTGCCTTTCTGGAACATATCGTGTCAGCTTTGGGTATTCAAGTGGACCCAAAGAAAATCCAATCTATTCTAGATTGGCATCCACCGGAGAATATTGGAGAAGTCAGAAGCTTTCTTGGGCTTGCTGGCTATTATCGAAGATTTGTGAAAGGGTTTTCTATGATAGCTACTCCTTTAACTACGTTGTTGAGGAAAGAAGCTCCTTTTTTTGGACCGAGGCTTAGCAGCGGAGTTTCGATGAGTTGAAACAAGTATTGACCCATGTACATGTCCTAACTCAACCTGAGTCTGGAAAGGACTACACAGTTTATAGTGATGCATCGCATCTTAGGTTAGGATGTGTATTGATGCAAGACGGCAAAGTCATTGCTTATGCTTCGAGACAACTTAAGAGACACAAAATGAATTACCCCACCTACGACCTTGAATTGGCTGCAGTTGTCTTTGCATTGAAAATCTGGAGACACTACCTCTATGTAGAAAAATGATATCTCTTCACCGACCATAAAAGCCTTAAGTACCTATTGACTCAAAAGGAGTTGAATCTTCGGCAACGGAGGTGGATGGAACTCCTTAAAGATTACGATCTTGTCATTGATTATCATCTAGGCAAGGCTAACATTGTAGCTGATGCGCTCAGCCGTAAACCTTTGCCTGGTGTTGTCACCTCAATTTTAAATAATCCAAAAAATAGAAAGAAAAAAAACCCTTTCCCGTTTGAATAATAAAGGCCTACCTTTAAATTAAATAAAATACAACAAAAACCCCACTTTTAAAAGCCCATTTCTTTGAAGCACATTTCAAAAAAAAAAAAAATAAAGCCTATTTTAAAAAATACAAGCCCATCTTTTAAAAAGAAAATAAAAGAAAAAAATGTGTTTTTATTAATTAATAAAGGTGGAAAATAAATGTTGAAGGAAAAAAGGAAATAAAATGAAAACAAAAAATTAATAAATAGAAAAAATAGCAGCAAAAAATAAAAGGAAAAATAAAAGAAAAAAAGAGACCACACGCGCGGCCACGCGTTCGATCCAGCACACAAACCCTAGCCCAGCAAACCCTTCTGCCGAGCGTTCAAGGTGGCCAGCCGGCGTCTACCGGCCACGGCTGCCATCACCGTCGGTACCAGCTGGTCATCCTCACCGTCGCTGACCTAATGCCACCAACCCCGCTCGCCGCTGCCACATGTGCTCGCTGGAATCTGCAAAAAAACTGAGACATGAGGTCAAACCCTAGGCTCGAATCAAGGGGGAAATTCAGCTTCGACATTGAACCAAATTAGATAAGGATTGAGGGGTTTTACTGAGAATCAAGTTCTTGGTTTGATTTTGGCTCCAATTTGGGGATTAAACGCGAAAATATGCTTGAATTGCAAGCTCAAGTAGAGTATAAAAACCCCATCCTCTCCATTGTTCATCACACCATTTTCAAGAAAACACACTTGGAAAAAAAGCAAATAGACTTAGAAAAAAATGAAAAAAAATTCTCTAATTTTTTTTCAAGAGTTGCTGGAAATTTTGAGTTAAAGTTCAAGTTTGGAAGCAATTTTCCGGAGGCAATTAGGAGCATTTCAAGAAGTCCGAATTCGAGTTATTTGTTCGTCATTTCGGTAAAATTTCTATCTTTCCTTTCAATTTTTTTTGATTTCTTCATACTTGTTCTTGGTTGAATTTTTGTGTTTGTGTTTTTGTGGATTTTAGGTTGTGTTCTTGAGGTTGGAAAATCGTTTCACGATTCCGGTAACGTTTTTGTTTTAAATTTCCGTTTTAATTTTGGTTTGATCTTTAAAAAATTTGCATGCTTAAAAATGTTGTTAGGTTTGTTTTGATCTTTAGAAATGTAGAAACAATTTTTTAAAAGTGTTTAAATGAAAATGCAAGAATAAAATGAGTAAATTAATGTGGTTTAACTGAAAAAACTTAAAGTTAGGAATTTAATTAAAAAAAACAATAATGCATGGGTAGAAATAATAAAGGAGCTTGATTTCAAATAAAAAATATATAAAAAGTTTTTTTTTAATTTAGTTTTAATAATGGTAAATGGGTTAAATGGTTTTAAAAAAAGAAATAAGATGTTTTTTAGAAAAAAAAAAGAAATAAGTAATAAAAGTTTTTTTAAAAGAAAACAAAATAAAAAAGAGTTTTTAAATAAAGTTTAAGGTTTTAGGAGAAAAATAAATTTTGAAAAAGTTTAAAAGGAAATCTTCTAAAAATAATAAAGTTTGTTTTTTTAAAAAGAGTCATTAAAAAGAAAAAAGCTTAAAAAAGAAAAAATGAAAAAAAAAGTTTAAAAAAAGAGATTCTTTTCGAAAAGAAAAAAAACTATAAAAAGGATAAAAAAATATAAAAATAAAAACATAAAAAATGTCTTGGCTTTTAAAAAATTAAAAAGAAAAAAAGAAAGAAAGGATTTTCAAAAGAAATAATAAAAAGAAAAAAAATAAAGAAAAAAATAAGGTGTTTGCTTGTTTTTTAGAAATAAGTGAAAACTTAGGATTAGGGACTAAAGATTAAATAGAGACGTGTTTTTTTGAAAAATGTTCTTCACAAAAAATAAAATACACTTAAGCATGTTTAAAATTTAAATTAGGAATAAAAGACTTAGACGTTTTTTAGGGTTTTTAAATAATCGAATTTAGAATATGAATAAAATGATCAACGCACTAAATTTTCATGTTGTTTGAAAAAGTGAAAATAATTTAATGCCGTGTCTTATCAAACGGGAATGAGGAGTTAGCGCCAGAAATGTTGGTGGTGATTAAAGTTCATCTCTTGGGCGATAAGGCTGTTAAAATAGACTAATATTCATTAAACAGACAAATAAAATTGAACATTTGTGAACTTGCAAATTCCAGTTTTGAAAACGATTTTAAAACCAATTAGGTACCAAATTTGGGTGTTGTGGGGTGCTAACCCTTCCCCACGCGTAACCGACCCCCAAACCTACTTTTTGATTTTTTCGCAGACCAAACCCGTTGTTTTATTAAAACAAAACGTTTTACTAAAATAACCCTGATTTAAAAGTGATCCAATCACACTTTTTCAAAAAAGATTGGTGGCGACTCCGTATTTTTTTAAAAAAGTTTTTACCAAAAAGTTGAAGACCTCCCTAAAAAGGTGGTTGCGACACTTGGTAAGCATTGACAATAAAATTTGGAGTTATATGTATTATGCAGTACATTAACTCATCGTAACATTGTTATATTGTAGCCCCTCGAGCAATTAACGTACACTTCTGACTTTGGAAGCATCGTTTTCTTGTAGCTGAACTTCAAGTTCAGTCTACCATCGTTTCGCGAATAAAGGATTTGCAAGAGCAAGATCTTGAGCTTCAATCCATTGTCGCTAAGCTATCGGACAACCCCAACTTCAAAATTAATTCCGAAGGACTCTTGTGTTTTCATGACCGAGTCTGTGTGCCTAATGATGAATCTCTTCGCACCGATATTCTTTCTAAAGCTTATTCGAGTTCTTTTTCTGTTCACCCTGGGTCTGTAAAGATGTACAAGGACCTGCAGGAACTCTATTGGTGGTCGGACATGAAGCAAGCCATAGTTGATTTCATTTCTAAATGCCTCACGTGCCAACGTGTTAAGGCAAAACATTGTGCTCCTATGGGATTATTGCAGCCTATTGATCCACCGAAATGGAAGTGGGAAAAGATCACTATGGATTTTGTTAGTGGTTTACCGTTAACTCCCGCAAAGCATGATTCCATATAGGTCATTGTAGATCGTTTCACGAAGTCAGCTTATTTTATACCGGTTAGAATGGACTACAGTCTCCCTAAACTAGTTGATTTATATATCAAGGAAGTAATCCGACTCCACAGAGTACCTAAGTCTATTATCTCCGGTCGAGATCCTCGATCTGCATCTCGGTTTTGGAGAACCTTACAAGGAGCTCTGGGCACCATAATTAATCTTAGCACATCCTTTCACCCTCAATCTGAGGGCCATTTAGAAAGGGTAATCTAAGTAAATCATCGAAAAATGTGTCCATTGAAATTTTAGAAACTTGCATTGTTATTGAACCTTTCTATCCAGATCTTGGAAGACATGCTTCGAGCATGCATTATTGATTTTGGTGGAACTTGGGAGAAATCTCTACCCCTTGTTGAATTTGCCTACAATAATAGTTACCAAGTATCAATCCAAATGGCCCCGTATGAAGCATTGTATGGTAGGCGATGTAGAACTCCATTGTGTTGGTTGGAACTTGGAGAGGGAAAGATGTTAGGCCATGGCTTGCTTCGAGTGACTGAAAAGCGGGTCACCATTATCCATGATCGTTTAAAGGTTGCCTTTGATCGACAAAAGGCTTATGCTGATCTTAAGAAAAGAGATATCGAGTATGAGGTTGGAGAAAAATCATTCCTCAAGGTATCAATCACCGTGGAAGAAGGTTTTAAGGTTTGGCAAGAAGGGAAAATTGAGTCCCCGATTCATTAGACCCTTTGAAGTCATTGAAAGAGTAGGCCCCTGTTGGGTCACGTTGGCACGCCCCGTGGCGCAGCCAAAAAATTAATCCGACGTAATCCAGCCAGGATCCATGTACATGAACGAATCCAGGGTGAAAAGATGAAGAGTTACCTTTTAAAACTCTGGAAACTGGAAAACCGACGGTATGTCGGAATAGCCACGTAAAGTAAAACTGGAATCGTCATAGGTTCGCAATGACCTCTACGGAGTCCACCTAAACAAAACGAACAAAGTTTCTGCCTCCCTAAAACTTAGGGATAAATTTCGACAGGTTTGAACACCTTCTAGGGAGAAGTCGAAATCCCTCCAGGGATTCCTGAGGGAGTCTGAAATCGACCAGGGGTTCTACCGGGACTTGGATTCGAACTAAGAAATCACCAGGAATTTTCCATGGGGCAAGAGGAACACTAGAAAAATATCGAACAGCTTCTCAGAAGAAATCTGGGACTTGTCGAAAATTCCAGAGGGGAATTCCCAGGGATATGTCGAAATTTGCGAGGAATTGGGATGATTTGGTTGCTAGCCCTTCTCCCTTTAAATAGTATTCAGAGACTTAATTCTAGTTGAATTCCTTAAATCCAAGTTCAACCAAAATTCATAGAATCTAATTCTACTTGAAATTGGTTTATATTGAATATACATTATATTTAATAATATTAAATGAAATATATATTTAGTTATGTAGAATCTTATTCTACATAAAACATGGATTTAAATATACATTATATTTAATCCAAATATATATATTTTTATTATATAAAATCTCATTCTATCTTTACTTGGGTTTAAATATATTTAAATATATAAATTTAATTATGTGGAATCTAATTCTACATAAACTTGGAATTAAATATACATTATATAAATTCCAAATATATATTATTTTATAATATTTAAGTCTCTAAATATTTTCCATACTCTAAATAATATCTGATAAATACAATATTTATCCAATATTATTCCCATTTAAGGGAGTTGTCGTTTTCCTCTATCCCGTAGGGGATTTTCGGCAATTTCCCTAAAATAGGGAGTATGGTTTCCTATTTTTTTGTTCGTTTCATTCGAAGGGTGTGACCCTTTTAGGTTCATGCAACGTTAGCAGCAAAATTAGAACTGTTCTAATTTTATAAACAATGAGTGGCCTCTAGCAATACATCATTGCTACCTAAGTTGCATGAAGTCATGGTTTGACTTTCCTAATTCCTTAATAAACTTCCTTTATGTATTTCATCCTTTTTTCCTTTATATCTTAGATGAACACAAGTCATGGGTTAGTCACACTTGCGTTGTCCATCTAGTGTTTCTTGATGTCTTGAGTAGATTATGATAAACGAATCTCTATGATATCTCATATCATAATATTCGAGCATGACCATGCATTTTCTAATCTAACTCAATCAAGTGGCCGAAAATATTTCTCCCATTATGTAGGAGGGACAAATCCTTTCTTGATCAACTATATTTCACTACATAGGTCATCACGTATCAAATCATTAGTCTTTATAATGTAGTCAGTTACGACACACGTTTGACTATGTCAAAATATGTAAATCTTTATGTTGAAATCATGTTGATCTTAAGTCTGAGGATTAAACATATGTTTATCGTGAGAAATGTTGTGACTGTCACATAATTACCCAAGAAACATGCTCATAGCGGGTCAATCCAGTATGTTGTTCTCTAACAAATACTTATGCGTTGATTTTGACATCTCTATGTCAATAACAACACTTGTTATCAATCAATCACATATTAGTCTTTATATATTATCACTGTCCATACCTGTAATAATATTAGACTAAGGATTCTATTTAACAATAATCGTATTATTGTATGGACATTATTATCCAATGGTTAGTTTGATGCACATAAACATACCAAATGATAATAACGGCAAAGCCATTACTTGATAAATCTAGTAAAATAGTATGTCTATTCAATCATCATATGATTGGTCTTTGGGCATACTCCAACAATCTCTCACTAGCACTAAGATCAATCATTCTCGTATCTAATACGATATGGCTTAGTGTAACTGACATGCTTATGCTGTGTCAAAAGCTTTGTCAGAGAGTTGACAAAGTTATCAACTTTGTGCGTATGTTGCATACTTTCACATCTCCAAGATGTAAGCACTTTAGAATATGTTTGGATTTATTGATGAGATCCGGGTTTTATTTGCTTACGCAAAGGTTCCATCATAACAGAGTTATGTAGCATCTAATATGCTGGGAACAACCCTTAGTTCAGAAGTGAACCTTTAGATCCAAACATCCTTCTTTATTGCTATGTCGACTGTAATACATTAAGCCTATGTTGTAGAGTTGGATATTGTCTCATGTTGCTAACTCGCAGTATCTTTTATTAATGCGAAACATATTGTGATCTTTAGTTCCTTTTGATGAGTATGTCATCTACATACAATACTTAGGAAAGTAACAATGCTCCCACTAGCTCTTTTGAAAAAAAGACTCCCCTTTGTTTCTAGATAAACCAAACCTTTTGATTGTATCTTCTGAAACGAATATCCCAACTTCGAGAAGCTTGCCTTAGTCTACGGATAGACCTTTGTAGCTTACATACCTTCCAAGTGTTTACTGGAGTGACAAAACCTTCTGGATGTGTCATGTACACATCTGTTTCAAGTTTTCCCTTAGGAAAGTGGTTTTGACATTCCTTTATTGGATTCCATAATCATCATATGTAACTACTTGCAAGTGAGATTAAGATGGATTAAACATAGCTACAAGGAAGATGCTTTATCATAGTCTATACTATGAAGTTTGTCGAAAACTTTTAGCGACGAATCATCCTTTGTATGTTTTATCATACATGTCGGTTTTTCCTTTTTGAAAAACTCATCCATACCTCTTAGGCTTTACCCTTTTAGGTAACCAAAGTCTATACTTGGTTTTAGACATGGATTCCATCTCATATCTCATGGCTCTTAGCCATTTCTCGAATTTTGGGCTGACCATTACTTTCTGATAAGACCTAGTCTTTATCTTGATCCGAAAAGAATAGTGTTTCCATGTACAGATGGTGAGAAATCCATATTTCTCAAGTATATGGTATTCTCTTAAGGATCAACACAATGGTTGTGTTTTGTTCCAATGTTCCTTGATCATTTGTGGAACATTCTCAATCTTTGGTTCATAAATTTGTTGTCTAAAATTTATTCACATTCCAAATTCCATTTTTTCCTTTTGTGAGAGGTAATCATTTTCGAGAGAAACTCTCGTTTGAGCAACAAACATTTTTTTCTCGTTGAAAAAATGAAATCTCTTACTGATAAGTATTCTCTTTCGAGATAAACTATCGTTTGAGCAACAAATATTTTGTTCTCGTTAAAGTTGAAGAAATAATATCCCTTTGTGAGAATTAATCTCTTTCAAGATAAACTCTCGTTTGAGAAACAAACGCTTTGTTCTCGTTAGGATAAACAACAAATGAAGTTTTTAAGGTTCGAACTTTGTAAACATTTTAACACGTAAGTAACCTTAAAACTTCAAAGGTATTCTAGAACAACTCTTAGTCCATATCTTATATGACGTTTCGAAAAAAAAACACGATTAAGTATGAGAGTTGTTTTTCTAGTGTGTAAAGAAGTCGAAAATGACTTGTTCTGAATCAAAACATTGTCTAACATATTTGATTCTCTTTCAAAGACTTTTCATTCCACTTGTGGGATTTAATCCCATATTCTTTGAAAGTTCATCAAACTTTAAATATTCTTGAATTTGATCTCATCAAATTACCTTAATACTTTTTATGAGTTTGAGATTAGTCATTTGTTTTATTAATCTTATAAATATTATTGATTTGATTAGTTTAAAGATCATTGTTTCGTTGTGCCATAAGAGATTAAAAGAATAACATTTATTTAAATAATCTCAAAATTAAAATATCTTGTCCTTACAAGATAACTAAAACTTAGGCACAAAATAATAATCTTTAAAACAAAAACAAATATATTTAAGCAAAAACACATGTCCTAATGGATGATGTAGCAAATCTTGCTTTATTTCCATTCGCAGGCCCATGTCTATTCTGACGTCTTCTCTTTAGAAGCTTCTGAGGTCGATGCCTCACTCGTTTTTGCTTTCTTGACTTCTTGTAGGTGTGTGGGGCAGTTTCTCTTCCAATGTATGGTCTTGCCGCAATGGAAACATTTTTCATCCTTCTTGATTCCCTTCTTAGGTTTCAATGCCTCCTTTCCATCGGTTTTGGTCTTATCATCACCTTTAAACTTTGCTGCCGATTTACCTTTCTTCTTGCCCTTGTGGACCATCAGAACAGGTTTAGGTCCTACCTTCTTCAGGTTGATTTCAGCAGTTCTCAACATGCCGAGCAACTGGGGCAGCGTCTTGTTAATTTCATTCATATTGAAATTAAGGAAGAACTGATTGAAATTATCCAGCAACGATTGCAGGATGACATTAACGTTTGGATGTAGCCCATCATTTTGATGACGTGAGCTCATACGGGAGATCCCTCCCTCATCTTACATTGAAACAGAGCTTTAGAGGTCTCGTACCTCTCTTGACGAGCTTGCCATTCATAAATCTCCTTGAGATTTTGAATCATATCATAAGCTACCACGTCCTCATGTTGCTTCTGAAGCTCAAGGGTCATGGAGGCAAGCATAAGACAACCGACATCCAGCATGTCGTCCATGTGTTTCTTAAACTTGTCTTTGTCAGCTCTGGAAGCAGTGGCAATCGGTTCATCAGGAACAAGTTCTTCAATGACATATTCCTTATTTTCCTGTTTGAGAACAATTCTCAAATTGCGGAACCAGTCAAGGAAGTTTATGCCATTAAGCTTATCCTTCTCAAGGATAGATCGCAAAGATAGAGTATTATTTGCCATTATTTGCCATTAGTTCTACAAACGTTTTTCCGAAATTAAAACTAGAGGGTTTTTAATTTTGAACAAAATAGTGGGAGTAAATTTATAGTAAAGACCTATCTATAAATTTTAAAATTTAGTAAAACTTATGTAGCACATTTTCTTTGTTGTAGAATTAATGGCAAATAATACTCTATCTCTGCGATCTATCCTTGAGAAGGATAAGTTCAATGGCATAAACTTCCTTGACTGGTTCCGCAATTTGAGAATTGTTCTCAAACAGGAAAAGAAGGAATATGTCATTGAAGAACCTGTTCCTGATGAACCGGTTGCCACTGCTTCCAGAGCTGACAAAGACAAGTTTAAGAAACACATGGACAACATGCTGGATGTCGGTTGTCTTATGCTTGCCTCCATGACCCCTGAGCTTCAGAAGCAACATGAGGACATGGTAGCTTATGATATGATTCAAAATCTCAAGGAGATTTATGAAGGGCAAGCTCGTCAAGAGAGGTACGAGACCTCTAAAGCTCTGTTTCAATGCAAGATGAGTGAGGGATCTCCCGTAGGAGCTCACGTCATCAAAATGATGGGCCAAATCCAAACGTTGGAGAAGCCTGGCTTTTCACTAAAAGACGAATTAGCTATTGATGTCATCCTGCAATCGTTGCCGAATAGTTTCAATCAGTTCGTCCTTAATTTCAATATGAATGAAATTACAAGATGCTACCACACTTTCTCGGCATGTTGAGAACTGTTGAAATCAACCTGAAGAAGGTAGGACCTAAACATGTTCTGATGGTCCGCAAGGGCAAGAAGAAAGGTAAATCGACAACAAAGTCTAAAGGTGATGGTAAGACCAAAACCGATGGAAAGAAGACATTGAAACCTAAGAAGGGAATCAAGAAGGATGGAAAATGTTTCCATTGCGGCAAGACCAGAAATTGGAAGAGAAACTGCCCCACACACCTACAAGAAGTCAAGAAAGAAAAAACGATGAGGCATCAACCTCAGAGGCTTCTAAAGAGAAGGCATCAGAATAGACATGGACCTGCGAATGGAAATAAAGAAAGAGTTGCTACATCATCCATTAGGACATGTGTTTTTGCTTAAATAGATTTGTTTTAGTTTTAAGATTATTATTTTGTGCCTAAGTTTTAGTTATCTTGTAAGGACAAAATATTTTAATTTTGAGATTATTTGAATAAATGTTATTCTTTTAATCTCTTATGGCACAACGAATCAATGATCTTTAAACTAATCAAATTAATAATATTTATGAGATAAATAAAACAAATGACTAATCTCAAACTCATAAAAAGTATTAAGGTAATTTGATGAGATCAAATTCAATAATATTTAAAGTTTGATGAACTTTCAAAGAATATGGGATTGTCCCATAATTAAATCCCACAAGTGGAACGAAAGGTCTTTGAAAGAGAATCAAATATGTTAGATATGTTTTGATTCAGAACAAGTCATTTTCGACTTCTTTATACACTAGAAAAACAACTCTCATACTTAATCGTGTTTTTTTCGAAACGTCATATAAGATATGGACTAAGAATTGTTCTAGAATACCTTTGAAGTTTTAAGGTTACTTACATGTTAAAATGTTTACAAAGTTCGAACCTTAAAAACTTCATTTGTTGTTTATCCTAACGAGAACAAAGCGTTTGTTTCTCAAACGAGAGTTTATCTTGAAAGAGATTAATTCTCACAAAGGGATATTATTTCTTCAACTTTAACGAGAACAAAATATTTGTTGCTCAAACGATAGTTTATCTCGAAAGTGAATACTTATCACTAAGGGATTTCATTTTTCAACGAGAACAAAATGTTAGTTGCTCAAACGAGAGTTTCTCTCAAAAGAGATTACCTCTCACAAAAGGAAAAAATGGAATTTGGAATGTGAAGAAATTTTAGACAAAAAATTTATGAACCAAAGATTGAGAATGTTCCACAAATGATCAATGAACATTGGAACAAAACACAACCATTGTGTTGATCCTTAAGAGAATACCATATACTTGAGAAATATGGATTTCTCACTATCCGTACATGGAAACACTCTTCTTTTCGGATCAAGATAAAGACTAGGTCTTATCAGAAAGCAACGGTGAGCCCAAAATTTGAGAAATGGCTAAGAGCCATGAGATATGAGATGGAATTCATGTCTAAAACCAAGTATAGACTTTGGTTACCTAAAAGGGTAAAACCTAAGAGGTATGGATGAGTTTTTCAAAAAGAAAAAACTGACATTTATGATAAAACATACAAAGGATGATTCGTCGCTAAAAGTTTTCGACAAACTTCATAGTATAGACTATGATAAAGCATCTTCCTTGTAGCTATGTTTAATCCATCTTAATCTCACTTGCAAGTAGTTACATACGATTATTATGAAATCAAATAAAGGAATGTCAAAACATCTTTCCTAAGGGAAAACTGGAAACAGATGTGTACATGACACATCCAGAAGGTTTTGTCACTCCAGTAAACACTTGGAAGGTATATAAGCTACAAAGTCTATCTGTAGACTAAGGCAAGCTTCTCGAAGTTGGGATATTCGTTTCAGAAGATACAATCAAAAGGTTTGGTTTATCTAGAAACAAAGGGGAGTAATGTTTTCGAAAGAGCTAGTGGGAGCATTGTTACTTTCCTAAGTATTGTATGTAGATGACATACTCATCAAAAAGGAACTAAAGATCGCAATTCATTTTGCATTACTAAAAGATACTGCGAGTTAGGAACATGAGACAATATCTAACTCTACAACATAGGCTGAATGTATTACAATCGACATAGCAATAAAGAAGGATGTTTGGATCTAAAGGGTTCACTTCTGAACTAAGGGTTGTTCCCAGCATATTAGATGCTACATAACTCTGTTATGATGGAACCTTTGCGTAAGCAAATAAAACCAGATCTAAGCAATAAATCCAAACATATTCTAAAGTGCTTACATCTTGGAGATGTGAAAATATGCAACATACGCACAAAGTTGATAACTTTGTCAACTCCCTGACAAAGCTTTTGACACAACATAAGCATGTCAGTTACACTAAGCCATATCATATTAGATACGAGAACGATTGGTCTTAGTGTTAGTGGGAGATTGTTGGAGTATGCCCAAAGACCAATCATATGATGATTGAATAGACATACTATTTTACTAGATTTATCAAGTAATGGCATTGTCGTTATTATCATTGGGTATATTTTTGTGCATCAAACTAACCATTGGATAATAATGTCCATACAATAATACGATTATTGTTAATTAGGATCCTTAGTCGAATATTATTACTGGTATGGACAGTGATAATATATAAAGACTAATATGTGGTTGATTGATAACAAGTGTCGTCATTGACATAGAGATGTCAAAATCAACACATAAGTATTTGTTAGAGAACAACATACTGGATTGACCCGTTATGAGCATGTTTCTTGGGTAATTATGTGACAGTCACAACATTGCTCATGATAAACATATGTATAATCCTCAGACTTGAGATCAACATGATTTCAACATAAAGATTTACGTATTTTGACATAGTCAAATGTGTGTCGTAACTGACTACATTATAAAGACTGATGATTGGATACGTGATGACCTATGTAGTGAAATATGGTTGATCAAGAAAGGATTTGTCCCTCCTACATAATGGGAGAAATATCTTCTGCCACTTGATTGAGTGAGATTAGAAAATGCATGGCCATGCTCGAATATTATGATATGAGATATCATAGAGATTCGTTTATCATAATCTACTCAAGACATCAAGAAACACTAGATGGACAACCTAGTGTGACTAACCCATGACTTGTGTTCATCTAAGATATAAATGACAAAAGGATTAAATACATAAAGAAAGTTTATTCAGGAATTAGGAAAGTCAAACCATGACTTCATGCAACTTAGGTAGCAATGATGTATTGCTATAGATGCCACTCATTGTTTGTAAAATTAGAACAGTTCTAATTTTGCTGCTAACGTTGCATGAACCTACAAGGGTCACACCCTTCGAATGAAGCGAACAAAAAAAGGAATCCATACTCCCTATTTTAGGGAGGTTTCCGAAAATCCCCTATGGGATAGGGGAAATCGGCAACTCCCTTAAATGTGAATAATATTGGATAAATATTGTATTTATCAAATATTATTTAGAGTATGGAAAATATTTAGAGACTTAAATATTATAGAATAAGATTCTAGAAATTTAAATATATATTTAGAATTTATATAATGTATATTTAATTCCAAGTTTATGTAGAATTAGATTCCACATAATTAAAAATATATATTTAAATCCAAGTAAAGATAGAATGAGATTCTATATAATAAATATATATATATGGATTAAATATATATATTTGGATTAAATATTTAAGGAATTCAACTAGAATTAAGTCTCTGAATACTATTTAAAGGGACAAGGGCTAGCAACCAAATCATCCCAATTCCTCCTTGCAAATTTCGACATATCCCTGGGAATTCCCCTCTGGAATTTTCGACAAGTCCCAGATTTCTTCTGAGAAACTGTTCGATATTTTTCTAGTGTTCCTCTTGCCCCCTAGGAAATTCCTGGCAATTTCCTAGTTCGAATCCAAGTCCCAGTAGAACCCCTGGTCGATTTCAGACTCCCTCAGAAATCCCTTGAGGGATTTCGACTTCTCCCTAGAAGGTGTTCAAACCTGTCAAAATTTATCCCTAAGTGTTAGGGAGGCGGAAATTTTGTTCGGGTGGAGTCTGTAGAGGTCGTTGCGAACCTGTGACGATTCCGGTTTTACTTGATGTGGTTATTCTGACATAGCGTCGGTTTTCCAGTTTCCAGAGTTTTAAAAGGTAACTCTTCATCTTTTCACACTGGATTCGTTCATGTACATGGATCCTGGCTGGATTACGTCGAATTAATTTTTCCGTTGCGCCACGAGGTGTGCCGACGTGACCCAACAATTGGTATCATTATTGAGCATTGTCATTGATATAGACATTGATATAGAAACATTGCAAATAAATCATTGATTATTGTTATTAACATTGAACCATGAAACATTGATTATGAGACATATTGGCTATTGATAATATTAAAAATCATTGGTCATTGGAATACTTATTGATTATTGAAATTGATATGAACATTGGAACCTTGGATTTGAATAGACATTGGATACAATTGGCATGCCATAGAATTCACGAGCTTAGTGTACGGGTGGACTATGGTCCTAAGGCTACGGCCTATATTGATTTGGCGAGGCGGAGGGATGTGTATTGATGTTGGTCATATTGGTGAGGCGGAGGGACTAGACCATTCATTGACTTGGTGAGGCGTAGGAATTCGAGTATCCACACTCTTGATTAAATCCAAGGATTAATGATGAAAAGAATATGTTAAACATTGTATATTGTTGCATAGCAATGACATTGATAAGCATGAGATCATTTATATAGAAACTTGACATATTGTTGTTCATATTACTTATGACTACCTCACTAGGCATTGTATGCCTAACGTGTCTCATCTCATGCATTTTCAGGTTGAAAAGGTCGTGTAACACCCCCTTCCCGGTCTGGTCGAGAACCGGGTCGGAAGGTGATATGACTGATATCGATGTTCTATACAGTAGACAGTGCGACAAAATTTATTTTTAATATAACCCTTTAAAACAATATCATACGATAACACAATGCCTCAACACATTTTTGTCCAATTAATCCATACGAAGCAATAATTAATCGATTGGAGCTAAATTGCAATTAGTACAAGTTGTATGGACTAAATTGTAAATCCAACAATTAGAGATCCTTCAATGCAATCTACTTTACAAGATTGAAATTCACTACATTATTAATATACCTGTAAAATTCATACAATTTGAAGACCTTTAGCTCATTCAATTTAATCTTTCAAAATTCAGTGACTAAATTGTGAACCTTACAAACTGTTTAATATGCCTTTAACTAACTTAACTGACCCTGTATCGAAACACCCTAGGGTTGTTTCGAAATGGGTGAACGATGGTCAACCCTTGTTGACCTTACCCTTCAGACTGTATCGATACGGGCATGCCCTGTATCGAAATGGGTTGACTTCCTTTGACTTTGACCCGTTTAGATACGCTATAAACTTGTATCGAAAAGAAGGATTCTAGTGACAAAATGTTTGGAAAGGCCATGAACTGTTCCGATACGCCCTAATCCTTAGGCTCAATTATGTCTACCCATATCAAAATGCAATCACTCGTTTCGATACGGCATGACCTGTAATGACAGATTTTTGTTGGTATTTATTCAATTTGACCAACTGTACGATGTCCAAATGCAACAAAATTTCACACACAACATTTCAATGGTATAAACTACTAGCATGTCAAGTTTCATGATCATACGAATATGTTTACTATGTTTTGACCTTTAGGAGCCAAGTATGTACTTTTAAGCCATTTTAAGCCAACCCAAAAGGCCATTTAGGGCTATTAACCATATTACAACATATGCATATCACAACCATAACAAAATGAGCATAAATGACTATTTCAACTACTTTGCCACACCTTCCTAGGAGTTCTTGAGATCAAAACACATTACTTTAGGGCTTTTAGTAACTTGTTTTGCTTAGCCAATCCGATCCTCCGACACACGATCCTTTCAACCTGAAAATGTATGAGACGAGACACGTTAGGCATACAATGCCTAGTGAGGTAGTCATATGCAATATGAACAATTGTATGCCAAGTATCAATATATATGATCTCATGCTTATCAATGTCAATGCTATGCAACAATATACAATGTTCAACATATTCTTTTCATCATCAATCCCTAGATTGAATCCAGATAGTGGATACACGAATTCTTACGCCTCGCCAAGTCAATGAATGGTCTAATCCCTCTGCCTCGCCAATATGACCAATATCAATACACATCCCTCCGCCTCGCCAAATCAATAAAGGTCGTAGCCTTAGGACCATAGCCCACTCATACACTGAGCTCATGAATTCTATGGCATGTCAATTGTATCCAACGTCTATTCAAATCCAAGGTTCTGATGTTCATATCCATTTCAATAATCAATGAGTATTCCAATGACCAATGATTTTCAATATTATCAATAGTCAATATGTCTCATAATCAATGCTTCATGGTTCAATGTTAATAACAATAATCAATGATTTCTTTGCAATGTTTCTATAACAATGTCTATAACAATGACAATGCTCAATGGCGACACCAATAACTATGTCTGATACTCAATGACAAACTTACCGACACTTACCAAGGTGTCCGTTTAATTATCCGATGCAACTTTTTCCATTAGCAATGTGAGTAAAATGATCGAAGACAACATTAATGGACTTGGGAAGGCTTTTTGCCTAATCTCAGGACTCCGACTACACTCACCTTGACAATCCGAAGCTTTTAAGGCTCTCGGATAACAATCCCCTTGTTCATAGCTTTGGATGGAGACAATGGATGCTCTTTAACAACTTCTTGAGCTAGGAAATCAATAGGGAGATTGTTAGAATTGATATTTCGATATCAAAATCAATATATCAATATCAAAATCGATAACCGAACTCAAAATAGATGAAAACGATGAGATATCCATGGATGGTCAAAACCCTAGCTTGAGATTAAGCTTGTTATATCCATGGAATTCAATAACCGATTGAAAAATATAGCTTACCCGATTTATAGCAACAATTTGATATCAATAAAACGAAGAAAAAGTGAAGCTCAAAACTTCTCCAATGGAGGTGCTTGCTTAGATAGGAGATGATGAAGATGAAGAGATGGGGAGGTGCTTGCTTAACTTATAATCGAGTAAGTTCTTTCCCAATAATCGATTGAGGAATATAGCTTACCCGACCGGTAGCAATGATTCGATATCTATAGAACGAAGAAAAAGCAAAGCTTAAAATTATCTCCAATGGAGGTGCTTGCTTAGTTGAAGATGAAGATAGCTATGGAGATGTTTTCTTTTCAAAGCTCGGTAAGTTTCTCCCATTTTCCTAGATTTCTTAATTGTTTTTGCACTTAAAACACTAGATAGCCGTTTGGCTTTCCTTACCATGAATTGAAGAGGGGCTAATCGCAAGGATAGTCCCTCAACTCTCAATACTTTATGGTTTTATCCACTTAACTTTCTGATAGCTGTAATTTGGTCACTATAAGACTTTTTAACTGATCTGATAAGGCCAATACCCGATAAATTATTCAATTAAAGTCCAATATCGAAAATTAACTAACCGGTACTATGTTTAGACTTTATCGATGTTAAATTTCCAATCTCCGAAACCCAATTCCGACTAGACCAGATTTTGGGGTGTTACAACTCTCCCCACCTTAAGAAAAATTTGTCCTCGAATTTTTACCTGAACCGAAGAGATGTGGATATTATTGTTTCATGGTCTCTTCAGGTTCCCAAGTGGCTTCCTCAACGGTGTGGTTCCTCTAGAGCACCTTAACTAGCGGTACAATTTTGTTGTGAAGCCTCTTGACTTCTCTTGCTAGAATTTGAACCGGTTCCTCCTTGTAGGATAGATTTGGTTAAAGTTCTACAGACTCAGTTTCCACAATATGCGAAGGATCAGAACAATACTTCTAAAGTATTGATACATGAAAAACATCGTGGATCTTACTCAATTATGAGAGTAACAATAGTCGATATGCCACGGGGCCAACTCTTTCAATGACTTCAAAGGGTCCAATGAATCGGGGACTAAATTTTCCCTTCTTGCCAAACCATAAAACCTTCTTCCACGGTGATACTTTAAGGAAGACTTTTTCTCCAACTTCATACTCGACATCTCTTCTCTTAAGATCAGTATAAGCCTTTTGTCGATCAAAGGCAACCTTTAAACGATCATGGATAATGGTGACCCGCTCTTCAGTCTATCGAAGCAAGTCAGGGCCTAACATATTACCCTCGCCAAGCTCCAACCAACACAATGGAGTTATACATCGTCTACCATACAATGCTTCATACGGGGTCATTTGGATTGATGCTTGGTAACTACTATTGTAGGCAAATCCAACAAGGGGTAGAGATTTCTCCCAAGTTCCACCCAAGTCAATAATGCATGCACGAAGCATGTCTTCCAAGATCTTTATAGAAAGGTTCAGTAACAAAGCAAGTTTCTAAGATTTCAATGGACAGATTTTTCAATGATTTACCTGGATTACCCTTTCTAACTGGCCGTTAGATTGAGGGTGAAAGGTTGTGCTAAGATTAACTATGGTTCCCAGAGCTCCTTGTAAGGTTCTCTAAAACCGAGATGCAAATCGAGGATCTCGATCGGAGATAATAGACTTAGGTACTCTATGGAGTCAGATTACTTCTTTGATATACAAGTCAACTAGTTTAGGGAGATCGTAGTCCATTCTGACTGGTATAAAATGAGCTGACTTTGTGAAACGGTCTACAATGACCCATATGGCATCATTCTTTGTAGATGTTAACGGTAAACCACTAACAAAATCCATATTGATCTTTTCTTACTTCCATTTTGGTGGATCAATAGGCTACAAAGCACAATGTTCTGCCTTAACACGTTTGCACGTGAGACATTTAGAAATGAAATCAACTATGGTCTGCTTCATGCCTGGCCACCAATAGAGTTCCTGCAGGTCTTTGTACATCTTTACAGACTTGGGGTGAACAGAAAAAGAACTCGAATGAGCTTCAGAAAGAATATTGGTGCAAAGAGATTCATCATTAGGCATACAGACTCGGTCATGAAAACACAAGAGTCCTTCGAAATTAATTCTGAAATCGGGGTTGTCTGATAGCTTAGAGACAATGGATTGAAGCTCAAGATCTTGCTCTTGCAAATCCTTGATTCGTGAAACGATGGTAGACTGAACTTGAAGTTCATGTACAAGGCAACGATGCTTCCGAAGTTGGAAGTGAGCGTTAATTGCCCGAGGGGCTACAAATTAACAATATTACAATAAGTTAATGCAATACGTATGACTCCAAGTTTATTGTCAATCCTTACTAGACAAAGGTTTATGGTTGAGTGCATCAGCTACAACGTTGGCCTTGCCCGGGTTGTAATCAATAACAAGATCGTAATCTTTAAGGAGTTTCATCTACCTCCGGTGAAGAGATAACATTTTTCTCCGTAAAGGTAATGTCTCCATATTTTCAATGCAAAGACAACTGTAGCCAATTCAAGGTCGTGGGTGGGGTAGTTCATTTCGTGTGGCTTAAGTTGTCTCGAAGCATAAGGAATGACTTTGCCTTCTTGTATCAATACACATCCTAACCCAAGATACGATGCATCACTGTAAACTATGTTGTCCTTTCTGGACTCGGGTTGAGTTAGGACAAGGTGCATGGGTCAATATTTGTTTCAACTGATCGAAACTCCGCTGCTGAGCCTCGATCCAAACAAAATGAGCTTCTTTCCTCAATAACCTAGTCAAAAGGGCTTCTATCATAAAAAACCCTTTCTCAAATCTTCGATAATAGCCAGCAAGCCCAAGAAAGCTTCTGACTTCTCCAATATTCTTCGGTGGATGCCAATCTACAATAGCTTGGATTTTCTTCGGATCCACTTGAATACCCGAAGCTGACATGATATGTCCTAGAAAGGCAACTTCGGTGAGCCAAAACTCACGCTTAGAGAACTTCGCATACAACTGCTTTTCTCTTAAGGTTTGAAGTATAATACGAAGATGATCTCGGTGCTCCACTTCATTCTTGGAATATATCAATATGTCGTCTATAAACACCACTACGAACTTGTCAAGATAGGGTCGAAAGACCCGGTTCATCAAATTCATAAAGGCTGTCGGTGCATTGGTTAACCCAAAAGGCATCACTAGGAATTCGTAGTGTCAATATCTTGTAACTCATCATAGGTGTAATGCCCCAGTTTTTCAAAATAGAGAGCTACTTTTTTTTCAAAATAGACTATTAATATATAACACCCCAATTTTGGGCTTAGAAGTTTAGGGTCTGAACTGGACCGATCTGATAAGCGGTTCGAATATAAAAGAAGGTTTTAGGGAAAGCCTAGTTCGAGATGTTTTAAAAATATGGAAAAATATCTAAAAATCCTCATTTAATATATATAAGAGAATGGTGAAATCAATTTTACAAAATTAGGTTTGGAAATGCTACATTTCGGAGTAGTGACCAAAATGCGATTTTTGCAAAGTTTAGTAGTGATTGTTTTGTAAAGGATTGGAACTTTGAATCTTTAAGGAGCTAATTTACCCAAAATGTTTTTCTCCAGATTTTTCCTTAATTTGGGTGATTTAATTAATGCTTTAATTAAATAAAAAGAAAAGGGAAACTACTTTTTGGATTTCATAACTACCTTTTCTTAATTTTCTCTCATTCCTTTTTCTCTCAAAATCCCATCATCCAAACACTTTTTATCCAGAAAAATTCACATTGATCTTCACATCAATTGATGAGATTTCTATCATCAAATGGTTCGTAATCAATCTTGCATCAAGACCTTTTGATTTCCACATTGAATTTTCATGGAATTTGCCCAAATCAAGGAGAAATCATCATTTAGAGGTAAGGATGTTCTTCTCCTCTAAATACTCAGTTCTTTACTGAAATTCCCAAGTTGTCAATCCTTTATTAAAGTTTTATAAATAGATTTAATGTTAGAAACTTGTTTTTGGCTTAAAACTCAAGATTTTGGAAGAGATCTTGAAGATTTTCGTTGTAATGGATTGGGCTCTGTTTTGAGATGATTCTCTAATGTATTTTGGATGTATAATGATGTTAGAAATGAGGTTTTATCAATCCAATCCCAAATAGGTTGAATTTCCTAAGTTTTTGCTTATGAAAATGGTGGTTTTTGAGGTGTTCTTGGTGTTCTGTTATAGCTGGAGTTATAAGGACGAGTTTAGGTTTATTTTGGATGTTATTTGATGTTTAGAAATGGTTGGAAGTGATGGATCTTGGCTGGGTTATGTTTTGGAAGAGTTTGGAGGTGTTTTCGGTTGTGTTTGGTAGCCGAAATGTTGTTTTGGGGTAGAGCATCGAGTTTAGGAGTGTTGGCTGAAGATTTCAATGCATGATGATGCATTAACCTCTGCTTTGTTGTGTCTAAAACAGGGGAGACATCTTCGGACACTTTTGGAGTTGATCCGAAAGCTTAATTGGCATTTCGGCAAGCTAGCGAGACGAAATTTGTGAGTGGAGTTGGTTTCCAGCTTTGGAACAGTTATTTGGAGGTTTTGGGAGCTTAGTTTAAGTTTAAACAACTTAGCTAAGCTCAAGAGTAAGTTTTCAGAAAAACTCCCTCGGATGTGCTAGATTGTGGTTTGATGCATTGGATATGAAATGCATGTTTAATTACTGTTTTGAAAGCATGTTTTAGCATGATTATTGTTGGTTTTGAAAGCCATGTATTGAAGGATGCTCAAGGTAAGAGATCCTTGGTTGACATGTTATTAATATGGTTTTGATGCATAGTGATGAATGATGATAAATGGCTTTGATTTATGCTTTAAAACAGTGAATTGATGATGGCATTTGATGTATATTGGCAAGTGATGAAATGGTTTTAAAGTACTTGAATCAGATATAGTTAGTCGGCTATAGGATTGGGTGCACCGTAAGTAAAGTCGCCTTGGATGTTGAGGGGTTGTGATTGTACCGTAAACTCCATCCAAGTACCCTAACGATTGAGGTAAGATCACAATGGTGGTTGTAAATTCCATGTGTGGATCTTGTGTCATGTGTCCCTTACTCTCGTTAGTGGAAGTATACAACTACCGGGGAGTGGTGTTGAGGGGTTGTGATTGTACCATTATACTCCACCACGGGTGTCACATCAATGGAGGGATTGCTCTTGAGTGTGAACCTCGTGTAGTCCGGTAGTGTGTATGAAGCGTGTGGGACAACGCTTGTAATCCGCGTATCCGATTGTGTTTTGTGTTGAAATGGCTATGAACTATCACTTGAAAGCCAATATATTGTATTGAATGTAATGAAGCGTGAGATGCTTGAAAAGATGCTTGGTAGCATGAGAAAGAGATGTGCATGTGGTTTAAAAGCTTTGTTGAAAGTGTTTTCTAAAAATGCATTATTGTAATGGTTTTGTTTAGAGCATGCCTCACTAAGCATTTGTGCTTACGCTCTCTTTCACCAATAATGCAGATAATTGAGGTGCTTTGGGCATCAAGGAAGCTAAGTGTGTCCAAGGGAATCCAAGCTCACGTATGGTGATGTTTTCATATACTATTGGTTTGTTTAAATTGGCAATGGGAACCTAAGATTTGTTTTGGGAGATGTGTTGAACTCCCTAAGGTTGTGGCATGTTTGCTTTGTTGGTTTGAATTTGTAAATGGCCTTTAAATGCTTGATTTGAAGTTTGTTTGCTCTTTTTGGTTTGATAATAGGAAGCATGCCTCTAGATATGTGAAATTTCATGTTTGATGTTATGAATGTGTTTAGGAGTTCTAAACATGCACCTTATATGTTTGTTGACTTGTTGGTATGTTTGGGAAGTCATTAGGATGAGTTTGATTGGATTTATGTATGAAAAACCAGCAAGATCTGCAGTTTCTGGGCAACCCGTATCGAAACACTCTCTGGCGTTTCGAAACGATTTGGCTACTGGAAGGCCTCGTTTCGGAACCAGTCTCAGAACCAACCCGCATTTCGGAACAGTCAATGCCGTTTTGGTCCTCGTTCTGATACAGCAGGTGGGTGTTTCAAAACAGGTGACCGTTGGGCACTCATTTGAGTGTTGCTGAAGTTTGCAAGCTTTACATTTTAGTGTTGAAAGTTGAGTTTGCAATTGTATGAGTTTAAGATGCCCAATTAAGGTAAAATTTGACAGGGAAGCATGTAACACGACTAATTTCATATTGGTAACATAAAAATCAGCAAAGACCCTCTAATTTACAAAATTTACATTTTGGTCCCTAATCTTGTAATATGTGCAATTGAGTCCATGTTTGTTGTCTGATCGGTGTTCCTTTTTCAAATAAGTTTAATGGGAACTCACTTAGGGTTACTGTGCATCTAGACAAGATTAAAAAGAAAAAAGGTTGTGAATCAAGGTTGACTTTCGGGTTGACTTTGGTTTTCCCTGTGTAATCTTCATAGTTCGGGTCAACCGTCTAGGCCGGGCTAAGGGGGTTATATTTGTTGGTATCAGAGCTTGGTTATCGTGTAAATGGGAATTATTATGTGGGTGATGTACGTGTAATTGCATGATGTGCCTTTTGAGTAAAAGAATGTTTTATGAATTGTGATGCATGGTTGCAGTTGTGATGTTATGCTATATTGAAGCATGTTAGGGGAACCCATTGCCATATGAAAACTAATGAAAGAAATTTTTTTTTGGAAAATGAGATTGAGTACTTGGATTACTTACCTTGTTGAGCCTAATTGTGTTTATTGCATTTGTGCCAGTGCATTGTTTTCTTTGTAAATGGGGCCACATAGAGAAACGAGGATTAATACTAGAGCTATGGCTCAGAATGAGAATGAGGAGAATGTTGAGAATGTTGTGGATTTACCTCCTCCTCCTAGTGGTGGACCACCTGGTGGTGATGGTGGTGCTGGAGCTAGTAATGTTGGTGCTGGGGTCGCTGGACCTGAAGGTGTGCAGGGGCAAGCTGCTCCTGACATGACAATGTTAATTCAGGCTATTGCTGGAGCCTTTCAGGCATCGGTAGCTGGAGGTCATGGAGCCGTGCATCAGAATGATGCAAATGCGAGATTGCCTCTAGAACGTCTTCGCAGTCTGGGAGGGACTGAGTTCAACGGTTTATCTCCGGAGGGATCGGAGTCTTGGTTGGAAAGCACCAAGAGGATCTTGGGGCAAATGAACTGTAATAATGTGCAGAAGTTGGGTTGTGTGGTGTCACTGCTGCATGATGATGCTTATACGTGGTGGACGACCACTATCTCTGGATTGGAGAACAATGATGTAACTTGGATGTTTTTCCTAAATGCGTTCAAGCGGAAGTATCTGGGTGTGCGATACCTAGATGAGAAGAAAAGAGAATTTATGTCTCTTGTGCAAGGCAACATGACAGTAGCTGAGTATGAGATCCAGTTTGTTCACCTTAGCCAGTATGCACCTGAGCTGATCCCTGATGAGCGGGAGAGGTGTGAACGTTTCCATTATGGATTAGTGACGGACGTGAAGACATATATGCTTGCGACTGATTATACCGATTTTGATGTGCTTGTGTGTCGAGCGAAGGACATCGGGCAAAACTTGGGTTTGTCTTCCAGAGGCGTTAGTTCTGGCTCAGGAAAAAGAGTCGCTGATCATAGTTCTAGTGGTGGACGGAACAAGAGAGGACGAGATAGGAGGTATCAGCCTACTGCTAGGCGTGGTAGTGGAGGACTTGGTACAGCTGTCCAGTGAGATAGGATAAGGGTTGATCAGAACACGTGCTGGACGTGTGGATCTCGTGGCCATTTGAGGCGAGATTGTCCTCGAGCAGCGAGGGAGGTTCAAGCTCCTGTTGCAGTGACAGGTAACTCATGTTGGAACTGTGGTTCGGCAGACCACATGAGAAGAGAGTGTCCTTTGTTGGCCGGTGGTGGTCAGGGACGTGCTCCTGGGGTAGTTGCACCTCAGAGAGGCCGCGGGCGCGACCGTGGTAACTTTTAGCGCAAAGATGATGGTGGGAGGAATGTAGCACATGTTGTGGCCGTTCAACCTGAGGGTGGTGGCCAAGCTCAAGTGTATGCTCAGCTGAGGGAAGGAATGATACGGATGTGATCGCAGGTACCTTTACTTTGCAATCCTTATCATTACTTTCTTTGATTGATTCTGGATCTACACACTCATACATATTGCGTGAACATGCTCAAATGCTTGGTTTACCTGTTGAGTCTTTGGATGTTGGTATGCGTGTGACTAGTTCCTTTGGTGAAACGGTTGTGACACGGAAGTTGTATAGAAGATGTCCCTTGAAAGTGCAAAACCATATTTTTCTTGTTGATCTTATGGAGTTGCCATTCTATGGCTTTGATGTAATCCTTGGTATGGATTGGCTAGTGGAGCATAGAGCGGTGGTGGATTTTGAAAGCAAGCGAGTTTCGTTGAAACTTACGGATGATTACGAAGTAGTGGTGGTTGGTGAGAATGTGAAGTTTCTTGCCAATGTGGTGTCTACGTTGGAAGCAAGTCGGATGCTGAGGCAAGGTTGCGAGGCTTACCTAGCCTTTGTGATGAATCCTAGTTCAAAGGAGTTGCGTGTTCAGGATATCAGAACCGTAAGAGAGTTTCCTGGAGTATTTCCGGAGGAGTTACATGGCTTGCCTCCTAGTAGAGAGGTGGAGTTTGGAATTGAGTTGTATGAAAACACAACTCCAGTGTCCATTGCTCCTTATCGCATGGCACCTAAGGAGTTGAAGGAATTGAAGACACAGCTTCAGGAGTTGCTTGACCGTGGTTTCATTCGACCTAGTGTGTCATCGTGGGGTGCACCGGTCTTGTTTGTGAAGAAGAAGGATGGCACTATGAGAATGTGCATTGATTATCGTCAGCTGAATAAGTTGACTATCAAGAATCGGTATCCTTTGCCGAGGATTGATGATCTTTTTGATCAATTTCGGGGAGCGGTTGTGTTCTCTAAGATTGACTTAAGGTCAGGGTATTACCAACTTAAGGTGAAAGATGTGGATGTGCCAAAAACAGCCTTTAGAACGAGGTATGGGCATTATGAGTTCCTTGTGATGCCGTTTGGTTTGACGAATGCTCCTGCAGCTTTTATGGACATGATGAATAGAGTGTTCCATGAATACTTGGATAAGTTTGTTGTAGTGTTCATAGACGATATCCTTGTGTACTCTCGCACTGAGGAGGAGCATGAAGGTCATTTGAGGGTTGTTTTGCAAGCGCTTTTGGAGAATCAGCTTTATGCTAAGTTGAGCAAGTGCGAATTTTGGCTTAAGGAAGTTGTTTTCCTTGGTCATGTGGTTTCTGTTGAGGGGATTCGTGTTGATCCTCAGAAGGTTGAGGCGGTGATGAATTGGAAGCCTCCTGAGTCCATTCATGAAGTTCGTAGTTTCCTTGGGTTGGCAGGGTATTATCGGAGGTTTGTGGATGGATTTTCAAAGATTGTTTCCCCTCTGACAAAGTTGTTGCAAAAGGATGTTAAATATGAGTGGACGGAAGCGAAACAACAAGCTTTTGAGAAGCTTAAGGCAGCATTGACGCAAGCTCCTATTTTGGTTCAACCTGAGTCAGGAAAAGAGTTTGTGGTGTACAGCGACGCATCTTATGTTGGTTTGGGGTGTGTGCTAATGCAGAAGGGTAAGGTGGTGGCTTATGCATCGCGCCAGTTGAAGGTGCATGAGCGCAATTATCCTACGCATGATATTGAGTTAGCTGCGGTGGTTTTTGCTTTGAGGATTTGGAGACATTATCTATATGGTGAGAAGTGTACTGTGTACACGGATCACAAAAGTTTGAAGTATCTGATGTCTTAAAAGGAATTGAATCTTAGGCAACGACGTTGGGTGGAGTTGCTTAAAGATTACAATCTGACGATCGAGTATCATTCGGGAAAAGCTAATGTTGTAGCGGATGCCTTGAGCAAGAAGGTGGCAGTGGAGTTAAGGGCCATGTTTGCTAGCTTGAGCATTTCGCAAGATGGAGGTCTTGTGGCTGAATTGCAAGTGAGACCATCTTTGGTTCTGTTGATAAAAGATAAGCAGTTGTTGGATGATTCTTTGGTGCCACATGTTCAGGATATTGCTGAGGAGAGGCCATCGGATTTTTGTTATAATGATGATGGAGTTTTGTGTTTCAGAAAGCGGATAGTAGTGCCAAATGGTGCGGAGTTGAGGCGTACTATTCTGATTGAAGCTCATAGTAGTCCTTTTGCTATGCACCCTGGTAGTACAAAGATGTATCGTGATTTGAAGGATGAGTATTATTGGGTGGGTTTGAAGAAAGATGTTGCGGAGTATGTGAGTAAGTGTACGGTTTGTCAGCGGGTTAAGGCTGAGCACCAGTTTCCTTCAGGGTTGTTGCAACCGTTGAGGATCCCTGAATGGAAGTGGGAAAGGATCACCATGGACTTTGTGTCTGGTATACCTTTATCGCCATCGAAGAAAAATTCGGTGTGAGTGATTGTGGATCGCTTTACGAAGTGTGCGCATTTCTTACCTGTGCATACTACGTATACTTTGGATAAGCTTGCAGAGCTGTACATTGCTGAGATTGTGCGACTGCATGGTGTGCCAAAGTCTATAGTGTCGGATAGAGATCTGAGGTTCACGTCGCGTTTTTGGGAGTGTTTGCATCAAGCTTTGGGTACGCGGCTGAATTTCAATACTTCTTATCATCCACAGTCGGATGGAAAATCTGAGCGTGTTATCCAAGTGCTTGAGGATATGTTGAGGTGCTGTGTGATTGAGTTCCAAGGCTCTTGGGAGAAGCATTTGCCTTTGGTAGAGTTTGCTTATAATAATAGCTTCCAGGAAAGTATTCAAATGGCACCTTATGAAGCCTTGTATGGGAGGAAGTGCAGAACTCCTCTTTGTTGGGCTGAAACAGGTCAGAAGTTGGTTTCAATGCCGACTTTGTTGAAAGGAACCACGAGAAGGTGAAGCTCATTTGTGAGCGGTTAAAGGCAGCTTCTGATCGACATAAGTTTTACGCGGATTTAAAGCGTAAGGAGATTGAGTTTGTGGTGGGTGACCATGTGTTTTTGAAGGTTTCGCCTTGGAAGATGATGAGGTTTGGCCGGAAGGGTAAGTTGAGCCCTAGGTATATTGGACCATACGAGGTGATTGAACGTGTGGGTCATGTTGCTTATAAGTTGAGGTTACCGCAAGAGTTGGAAAAGATACATGATGTGTTTCATGTCTCTATGCTTCGGAGGTATAGATCAGATCCTTCGCATGTTATGCCTGTGGAGGAAGTAGAGTTGAATCTAGATTTGACCTATGATGAGGAGCCGGTTGAGATTATGGATTTGGACAGTAAAATTCTTCGTGGTAAGACCACTAAATTGGTTAAGGTGTTGTGGAGGCATCGTGGGGTTGAGGAGGCCACTTGGGAAAGAAAAGATGACATGAAGAAGTAGTTTCCTTACCTTTTTCCTTCAGGTAAATTTCAAGGATGAAATTTCTTAAGAGGGGGAGAGTTGTAACACCCCAATTTTGGGCTTAGAAGTTTAGGGTCTGAACCGAACCGGTCTGATAAGCGGTTCGAATATAAAAGGAGGTTTTAGGGAAAGCCTAGTTCGGGATGTTTTAAAAATATGGAAAAATATCTAAAAATCCTCATTTAATATATATAACAGAATGGTGAAATCAATTTTACAAAATTAGGTTTGGAAATGCTACATTTCGGTGTAGTGACCAAAATGCGATTTTTGCAAAATTTAGTAGTGACTGTTTTGTAAAGGATTGGAACATTGAATCTTTAAGGAGCTAATTTACCCAAAATGTTTTTCTTCAGATTTTTCCTTAATTTGGGTGATTTAATTAAAGCTTTAATTAAATAAAAAGAAAAGGGAAACTACTTTTTGGATTTCATAACTACCTTTTCCTAATTTTCTCTCATTTCTTTTTCTCTCAAAATCCCATCATCCAAACATTTTTTCTCCAGAAAAATTCACATTGATCTTCACTTCAATTGATGAGATTTCTATCATCAATTGGTTCCTAATCAATCTTGCATCAAGACCTTTTGATTTCAACATTGAATTTTCATGGAATTTGGCCCAAATCAAGGAGAAATCATCATTTAGAGGTAAGGATGTTCTTCTCCTCTAAATACTCAGTTATTTACTGAAATTCCCAAGTTGTCAATCCTCTATTAAAGTTTTATAAATGGATTTAATGTTAGAAACTTGTTTTTGGCTTAAAACTCAAGATTTTGGAAGAGATCTTGAAGATTTTCGTTGTAATGGATTGGGCTCTGTTTTGAGATGATTCTCTAATGTATTTTGGATGTATAATGATGTTAGAAATGAGTTTTTATCAATCCAATCCCGAATAGGTTGAATTTCCTAAGTTTTTGCTTATGAAAATGGTGGTTTTTGAGGTGTTCTTGGTGTTCTGTTATAGCTGGAGGTATAAGGACGAGTTTAGGTTTATTTTGGATGTTATTTGATGTTTAGAAATGGTTGGAAGTGATGGATCTTGGCTGGGTTATGTTTTGGAAGAGTTTGGAGGTGTTTTCGGTTGTGTTTGGTAGCCGAAATGTTGTTTTTGGGTAGAGCATCGAGTTTAGGAGTGTTGGCTGAAGATTTCAATGCATGATGATGCATTAACCTCTGCTTTGTTGTGTCTAAAACAGGGGAGACATCTTCGGACACTTTTGGAGTTGATCCGAAAGCTTAATTGGCATTTCGGCAAGCTAGCGAGACGAAATTTGTGAGTGGAGTTGGTTTCCAGCTTTGGAACAGTTATTTGGAGGTTTTGGGAGCTTAGTTTAAGTCTAAACAACTTAGCTAAGCTCAAGAGTAAGTTTTCGGAAAAACTCCCTCGGATGTGCTAGATTGTGGTTTGATGCATTGGATATGAAATGCATGTTTAATTACTGTTTTGAAAGCATGTTTTAGCATGATTATTGTTGGTTTTGAAAGCCATGTATTGAAGGATGCTCAAGGTAAGAGATCCTTGGTTGACATGTTATTAATATGGTTTTGATGCATAGTGATGAATGATGATAAATGGCTTTGATTTATGCTTTAAAACAGTGAATTGATGATGGTATTTGATGTACATTGGCAAGTGATGAAATGGTTTTAAAGTACTTGAATCAGATATAGTTAGTCGGCTATAGGATTGGGTGCACCGTAAGTAAAGTCGCCTTGGATGTTGAGGGGTTGTGATTGTACCGTAAACTCCATCCAAGTACCCTAACGATTGAGGTAAGATCACAATGGTGGTTGTAAATTCCATGTGTGGATCTTGTGTCATGTGTCCCTTACTCTCGTTAGTGGAAGTATACAACTACCGGGGAGTGGTGTTGAGGGGTTGTGATTGTACCATTATACTCCACCACGGGTGTCACATCAATGGAGGGATTGCTCTTGAGTGTGAACCTCGTGTAGTCCGGTAGTGTGTATGAAGCGTGTGGGACAACGCTTGTAATCCGCGTATCCGATTGTGTTTTGTGTTGAAATGGCTATGAACTATCACTTGAAAGCCAATATATTGTATTGAATGTAATGAAGCGTGAGATGCTTGAAAAGATGCTTGGTAGCATGAGAAAGAGATGTGCATGTGGTTTAAAAGCTTTGTTGAAAGTGTTTTCTAAAAATGCATTATTGTAATGGTTTTGTTTAGAGCATGCCTCACTAAGCATTTGTGCTTATGCTCTCTTTCACCAATAATGCAGATAATTGAGGTGCTTTGGGCATCAAGGAAGCTAAGTGTGTCCAAAGGAATCCAAGCTCACGTATGGTGATGTTTTCATATACTATTGGTTTTGATAAATTGGCAATGGGAACCTAAGTTTTGTTTTGGGAGATGTGTTGAACTCCCTAAGGTTGTGGCATGTTTGCTTTGTTGGTTTGAATTTGTAAATGGCCTTTAAATGCTTGATTTGAAGTTTGTTTGCTCTTTTTGGTTTGATAATAGGAAGCATGCCTCTAGACATGTGAAATTTCATGTTTGATGTTATGAATGTGTTTAGGAGTTCTAAACATGCACCTTATATGTTTGTTGACTTGTTGGTATGTTTGGGAAGTCATTAGGATGAGTTTGAATGGATTTATGTATGAAAAACCAGCAAGATCTGCAGTTTCTGGGCAAACCGTATCGAAACACTCTTTGGCGTTTCGAAACGGGGGCATGTAATGGCCTTCGTGTTTCGAAACGGCTGGAGGCTGTTTCGAAACGATTTGGATACTGGAGGCCTCGTTTCGGAACCAACCAGCATTTCAGAACGGTCAATGCCGTTTCGGTCCTCGTTCCGATACAGCAGGTGGGTGTTTCGATACAGGTGACCGTTGGGCACTCATTTGAGTGGTGCTGAAGTTTGCAAGCTTTACATTTTAGTCCTGATAGTTGAGTTTGCAATTGTATGAGTTTGAGATGCCCAATTAAGGTAAATTTTGACAGGGAAGCATGTAACATGACTAATTTCATATTGGTAACATAAAAATCAGCAAAGACCCTCTAATTTACAGAATTTACATTTTGGTCCCTAATCTTGTAATATATGCAATTGAGTCCATGTTTGTTGTCTGATCGTTGTGCCTTTTTCAAATAAGTTTAATGGGAACTCACTTAGGGTGAATGTGCATCTAGACAATATTAAAAAGAAAAAAAAGGGTTGTGAATCAAGGTTGACTTTCAGGTTGACTTTGGTTTTCCCCGTGTAATCTTCATAGTTCGGGTCAACCGTCTAGGCCGGGCTAAAGGGGTTACATTTGTTGGTATCAGAGCTTGTTTCTTGAGTAAATGGGAATTATTATGTGGGTGATGTACGTGTAATTGCATGATGTGCCTTTTGAGTAAAAGAATGTTTTATGAATTGTGATGCATGGTTGCAGTTGTGATGTTATGCTATATTGAAGCGTGTTAGGGGAACCTATTGCCATATGAAAACTAATGAAAGAATATTTTTTGGAAAATGAGCTTGAGTACTTGGATTAC
This sequence comes from Hibiscus tridactylites, assembly GCA_958450335.1. Classification (NCBI taxonomy): domain Eukaryota; kingdom Viridiplantae; phylum Streptophyta; class Magnoliopsida; order Malvales; family Malvaceae; genus Hibiscus; species Hibiscus tridactylites. Next base: position 57,484,039 of record OY288266.1, read on the forward strand.
TTACCTTGTTGAGCCTAATTGTGTTTATTGCATTTGTGCCAGTGCATTGTTTTCTTTGTAAATGGGGCCACGTAGAGAAACGAGGATTAATACTAGAGCTATGGCTCGGAATGAGAATGAGGAGAATGCTGAGAATGTTGTGGATTTACCTCCTCCTCCTGGTGGTGGACCACCTGGTGGTGATGGTGGTGCTGGAGCTAGTAATGCTGGTGCTGGGGTCGCTGGACCTGAAGGTGTGCAGGGGCAAGCTGCTCCTGACATGACAGTGTTAATTCAGGCTATTGCTGGAGCCTTTCAGGCAGCGGTAGCTGGAGGTCATGGAGCCGTGCATCAGGATGATGCTAATGTGAGACTGCCTCTAGAACGTCTTCGCAGTCTGAGAGGGACTGAGTTCAACGGTTTGTATCCAGAGGGATCGGAGTCTTGGTTGGAAAGCACCAAGAGGATCTTGGGGCAAATGAACTGCAATAATGTGCAGAAGTTGGGTTGTGTGGTGTCACTGCTGCATGGTGATGCTTATACGTGGTGGACGACCACTATCTCTGGATTGGAGAACAATGATGTAACTTGGACGTTTTTCCTGAATGCGTTCAAGCGAAAGTATCTGGGTGTGCGATACCTAGATGAGAAGAAAAGAGAATTTATGTCTCTTGTGCAGGGCAACATGACAGTAGCTGAGTATGAGATCCAGTTTGTTCGCCTTAGCCAATATGCACCTGAGTATGCACCTGAGTTGATCCCTGATAAGCAGTTGTTGGATGATTCTTTGGTGCCACATATTCAGGATATTGCTGAGGACAGGCCATCGAATTTTTGTTTTAATGATGATGGAGTTTTGTGTTTCGGAAAGCGGATAGTAGTGCCAAATGGTGCGGAGTTGAGGCGTACTATTCTGACTAAAGCTCATAGTAGTCCTTTTGCCATGCACTCTGGTAGTACAAAGATGTATCGTGATTTGAAGGATGAGTACTATTGGGTGGGTTTGAAGAAATATGTTGCAGAGTATGTGAGTAAGTGTATGGTTTGTTAGCGGGTTAAGGCTGAGCCCCAGTTTCCTTCAGGGTTGTTTCAACCGTTGAGGATCCTTAAATGGAAGTGGGAAAGGATCACCATGGACTTTGTGTCTGGTATACCTTTGTCGCCATCAAAGAAAAATTCGGTGTGGGTGATTGTGGATCGCCTTACGAAGTGTGCGCATTTCTTACCTATGCATACTACGTATACTTTGGATAAGCTTGCAGAGCTGTACATTGCTGAGATTGTGCGACTGCATGGTGTGCCAAAGTCTATAGTGTCGGATAGAGATATGAGGTTCACGTCGCGTTTTTGGGAGTGTTTGCATCAAGCTTTGGGTACGCGGCTGAATTTCAGTACTTCTTATCATCCACGGTCGGATGGACAGTCTGAGCGTGTTATCCAAGTGCTTGAGGATATGTTAAGGTGCTATGTGATTGAGTTCCAAGGCTCTTGGGAGAAGCATTTGCCTTTGGTAGAGTTTGCTTATAATAATAGCTTCCAGGAAAGTATTCAAATGGCACCTTATGAAGCCTTGTATGGGAGGAAGTGCAGAACTCCTTTTTGTTGGGCTGAAACAGGTCAGAAGTTGGTTTCAATGTCGGCTTTGTTGAAAGGAACCACCGAGAAGGTGAAGCTCATTTGTGAGCAGTTGAAGGCAGCTTCTGATCGACATAAGTTTTACGCGGATTTAAAGCGTAAGGAGATTGAGTTTACGGTGGGTGACCGTGTGTTTTTGAAGGTTTCGCCTTGGAAGAAGGTGATGAGGTTTGGCCGGAAGGGTAAGTTGAGCCCTAGGTATATTGGACCATACGAGGTGATTGAACGTGTGGGTCATGTTGCTTATAAGTTGAGGTTACTGCAAGAGTTGGAAAAGATACATGATGTGTTTCATGTCTCTATGCTTCGGAGGTATAGATCAGATCCTTCGCATGTTATGCCTGTGGAGGAAGTAGAGTTGAATCTAGATTTGACCTATGATGAGGAGCCGGTTGAGATTCTGGATTTGTAACACCCCAATTTTGGGCTTAGAAGTTTAGGGTCTGAACCAGACAGGTCTAATAAGCGGTTCGAATATAAAAGGAGGTTTTAGGGAAAGCCTAGTTTAGGATGTTTTAAAAATATGGAAAATATCTAAAAATGCTCATTTAATATATATAACAGAATGGTGAAATAAATTTTACAAAATTTGGTTTGGAAATGCTACGTTTCGGTGTAGTGACCAAAATGCGATTTTTGCAAAATTTAGTAGTGACTGTTTTGTAAAGGATTGGAACTTTGAATCTTTAAGGAGCTAATTTACCCAAAATGTTTTTCTTCAGATTTTTCCTTAATTTGGGTGATTTAATTAATACTTTAATTAAATAAAAAGAAAAGGGAAACTACTCTTTGGATTTCATACCTACCTTTTTCCTGATTTTCTCTCATTCCTTTTTCTCTCAATATCCCATCATCCAAACATTTTTTCTCCAGAAAAATTCACATTGATCTTCACATCAATTGATGAGATTTCTATCATCAAATGGTTCCTAATCAATCTTGCAACAAGACCTTTTGATTTCCACATTGAATTTTCATGGAATTTGGCCCAAATCAAGGAGAAATCATCATTTAGAGGTAAGGATGTTCTTCTCCTCTAAATACTCAGTTCTTTACTGAAATTCCCAAGTTTTCAATCCTTAATTAAAGTTTTATAAATGGATTTAATGTTAGAAACTTGTTTTTGGCTTAAAACTCAAGATTTTGGAAGAGATCTTGAAGATTTTCGTTGTAATGGATTGGGCTCTATTTTGTGACGGTTCTCTAATGTATTTTGGATGTCTAATGATGTTAGAAATGAGGTTTTATCAATCCAATCCAGAATAGGTTGAATTTCCTAAGTTTTTGCTTATGAAAATGGTGGTTTTTGAGGTGTTCTTGGTGTTCTGTTATAGCTGGAGGTATAAGGACGAGTTTAGGTTTATTTTGGATGTTATTTGATGTTTAGAAATGGTTGGAAGTGATGGATTTTGGCTGGGTTAAGTTTTGGAAGAGTTTGGAGGTGTTTTCGGTTGTGTTTGGTAGCCGAAATGTTGGTTTTGGGTAGAGCAACGAGTTTAGGAGTGTTGGCTGAAGATTTCAATGCATGATGATGCATTAGTCCTCTGCTTTGTTGTGTCTAAAATAGGGGAGACATCTTCGGACACTTTTGGAGTTGATCCGGAAGCTTAATTGGCATTTCGGCAAGCTAGCGAAACGAAATTGGTGAGTGGAGTTGGTTTCCAGCTTTGGAACAGTTATTTGGAGGTTTTGTGAGCTTAGTTTAAGTCTAAACAACTTAGCTAAGATCAAGAGTAAGTTTTCGGAAAAACTCCCTCGGATGTGCTAGATTGTGGTTTGATGCATTGGATTTGAAATGCATGTTTAATTACTGTTTTGAAAGCATGTTTTAGCATGATTATTGTTGGTTTTGAAAGCCATGTATTGAAGGATGCTCAAGGTAAGAGATCCTTGGTTGACATGTTATTAATATGGTTTTGATGCATAGTGATGCATGATGATAAGTGGCTTTGATTTATGCTTTAAAACAGTGAATTGATGATGGTATTTGATGTATATTGGGAAGTGATGAAATGGTTTTAAAGTACTTGAATCGGATATAGTTAGCCGGCTATAGGATTGGGTGCACTGTAACTAAAGTCGCCTTGGATGTTGAGGGGTTGTGATTGTACCGTAAACTCCATCTAATTACCCTAACGATTGAGGTAAGATCACAATGGTGGTTGTAAATTCCATGTGTGGATCTTGTGTCATGTGTCCCTTACTCTCGTTAGTGGAAGTATACAACTACCGATGAGTGGTGTTGAGGGGTTGTGATTGTACCGTTATACTCCACCACGGGTGTCACATCAATGGAGGGAATGCTCTTGAGTGTGAACCTTGTGTAGTTCGATAGTGTGTATGAAGCGTGTGGGACAACGCTTGTAATCCGCGTATCCGATTGTGTTTTGTGTTGAAATGGCTATGAACTATCACTTAAAAGCCAATATATTGTATTGAATGTAATGAAGCGTGAGATGCTTGAAAAGATGCTTGGTAGCATGAGAAAGAGATGTGTATGTGGTTTAAAAGCTTTGTTGAAAGTGTTTTCTAAAAATGCATTATTGTAATGGTTTTGTTTAGAGCATGCCTCACTAAGCATTTGTGCTTACGCTCTCTTTCACCAATAATGCAGATAATTGAGGTGGTTTGGGCATCAAGGAAGCTAAGTGTGTCCAAGGGAATCCAAGCTCACGTATGGTGATGTTTTCATATACTATTGGTTTTGATAAATTGGCAATGGGAACCTAAGTTTTGTTTTGGGAGATGTGTTGAACTCCCTAAGGTTGTGGCATGTTTGCTTTGTTGGTTTGAATTTGTAAATGGCCTTTAAATGCTTTATTTGAAGTTTGTTTGCTCTTTTTTGTTTGATAATAGGAAGCATCCCTCTAGACATGTGAAATTTCATGTTTGATGTTATGAATGTGTTTAGGAGTTCTAAACATGCACCTTATATGTTTGTTGACTTGTTGGTATGTTTGGGAAGTCATTAGAATGAGTTTGAATAGATTTATGTATGAAAAACCAGCAAGATTTGCAGTTTCTGGGCAAACCGTATCGAAACACTCCCTGGCGTTTCGAAACGGGGGCCTGTAATGGCCTTCGTGTTTCGAAACGGCTGGAGGATGTTTCGAAACGATTTGGCTACTGGAAGACCTCGTTTCAGAACCAGTCTCAGAACCAACTCACGTTTCGGAACAGTCAATGCCGTTTCGGTCCTCGTTCTAATACAGCAGGTGGGTGTTTCGAAACAGGTGACCGTTGGGCACTTATTTGAGTGGTGCTGAAGTTTGCAAGCTTTACATTTTAGTCCTGAAAGTCGAGTTTGCAATTGTATGAGTTTGAGATACCCAATTAAGGTAAAATTTGACACGGAAGCATGTAACATGACTAATTTCATATTGGTAACATAAAAATCAGCAAAGACCCTCTAATTTACAGAATTTACATTTTAGTCCCTAATCTTGTAATATGTGCAATCGAGTCCCTGTTTGTTGTCTGATCGTTGTGCCTTTTTCAAATAAGTTTAATGGGAACTCACTTAGGGTTAATGTGCATCTAGACAAGATTAAAAAGAAAAAAAGGGTTGTGAATCAAGGTTGACTTTCGGGTTGACTTTGGTTTTCCCCGTGTAATCTTCATAGTTCGGGTCAACCGTCTAGGCCGGGCTAAGGGGGTTACATTATATTTCTCAACCAATTCATCATAAACTTCTTTTAACTCATCATAGGTGTAACCGAAGATTGGTAGTTCGAGATGTTAAGGGTGGTTCAGGGAAATCAAAGTTCGAGATAGGATAAAAATATGTTAAAATTTTCTAAAATCCCTATAATTATATTTATGAGGTTGGTTAAATCAATTTTGTAAAATGAGTTTTGGGAAGTATACATTTTTGGCAATGACCAAAATGTAAAGTTTTAAAACTGTGGAAAAAAGGGTGTTTTAAAAAAAATATTCAAATTCTTAGAATCTTTAGGGAGCTTAATGGCAATTAGGCCTTTTCTCTAATTTGACATGTGTTTTAAATGGTTAAATAAATATTAAAAGGGGTTTTTATTAATTTAATAAGATGGTGGTTATTTTGGTTAAACAAATTTGACGTTCATTTTCATTTTCTTCATTTCACTTCAGCCAAACACTCTATATTTTCTCACTTTCCATAATTCTTCTACTTCCATTTTCTTTCTTGATTTTCAACTTCTCTCTTGTGACTTCTCTCAAATCTCTTCAAGATTCTTGAAAGCAAAACTTGTCAAATTAGAAGAGAAGCAAGGTTTGGAGGTAATTTTCGTGCTAACCCTCTAATCAAGGTTCTTTAATGAAATTCCAAAGATATTTGACTCTTGATTTATGTTTTTGATTTAAGTTTTACTGTGGTTTTGATAAAATGGTGAAATCTTTATAGAAAAGATGATTTAATGTGATTTTCGGAGTTGTTTTAATTTGATTTATTTGAGATGGTTTCTAATCAAGTTTTGGAAGGTTTAAGATGTTGAAAAAGAGTCTTGATCATATTAATCCCGAAATCCTTGAGATCTTTAATTTTAAAGGTGTTTTTGGTTGGGTTTTTGGGGTATTAGGTGAGATCTGAGTTGCTGGAGATATAAGGATGGTTTTAGTTTTTTTTTTGATGTTGATTAATGATTAAAAGGTGTTGGATGTGTTGGTTGATGGTTGGGCTGAGTTTAGAGATCAATCGAATGAGATTTCGATTGTTTTGGATGGGTATTTTGGTGCCTTTGGGCAGAGCTACGAGATTTTAGTGTTTGCTGGTGGTTTTAATGCATTGAGATGCATTAACCCTCTGTTCTTATGTGGTATAAACATGGAAGAGTTCTTCGGAAGCTTTGGGCGAAGTTCCGGAGGCCTTGGACGCTTGAGTTTTTTGTCGGCATTTGAGGTTTCACAAGTCGGTGAGTGGAAATGGGATTTCCAGCTTTGAAACATCTTAAAAGAGGTTTTGGGAACTTAGTGTAAGCTTGAAACGCTTTACTGAGTTCAGAAGTAAGTAAAGTGATTTTCTCCCTCGAATTGTGCTATTTTGAGCTTTTGGATGCACTTGATTTTAATTGTGATTACCTATTGTTTTAAAGCATGACTTGAGTTTATAAAATGTGTTTGATGATGCCATATGGTTTAAGAATGCACTAGGTAAGTGATCCTTGTATGCATGTGTTTATGCATGGTTTTTGAAGCATGGTTTAATGCTTGAAATATGGCTTATTATGAATGCTTTGGAAAAACAGTGAGGTATGCATTAAATGTGGATTATATTGGCAAGTGATGTTGTGCAAAGTGTTTTGTAAATGAAATTGGATATAGTTAGCCGGCTATAGGATTGAGGGGTTGTGATTGTACCGAAAACTCCATCTTAGTACCCTAACGATTGAGGAATGTTTAAGGTTGCAACGATGAAGATTAGCTCTCGTGTGCGAACCTTATATGTGTCATGTCTCTCATTAGTGGGCTATACATCTACTGATGAGTGGTGTTGAGGGGTTGTAATTGTACTGAATACTCCACCACAGGTGTCACAACGGTGGAGGATAGCTCCCGTGTGTGAGCATTGAGGTGTCTGTAGAGTGTATGAAGTGTTTGGGACAACATTTGGAAATTCGTGTATCCGATATACTTTTTGAGAAATGAGAATGTTGTTGATCACTTGTGAGCCAATATAATGGATTAAAATGTTATGGAAATGTTGATGATGCATAATATAGAAAAAGCATATTTTATCTTTAAGCTTTGCATATTGATGAATATGCATGGAAGGTTTGATTTATATGTAGCAATGGTCTTGTTGCTGTGATGTATTTGATACTTGTTGCATGGTGTTCAACATGCTAATTTTAATGATGAAGTGCATGGATTTTCAAAGAGGGCATAATGGTTTTCAAAGAGTGAAAATGGTTTAAGCATTTATGGTGTTTTAGGTTTTTGAGCATTCCTCACTAAGCTTGTATGCTTATGCTCTCTTTTGCTCATCAATGCAGATAATTAAGTAATTTGAGGCAGCCACTCACAAAAGAATTCCAAGAGACTTCACTTGAATGTATGTTTGGTTTTTGGACTAGTATAATAAAGGCAATGGGGGTGTCCAATGTTTTGAAGTTTGTTGTTTTGGTATTTTCTGGTTTGGTACAAGTTTAGTATGCTTTTATTGGTTTGTAAATGGCCTTTAAATGTTGGATTATGTTTGGATTTGAGAATTGACTTTCGATGCTTGATTTTCATAGGAAGCATGCATCTAGAATTCATTATTGATAATAGTGATGCTTTCATGATGTTATTGCCATGTGTCCTTGATTGTTGAAGTGCATTTGAGTTGCAAGCATGTTTATGTACATGTTGGAATGTTTTGGAATGGTTCTAAAGGTGTTAAACCAGCAATTTGGGCAAGTGCAGACTGCAGAGTATCGATACACTTGATAGTGTATTGATACAGTCTTCATAATTTGGAGGGGTGTACTGATACTCGGGGGCATATCGATACCCATTTTTGCCACTGGTTTTGGGTGTATCGATACGGGCCTCAAGTGTATCGATACGACCTTTGAATTACTAAGATTGTAAGGCTACTCGTCGAGGGTGTATCGATACCCTCTCCAAGGGTACCGATACGCTATCGGTTAATATGGTTGTATGGCATCTTTGAATGTTCTGAATCTTTACATTTAGGTCATTGATTTTTTATGGATGCGATTCAATGGGTCTTAAAGGTTAATTTAAGCTGAGCTTTGACTGAGATGCATGTAATGAGACTAATTAAAGGTTGGTAAACCGAATTTGGGTAAAATCTTTAGAATTTGTTCGGTTTACAAAATGGTCCTTAAAACCGAAGTTGGATTAAATAAATGAGCGTTTGAGTTGTGTTTGATCCGTTGCTTTGTTGAAAACACAAGAACCTAACTTGCATCTAGACAAGATAAAAAAAAAGAAAATTAGGGTTGTTTATTGAGGTAAACCTTCCCGATTTATTTCAATATTCCCAGTGTGACCTGTTCGGTTCGGTCTACCGGTTAGGCCGAGTCGAGGGGGTTACATTTGGTGGTATCAAAGCCAGGTTACGAAAGGTTTGGCTGATGGTAAGTTGATGGTAAGTGTCTGAGATGTGAATGTGTGTACTTGGTGATGTATGTTTTGCACGATGAATGTTATAAGTATGTTAATGTTGATTATGTGATGGTGATGCTATGTATGGTGATTGTAATATGAATGTGAGCTGATATATGTGATGATAGATTGGGATGAATCTTGATGCTTGAGATGCATGATGGTTGTGACATGTATGTTGTATGCTTTATGCTATGTTGGGGGGGGGGGGATATGAATTCCCATTGCCTTATTACTATAGCGAAATGTTTAAATTAGATTTGAAGTCTTGGATCCTTGCTAGAAGTTGGTCTGATCTTTTATTTGTTTTATATTCATGCCTTATTGATAATAGCACAATGGGACCGAGGAGAGATCTACGTTCTGGGTTAGTTGCTCCTGTTGGTGAGCAACGGAGTTATGCCTGGTGCGAATTTACCTCCTCCACCGCCACCACCGCCTGGGGGTGAGGAGCAAGTGCAACACGGACAGGCTGGTCCGGTATTGGGTGATTTGACGCCTTTGGTACATGCAATGACGAGAGCATTCCAGGCTGTTGTTGCTGGAGTGTATGTACAAGCGCCTGCTGTTGGGCAATTGGGTTTGCCGTTGGAGCGTTTGTGAAGTTTGGAAGGCGTGGAATATCGTGGTTTGTCTCCTGAAGCATCCGAGGCTTGGGTGGCCAGTACGATCCGAATTTTGGATCAGATGGGGTGCAATAATGCATGAAAGTTGGGTTGTGTTGTATTGTTGTTGCAAGGGGATGCTTATGCGTGGTGGACGACGGTGACTGCAGCCATAAAACCAAATGAGGTGGATTGGGACTTCTTTCAGGTTGCCTTTAAAAGGAAGTATCTAGGAGTTAGATACATGGACGATAAAAAGCGTGAGTTCAAGTCCTTGGTGCAAGGAAACATGACAGTAGCTGAGTACGAGGTCCAGTTCGTACATTTGAGCCAGTATGCTCCGGCGTTGGTGTCGAGTGATAGGCATCAGTGTGATCGCTTCCGATATGGCTTGGTGCAGAACGTGAAGATGTTCATGCTCACATCTGATTACACAGATTTCGATGTGCTGGTGACACGAGCCAATTACATAGAGCAAAGTTTGGGTTTAACCTCTCGTGTAGGTGGTTCTAGCTCAAGTAAGATAGTTGTTGATTTTGGTCCTAGTGGTGGGCAGAACAAGAGGAATCGTGATAGTAGGTATCGGCTTGAGGCAAGGCAAGGTAATTTTGGGCAAGGTACGCCAGCTTAGGGTAACAAGATAAGGTTTGAGCAGAATATGTGCTAGTCATGTGGATCGTGAGAGCACTTAAGGCGAGATTGTTCTCGCGTGGCTCGTGAGGCACATGCTCCTGTGGCTGAGGGCCAATTCTTGTTGGAACTGTGGATCAACTGATCACATGAGCTCCATAAACTTTTTTTCGTGTTCTATTTTCTCACAGATCTTAACGCAGTTAACTGCTTATGTGGCATGACACTTGGCTTGCTCCTATTCTTCCAAGTGGCACTTTTTTAAAGGAAAAATCATTAAATGTTATTGACCAAACCTTAGGGACCAAAACCATAATTTATCTGATTATTTTACTTTAAAAAATATTTTATTCAACTTCTTTTTTTATTTTTTCCTTTTACCTTTTCTATTCTTCTTCTACTTCTATATTTTCACCCATGAAATCCAACAGCCACTGCCCCTTCACCAGGTTTGCTAAAGCTGGCTCAAATCCAAGCAATCAGATTAAACTAACCTGCATCAGTTGTTTTCCTCCACTTCCTCTATATTTTGTCCTATTTTATTTCCCCTTTTTTGAAAAAACCTAAAAAACTTTTCATTTTCTCTTGAAACCTTATATCGTCGATGCTCGTTACCACCATGCTAGTAACTAGCGTATGCAACTTCATTGATTGTCGGTGTCACCAAAACGAAGCTCATACTTTCCTCCTCCTATTTCTCTAGTTCGATTTCTCTTGAGTGAACCCGTAACAACTCTATCGTCGCCATTTTTCTTCCCCTACCATCCGACTATATTTAAGACAGACTTTAATTAGGGATGTGGAACTTGGGTACATGGAAGTTACAGAAATGGCAGCACATTTCATTACAAGATGTTTGTACAATGAACAATTAGGAATTTCTCATTGAAAACACTTGGGTTGTTTATAAGATCTTTTCAATTGGTTTCCTTCTACTATATGAATTTCTCCAATTAATTTTGTTTCTTCCACGAAAAACTTGGTCACTACCATCGATTTTCAGTGTCATCAGATGAAGTGTTTTTTGGCTCAAAGTGTAAACAAGATGAAATAGAAGTAGTTGTTATTGCAATTTTCAACTGGTGTTCACATCTATGTTGGAAAAGTTGCCCACCTAGTGGATAACAACACCAGTCAAGTTATGCACTTCCAGCAAGTGCTTACTGTAATTGATGATTTTTGTATATGCTTAATATCAAATAATGAACGAGTGAAAATGAGAGGGGAGTCATCTGATTTGATCATTGAAATTTCTATCAAAGTGATAAATGGCATGCTTTAAACTATTTTTACATTGTTTTGTATCATGTATTATGATGCGATCCTATTTCTGCTCATATTCACCATGCTTTCATCTTGTCTTACAAGTATGAAAGAAAGGGAGTTCTTGCTTACTTTCTTTATATTTACTCTACTCACATATTTATGTTATTCTTAGTTAAGAATGCACATATCATTCATAATACCTATGTTCATATCATGGTTATAATTGAACACATGCATCATGCATTCGGCTATTACTATGGATCTTGTTACATATTACTTATTTTACATATTAAGTAAAGTTCATGCATGCCTTAACTGTCAACAATCCACATCTTTATTTTCTTTCCACATGCATTTCATTCCTTACGCTTATAATCAGTTTTTCTATCTTATGCATTATTCAATCTTGCATTTACTTATATTATTTGGTGTTTTATTTATAGGACATATGAACCACATAAACAAGGAATTGAAGGGCAACTCGTCATTAGCTCGTTTGGTTCAAGTAAAGCTCAAATAATCTCGGCAATGTTTCAAGGCAAGCTTCTAATCAACTCCTAACAACTCCAACTGCTCGAGATAAGCTCAAGGTTACTTAAAGGCAAGCTCACTTAGCTAAATGCAACTCCTAAAGGCTCTATTCAACTTGGACACTAAGTGAAGCTCAACTAGCTAGCTAGCTAGCTCACTCCTAGCTCAACTCAGCTCACCCTACAACCTCCAGCTCAACCTTGAAAGGACAAGTCCCCTCCTCAAGGGATACAACCGACTAGCCTTGGAGGGAACTTGCTTGGCGCCAACATTTGGAGGGAAAATGGGCGGCACATGCATTAGAGGGAGGCACCAATCTAGCTGAAGCATCACCAACCATGACCGAACCAACACAAGGCCCCCTTATGCCTATTCGGCCAACTCTTCACCCTTGTAGCATGCTTATTTGGCCACCCCTTTAGAAACTATAAATAGGAGTTCAAATTCATTTTGTAAACACATAACTTTTAGATATAAAATTTATTTCTTTGTGAGTTTATTCTCTCAAACTTGTTCTTTTCAGAACTTCTTGACTTATCAAGCCTCTTTTGATTTGTGGCATCACCCCTATTCTTATCCTTGATAATTTAGGTTGTTGGTTTCTTAACCATCGGTCTAAGTCCCCATTACCACCCTTAAATTCATTTCTTTTTAGAAACGAGATTATACTTTTAGTATAGTTTCTTTCTTTGAAACCTTTGAATACTATCCATCTTCTTCTTTTCCATTTCATTCTATCTTTCTCTTTTCATTACTTCACCATCCGAACCACCACCTTCACTTCCTTAACCATTTCACCCATTTTACCCATTCCTACATACACCACGCTATTCATACTTCCGCACCCTATACTTTCCATCACCATTTCATTCAATTTCTTCAAGAAGGCATTCAGAGGATCACGGCTTGCTTGCATTCACGGTCAGGACAATCAAAAATTCTATCTACAACACTAATTGGAGAGTTAGAGCGTATCATGTGGTAATCAGAGCAAAGGAAGAATCAAGTAAACCTATCTTTTGTGTTTCCAATTTCTAATAATATATATATATATATATATATACAAAAAAAGAAAAACAAATTTCTCAAGGAATTCAAATAGTATAAAAAAAATCAGAAGAAGCACAAAGGTGGTGAAGGCAAAACAAAACGAGCAAGCAACCGACTCAGAGAAGTGCATCAAGTTTGATTGTTCTTGATCGAGTTGTAAGCATTTTTGTGGTAACGAATCTGTCTTTCTTCTTATTTCATTCATTCTTCTTTCTTTCTTTTAATTTTTGTCTTTTAAACTATTTCCTTTCATTTACCTTTATTTCTTTCCGTTTTCCTAGCCTAACCTTCATTTTGTAGCCCAAACACCATAGAATTCAAAAAGCTTGACAAGTTTTGAGTAAGTTCTTTCAAGAACTTGCGACGAGAGGATTGAGCGGTAAAAGGCGGAGAGTTGTAAGCACAAAAATGGATGTAAAAGCCTTAATTCCCATAGTGAAGCACGAGTGAACAGAGTGACATCTTTCTTCCTTGGAGTGACCGCGAGATTTATGTGTGTGTGAGTTTGGTAAGGTCCTATTTACTTAATTTTATCCTTATTCTAACCATGTCACAGAATTCTGGAGACGAGTGTAGAGAAGGACAACCATCCCTAAATCTCCAAACACAAGCATGGATTCGAGAAATGCAAAGGTTATTACGTGCCGAACTTGAACCCATACATGATCGAATGGATCGATTAGAAGGATCACAAGGAGATAATAGAAGCAATCAAGGCCTTGGAAGGAAAAACTAGCAAAGACAACAAGAACAACATGAAATTGTGAATGATAGTGAAAATGAAGAGGTGGATCAAGCATCCATGAGAAATGTTGTGAGATATCAAGGAGAACGTGCCCAAGTTGATGACAACCTTGGTAGCATTCGAGTCAGTATACCACCCTTTCAAGGGAAGATTGATCCGAAAGCTTACATAGAGTGGGAAAGTAAGGTTGATCACATTTTTTTAATGCCATAACTACTCAAAACAAAAGAAGGTCAGTTTGGCAGCCATGAAGTTTATTGACTATGCTCTAGTATGGTGGGATCAATTAACAGGCACAAGGAGACGAAATGGTGAAAGACCAATCGGCACTTGGCTTGAAATGAAAGATATCATGAGAAGAAGGTTCATACATGTTCATTATCACTGTGACTTGTTTCACAATTTTAGAACCTTAAACAAGGCAACCGGAGCGTAAAAGATTACTACAAAGAGATGGAGGTCAAGATGATCCGAGCCAATGTTGGTGAGGATCAAGAAGCAACGATGGCCAGGTTCTTGGCAAGACTTAATCGATAGATTGTTGATGTGGTGGAGTTGCAACACTACATTGAGATCGATGAGATGGTGCACATGGCCATGAAAGTTGAGCGGCAACAACGTAGGAGAACCATGACAAGAAGTAACAACACCACTGCCCCTAAATGGAGTCAAAAAAATACTCGAAAAGGCACACCGTTCAAGATTAAAAAGCAAGCCAAAATCTCTAAGCCAAAACCAACCATGGTGGAGAACGTTCGAAGCAAACAAGTGGAAGCCCAAACCCGTACAAGGGAAATAAAATGCTTGGGACATGGCCATATGGCTAATCAATGTCCTAATCGCAACACTATGCTACTTTTAAATGATGGTGAGATCACATCGGACCATGAGGAAGAAATTAAGAAGGAATTTGAGGTCAAAGAAGAAGAGATTGAACCGGCCGTTGATGGAGAGCTTTTAGTGGTCAAAAGACTGTTAACTGCACAAATGGCCGAAGAGGAGCAGCAGCGAGAGAACATATTCCACACACAATGCGATGTGAACAATAAGGTTTGTTTTATGATCATAGATGGAAGGAGTTGCACGAAAGTGGCAAGCACAATTATGGTGGACAAGCTGGGTTTAAAAACTTTGAAACATCCCACACCGTACAAGCTTCAATGGTTGAATGATGCCGACAAATTAAAAGTCACCAAACATGTTTTAATTCATTTTTCTATTAGGAGTTATAAGGATAAAGTTTTGTGCGATGTTGTGCCTATGCACGCCAACCATATTCTACTTGGTAGGCCGTGGCAATATGACAAGAGAACCATACACGATTATTTCAAAAATCGTTATTCTTTCAAACACGGAGGGAAAAAGATTGTTCTTGCACCATTAACGCCAAAACAAGTACATAATGACCAGAATATGATGTAAAAGAGCGTTGAAGTTTGGAAGAATGAACGGGCCAAAACAAAACTCAAGGAGAAGGAAACAAAAGAAGCAAATGCTTCTACTAGTATTAAGATGATTAGGGAATGTCTTTTGACACGCCATATGAACAAAACTGATTTTACTAACAATTCCTAAGAAACTTTATTTTCTTTTGATTTTCAGGATTATGATGAGAAAAGAAAACCATGGAAGGATGCCCACAAGGATTCAGTTGTCCCAACAGTAAAGGAATGTCCAAAAATAAAGTGCTTCGATTTGAGAACAAATCGCCTTAAAGGGGGATGATGTGATCCTATTTCTGCTCATATTCATCATGCTTTCATCTTGTCTTACAAGCATGAAAGAAGAGGGAGTTCTTGCTTACTTCCTTTATATTTACTCTACTCACATATTTATGTTATTCTTAGTTAAGCATGTGCATAGCATTCATAATACCTATGTTCATATCATGGTTATACTAGAACACGTGCATCATGCATTCGGCTATTACTATGCATCTTGTTACATATTACTTATTTTAAATATTAAATAAAGTTCATGCATGCCTTAACTATCAACGATCCACATCTTTGTTTTCTTTTCACATGCATTTCATTCCTCACGCTTATAATCAGATTTTCTATCTTATGAATTATTCAATATTGCATTTACTTATATTATTTGGTGTTTTCTTTATAGGACATATGAACCACGTATACAGGGGATTGAAGGGTAGCTCGTTTAGTTCAAGTAAGCTCAACAATGTTTCAAGGCAAGGCAAGCTTCTAATCAGGTCCTAACAACTCCAACTGCTCGAGATAAGCTCAAGGTTACTTAAAGGCAAGCTCACTTAGCTAAAGGAAGCTCCTAAAGGCTCAATTCAACTTGGACACTAAGTAAAGCTTAAACAGCTAGCTAACTTAACTCAAGCCAGCTCACTCCTAGCTCAAGCAGCTCAACTCAACTCACCATACAACTTCCAGCTCAACCTTGGAAGGACATGTCTCAAGGGACACAACCGATCGGCCTTGGAGAGAACTTGCTTGGCGCCAACATTTGGAGGGAAAATAGGTGGCACAGCATTAGAAGGAGGCGCCAATCTAGCTGAAGCATCACCAACCATGATCGAACCAACACAAGGCCCCTTTATGCCTATTTGGCCAACTCTTCACCCTTGTAACATGTCTATTCGGTCACCCCTTTAGAAACTATAAATATGGGTTCAAATTCATTTTGTAAACACACAACTTGTAGACATAAATTTTCTTTCTTTGTGAATTTATTCTCTCAAACTTGTTCTTTTTAAGAACTTGACTTATCAAGCCTCTTTTGGTTTGTAGCGTCACCCCTATTCTCAACCTTAATACTTTAGGTTATTGGTTTCTTAAGCATCGGTCTAAGTCCCCATTATCACCCTCAAAGTCATTTCTTTTAAGAAACGAGATTATACTTTTAATATAGTTTTCTTCTTTTAAACCTTTGAATACTATCCATCTTTTTCTTTTCCATTTCATTCCATCTTTCCCTTTTCATTACTTCACTCGAACCACCACCTTCACTTTCTTAACCATTTCATCCCTTTTACCCATTTCTACATTCACCACACTATCCATACTTCCGCACCCTATACTTTTTATTACCATTTCATTCAATTTCTTCAAGAAAGCATTTGGAGGATCAAGGCTTGCTTGCATTCACGGTTAGGACAATCAAAGCTTCTTTCTACAACGCCAATTGTAGAGTTGGAGCGTATCATATTATAGAAAGAAATTTAAGATATGGAACAACAGTTCCTAAATCAACAATAAATAAAAAGAGAACCCATATTAGTTAAGTAGTAGAAAAACCATTGCTGTCTGCGACAATGGTCCGCATCTTACTGGCGGAGAAGAGGAAATGTAGAAAGAGAAAGGGGAAATAAATAAAGAATGGAAAATCTCAAAAGGGTCAAATTGCTTAGATGTCCTTGCATCTGACTTTTTGATTTTCCCTTTAAAAAGTGTCATGTGGCAAAATAAGAGCAAGCCACGTGTTATGCTACATAAGTAGTTAACGGCGTTAAGATCTAAGGGGAAATAGAAAAAGAAAGTTCTGAGGGCACATTGAACGCGTAGAAACTATAGACCCCCACATTGACAAATTTGATAAAGTACAAGGGCATTTGTGCCATTATCCCTTATTACTATTACTAGGGTCTGACATCTGTTTCCAACAAAATAGAGACATATATAGGAAAATATTAATCCTAAATATGTTATTGAACTTGTAAAAGTGGAAAATATATAATCCTATACATATATGACAACCATCAAACCTTGTATATGTAAACGATTTGATAAACTTTTATTTGTTATTATCTATTAAAAAGATTAACAGCAAGTGGGGAATGAAGAGGATGGAAGGACTAAAGGAAACAATTAATCATGTACAAACAGAAACAAAGCAGACAATAAATTTGGAGCTGAGAAACGCGCATTTTCTTACACCATCAACTAAAACTTTCATTTCATTGCCTACAGGATGTAAATTAAGCAACTGCGTTTCATCATCACTGGTGTCAATTTCGATCTTTCTATTTCCTAGCTTAGCTTAGCTAATATACCTTGGTTAACGAAAATTACAATGAACTTACGCATCATCTGAGAAGCAACCGATATGATAAGCCACAGGGGCATTAGAACTTTGGTCTTGAGAGGACAAAACTTTTGATGCAGAAAAAGTTTGATAAGGGCGATGGACGGGAGGTAAGATCAAAGCTGATTGCCTGTCCATTGCCAGTAGCCGTCCACATTTACTGTACCAATAGGTTCATTTTATTACTAGAAAAATACTACAAGTTATACAAAAAAAAAAAATGGAAGGTAAAAAATCATACTTGCAGACTTTGGTGAATAAAGTTTGATAGCTGCATATCCAGTGCTACAAAAACAAAAGCAGAAGCACCTTATTAACATGAAATGGCTGCTGAAAATTGAATAACAATTCACAGCTTGTCAGACACTGTACCAAAAGATAATGCAATGCTGTTTTACTTCTGATTCCAAGGAAATACTGGAGGGCAACAGTAGCATGCTCCTGTAATAGGCAATATTTATTAGTATAACAGAAAGCTACAGCTCAGTGGATATAATTAACTCGAACTGAACAGACTGTTACCGTGATCTGTCTAAATACATGGTAGACCGAAGAACCTCTAGAATGCATGTAACTGCCGCCCTGTGCAGAATGGAAAAGGTAAATACAGAATTGCAATTAAACTGTTTTATTGGAGGCAAAACAATCAAAAGCTTGGAAGTTGGAACTATGAAGTATTGAAGAAAACAAATTCAAGCTTTGGAAATTGGAACATGATTCCTAGTCAACTTTCTGCCAGCAAATTTCATTGCTTAGCCAAAAAGGAAATAGTTAGCATTGCATTTTTGCTTTCAAATGGAATCAAAGCTTCCCATGGTACCAGTTAAGTCCAAAAAAAACCCTACAAGACAATCTTTCAAATAGCATCAAAGCTTGCCTAGTCTGTATACAGAATCATGAACAAGCCAAGCCGACTCAGATAAAAGGTGATACCAAGCTTGAACTAAACCTTTTTTTTTTCAGAAAGCATTTGGGCCATGAATATGCACAATCAATTTCATGAATCCATGATTATATTATGTACTTCATTTGCCTCTGCTTCTATGCAGCAATACATATATAGAAGCATCAAAAGATGCTAACAAAGAAAGATCTTTTCCATGTAAAGCAACTTAACTTATCTACCACATATCTAATATGATAAGCTTCACGAATCATACAACACAACCACCATTTGCCTCTTTCATGGTCATATTCAAAGCAAAAGATCAGCATTATAATGAAATTCAAATCAGATAACAAGAAACATTCACACCTTCAGAAAAGGTTACCTCATCCGGAGAAAAGAAAGCCACTGAATCTGGATCTGTTGAACCAGCTGGATGCAACGAGACTACAGCTCTGAAGACAGAAGGAAAGAAAAGCTCAATTACAGCAATCTTATCCATAGAAACAACATTCTGGGGTGCTGATCTAAGTATACGTGAGCTGTGAAAATTGTGTTTCAGTGCTTCCATGATATTATCATTCGCTGAATCAGGCAAAGACGAAGCTCTCTTTAGCCAATCCAGTCTTTCATAAGTCAAAACTTTCAGATTTGGCACGTCTTTCTCCATGTTAGTCAAAAGATCAGATAATGTTTTACAATCACTAAGGATATCTTGATTATCTTCTGCCTGAGCTGGCAAATTGCGGTGTTTCTTTGACACATTGTCAGTGCTCTCACCATCCTCTTCATCATTAAGGTGAGGAAAAAATCGCCTTTTCTGGTCTGTGAAGGCTTTGAGAGCAAGCCTGTGAAAATTAGAAGCATGAGATGTTAACAAGTAAAGAAGTTTTAAGGGAAGAGTCTCAATATGAGAACTCTGTAAAATTAAATTTATTTTTCCTCACACAATAGAATTGCATTACAAGAGTATTTATAAAAGCTAAGTCTAAGTGTTAGACTAAACTTAGGATTTCTAGTAGTTAACTCTAGATTAAATTAGTGTAGTTAAGATAAACTAAACTATCAATTTACGAAATACATTAAATAAGAATTAGTATTTGGATTAAATACTAAAATCACACGCTATTATCCACACTCTCCCTCAAGCTGGGAGTAGATGTTATAGAGTCCCAGCTTGGATGTAATCTCATCGAAGGTAGCTCTTGGAAGTGCCTTGGTGAATACATCTGCCAGCTGTTCTTTAGTAGGGACATAATTCAGATTGACCATTCCACTGTTGACTTTTTCTGTGATAAATTGTCTGTCGATCTCAACATGTTTTGTTTTGTCATGATGGATTGGATTTTTTGCAATCCCTATAGTTGATTGACTGTCGGTTTGTAAGTCAAACTGTGTAAATTCACTAAGTCCAAATTCTGCCAGGAGTCTTTGCAGCCATATTCCCTCACAAATTCCATGTGCTAGAGCCTTATATTCTGCCTCAGCACTGCTTCTAGAAACCACATACTGTTTTTTACTTCTCCAGGTTACTATACTGCCCCAAACAAAGGAGCAATAGCCGCTTGTTGACCTCCTATCAGTTAGCTCCCCAGCCCAGCTAGAATCAGTAAAAATCTTCACTGTTCTATCTTCATTTTTTTAAAAAAATAAGCCATGTCCAGGGGTGAACTTTAAATAAGTCAAAATCCGGTTCACAGCTTCAAGATGCTCCTCCCTTGGATCACATAGGTGCTGACTAACAATGCTGACTGGAAAGGCTATATCCGGTCTTGTAAGAGATAAGTAGATAAGCTTTCCTACCAATCTCTGGTACTGTTTTTTATTAACAGGACTGCTTACTCCATCCTTGTTCCATTTTAGATTAAACTCCATAGGGGTCTCTGCAGGTTTGCACCCTAGCATTCCTATTTCAGTCAATAAATCAAGGATGTATTTCCTTTGATTAATGACTAAACCTTCCTTTGTTCTGGCTACCTCCATTCCCAGAAAATACCTTAGGTTTCCAAGATCCTTTGTTTCAAATTCAAGGGCTAGTAGCTTCTTCAATCTCTCAATCTCATCTATGGCATCCCCTGTGACAATAATGTCATCTACATAAACAATCAAAATAGCTTTCTTTCCGGTAAGGGTTACATTTATGAACAATGTATGGTCGTTTTGACATTGTTTATAGCCATTGTGGATGATGACCCTTGTAAATCTGTTAAACCAAGCTCTAGGTAATTGTTTTAAGCCGTACAAGGACTTTTCCAGTTAGCAAACCTTCTAATTAACATTGTTGTCCATCCCTGGAGGAATTTGCATATATACCTCCTCCTCGAGAGTTCCATTCAAGAAGGCATTCTTGATGTCTAGTTGGTGAAGAATCCAGTCTTTATTAACAGCTAAGGAAAGCAATACCCTTACTATGTTTAGCTTCGCAACAGGGGCAAAAGTTTCCTGATAGTCTATTCCATAGGATTGAGAGAACCCCTTGGCTACAAGTCTTGCTTTGAACCTTTCAATAGTACCATTTGAATTATACTTTACAGAGAACACTCATTTACAGCCTACCGGTCTTTTTCCTTGTGGTAAATCAACAAGCTTCCAGGTCTCATTTCTTTCTAGTGCACTGATCTCATCTTCAACTGCCGTTTTCCATTTCGGATCTCTCAAGGCTTCCTCCACTGATTTTGGAATGACAATGCTGTCAAGATTGACAGTGAATGCTTTAAATGAGGGTTTTAAATTTCCATATGCAACAAACCGTTGAATGAGATGATTTGTGCACTTTCTCACACCCTTTCTCTGAGCAATAGGCAATCGGAGGTGTCAATAGTAGGAATTTCTTCTTGAAACAATTCCTTACCTTGCATTTTTTCTGAGGCAGCATGACCGAAGTCCAGTACTTGGCAATCTCCAGGTTGTGTAGCAGCCTCTTTAGTGAACTTCTTTCTCCTTTTATAGACACTAAGCTGTCTGCTTTCAAGTTGAGTTTGTTGGTCTTTTGGGGGAGAAGTAGGAGTAGGAGATGATACCTGGTCAAAGATTAAAGTCTGGTCTTCAAGGATAGGTTCAGTAGACAAATTCTAGAGGTTTTCAAGAACAGGTTCTGTTGTAGGAGGTGCAAACGGGGATGGTGCACTTGCTGGAAATTTCTGAAAACTATCAAAAACAGGGTCATAAAAAACATAGGGTAAATCTAAAGCTGGTAAAAACTGAGATTTTGCAATATTCTCCCCCTAAATTTCAGTTTTGGGGTAGAAGGGTTTATCTTCAAAAAAGGTCACATCCATGGAGGTATAGGTTCTTTTTGTGGAGGGTGAGTAACATTTGTAGCCCTTCTTATTAGGAGAATAACCTAAGAAAATACACCTTATGGCGCTAGGGTCTAATTTAGATTTAGTATGGGAATTATTATGGACAAATACAGTGCTGACAAATATTCTTACAGGAATGCTAGATGAAAGAGGTTGAAAGTTTGGAAAAACTTGAAGAAACAAATTCCTAGGGGAATTGAATTTTATTGATTTACTTGGCAGCCTGTTGATAAGAAATGTGGCGGTTAAAACAGCCTCTTCCCAATAGAAATTAGGAACATTGGTGGAAAATAATAAAAACCTAGCAACCTCTAAAAGATGCCTATTTTTGCGCTCAGCAATCCCATTTTGTTGGGGAGAGTCAACACATGAAGTTATATGAATAATCCCTTTGTCTCGAAAAAAATGACCCTAGAGTTTTGGTAAAGTATTCACTCCCATTATCACTATGTAGTACTTGAATTTTTCGCTGAAACCGAGTTTCCACTAAACTGTAAAAACGTTTAAAAACTTCTTCTGCTTCAGACTTTTCTCTCATAAGAAATGTCCAAGTTATTCTAGTGTAATCATCTATGAAGGTTATAAACCACCGAAAACCATCAATGTTCTTTACTTTGGAAGGGCCCTAAATGTCACTATGTACGGTTGCAAAAGGTTTAGAGGTTATAGAATGTGAAGGAGGCTAATTGCTTTTAGTTTGTTTTGCAAGAGGACAAACATCACAACTGAAATGACCAGGATTTTTATTAGAAAATAAGCTAGGTAACATTTTAGCCAAATAGTGAAAGTTGGGATGACCCAATCTGTAATGCCATAATAAGATATTCTTGGAAGAATCTGAACTAACAGGAAAACAACTTGAAACTGCTTGTCTATTCGAAGGAATCTGCCCTTGGAGGATATAGAGACCACCGCACAACCTAGCACTGCCAATCACCTTCCCCGAGTCCATAACCTGAAACTCACAAACACGTGAGGAGAATTTAGTATTGCATTTCAGTTCATTTGACACTCATCTCTTCTTGGCGAAGGCTATTAATCTTGTTCCCTATCTCGAAAAGCTCATCAACATTATCAGAACTGGAGTAGGTTTCTTTAGCAGCCTCCCAGATTTCTTTTGTTGTATCATAGAGAAGAAAGTCCACACCCACATCAGGGGTCATGGAATTTATGAGCCATGACATAATCATGTTGTTTTTTCGAAGCCATAGGTCATATGTCGGATCAATAATGTTTGGAATTTTCTGTTTGCCTAAGATGTATTATGCTTTACCCTTGCCGGTGATGTAAAGCTTGACAGTTTGAGACCATTGAAGATAATTGTGGCCATTGAATTTATGAGAAGTGATTTGTGTGGTGGAGACATCAGAGGCAGCATCGGATGTAGGGTTTTGATCTTTGTCAGAATCGGCTATGGTAGAGGAAGATGTCTCAACCATGGTAAATAACTAGTCGGATCGAGGGCCTAATCTGATACCATGTTAACGAGTAAAGAAGTTTTAAGGGAAGAGTCTCAATATGAGAACTTTGTAAAATTGAATTTATTTTTCCTCACACAGTAGAATTGCATTACAAGAGTATTTATAAAAGCTAAGTCTAAGTGTTAGAGTAAACTTAGGATTTCTAGTAGTTAACTCTAGATTAAATTAGTGTAGTTAAGATAAAATAAACTATCTATTTACGTAATACATTGAATAAGAATTAGTATTTGGGTTAAATACTAAAATCACACACTATTATCCACATGAGATTAACAATTTGACAATCTCAAGTTTCAGCACAAAAAAATTGTGAAACCAAGGAAAGGGAAGCTAAGTTAAAAGGAACTCGCCATATGGTAATACTATGTTGCAACAAAAAATGATGATATTGAATTGAAATGCAAGAAAACAGCACCACACTAGAGTGCTTTCTATGAGCAATGTATATTAAGTTGAAAAATAATAACATAGAGATAGCCTAAGAGAATCATTTCATTATGTATTCAGAGCAACACCCTTGCAGTTATATATGTGGCCCAAGACTGTAGTTAGAAAATGATTAGGAGCTTGTTTCAAATCTTTTGTTCATGTGTGGAACAACCCTTATTCATTCAGAATTAGACTAGTGCAAGTTAGCAACACCAACTAAACAAGTGATTATTTTAGTGGAATTCAGTAAATCAGTTAACCATTTATAAAACCTTTAAGCAATTCATATTGCACATTACACCATGTCCGAATCTACTAGAATTAATAAGACTTAAATTTTACTAATAAATTTGCATCTTAATCGCTATTCAAATTCGTTTCAATCCGAACCTTAAAATATTCGCCATTCAAGTCCAGACAGATATAATATATCATAATACTATCAGAAAACACTAGTGCTGGATCCTTTACTTGCCTGTAAGACTTAAACCCAATGCATAATAATAGACAACTAAAATTCATATGATTTTGCAACATACGATACCAACTAATTAAGGTCCTGCTTGGCAATTCAACAATATCAATCATCTACCATATCTAAGCCTAAGTACGAACCTTGTCCGGTCAACAGCAGATGCACCAGCCTGGCCAGCAAGCTGTCGTTTCCAAGCATAAGCCACAACAGCACCGTCAGGACACACTAATGGCATATGCAAACCCCAAGAATTACTCCTCGACCTAAGTGATTCATTCAACACTCCAGATTCCTCCAGCATTTTTCCTGACGAGAAAATCAAATACGAATTTCAGAAACCCAGGCCTCCAAAGAGACATCAATTCTAATATTAAGACAAAAAGTTTTCCATTTCTTTTGTTTTTTGTTTACCAACGGTACGTAGGTCTTGGAGATGTTGGCGCATGGACTCGTCTTCTTGGCGGAACAAGTGGAGAGGTTTGGAGCTTTGATGCGGCTGCGCAGCAACAAATAGAGCTTCGAGAAGTCGATCAGCACCTAGACGGATATTGGCGATGAGTCTCGCGGCCTGTCCGAGTCTGTCCATCGCTTGAGCCACCTGCTTCGGTGGCGCCTCCCCGGTGATTGACGAGGGAGGTGTTGATGTCGTCGAAGACGACGACGGAAGCGGTGCCGCGGCGACCGCGGACTGGAGGTGGTGTTGATGATGTTGCTGTTGCAGCATTAGGGTATTGTTAATTTAATCCAAAGATCTGAAAAATGGGATTTGCAAAAATTTAAGCTTTTTGGAGGTCTTCAAGGGCCAGAAAAAAAAAAGAGTAAATCTATTTGGTCTAATAGTAACATTTTTTTGCCCTCGATTATTTTTCAAAAGTCATTTTAGATCTTAGCTTTTTTTTTATCGAATTAGATCAACTAGCCAAAAAATAATGAATCTGTTTGGTTAATGTCAACTATTTTATCCTTTTAAGAAAACTACCACAATTGTTACTTAACTATTGGTCGCAATTTATTTTGATCATTCACTTAAAAAGATTTAAAATTTAACTATTTAACTATTTAAATAGACGTATTTTAATCACTGGCCGTTAAAATCTAACGGAAATATGACGTGACCGTTAAAGTAAAATTTATATAATTACACTTTAATCCCTTTTAATTACATATTATATCAATTTGGTCCTAATTTTAATTTAATTAAATAAAATTAATCAACTAATCAGATAACGACACATGTAATTATACAAAAAATTTACTCTAACTTTTAATTTATTTAATAGATCATATATATATATATATATATATATATATATATATATATATTCCTCCAATCAGGTGGTGACACGTGTCACCACCTGGTTAAAGGAAAATTCAAGAGAAAAGAAAATGGGGATAATGGGGTTTAAACCCGTAACCTTTAGAGGAAAAAGGTCATGGCTTAACTACTACACCAACTACTCCTTAATGATGTAAACTGCACCTAAGTGCTAGGAAAAAAAGAAGAAAAAATGTTTGAGAGGAGACTCGGACATGGGTCACATGAGATATATAAAAACACGCATTTCACTAAATCAATTCAAATAATTAAAAAATAAAAACTTTTTAATTATATTTAAAGTATAGTTAAAGAAAGATTTAAAATGAATATATATATATATATTATCCGGATAATTTTACCAACAATGATCTATTTCTTTAAAGAAACATATATTTTATAAAATATTTTTTAAGAAAATTATCAACACATATCGGATACAAAAATTAAAATTATTAATTATCAAAATTATATTTTTAATATAATATATATAATCATTGAATTAAGATATTTAATAAAAAATTAAAATTATTAATTAAATTAAATAATTTGATTCGATATTATATATATATGTGCATGAAGTTATTAAAATAAATGTGAAAAAAGGCTTGACTTTAGTGATATGCGTGTTTTTATATATCTCGTGTGACCCATGTTCGAGTCTTCTTTTAAATATTTTTCTTCTTCTTTATCCTAGCACTTACTTCACTATAAAATATATAAAGAATGATGCAGTTTACATCATTAAGTAGTAGTTTGCGTAGTGGTTAAGCCTTGGCCTTTTCCCCTAGAGGTCCCGGGTTCAAACCCCACTTGATTGGAGAAAATATATATAATATTAAATAAATTAAATTAAATATTAGAGTAAATTAATCCAATCGAGTGATGACATGTGTTGTTATTTAAGTAAATTAAAATTTGGACCAAATTGATATAATATGTAATTAAAAGGGACTAAAATGTAATTATACAAATTTTACTTTAACTGTCACATCACCTTTCTGTTAGATTTTAACGACGGTGGTCAAAATAAGTCTATTTAAATAATTGGTGGTCAAATTTTGAATTTTTTAGTTGGGTGGTCAAAATAGGTCACGACCAATAGTTGAGTGGTCACTAAAGTAGTTTTCCCTATATTTTAATAATAACATTAATTATTTTGTTCTTTTGTAAAGGAAATAAAAAACAAAAAAAATTATAAGATACTAAAAAATAGAATAAATAAAAAAATTATATAAATTATTAAAATTTGAGAAAAAAATGAAATGTTTGTTTTTCTCGATTTTATTTAATTTGATAAAAAAATAACATAAAATCTAAAATGATTTTTTGTTTAAGTTTAAGGGTAAGCATATCATTAGACCAATCTGAACCAACTCAAATGCAGTCTTATCCCAACTAATATACTCACAGACCCGACCGTCAAATAGGGGTGTAAATGAACTGAGTTTCAACGAACAAGATTATATTTGTGTTTGTTTGTTTGTTTTTAAAAGTGTTTATGTTCGATTCGTGTCTATTTAATTTTTTAATATTGTGTTCGTGTTCTTTTATTTATTTTTGAAGGTGTTCGTGTTCGCGAATGTGTTCGTTTAAGTGTTCGCGAACGTGTTAAGTGTTTATAAACGTGTTCGTGAACATGTTTATTTAAGTGTTCGCGAACATGTTTAGAAATGTTAACTAAATTAACAATAAAAAATAAAATAAAAACAACAAAATAAAACTTACATTTGAATATGAACTTATATAACATCCTTAGCAACAATAAAGTAGTATTTATATACATCCACAAGCATTTTCATCCTATAAACGAGCTTATAAACGAGACTATAAACGAGCTTGTTTGTGAACATAAATGAACTGAACACACATTTGTTCACGTTCGTTTGTTTATTAAACGAACATAAAAAATTTGTTCATACTCATTTATTTAACTTAATAAACGAACGGTTCGTCGAACGTTATGTTCATTTACACCCCCACTACCGAACTTAGAAACTCACCTATAGGCTATCCTTCCAAAACTCCACAAACAAACCATTGCCTATTTTTACCTCCTCTTGACTCTTGAGCCACTAGTTGCTCCTAAATGTAGCCTAATCCCAGTTCTCCGTGTAGATATGGGTGTGCATTCGGTTAATTCGGTCGGTGACCGAACTGAATTAGCCAAAATCGAATTAACCAAAATTTTTAGAATTAACCGTTAATCGAACCAAATTTTATTTGAAACTAATTAACCGAACCAAAAATATTTCGGTGAATTCGATCGGTTTTCTAATTAACCGATTTTTTTACAATTTTTTTTATTTTAAATAACAATAGAATTATAATATTAAACAAAAGGATCTAAACATCCGACATTTAATTTCAGACCATCTGATATGCCATGAATGACTACTAAGAACACGTAAATATTAGAATGTTGACATCATACATGAGATACTCAAGATACAAATATGGTTCTCTCTCAATAGGTTGCAGCAGTAGGCATACTAAATATAGAAAACATAAAATATAACAGTAGGCATACTCCATATAGAAAACATAGTTGACCCATGATAAAAGAAACCTTTTTCTGGCAAACACTATATAAAAACAGTTTACATCTAATTCAAGTAATATATAAACATAAAATATAACAATATTCATAAACAAATATATGTTATTTTAACAAAATAAAAGCAGTTTGAAAAACTGCATATTAGCTAAAATACAACGGTTTGTTTGCAAAGAGTCAATAAAAACAATTGTTAAAATTATTGTTCTAAATTAAAACTTATATAGCATATATCAGTTTTTTAGCATGCAGGAATGGAACTAAGTGAGTAAGTTTACAATATTTAAGCTTGAAAACAGTTTGAAAAATATAAACATAACATTTTTCAAGGTCTATTCATAGACAAAATGTAGCAGATTCACTCTTCAAAGTTCTCCATCTGCTTCGATTAAATTTCCTAAAAAACCTTCATTTGCATCATCCCTACAAAATATATGTTATTTTAGTAAAAATGAAAATAAATAAATAAATCATACATGATATAAACTAAAAGACTAGAATGCATATCCTTCCTTCAACCCACACTAACAATATAGAAACTTATGAGCTCATGAATTGAGGGTGGGCTCTGATGCATTCCAAGAAAAATCTAAAAGACCAAATGATTAAAGAAGTTACTGACATGGTGTGCTAAAATATTTAAAATCATTATACTTATTAAATTAAAATTAATAAATAAAGATACCGACATACCGTTATTAATCTTGTCAAGTTATTGAATTTGTTCTTCAATTTTCTTAATCTCCTTTTCGGTTGATGAATTTCGAATGTAATCTTGGGTACACACAAGAGCTTGTACCATTTTAGGAGTTAAAGAACTCCTAAATTGATCAAGCACACATCCCCGACACTAAATGCGGATTCGAAAATAACAGTAGAAAGTAGTATAGCTAACACATCTTTGGCCATCTTTGAAAGAGTTGAAAATTTAAGACTATTGACTTTTCACCACAATAAAATATTAATTTCTTCATCATAATTTTTATTACTGTCTCCTAGGTATTTATCCAATTCAGATGTTTGGTCCTCACCACCATTTTCAGCCACATGCCTTTTATATAAATCTTCCCTGCACCTCTTTACTTTTTGTTGTGGTTCACTTGAAAGAGTAGGTTTTGCCACACTTAATTGGCCACAATCACTAGAAACTTGAAATTTGTACTCTTCGTACAATTCAAATAAATTATCTTTCAATTTTTGCATCACTTTTGATTCTTTTCCAGCATTGTACATTTCAGTAAGTACAAATTTAAGATAACTCAATTTCTGCATAGGATCCATAACACAAGCAACAAATATAAGCATATTCATCTTATCAATATCACCTTAATATTTATCAAAATTTTCTTTCATCCTCATAGCCATAACACTATAATCGATATCAACACTTAATTGAGCATCTTGTAAAAGAATGCTAATTTCAGTAAGCTCATCAAAAAAAATTATTGGATGTAACATTAGAAGTTTCTGAAACTCACAAAGTGACTTCATAAAAGTGTTCTAAAAAATCTCTCATATTTCTAACAGTAGTCCAATCGTCTGTAGTCAGCCAACCCTCTCCTGATTCAAGTTTAGTCCTAAAGTTTGTATCTTGCTCCTCAAATCTTTCAAAAGCTCTCTCAAAATTTTGAGTTGTGTCTAACATTAAGTAGGTTGAGTTCTACCTAGTGCAAACATCAAGACACAACATCTTTTTACTTTTTATCTTTTCCACCTCAATACATGTCATAAACCTTTTTAATATAGTCGGAGATTGTCTCACATATCTCACAACCTCTAACACGTGCAACAGATTTATTCATCTCTTTTAAATCTTTAACAACAATTAAATTCACAATATGTGTCATGCATCTCATATGAAGGTATTTCCTATTTGCAATGTAACCTCCTCAAGAACTAAATTTCTTTCTTAAATAATTAATAACAACATCATTAGAACTTGCATTATCAACAGTAACAATGAACAACTTATCAATCCCCAACCCAACAAGCATTTTTTAATCATCATGCCAATAGCATCCCCTTATGACTAGAAATTGAACAAAAATTTATAATTTTTTTGTTCAACTTCCAATCATTACCAATAAAGTGTACAATGAGACACATATAATTTACTCTTTCTAAAGAAGTCCATGTATGAGTAGTTAAACAAACTTTAGAACACGGGCTTTTCAAATATTGTTTTAGCTTAATTGTTAGATTTATTTTTGATTTTGATATAATTAAAAGGATTAACTTGTCAAAATTTGTAAACTCTATATTCGATTCAAATTTGTCAATATAATAGTTTTAACTTGATTTTTTTATAAAAGGTTTAACTTAATACATAGATTGTTTTCTCTTTGAAAAAGTCAACAAAAGTAAAAAAAAAACAATGCATTTTTAAGTAGAGGTTTCGATACCACTTTGGCAGTAAGGCATGGAAACCTGTTTTTGACTACATGTTTCGAAATCCCCTTGGTGGTTTCGAAACCAGGGCCTGTAACGGCTACTTTTGAAGTTTAAATTTCTCCTAGGTTTCGAAACCTCTTCAATGGTTTCGAAACTACTGTGCAGGTAAACATTTAATGTTTGATTTTAATGGCTTCCAACGGCTCCAAAGTCCCCCCAACGGTTAGAAAAGATCAAGAGCACATAAAAGATGTCTAAAAACAGTATTGAAGCAACAAGAAAGCCTATCCAAACATTCAAGCAATCAAGAATCAAATTTGTGCCTAATTTTCCATCTTTCTTGTAAACACTAGAGTGTTCTTCATTGTAATTCATTTGCTAGTGTTTCTTTGGGTGTGTGAGAGAGCTTAAACTTTGCAAACACCTTCCTTGTGAGGATTTCTAGTTTGCTTCTTTGTATTTGTTTTGGGGAAAGGATTCAATAGACTTTGGGTTGTAAGCCTATTGAATTGTGTAAGGTTACTCCTTATCCTTAAAGGAAAGACAAATGAGTGGATTTGTGGAAAATCATTAGTGTGGTCACTAAGGTAGTGGATGTAGACTTCATTAAGGGAGTTGAACCACTCTAAATCATCTTGCAATTTCTATATTTGCATTTAGTGTCCATCATCTTTTAAAAATCGAATTCACCCCCTCTTGGTTTTATTCAATCGATTGTCACTCTCTACAATTGGTATTAGAGCTTGGCTCATTGGAAGGTCTTACAACCTCTTGAGAAGATCCAAGAATTGTGCAATCATCTGCAAAGTCATCCATGGTTTCCCCCTCCACCATTGAAGCTTGGGGCGATTCTCAACCCACCAACAAGCCTCCATTCTTCAATGGAGTTAATTGTGCTTATTGGAAGAACCGCATGAAGTTACTCATTCAAGCTTTTGATCTTGAAGCTTGTAAGATCATCATGAGTGGTTACACCACACCAACTAGTGGCATGGAAACTTGGAGCAATAATGAGAATAAAAAATTCTCTACAAATGCTAAGGCAATGCATCTCATTTTTTGTGTTGTTGGCCTGGATGAATATAGAAGGGTGTCATCATGTTCCAATGCCAAAGAAATTTAGGACAAACTTGAAGTAACACATGAAGGAACCAACCAAGTGAAGGAGACCAAAATCGGGCTTCTTAACCTCAATTATAAGAACTTCAAGATGGACCCCGAAGAAGACATCAAAACCATGTACAATCGATTCTCTATGATCATCAATGGATTGAAGGGCTATGGAGAAGTGACCCCGGAAGATAAACTTTTGAGGAAGATGATTTACTCTCTTCCCGATTCATGGGATTTAAAGAAAACGACGATCATAGAAGCAAAAGACCTCAAGACTCTCAAGTTGTATGAGCTCATTGGTTCCTTGCTTACACATGAGATGATGTCAAAAGGGAAGGAAGGAAAGAAGAATGAAGTGGAAAAGAAGAAATTTGGTGTTTCTCTCAAAGCAACAAAAGAAAAGATCGATCCTAGTGAAGAAGGCGAAGATAAAGAGATGGCTATGTTTGCCAAGAGATTCAAAAGATTCATGAATTCCAACAAAGGAAGAAGATTCCAAAGAGAAGAGGGCTTCAAAAATGACATCAAAGAGAATGATCAAATCATTTCCTATGAGTGCAAAAAGCCGGGTCATATCAAGTTTGATTGTCCCCAATTGAAGAAAAAAAGCTATGAGAAAAAGAAGCACAAGGCTCATGTAGCTACTTGGAGCGATGATGAATCATCCGATGAGGACGAGAATGAAGTAGCCAACTTGTGTCTCATGGCAATTGAGGATGACTCTATGGTAACCTCTAATTCATCTTTTTCAATTGATTATACTTTTGATGAATTGCAAGAGGCTTATGATGAATTAGCTTTGGAATTTTAAGAGTCAATTTTGAAAAATAGAAAAATCATTTTAGAATTGAAAAATGAAAATGACTCTCTTTCCAAATCTAATAATGAATTTGAAAGTAAATTTGAGGAAATGCACGTTAAAATAAAAGAATTTGAAAAGAAAAATTAAGACTTGCTCAACTTACTTTCAAAGGTCCATGATGATCATCAAAAGGAATTTGATGATCTTAAAGCTTCTTTTAACAAAGTTGGGACAAAACTATTTGAAAAGGTAAAAATTCAAAATCCAACTATGTTAGAAAGAACTTTAATGGATATAGAAATAGTGGTCCCAAAAGATCATATAAAAGAAATATAGTTAAAAGCATTTGGGTCCCTAAAGGAATCATTGCTAACAAAGAATATGATCTTTTATCTAAATTGATTCCAAAAAGGACTAGAATATTAGGAACTAACTCTTATGGACCCAAAAGAGTTTGGGTACCAAAACATGCATAGTTCCTTATTGTAGGTGTGTTGGATCCATGGTGAGCAAAATGAAGAAATTGGAAAGCTCTAGACACACTAGAAGGAAGGACACTTGAAGAGGATAAAGGTCTAATCAACCTACCTTGGCTCAAGTGGTAACATTTTATTTAACATGCAATCTTTATCCATTCATGTTGATTATATGTGTTTATATGTTTTAAAGCATGTTTGAATATCCCCATATGTTGTTTAAATACTTTTAGTAAGGGGGAGTTATGTGTTGCATGTATTGCCTAATTTTGGCCCTATGTGCTTTTGTATATCTTTTAGCCTTAAATTTAGCAAATTTGTTTTCTAGTCATTGATTTCCTTGACTTGTGTGCTTATGTGTTTATCTTGACATAAAATCGTTTGTTTGTTCTTGCTTGAGTGGCCTTAGTTAAGTTAGTCACTCTCATCTAAATAGGAACTTAATTCAAAGTGCCTTAAATACATATAATTGTCATACGCTTTAAGAGTGCATATTCGGATCATATAGAGGCATAAAAATGCCCTTTTTGTTGTTCTAAGGCCATAGGTATCGAAACCACTTATAGTGAAATATATGAAATATGGGCTAGGAGGTTTTGAAACCATTTTGGAAGTGTTGAAATATATGAAATATGGGCTAGGAGGTTTCAAAACCACCTAGCTGGTTTCAAAACTAGTCGGGCAGTTTCAAGGGTTGGGGCGCTTTTTTAACTAAAATTCCCTAATTTAAAACACCCAAATCCCTATTTTTGTTCTCCTAAATGACAAAACCTTCAAACCCTTTCAAAAATCCTTCACTCAAACTCATTTTTGCTTCAAGATTCAACAAGGATACATCATCTTTCCTTCATCAACTCATCTTTTGGCTCTTGATTTTATCCATTGGGTGGTCCTCATTCAATCTTTTGGTGAATTTTCAAAACCCTAATTTTTTTATTCAAATTTTCAGTGATTATTGGACATAATAAAATGTTTTTTCTTGCTTAAAATATTTATAAATCATGTTTGCATTACAATGTTCATTCTTTCAAGCATGATTTCAACAAAACTCGCTGTTTTTCAACATTTTTTTCACGCTCTTGGGTATTTCGAAAATCTTTAAAATTTGGAGAATTTATGCATTGAAATATTGAATTGGGTTGATAAATTTATATGCTATATCTTGTTTTATTTCCATGAGGTTACCCAATCCATCTCAAGCTTTTTCCAAATTTTTATCAAACCCTTGCCCACTAAGTGTTTGTTAAAATTCTCCAACCAACTTTTTCAAGCCAATTTTTCTTTAATCATGCCTCCAAGAACCAATCCCTCTAGAGCCAAACGTCCTCGTCTTGAAAGAGGTCAAGGGTCTTGTTTTAATCAAGCTCATCTTCAAAACCCAAATTTTTTAAATCTTTGTTTTGAAGATAATGAAAAACTTGACCGTTTTCATCAAATTTATGAAGCCAAAGAAATTATAGCCGAGCGAACCATTGGTTTAAAATTTTTAACCTCCGAACTCTATGAGTTTGAATTCTTTCCTTTATTTGTCGAATAGGGTTGGATAAATTTTCTAGATATTAAACCTCGTGTTTTTCATAACCTTGTCAAAGCTTTTTATGCAAATGCTACTCTTGTTCACGATCCTAATGATAACACCAAGGTTGTTGAAATTGATTCATTCCTTATGGGTACCCATTTTACTCTTTCTCTGGGAAGTATTGTTGATCATTTAGGGGTTCCCAACAGTGGTGCTTTTCATGAATCCGAAGTCGTTCCTATCCAATATTTTGATGATCATAGTCCTACCCATCTTCATATCTACGATAGGCTTCTTCACCTTTTCATTACTTGGTTCTTTCGTCCCTCCGGTGGAAGATGCACATGTATGTGTCGTATTGACTATTGGTTTCTTCACCGACTTTGCACCGGTAACCGTCCTAATATCGCCCGAATCATCTTTTTTTCTCTTGTCAGTATTATCATAAACCCTCATAGCTTCTCTCTCAATTATGGATGTGTTCTAAGTCACATCTTTGAGAAGCTAAACATTGATACCTCCCTAGATCCCGCCATCCGTCTAAAGAGCAAGATTGATGAGACAACGACTATAAAGACCAGTTGGAGGTTTATTGATGGTGAGTGGGTTCACAAAAACGATAAAGATGAAGCCCATGTTGGTCCAAGAAATGTTGTTGCACCGGATGCATTACCTCCCATGACCATTGAGTCCATGTATGCGACATTGGTCACTCAATTCGACAACATCGATGACTTTCTTCGTAGCTATCATGAGGAGACTACCGGATTGCTTCGAAGCCTAGATGGTCGTGTGACCTCGTTGGAGCATGACATGCATGATGTTCGTGGTCATCTTTTTCCACCTACATCACCTCATGATGCGCCAGATGCTTAGGAGCTTATGCATTCTTCTATGACTTTATGATATAGTATTATGGACTTATTTTGATTTTTAGTTCTTTGGTTTATGCTTTTGGGCTTTTATACTCTTTGTTGGTTATTTTTGGTTTAAGCCTATGACTTCTTGTTGGATTTCTTTTGATGGATTATTTGATGCTTTAGAGATTATGGTTTATTTTGTTATTGCTTTTTGGATATATATACCATGTTGCTCTAATGTTGATCTCTCTTCTTGTAGCTACTTATTTGCTCTTTTTGCTATAACAAAAAAGGGGAGAAAATTGAGATAAAAAAAATTCATTTGCCAACTAGTTTTTCAAAAACTAAAAATGTCTTCAAAACTTAAATTTTAAAGATTCACAAAGACATTTTTCTTAGGGGGAGTTTAAATGAGAGATTAAAAGGTTTGACAATTTTTTTACAAATTTTTATCAAGTGTTTTGTTATATCAAAAAGGGGGAGATTGTTAGACTTATTTTGATTTTGATATAACTAAAAGGATTAACTTGCAAAAATTTGTAAACTCTATATTCGATTCAAATTTTTGAAATATAATATTTTAACTTGATTTTTTTCTAAAAGGTTTAATTTAATACCTATATTGTTTTCTCTTTGAAAAAGTCAACAAAAGTAAAAAACAGTGCATTTTTAAGTAGAGGTTTCGAAACCATCTTGGTGGTTTCGATACTACTTTGGCAGTAAGGCCTAGAAACCTATTATTGACTACAGGCTTCAAAACCCCCCTTGGTGGTTTCGAAACCAGGGCCTGTAACGGGTAGTTTTCAAGTTTAAATTTCTCCCAGGTTTCGAAACCTCTTCAATGGTTTCGAAACCACTATGCAGGTAAACATTTAATGCTTGATTTTAATGGCTTCCAACGACTCCCAACGGTTAGAAAAGATCAAGAGCACATAAAAGAGGTCTAAAACCAGTATTGAAGCAACAAGAAAGCCTATCCGAACATTCAAGCAATCAAGAATTAAATTTGTGCTTAATTTTCCATCTTTCTTGTAAACACTTGAGTGTTCTTCATTGTAATTCATTTGCTAGTGTTTCTTTGGGTGTGTGAGAGAGCTTAAACTTTGCAAACACCTTCCTTGTGAGGATTTCCTAGTTTGCTTCTTTGTTTTTATTTTGGGGGAAAGGATTCAATAGACTTTGGGGTATAAGTCTATTGAATTGTGTAAGGTTACTCCTTATCATTTAAGGAAAGACAAATTAGTGGATTGAGGGGAATCCTTAGTGTGGTCACTAAGGTAGTGGATGTAGACTCCATTAAGGGAGTTGAACCACTCTAAATCATCTTGCAATTTCTATATTTGCATTTAGTGTCCACCATCTTTTAAAAACCCAATTCACCCCCTCTTGGTTTTATTCGATGGATTGTCACTCTCTACATTAATGAAAGGATCCAGATACAACTGATAAACATCCCTAGTTATAGTAAATCTAGAAGGAATACGAAACCTATGGCATATCACAAACATAAATTTTTTAAAGCCTTCACTCTCAACAAACTTGAAAGGCAATTCACCAATTACAATTATTTGGGCTAAAGCTTTTCTAACTGCTTCTTGATAAAATTTCCAAGTTGTAATATGTCCAACTTCCCCTTCAAAACGCTTACATGATAAAACTAGTTGGATTTGATTAGTGTCAACCATATTAGTACAATTTTTCTTACATTGCATCATCTAATATTTCAATGATCCAATTCCATTTTTTTCACATCACAACAAAATTTCTTATCACAATAATTGCATTTACCCTTACTTTCACCCTTACTAGTAACAAACTTAGTAAAGTGAGACCAAACTTCTGACCTTAGAGCCATAGCTTTTAGTTTAGCTATTGTCCTTTTTTATTTATTAACTTGGCTTGAAGCTCTAGCAGCAGTTGAATGTTGAGAATCTATCAAAGGAGGTGAAAAACTACCCTCAAGAGATGCTTCTATGTTGGACATCTATAGGAAAATAAAAACAAAGAATACATGGTTAATTTAATAATCAGTAAGTTAAATAAGCAAATTGTGTAATCTGCAATAAGCACTTCGTCTCTAAAATTAGAATATTGTTAAACATTGTCTTTAATAAATCATCAGATTACTACAATTAAAGCGCTTTCCAATTAAACCATATTCATACCATAAAAAGACATATAACTCATAATTTATCTAAAACTAAATTTCATATAACATACTCAAAATAATATCAAGGCAAAACTAAAAAAATAAAATTAGTGTAGAAATGTTCCGAGACTGAAAAAACTAACAAAGTATCAGCAATACATGTTGAAACCTAAAAATTAAGAATATGATATCTAAAATTAAATTTCATATAACATACTCAAAATAATTTCAGCGCACAATATATAAAGACAAGATTTCTTACTTCTCAAAAATTAAAAAGAAGCAGCTGAAAGGCAATAAGTAAAGTTTGAACTAAAATAACATTTGAAATACATAGATAGTTGTTTACTATTAATGTGTGAATGAAATTTTAAAACTAACCAGACACAAACCTTAAACAATGTAAAAAACTAAACTTTTTTGCAGAACAAATGAAGATGTATCGTGGTTTGGTGAAAAATGAACTTGAGAACACTTGACAAAATATCACCGGCAGCCGACAAGTTTAACGATTGAGAAGTAAGAATCTAGAAGACAGAAAAATCAACAGAATTTTATAAAGTTAGGCATTTAGGGATTTTATTTTTTTCGTTCATTATAATATTTTTAATTTGGATGAGGATATTTTGTATGGGTCAAAAATTAATTGGGTTAAAAATCTCTTTAATGGGTATGTGTTTATTGGGCTAAGATGATATACGTAGATATTATATATAATATATTTTAATTTATATTTTTGGTTAATTCGGGAAATTCGGTTAATTAATCAGTTTCGAACCGAATTAACCGATAACCAAATTTTCCAAAAAAAAATATCCGTTAACCGAACCTATCTAAAATTAATCGGCTGAATTAACTAAAAAATTTGGTTCGGTCGGTTAATTCGGTTAAAACCGAATAATGCACGCCTCTACATGTAGATGCCATTTATATTTAGATTAACCAACTAAAAAAGCTATTTTGATACTGAACATATTCTTCTGGTCTACCATGCTTTTGAGTCCAAGCTCGCTCTTATCAATGGGAACACAAATTTGATCTTAATGGACTAGAGTGCACCCTCATCTATCATTACCATGGCCTTAGATTAACCTTCAAATCATCTTCTCCATGTCTTAGCCTTAGATTTTCAGAGGTAGCTTATTCTTCTCTTTATTCACTGCATAGACATTAAAAGATCAGGGTTTTACCTTGATCGTCGTTTCAGTTCTCTTTCGTATGAGGGGTCATCCCAATGAAGGATGGTTTCCTACTAGTAACAAGCTCCCTACAGTTTTGTAATGACTCGAATTTTGGGCTTCGCAAAACTGGGTCTTGGGCCCAATTTATTTGAGCCTTATGTTTGGGAGCCCAAATCAAGGATAGCTGGATTTGGGCTTGGTGATAAATTAAAAGAGATATTATGTTTAAGGATAATTTTAAAAAAAGTATAATAAAAGGTGGCTGATGATTTGATGGGGAGAGTGAAGATGAGAAAAGTGATATTTTGAGATGGAGAGAAAAATGAGGGAAAGAGAGAAAAAGTAGGGGGAGGCTTTGAGCCTCGATCTACGATCGTCGGAGTCGCCGTGCACGACACCACTGGAACCATTGGAAAGGTCTCACCGAGACGATTTCAACGGTGGTCGTCGCGCCGCCGTTCGCTGAAGTGAAGAAAAAGAAGAAACAACGAAGCTGGTTCAACACGTTTCAGTCGTCACTACCATAAACAGAGGCCACGAGCTCGCCGCCGTCGTCTGGCCACCGGAGGGCCTTCCACGCACCGCCCTTGTGGGTGGGCATACTCTTGACTAGGCGAGTGCACACTGTTGTGGTGCACCGTGCCACACTGGATCCCGCTCCTAGGGTGCACCCAGCTTACCCTGCGCCTGCACCGCACCGGATCACCAGACTGTTGACTAGGCCATTAACTGGTGTTGACCGACTATTGACTTTTTATGGGGACTCTACTTGGGGGTTTCTCGATGTTCTGAGTCTGATGGCGTAGTTCATTTCGCTAAATTCAAACATGGTAAGCTATTTTTACGTATTTGACCTTGTGAATTGAATAGGGGATGTAGGGAATTAATGTGTTTTCATATTCGTTTTTATATGATGATTATTCAAGATTTGATATCAGATCAAATGGAATATTTGGGAAGCTCGTATGAGAGGTTTAGTGATATCGGCTTAAGGTTAGTACACCTCGAACTCTTATTATTCCATGAGCATTATAAATGTGGTTGATTTGCATGTTAGTATCTGCAAACTAGGTAGACGGTAAAAAAACACGAGTAGAGACCAGTTTTTATGAGATGCAACCTTAAATCTAGGTTTTTTAGTCTATTTCGTTACTATTTTTCTCAGATTTAGGGCTTAACTTGACTCATTTGTGTTTTTTTATGTGAAGAACGAAATAATGAGGTGGAAATATACCTCTCGTTGCGTGGTTGTAGCTCTGGCAAGCTCCGACAGCGGTCAACGGTGACTGGCCAATATCCCGGGTACGATATCTCTCCTCTAATAAGCCCTTTCGACGCCAGTTGGCTCCAGCTAAGGTGGTAATCCGTGTGAAACGCTATGAACCAATGAGAGCTCGACACGTGTCTATTGGGGCTCTATTTTGGGTGGGAATTAAGAACACAGATGGGCTTTTGTGTTTGTCTGGTGAATTTTGAGTAGAAATTGGGCTTAAACTGATATTTTGTGATCCGTTTGGGTTTTTGGTTTAGGAAAATGGGTTAGCAAGACATATATTTCGGGATTAATGTTTGTATTTGGGCTTTGTTTAATAGAAATGAATATTGGGTTTTGTAAAATGGACTTTGTATGATATATTTTGGATTATTTATTTATTTATTTATTTGTATTCTAATTATATATGTACACCCAGACAAAATACGGGTATTACAAAGGTGAAAGAGTATAGAATCAAGAAGCATGTGAACTACGTTGTTGTAGAATCCAACCCGAGGACTTTATTTGCCAAGTGTATGAAATATGGACAAGAGTGCAATTGGAAGATTCGTGTGTCGAATATTCAGAGGAAAAATGCTTGGGAGGTTACAAAGTACAATGGCGATCACACATGTTTACAAACTTCCATCGACTAGAACCACCACAAATTGGACTCGAATGTAATCAATCATCACGTGATGAAGTTGGTTGAAGCAAATCCAAGGGTTCTCGTTGCAGTGATTCAAGCAACCATTACGCAACAAGTTGGATATTAGATAAAATACATGAAGGGGTGGCGTGTAAGGGATAAGACAATGCAGTCAGTGTATGTTGATTACGATAAGTTATACAATGAGCTACTAGCTTTATTACTAGCAATGACACATTTCATCTCATGCACCATACTGAGGTATCAAACATCAGACGCATACGACCGAGAAGGCCAACTTGTTGAAGGGCATAAATTATTTCATCGACTATTCTGGGCGTTCAAGCCATGGATGGAAGGTTTTTGATTTTGCAAACGTATGGTCCAAGTCGATGACACGTGGCTGTACAGGAGAAACTCCCATGTAGTGTTGATCGCTGCTGCACAAGATGGTGAGAACAATGTATTCCTGATTGCATTCACAATTGTTGAGCAAGAGACAGTGGAAGCTTGGAATTTATTTTTGAGTAATTTACGTGAGCATGTCGTCTGAGAAGATGGGGTCTGCATTATATTCGATCAAAAGATAGGCATCAAATCAACAATTAATCGAGATAAAAGTTGTTGGACATCTCCATACGCATATCCTGCGTATTGTGTTCGTTACATTGGAAAGAACAGTTACGAACAGTTCAAAAACCAATACCTTCGCAATGAAATTTAAGCATGGGTAAGTATAATTTTTTTCTCCAAAAAACCATTTATGTGTTTTGATTATTCTCGATACTAACAACATATATTATGACACAAGATATCTACTATTGCAGCCAAAATTTGAGATGAAGATGGAGAATTTAAAGAGTTACAACGAGCGCGTTTGAAGTTGGGCCAACAATATCAAGAGGGAAAGATGGGCCCAATCGTATGATGAATGTGGTAGACAATACGGGTAAATGACAACCAACCTTGTGGAGTGCATAAATTGAGTAATAAAAGGATCATGTCATCTCCCAATAGCAAGCTTGGTGAAAGAGATTTACTATATGTTGGCTAAATTTTGGATCGTTAAAGGGAAGAAAATCGAGTTCTTAATAAATAGGGGCAACGTTGGGCTCCCGATATTGTGAAGAAAATGCAAAATAATGTGAAGAATGTAACATTGAAAAATGTTCACGGGTTCGACCGAATGAATCAGACTTTTGACGTTGGTTGTGGTTCTAGACGCAATAACAAAGTAGGCCACTCAAATGTATTTCAAGTCAGTTTCAGACATAGGTGGCGTGACTATGACGAGTTCCAGGCATGGCGATATCCATGTGCTCATGCAGTTACAACAAGTACATCTGTAGGGGTTAACCCGTACACCTATGTTGATGAATGTTTCAATCTCTGCAGGATGGTAAATATTTACAGAAGTGAGTTCCCACCGATCGTGAATTCAAAGTATTGGTCATTAATGGAGCATGAAAAATTGTTGAAGAACTCCAACTTGTCGACCTAGATTGAATCTCATCTATATCAGTATGGATCTTCATCATAGAGAGAGGGGACAATGAAATAGATGTACCATATGCCTCAATGGTTTATGTTTGTATTCCAAAATATTCTACTTTCCATCAATATTGATGAGTTATTTATAATTTTATGTTTTTACTACTATAATGTTGCTTAAATCTGATTTAATAATTAGGGACCAAATTGTTAAGTATTCAAAGTTTAAGGACTAATTTGTAAATTTCTAAAAATTTCAAGGACCAGAAAAATTTTGCATTTTATTATTAGGAAATATTTTTAATTTCATGTTCGTCACAAAACTTGAACTTAAAAAAAACGG
Organism: Hibiscus tridactylites; assembly: GCA_958450335.1. Taxonomy (NCBI): domain Eukaryota; kingdom Viridiplantae; phylum Streptophyta; class Magnoliopsida; order Malvales; family Malvaceae; genus Hibiscus; species Hibiscus tridactylites. Next base: position 57,526,299 of record OY288266.1, read on the forward strand.
CGACTGAGTCGGAGTTCAATTTATAAAAGTTATAAGATAGTTACCAAAACGTAAAAATTCAATTATTTAGCTACGGTTTCGAAACCTATGGACAAGGTTTCGATACCTCTTGGTATGTTTCGAAACCTTTGTCATGTTTCACCAAAATATGACATTTTAAGAAATTTTAACCTATCATTGTCACTTTTATTATTAGGTAACTTAATTACATGGCCTTAAGCATGAACATGAACATTTAAGCCATTTCTAATTTTTAACTTTTATCATTAAGTTACTGCATTACTAATTAATAAATTCAAACAATCGAATTTGAAAAGTGTTGAGTTGAGAGGTGCTCGATTCGTTCAACCGATGTGGCTCACCAAGTGGTGGAGAGGTGAATTTTTGGGTGGAAGGGTTGTGGAAGCTAAAATGAAATGTGACACAAAGATTTACAGTGGTTCAACCTTCTAACCAAGGTCTACATCCACTACCTTAGCTCCCCACTAAGGATTTCCAATCAATCCACTATTGATTCGTCCCCTTTTCTAGGCTTAGGAGGTAACCCTTATACACAATCAAGCTTTCTACCCAAAGCCTTGATTGAAATCCTCTCTTGCAAAGAGAAACAATAAGCAAACTTAAATCCCTCTAATAGATATTTGTTTGCACAATTTAGCACTCACCCAAAACCTAAAACACTTGAGCAAATTTGACAATTTTGGCTCACTAGTGTTTGTCTATACAATAAATGACAATTTAAGCTCTAAGACAATTCTTGATCATTTGATGTTTGACAATATGAGCATTAGCCTTTACTTGATGCTTGGAGGTCCCTTTTATACTCCTTGATGAGTTTATAGCCGTTGGGATTGAATTGGAGCTATTGAGGACTTTAATTCCCACCATAAATGCAGTTCTGCAGCTCTCCGTTTCGAAACGCTCGAACCCGTTTCGAAACACCCTTTAAGTAGAAAGAGTCGTTGCAGTCTGACGTGGACCCGTATCGAAACGCTTTATTCCGTTTCGAAACACCCGTTTCGAATCGCCTGTCCCCGTATCGAAACGACATACATTTAAAAGTTAGTTGGGAAATAGCCGTTGGGGTTTATGACCGTTGTGGTCAATGCCACGTAGGCGTATCGAAACGGCATAGCTCGTTTCGAAACGCTGGGCAAAAATCTCATCTAGGGAATGCCCGTTTCGATACGAGTATCGAAACATTTTTGCTACTGGAATTCCTGTATCGAAACGCCTGGACAGTTTTGTGAAGTTTGGCTTTGGAAAACATGTAAAACCCTTTTAAAAACTTCCATAAACATAATTTCATGTTGTTTGGACTTTGGAAATGTTTTAAATGCTTTTTAAATCAGTCCAAAACATTTTTCAATTATTATATCAAAACATTAGTTCTACAATCTCCCCCTTTTTGATATAATAAAACTCACTTGAAAAATTGTTTGGGATTCTCCCCCTTTAACTTTAAAAATGTGAATAAGAGATTGAAGATATGAAATCAAATAAAGCTCCCCCTTATTCATTTGAAAATTCAATTTTTCAAACCATTTCTCCCCCTTTTTGTTATATCAAAAAGAATTTAAAACATTAAGTTCAAAATAACAATAGAGGTAAAAATTGACAAAATTAAGAATTTTGGTTTTAAAATGGCCCCCCTTACTCAAAGCATCATTAAAAATGTTAGTCCAACATATATGATCATCTAGTTGAATTAAATAAAAATTAAAACAAATAAATGCAAAAACAACTAGATTTTTACCAACACTTGAACCCAAGGGAGGATGTGAAGCCTTCATTCTTCAAGTGTTCTTCCTTTTGTGCATGGAGCTCCCCCTCAATGTTTGACTTGTTGAACATCTCCATCACACCTAGCAAAAGACAATCAAGTAATTTTTGGTATCCAAATTGCTTTGGATCCATAAACATTAGTAGCACAAATTTTAGTCCCCTTAGGAATCCATTTTTCAATGTCATCCTTTTTAATTGAAGTGGTTAGTCCTTTTGGGACACAAACACTTCTAAAACATTTTCCTTTTACATATCTAGGGGCACTAGATTGTCTTACATAAAAATTTGATTTTCCAAAATTATTTTTCTTTTCAAGCTCTTTGGAAATCAAATCTTTTTCTTCTTGAACTTTTTGAAGCAAATTTTGTAAATCAAAACATTTTAATTCAAACTCCTCGAGTTTTGCTTCAAGTTCAAGTTTGGTTTTAGAAATCAAATCATTTTGAATTTTTAACTTTGAAATCAATTTATTGTTTTTCAAAATGTGATTTTTAAACTCTAAAACCAAATCATCATAGGCATCTTGTAATTCATCAAAAGAGTAAGAACATGAAGTAGATGAATTAGAAGTTACCCTTGAATCTTCTTCGATGGCCATAAGGCAAATGTTGGCTTGTTCATCGTCGGTGGAGTCCTCATCACTCCAAGTAGCCACATGTGCCTTCTTCTTATGGCTTGAAGTGCTTGCCCTCTCATTTTTCTTAGAATCTCGTTCAAGCTCTCTCAAAGCTTTCTTCATGAACGGGGCACACTTCTTGAAGAGATGAACTATCTCTTCATCTTCATCCTCCTCTTCACTTGAGTAAACATGATGGCAAGTGGAGGATTTGAGAGCCATGGCACTTGCATTGATGCCTAGCCCTTTGATTTTCTTCTTTCCCATAGCTCTAATTTCTTCCCTCTTCTTCTCATCTTCTTTGTTCTTCTTCATGGTTTGATGAGTAAGGAGTAACCCCATGAGTTCATCAAGCTTCAAAGTCTTCAAATTCTTTGCTTCGATGATGGCGGTACTCTTTGAGTCCCAAGACTCGGGAAGTGAGTAGATGAGCTTTCGGACAAGTTTTTCCTCCAGAATGGCTTCTCCATACCCCTTGAGACCATTTGTGATTGTGGAGAACCTATCAAACATCTTCTCGATGTTTTCTTCCGGATCCATCTTGAAGTTCTCATACTCTAAGGTTAGGAGCCCAATCTTGGTCTCCTTGACTTTATCGGTCCCCTCATATGTGACTTTAATTTTGTCCCATACCTCTTTGGCACTCTCACAAGAAGATATCTTCTCATAGATGGTTGGGCCAAAAGCACAAAACAAGATGTGCAAGGCTTTGCAATTAAGCCCCATCTTCTTGCGATCGTCGGCACTCCACTCCGCTTTACTTCGTTGAGGCACGAACGGACCATCTTCAACTATGTCCCATAGCTTGTAATCTCTTGATTTGATGAAGAAATTCATCTTTGTCTTCCAATGGGCATAGTGAGTTCCGTCAAAGAAAGGCGGTTTGTCGATTGATTGTGCCATTTGAGCCGGTTGATGAAATAGAGATCGAGCTTGCCGGATCTTCTCAATAGAATGTGAATCCTCCTCAATTGAGCCAAGCTCTGATACCAATTGTTGAGTGTAGAGGTGCTCGATTCGTTCAACCGATATGGCTCACCAAGTGGTGGAGAGGTGGATTTTTGGGTGGAAGGGTTGTGGAAGCTAAAATGAAATGTGACACAAAGATTTATAGTGGTTCAACCTTCTAACCAAGGTCTACATCCACTACCTTAGCTCCCCACTAAGGATTTCCAATCAATCCACTATTGATTCGTCCCCTTTTCTAGGCTTAGGAGGTAACCCTTATACACAATCAAGCTTTCTACCCAAAGCCTTGATTGAAACCCTCTCTTACAAAGAGAAACAATAAGCAAACTTAAAGCCCTCTAATAGGTATTTGTTTGCACAATTTAGCACTCACCCAAAACCTAAAACACTTGAGCAAATTTAAAATTTTTGGCTCACTAGTGTTTGTCTATACAATAAATGACAATTTAAGCCCTAAGACAATTCTTGATCATTTGATGTTTGACAATATGAGCATTAGCCTTTACTTGATGCTTGGAGGTCTCTTTTATACTCCTTGATGAGTTTATAGCCGTTGCAAGCCGTTGGGATTGATTTGGAGCCGTTGAGGACTTTAATTCCCACCATAAATGAGTTTTGCAGCTCTCCGTTTCGAAACGCTCGAACCCGTTTTGAAACACCCTTTAAGTAGAAAGAGCCGTTGCAGTCTGACGTGGACCCGTATCGAAACGATTTAGTCCGTTTCAAAACGCCTATCCTCGTATCGAAATGACTTGCATTTAAAAGTTAGTTGGGAAATAGCCATTGGGGTTTATGACCGTTGTGGTCAATGCCACGTAGGCGTATCGAAACGGCATAGCCCGTTTCGAAACGCTGTGAAAAAATCTCATCCAGGGAATGCCCGTTTCGATACGAGTATCGAAACATTTTTGCTACTGAAATTCACGTATCGAAACGCCCTAAGGTGTTTCGAAACGCCTGGACAGTTTTGTGAAGTTTGGCTTTGAAAAACATGTAAAACCCTTTTAAAAACTTCCCTAAACATAATTTCAAGTTGTTTGGACTTTGGAAATGTTTTAAATACTTTTTAAATCAGCCCAAAACATTTTTCAATTATTATATCAAAACATTAGTTCTACAAAAAGCAATTCACTAATTACTAAAGATAATTTGATTAGATTAGGTGAATAATAAAAAATAGTGAAAAATAAAAAAGACAATAAAATTCAAGCTCAAATTTATTACACAAAAGACAATAAATCACTTCTTATGTAATTTCTACCTATGATGGGGTGTGGCCGAATAATAATGCCACGACGCTCGTAGATCACGTTGTGGCCTTTGTGGTGCCTCGGGCTCCTCTTCGGCGTTGCTCACCTCCTCAGTCAACGAGGGCATATGAGGCGGTGTCGTGAAAAAAATTGTCACCGCCCTGCCCTTCCATAATCTCTGGTGAATACATGAAATTTCGCATTTCTTGAAAATCCATTTTATCGCCAAAGTTCAAGCAAATATGTGACTATGGTGGATAAAACTCAGGTCTGTATAAACCAACGTCATCAAACCCTTGATTATAAGAGGAGCTCGGGCCCACGTCTAGTTGTACACATAGAGGAGGCGGTTCCTTTTCCCATACCGTTGTCAGCATTGTTTTGCTTCTATCTATCTCCCATATGGTTGGCCAACCTTCAACGTTTCTACTCCAAATGAGATTTTCGTCCACTGTACTCCCAGATGCGCCCGCTGCACTCTTTGATGATTCACCTTTACCGCCATATTTTTTATTATACATCTGGCATTCTTCTCGTTCTTCGAGAGTAGTTAAGTACGACTTTCCATTATTACGATAGTAGATCATGTACTTTGAACTCTCAGAATCAAAATCATCAGCTTGTATTGGACTGTGATATGACAACGATGAAGCTTTATCGTTCCATAAATCAAGGTAATCGGCATGTGTGACTTCCCAATCCACATCTGGCCAAATGCGTCCATTATAGTTGTGAAGAAAGTAATGATCGAGTGGAATATGTGGAATGGGCTGGTGGAAGCCAAATTGCCTCAACACTCTATTTCTAAAGTGGAACTCGACAGTAGCAAAGTGGATCAACGGTGTAACACTACACCATAAAGTAGAATCATTCATCAAATAATCTGGTACAAATATGCAGTCAACATTATATGGAATCTAAATAAACTGCACAAAAATATGATTATTATAATAACACTTCTAACTAAAATTTAAATAATACATTTAACTGAATAAATTTTCCATTCATATACGAATCAATCTGAGATCAAAATACTCTGACGTTGTTGTGCACCAATCCTGTGTGAGCTTTTTTCTCGCACCATCTGCATATAAATCACAATAATATTTTAAAAACAAGTGAATTTAATTTAAACATTCAACTCAAAATCATTATAACTACCTTGCTACAAGAGGCAATTGTATCTTTGTTTGAGTAATCGGTGTCAAAAAAGGGAAGTCGTTGCCAAGCCCACGCTTGCAATAATAACAAACATCCACCAATACCCCTTACCTTCTCACCATTTTCTAGTATAGCGCCCTTGCACAAATCATGATACAAGAACATTAATATGGACGATCCCCAACTACGTTTACCAGCTTCACAATGAGTATCCAAAAAAGGTAGATACCATGTATGGACCAGATTGCCATATTTATTTGGCATCAGTATCTCTCCAATAAGATGCGGAATATATGCTCGACTTGCCTTCCAGATCTCATCAACCGTACTATAGTCATTGAGTTTAAGTTCACTTTCCAACCAAGTCAACTTGATACGAGACCCTTTCACATTTTCCATATGACAACTTCCTAAGTTACTTTTCGCAAATACTTTCAACTAAACTCGTAGTAGGCTCAATCAATGGCTTCCCGTTTACCGAGACCTCGATAAGCATGACCACGTCTTCTAGCATGATTGTGCATTCTTCACACGACATATGAAATGTATGTGTTTCGGGTCTCCAACACTCAACTAGAGCGATAATAAACTTGGGAACCAACTTGTACCTATGAATGAATGTCGTATAATAAATTCCCGCCATTTGCAAGAGATGCGTGATTCTATCGTCTAAGAGATCTTTAATATTTTCTCAAAATATTCTCTCTTTTTTTAAAATTATTTTTCTAAGGGGAGTTTTCACAAATACAACTTTTCAAGTGGTTTCATTATATCAATAAGGGGGAGATTGTTGAGATGTTTGATTTTGATATAACTTAAAGAAAAATATTGTTGGACTTCAAATAATTTGCAAAAATATTTCAAAATTCCAAAAACTTGAGAAAATATGTTTGAAATATTTTCAAAGGGTTTTTAACATATTTTAAATTATTTTAAATACCAACGTGTCAAAAACATGCCCTGAGTACCAGTACAGATTGACCCATATCGATACTCAGAGTGCCCGTACTGATACGGATTTCTGTGTACTGATGCGCCCCCTTTTGCCCTTGGTTTAACAAATCCCAGTATCCATTAGTGTATCAATAAGACCTCAGTCGTATCGGTACACAAGGGTTTGTTCCAATACTTATATATTGTTTACCGACACCCTTTATAGAAATACTCAATGACACTTTCTATTTTAAGTAGGTGTACTGATACCTGCCTACGCGTGTCGATACCAACAAGCCCAGAAGTGCATTTAATATTGGAAATAAAGTATCTAACGACTCCAAACCAACTCCAACGTCTAGTAATGGCTACAAACTCCTTAGAGGGTTTAAAAAATCTCTTCAAGCAGTCATGCAACAACAAGAAACAACTTGCCAACATTCATGTATTGAGAAATCAAGTTTAGTGCTTAAATTGTCAAATCCTTTGTAGAAAACACTAGTGAGCAAAATTATCACATTTTCTCAAGTGTTTAGGATTTTGGGTGTGAGCTTAAATTGCAAACACATTTGCCTTGTAAGGGTTTTCATTGTTTGCTTATTTTTTTTCTCTTGTAAGAGAGTGCTTTCAAGACCTTCGGGTATAAGTCTTGGTTGGGAGGGTTATCTCCTTGACCCCAGAAAAAGGAAAGACAAATTAGTGAATTTCTAGAAAATTCTTAGTGTGGATAGCTAAGGTAGTGGAGGTAGACGTGGTTTAGAAGTCGAACCACTATAAATCATTGTGTCAATATTTTTATTACTTAGTGATTCATCCACCAAAGAAAAAATCCAATTCATCCCCTCTTGGCTATCTTAGTTGATCATTCGAGCCTCCTAAAAATCGGTATCAGAGATTCATTTCACTTCGATCCTTGAAGTGATCAACCATTCTACATCAACCGGAGATCATGACGCAATCCATCGACAAGCCTCCTTACGCCAACGGTGCCAACTACTCCTATTGGAAGAATAGGATGATGTTCATTATGAAGGCCAAAGATTATCATCTTTGGGGTATTATTCTTGATGGCCCGCTCATTCCACAAGGGAGCAAGATGAAATGGAGTGTGGAAGATTGCAAGAATATGAAGCTTAATCAAAGGCCTTGCACGTTCTCTTTTGTGTACTTGGTCTGGAAGAATACTCTAAACTCTCTTCTTATGAAAAATACAAAGGAAGAATGAGACAAGCTTGAAGTCACATATGAAGGTACAAATAAGGTGAAAGAAACCAAGATTGGACTTCTCAACCTCAACTATGAGAACTTCAAGATGGACCCGAAAGAAGATATCAAAGCTATGTTCGATCAGTTCTCCACCATAGTCAACGAGCTTAAAGGATTTGAGGAGATGATTTCGGAGGACAAGCTTGTGAGGAAGTTTATTTACTCACTTCCCGAGTTATGGGATTACAACAAGACGACAATCATAGAAGTAAATAATTTGAATGAGCTCAAGCATGACGAGCTTATGAGATCTTTTCTCACCCATGAAATGATGATGTCAAAAGGTAAGAAGAAGATAGAAGAGTGAGGCACTAAATTGAATGTTGCTCTTAAATCCTCCACAAGCCAACAAGAAGATTCAAGTGGAGAGGATAGTGAAGAAGAAGAAATAACCAAGCTCTTCAAGAGATTCACCCGATTCAAGAAGCAACAAAAGGAAGAATCAAGACATAAATCGAGAATGAAAAGGAGGGATCCTATCATATGCTTCGAGGGCAAGAAGCAGGGACACACCAAGCATTATTGCCCTCGTTTCAAGAACAATGGATCGAGCCATAAGAAGAAGGCATTTGTGGCTACATGGAGTGATGAAGAGGACTCCACCGATGATGAAGTATCCAACCTATGTCTCATGGCCATCCAAGATGAAAAGGTAACTTATAACTCATCTAATTTAAATTCTTATACTTTTGATGAGTCACAAGAAGCCTGGGATGATTTGGTTTTGGAATTCAAGGCTTCATTTTTGAAAAATAAAAAGTTGCTTTCAAAATTGAAAATCGAAAATGAATTGCTTTCTAAAAGCAATCTCGAACTTGAAGCAAAGTTTGAAGCTTTTGAGAAAAATAATTTGGATTTACAAAACTCGCTTCTAAAATTTCAAGAAGATCATCAAAGGGAAATTGATTATCTTAAAAAGAATTTGTTTACAAAAATTTTCAAAAGTGTGAAGTTGGAGGTAGCTCTAAAACAATTTTTGTTAAAACAAAATTTTATCAAAGACAGTCTAGTTCCCCTAGATTTAAAAATAAAAATGTGTTAAAATCATTTGGGTCCCCAAAGGACTCATTGTTTCAAAGAAAAATGATGAAATGGAAAAATGGATTCCTAAAGGGACTAAATTTGTAACACTCGGGTTTAGGGGTCGGGTGAAATTGATATTTAAATAATATTTTGAGTCTCAGTTTTATGATTAAAATAATAATATTATATTATTTGGGCCTCGGGTCTTCCAAACAAATATTATATGCTGGACTCAAATTGATTTGGAAACCAATTTCCATGAATTTTAAATGTTAGTGAGATTGCCATCTCATTAATGGCAATCCTGTAAATAACCCAACTTTCAATTTAAATCCCCCCTTTTATTAAAATTGTTTCCTAGTCATCTTCTTCTCTCTTCACACTCCCCATTTCCAACGACAAGAAGCTCTCCCATCCCCTTTCACTATTCCATTTCATCCCATGCTCATTTTGGCTCGGTTTTGAAAGGTAATTACATTTCCAACTTGCTCTCATCTTCCCCTCTTTGAAAGTACAACTAGTTTTCATTTTGGTCCATGTTTTAGAATTTGAGTTTTTGGGAGTTTTGAACTAAAAATGCTACCTTTATTGATTTTAACTTAAGGATTTGATTTGTTAATGATCTATAAGCTGTTTATGAACCTTGAAGTCCAACATATATGATTTTTAAAGTGTTTTGATAAGTTTCTCGGATTTGGGTTTTGGTGGGTTTTTAGAAGAGTTTTTGGGGTTGTTTTATGTTGGAATATGAGGGCTAATGTTAGTATGGTATATGAGGGTCATTTTGTGTGTGTTTGATGACCGTTTGGTTGATTGAAATGGAAAATTTCAGTGGGTCTTGAGGGCTGCTCGGGAACTCTGTTTTGGGTATGAATTTGGGTGTTAGATTGCTTGGAAATGTTAATCCGAGTTGTTCCGACGACTAGTAATTTATTGTTGGTGTTTTGTTTGTGTTTGGATTTGGTTAGAATCAAGGTTTGACATCGGTGAGACATCGGAAGTGAATCCGGAAGCTTGAAGGTGTTGGTTGCTTGATAGTTGAGCTTGGAAATGAAGGTGAGTGGTTTAATGTTTTTAAAATAGTTTTGAGCATTTGGTTCAAGCATGTGGACTAGGTTGGGCTTGGTAGACCCACCTAGAGTTGGGATTAGAGTTGTAGACTAATCATAAGCTTTAATTAGAGACTTTGGTTGCACTCTTTAATGGTTGTTTATGCCTCATGATGATTATGTTTATGATGGTTATGTATAAATGTGTTATACGTGTATGTTGAGGCATGGTTGTGATGCACTGTGATATGCATGTGGATTGTTCATGATTGTAATCATGGTGAGTACGTGCTAAGCACGGAAGTGATATGAGATGTTGTGGATTTTTTTTAATGTTGGCACTAGTATGCTTGGGTACAAATGATCAATCATTATGATGTTAGTGTGCACACGAAAGTCAAATGCGCGCGTGGTCTTGATGATGGTAGTCATCAAGATGGAGTACGGGTTAGCCCGGAAAACCTCTTATATATATTAGTCGATGATGAGTATAATCCCATCGATGGGGCGTGAGGATGAGTGGAATCCCCTTCGCGAGAACGATGATGAGTGTAATCCCACCGTAAGGTAAAGTTGTTGTTGGATGTGAGTTCCAACGTGTTTATCCGCGTTTTCGAGTCATAACTAGGTGCCAATATGAGTTGATATGTGATCAATATGATGTGGAATGTGATTTCCTATTGGATTATATGTGTTTACATATGATGTGAATTTGAGCTTGTTGAGCATGGCATATTATTGGATAATTGTTCATGCATCATGTATATTTTGGCTCATGTGGATCGAAGGTAAGATCATTCATTCTACCTTGGTTGTGCTCGTGCTTGGACCCTACATTGTCGAGGTTTGATTTTAATGAGCTTACCCTCACTAAGCTTTATGCTTACGCTCTCTTTTGTTCGACAATGCATATCCGTAGCTCGTGGGTTGCTAGTGCAAGAAAGGGCCTCCAAGTGTGCCTTGTGGTGCTATCTTAGCTAAGAAGTATGGATATTTTAGTTATGATGTAATGGTCAAGGAATGGGACATGTAATTGTGGTGTGATGCTTTTGAAGTATGTTGAAGTTGGTTTGTTTAGGAGCATGTTTAGACTCCTTACTATGTTGTTTTTGATGTGGTTTGTTGATGCCATGTTTGGGCTATAAAACCATGTTTAAATTGCCTTTTATGAATGCTTTATGTTTGGTTGCTAAGGCATGAACCTCATATATGCTATGTATGTCTCCTTTTGAGTAAAAAGCATGAATCCCTTGAATGAATGATGCTTGTTCGTGTTGGGTGCCTCGTATGCTTAGATTTTTTGTTGTTAAGTGTTGTATGTATGCTTGAACGTGGCTAGGGAAGTCTTAAAATGCATCTAGAGTTGTGTTTGAGAGTCTTAGGCTTTAAACTTGAGCATTGCAGTGCAGGGCGTATCGATACGCCTAAGGGTCGTATCGGTATGGTCCTACCCTTCTAGACTCAAGTTTGGCCTAGCGTACCGATACACGAGGGCGTATCGATACATCATTTCCTCACTGGAAATCCGAGATATTAGGGAGATTTTGGCGTATTAGTACCAGTCTAGGGTGTATCGATACGAGTTTGTATCGTTGACCTCAAGATGTTGACTGAGGAGGGTGTATCGATACTCCCAAGGGCTGTATCGATATGGTCTCCCTAGTTTGACCTTGGGCCGTTGACTTGGTCAAGGCGTATCGATGCCCTATCTTAGAGTACCAATACGGCCTGCTTTAAAAAAGTAAAATAGGCTGTTTTATGTCTTATGTTCGTTTGTTCGCTTTGCTCGTTGCATCCGCTGTCCTTTGTTCACATAGGCTATATAATAAGGCATCTAGAGAAAGATAATTAAAGAAAAAGTTTTCCTTGGGTCGGTAACCGAAGTGGAGCCTTAACGTGTTTCGCCTCGGTTATCCCCGTGTAGCCCACTCGGATCGGTCAAGCGTCCGGACCGGGACGAGGGGGTTACACTTGTTGGTATCAGAGCCTAAGGTTACCGAGACCTTGGGCAGGTAAGTGAGGTAAGTTGAGTTTTTATGTTGATATGCACGGTGTTTTCTTGCCTTGTAAACATGTTTGCTTGTGTGTCAAGTATGCTAGTTGTTTTATTTGTAGCATGATGTTTAAAGTCCCATTGCTACTATTACATCGGAAATAGGATTTTTAAAGTGAGGGAACTTACTTGAACCACTTGGAAGCCTTGCCTTGCTAACCCAATCTTGTATGTTTTGTTGTTGTGGTTGTAGTTGTTGTTTGTGAGCACGATGTCAAGGCCGAGAGGTAGGCCAAGGGTGGTTCGTTAGGAACCACGTGTTGCGGCTCCTGTTAATGAGCCGGTGGCTGGAGTTGAGGCTCATGTAGTAGAGCCTGCTGCTGGAGTTGGAGCTCCTCCACCACCTCCACCACCACCGCCTCCTTAGCCTGGAGTTGGAGGCGAGGATGGAGCTGAGGGAGAGGGACCTTAGGTTGGCCAGGGTGGCCAAGGCCCGGACGGAATAGATATGGCTCCGCTTGTGCAAGCTATAGCGGGAGCATTTCAGGCCGCAGTTGACAGAGCTCAGGCTGCAGCTCAGCCTAGAGGTGATGATGCTAGTTTACCGTTGGAGAGGCTCCGTAGCCTAGGGGCTAAATAGTTCAGAGGATCTACACTGGAGAGGTCTGAGTTGTGGTTAGAGAAGACCGTTCGCATCTTAGCTCAGATGGTTTGTGTGGGTGCTCGCAGATTGGGCTGTGTGATCTCTTTGCTTCAGGGTGATGCCTACACCTGGTGGGTCACCATTACTACCAGAGTTCCTGAGGCTGAGATTGGATGGGACTTCTTTGAGTTTTCTTTCCGGAAAAGGTACTTGGGTCTGAGGTATCTATATGAGAAGAAGCGAGAGTTTATGGATGTGGATTGTTCATGATTGTAATCACGGTGAGTATGTGCTAAGCATGGAATTGATATAAGATGATGTGGATTTTGTTTAATGTTGGAACTAGTATGCTTGGGTACAAATGATCGATCATTAGGATGTTAGTGTGCACACGAGAGTCAAATGCGCGCGTGGTCTTGATGATGGTAGTCATCAAGATGGAGTACGGGTTTTCCCGGAAAACCTTCTTATATATATTAGTCGATGATGAGTGTAATCCCATCGACGGGGCATGAGGATGAGTGGAATCCCCTCCGCGAGAACGGTGATGAGTGTAATCCTACTGTGAGGTAAAGTTGTTGTTGGATGTGAATTCCAACGTGTTTATCCGCGTACTCGAGTCATAACTAGGTGCCAATATGAGTTGATATGTGATCAATATGATGTGGAATGTGATTTCCTATTGGATTATATGTGTTTACATATGATGTGGATTTGAGATTATTGAGCATGGCTTAATATTGGATAATTGTTCATGCATCATGTATATTTTCGCTCATGTGGATCGAAGGTAAGATCATTCATTCTTCCTTGGTTGTGCTCGTGCTTGGACCCTGCATTGTCGAGGTTTGTTTTTAATGAGCTTACCCTCACTAAGCTTTATGCTTACGCTCTCTTTTGTTCGACAATGCAGATCCGTAGCTCGTGGGTTGCTAGTGCAAGAAGGGGACTCCAAGTGTTCCTTGTGGTGCTATCTTAGCTATCAAGTATGGATATTTTAGATATGATTTAATGGTCAAGCAATGGGACATGTAATTGTGGTGTGATGCTTTTGAAGTATGTTGAAGTTGGTTTGTTTAGGAACATGTTTAGACTCCTTACTATGTTGTTTTTGATGTGGCTTGTTGATGTCATGTTTGGGCTGTAAAACCATGTTTAAATTGTCTTTTATGAATGCTTTATGTTTGGTTGCTAAGGCATGAACCTCATATATGCTATGTATATCTCTTTTTGAGTAAAAGCATTAATCTCTTGAATGAATGATGTTTGTTCGTGTTGGGTGCCTCGTATGCTTAGATTTTTGGTTGTTAAGTGTTGTATGTATGCTTGAACGTGGCTAGGGAAGTCTTAAAATGCATCTAGAGTCGTGTTTGAGAGTCTTAGGCTGTAAACTTGAGCATTGCAGTGCAGGGCGTATCGATACGCCTAAGGGCCGTATCGATATGGTTCTACCCTTCTGGACTCAAGTTTGGCCTAGCGTACCGATACACAAGGGCGTATCGATACGCCATTTCCTCACTGGAAATCCGAGATATTGGGGAGATTTTGGCGTATCGGTATGGGTCTAGGGTGTATCGATACGAGTTTGTTTCGTTGACCTCGCGATGTTGACTGAGGAGGGTGTATCGATACTCCCAAGGGTTGTATCGATACGGTCTCCCTAGTTTGACCTTGGGCCGTTAACTTGGTCAAGGCGTATCGATACCCTATCTTAGAGTACTGATACAACCTGCTTTAAAAAGGTAAAATGGGTTGTTTTATGTCTTATGTTCGTTTGTTCGCGTTGCTCGTTGCTTCCACTGTCGTTTGCTCACATAGGCTATATAATAAGGCATATAGAAAAGATAATTAAAGAAAAAGTTTTCCTTGGGTCAGTTACCGAAGTGGAGCCTTAATAGGTTTCGCCTCGATTATCCCCGTGTAGCCCACTCGGATCGGTCAAGCGTCCGGACCGGGACAAGGGGGTTACAATAAATTTTGGAACTAACGCCAATGGATCCAAAGCAATTTGGATACCAAAAAAGTTTCTTTCAAAATTGAAAATCGAAAATGAATTGCTTTCTAAAAGCAATCTCGAACTTGAAGCAAAGTTTGAAGATTTTGAGAAAAATAATTTGGATTTACAAAACTCGCTTCTAAAATTTCAAGAATATCATCAAAGGGAAATTGATTATCTTAAAAAGAATTTGTTTACAAAAATTTTCAAAAGTGTGAAGTTGGAGGTAGATCTGAAACAATTTTTGTTAAAACAAAATTTTATCGAATATAGTCTAGTTCCCCAAGATTTATAAATGAAAATGTGTTAAAATCATTTGGGTCCCAAAAGGACTCATTGTTTTAAAGAAAAATGATGAAATGGAAAAATGGATTCCTAAAGGGACTAAATTTGTAACACCCGTGTTTAGGGGTCGGGTGAAATTGATATTTAAATAATATTTTGAGTCTCAATTTTATGATTAAAATAATAATATTATATTATTTGGGCCTCGGGTCTTCCAAACAAATATTATATGTTGGACTCAAATTGATTTGGAAACCAATTTCCATGAATTTTAAATGTTAGTGAGATTGCCATCTCATTAATGGCAATCCTGTAAATAACCCAACTTTAAATTTAAATCCCCTCTTTTATTAAAATTGTTTCCTAGTCATCTTCTTCTCTCTTCACACTCCCCATTTCCAACGACAAGAAGCTCTCCCATCCCCCTTTCACTATTCCATTTCATCCCATGCTCATTTTGGCTCGGTTTTGAAAGGTAATTACATTTCCAACTTGCTCTCATCTTCCCCACTTTGAAAGTACAACTAGTTTTCATTTTGGTCCATGTTTTAGAATTTGAGTTTTTGGGAGTTTTGAACTAAAAATGCTACCTTTATTGCTTTTAACTTAAGGATTTGATTTGTTAATGATCTATAAGTTGTTTATGAACCTTGAAGTCCAACTTATATGATTTTTAAAGTGTTTTGATAAGTTTCCCGGATTTGGGTTTTGGTGGGTTTTTAGAAGAGTTTTTGGGGTTGTTTTATGTTGGAATATGAGGGTTGATGTTAGTATGGTATATGAGGGTCATTTTGTGTGTGTTTGATGACCGTTCGGTTGATTGAAATGGAAGATTTCAGTGGGTCTTGAGGGCTGCTCGGGAACTCTGTTTTGGGCATGAATTTGGGTGTTAGATTGCTTGGAAATGTTAATCCGGGTTGTTCTGATGACTAGTAATTGATTGTTGGTGTTTTGTTTGTGTTTGGATTTGGTTAGAATCAAGGTTTGACATCGGTGAGACATCGGAAGTGAATCTGGAAGCTTGAAGGTGTTGGTTGCTTGATAGTTGAGCTTGGAAGTGAAGATGAGTGGTTTAATGTTTTTAAAATAGTTTTGAGCATTTGGTTCAAGCATGTGGACTAGATTGGGCTTGGTAGACCCACCTAGAGTTGGGATTAAAGTGGTAGCCTAATCCTAAGCTTTAATTAGAGACTTTGGTTGCACTCTTTAATGGTTGTTTATGCCTCATGATGATTATGTTTATGATGGTTATGTTTAAATGTGTTATACGTGTATGTTGAGGCATGGTTGTGATGCACTGTGATATGCATGTGGATTGTTCATGATTGTAATCATGGTGAGTACGTGCTAAGCACGTAAGTGATATGAGATGTTGTGGATTTTGTTTAATGTTGGCACTAGTATGCTTGGGTACAAATGATCGATCATTAGGATGTTAGTGTGCACACGAGAGTCAAATGCGCGCGTGGTCTTGATGATGGTAGTCATCAAGATGGAGTACGGGTTCGCCCGAAAAACCTTCTTATATATATTAGTCGATGATGAGTGTAATCCCATCGACGGGGCGTGAGGATGAGTGGAATCCCCTTCGCGAGAACGACGATGAGTGTAATCCCACCGTAAGGTAAAGTTGTTGTTGGATGTGAGTTCCAACGTGTTTATCCGCGTATTCGAGTCATAACTAGGTGCCAATATGAGTTGATATGTGATCAATATGATGTGGAATGTGATTTCCTATTGGATTATATGTGTTTACATATGATGTGAATTTGAGCTTGTTGAGCATGGCATATTATTGGATAATTGTTCATGCATCATGTATATTTTGGCTCATGTGGATCGAAGGTAAGATCATTCATTCTACCTTGGTTGTGCTCGTGCTTGGACCCTGCATTGTCGAGGTTTGTTTTTAATGAGCTTACCCTCACTAAGCTTTATGCTTACGCTCTCTTTTGTTCGACAATGCATATCCGTAGCTCGTGGGTTGCTAGTGCAAGAAGGGGCCTCCAAGTGTGCCTTGTGGTGCTATCTTAGCTAAGAAGTATAGATATTTTAGTTATGATGTAATGGTCAAGGAATGGGACATGTAATTGTGGTGTGATGCTTTTGAAGTATGTTGAAGTTGGTTTGTTTAGGAGCATGTTTAGACTCCTTACTATGTTGTTTTTGATGTGGTTTGTTGATGCCATGTTTGGGCTATAAAACCATGTTTAAATTGCCTTTTATGAATGCTTTATGTTTGGTTGCTAAGGCATGAACCTCATATATGCTATGTATGTCTCCTTTTGAGTAAAAAGCATGAATCCCTTGAATGAATGATGCTTGTTCGTGTTGGGTGCCTCGTATGCTTAGATTTTTTGTTGTTAAGTGTTGTATGTATGCTTGAACGTGGCTAGGGAAGTCTTAAAATGCATCTAGAGTCGTGTTTGAGAGTCTTAGGTTGTAAACTTGAGCATTGCAGTGCAGGGCGTATCGATACGCCTAATGGTCGTATCGATACGGTCCTACCCTTTGGACTCAAGTTTGGCCTAGCGTACCGATACATGAGGGCGTATCGATACACCATTTCCTCATTGGAAATCCGAGATATTGGGGAGATTTTGGCATATCGGTACGAGTCTAGGGTGTATCGATACGAGTTTGTATCGTTGACCTCGAGATGTTGACTGAGGAAGGTGTATCGATACTCCCAAGGGTTGTATCGATACGGTCTCCCTGGTTTGACCTAGGGCCGTTGACTTGGTCAAGGCGTATCGATGCCCTATCTTAGAGTACCGATACGACCTGCTTTAAAAAGGTAAAATGGGTTGTTTTATGTCTTATGTTCGTTTGTTCTCTTTGCTCGTTGATTCCGCTGTCCTTTGTTCACATAGGCTATATAATAAGGCATCTAGAAAAGATAATTAAAGAAAAAGTTTTCCTTGGGTAGGTAACCGAAGTGGAGCCTTAACGGGTTTCGCCTCGATTATCCCCGTGTAGCCCACTCGGATCGGTCAAGCGTCCGGACCGAGACGAGGGGGTTACAAAAATTTTTAGGACTAACGCTAATGGATCCAAAGCAATTTGGATACCAAAAATCATTTGATTGTCTACTTGCATGTGTGCTTGAGCCACTGATGATCAAAGTTGAAATTTTAAAAGCTCATAACACAAAGAAGGAAGGACACTTGAAGAAGGAAGGCTTAACATCCTACCTTGGTTCAAGTGGTAAATTTAAGTTTCATGCAATCTATTTTTCAATGATCTAAGCATGTTTGTATGACTCTATGTTGTGCATAATTGCATATATTTAAGGGGAGTCGCAAACTGCTTGAGTTACATGTTTCTTTTGCCTATATGCTTGTTTTATGTCTATGGCCATTAACTTGTAATGTTTGGTTGAATTTGTTGAAATTCATGCTTTGTTTAAATGTTATGTTTTGAGAAGCATGTGTAGCATAATGTGCAAAATGTTTATCTAGGATCTCCTCAAGCCGTTGTATGAACTTAAGACTAAGTTGTAAGGCTTTTGGGGTTTATTTTGTTACATTTTTTTCACCATTTCGTGCCTTCATTATTGGTACCACTCATACCGTACTGATACGGTCTTCAACCAAGTATCGATACGGTATCTTTGTACCAGTATGCACAATAAAAAAAGGGACAATTTTGTCTCCTTTTTTTCATGCTTTGTGTGCATATTGATATATTTTGATATATAACATGTTCAATTGAATTTCTTGTATTTATTTAATTTATTTATTTGAAATTCAATTTATTTCTCTTGAATTATTATACTAACAATTTACTTGATGCTTGATTAAGGAGGAGCCAATTTTAAAATTCATTCGTGTTAACTTTTTTGGTCTCTTTTCTCCATTCTTATTTTACACCAACAATTAATATTTCCTATCAATTGGTACTAAATTTCTAACGATTGATATTTAACCTTTCAACATTTGGTGTTTTGAACTTAATATGATTTCAAACTTAGTTTAGAAATTATTTTTGATATAACAAAAAAGGGAGAAATATAGGTTTGAAAAATTCAATTTCAAAAAGAAAAAGAGAGAGCTTTAATATTTTCTTAAAATATTCTATTTTCTTAAAATTATTTTTCTAATGGAGAGTTTTTACAAAAACAAATTTTCAAGTGGCTTCGTTATTTCAAAAAGGATGAGATTGTTGAGATATTTGATTTTCATATAATTTGCAAAAATATTTCAAAAGTTCATAAACTTGAAAAATATGTTTGAAATGTTTTCAAAGGGTTTTTGAGATTTTTTAAATTATTTTAAATAGCCAACGTATCAAAAATATGCCCTGAGTACCAGTACAGATTGACCCATATCGATACTCAGAGTGCCCTTAATAATACGGATTTCCGTGTACCGATAAGCCCCTTTGTCCCCTTGTTTTGACAAATTACAGTAGCCATTTAGTGTACCGATAGGGCCTCAGTGGTACCGATACACAATGGTTTGTTCCAATATTTATGTATTATGTACTGATACCCTTTGTAGAAATGCCCAATGGCTCTTTCTATTTTGAGCAGGTGTATCGATACTTGTCCATGTGTACCGATACTGACAATCCCGGAAGTGAATTTGATGCTGGAACTAAAGTCTCTAACGGCTCCAAACCAACCCCAACAACTAGTAACGGCTACAAACTCCTTAGAGGGTTTAGAAGACCTCTTCAAGCAGCCATGCAACAACAAGAAACAACTCGCCAACATTCATGTATTGAGAAATCAAGTTTAGTGTTTAAATTGTCATATCCTTTGTAGAAAACACTAGTGAGCCAACTTGTCGCATTTGCTCAAGTATTTAGGATTTCGGGTGTGAGCTTAAATTGCAAACACATTTGCCGTGTAAGGGTTCATTGTTTGCTTATTTGTTTTTCTCTTGTAAGAGAGTGTTTTCAAGACTTTGGGGTATAAGTATTGATTGGGAGGGTTATCTCCTTGATCACAGAAAAAAGAAAGACAAATTAGTAAATTTGTAGAAAATCCTTAGTGTGGATAGCTAAGGTAGTGGAGGTAGACTTGGTTTAGAAGTCGAACCACTATAAATCATTGTGTCAACATTTTTATTACTTATCCATTCATCCACCAAATCAAAAATCCAATTCACCCCTCTTGGCTATCTCGGTTGATCGTTCGAGCCTCCCAACAAATTTTTATCCATGCTCCGATAATGTTTAAATGTATCATCTATATTCTGTAATTAATGTATTTAAACATAATTATTAACAAATTACAAGTTATTGATTTCCTAATAAATAAATTATTAAAAAAATGTACAATCTCATCAACCCTAACACTAGTAACATGTCGATCATTTAGTCTCAAAAGAGGAGCTTGATCAGCCATCCTACATGACAAGTAAGAAAATATTAATCTACTACATTAAAATAATAATAACCATAATCAAATAAAAAATAACCAGGGACAATTCTACTAGGTCTACTACTATATACATGCAATTTTATTGAGCCCGATAATCACAACCGAAATGCTTACCAAGTGGTGGAGAAGATTGATTTTTTGGTGTTTGTAAAGGAAGAAAAAGGTGAAAGAATTTGACACAAGATTTAGAGTGGTTTGGCTTTCTAACCAAAGCCTACATCCACTAACTTAGCTCCCCGCCAAGGATTTCAACCAATTCACTAAGAATTCTTCCCCTTTTCTAGGATTAGGTGGAAACCGTTACAAACTGATCAAAGCTTTCTAGCCCAAAGCTTGATCAAACACTCTTTTACAAAGAGAATTCAAAGCAAACGAAATCCCTCTACAAAGATTGATGTTTGAACTTTTAAGCACTCACCCAAATCCTAATACACTTGAGCATACATTGACAATTTAGCTCAAAAGTGTTTGTTTATACAAAGAATAAGAATTTAGCACTAAGACACGATTTCAATCATAGACATGCTGGCTTGTGGATCATTAGTCTTCTATAGATACTTGGAGTTCCCTTTTACACTCCCAATTGAGTTTGTAGTCGTTGGTGACTGTTGGGATTGAAATGGAGCCGTTGGAACCTTATTTACCACAATAAATGTAGTTCTAGAGCTGCTTGTATCGATACGCGGGTAGCCGTATTGATACGCCCTTCTTTAGAACTAGCCGTTGAGCTATGCAGCATCTCGTATCGAAACACATGGGCACATTTCAATACGGCTATTTCGGTACGCCTTGTACTGTATCGGTATGGCCTGCAATTCAACTAGATGTTGGGAAATAATCATTGGGGGTTTTAAGCCGTTGAGGCTTTTTCCATGTAGGCGTATCGAAACGCTAGATAGTGTATCAAAATGACCATGATCTGTATCGATACGGCCAAGGCCTGTATCAGTAAGGGTTTTAACAGTTTCAAATTGACTGTAGCTGAAACCTTAAGGCATATCGAAATGAGGTATACCGTATCAATACGGTTAAACTGAAATCTTAGGTTTGGCTACTTTAAAACGTTTCAAAAAACACTTCAAAACCTTTTTGAAAACTTTTCAAACATATTTTCAAGTTGTTTGGACTTAAAATCATATTTTAATACTTTTCAATTTAGTTCAAAACTGTTTTTAATTATTATATCAAACAAACATCTTAACAGTCCCCCCATTTTGATATAATAAAACCAACTTAAAAAATTGTGTTTGGGATTCTCCCCCTTAGTAAAATAAATTTTGAATAAGAGAATTAAGATTCTAAAGAAATTAAAGCTCCCCCTTATTCAATTGAAAAATTAAATTTTCAAAACATTCTTCCCTTTTTTGTTATATAAAAATGGTTCAAACAAAGTTTGAAAGCTTTTAAGTCCATAAAAATGGAGAAAAAATTGACACTTAAAACTTTTTGTTTAAAATGGCTCCCCCTTACTCAAGCATCAAACAATTTGTTAGTCCAACAATTCATGATTAATCTTAGTTGAATTAAAATAAATAAATCAAATAAAATTCAACTAAATTCAACTAAATTTACTGTTGAGTGTGTAAAAGTTCTATTATTTACACCTTTTTTAACCCAAATTTCTGCTGCATTCAAGCATCATTTCATTGCATTTAGGTTAGTTTACAGCAAAACATCACAAATATATTAAAGGCACAGATTCTACTGAAAGATGGCTGATTTTGCAGGTTGCCGCCATAGTGGACGGAGAAGGCAGACGCAGGGCAGAGAAGCAGAAGAGCTGAACTGAACAAGCAGACAAAGAGGACGATGCTGTCATGGTGCTGCCGTGACAGCAGAGGATGACAACAAGTTAGTGGAGGAAAAGTAAAGTGGACCTCGATAGATAGAGAAAATTCTGCTCGTCTGTCGTGTGAAAACCAAATATTTTTCCAAGCCCCGGATCAAAAGATATGTCAAGCCCAAAGCCCAAGGAGAGAAAATCCCAAGAAACAAGGAGGACGGCTGAAAAGTAGGATCCTTGAAGATTAAGTCTTTATTAGAATCATACTTTTAATTAAAGTTGTAATCCTTGTTAAATTAGAATACTTGAGCCCAAAGCTTATATAAGGGCATATATTTTAACCTAGGGAGAACATCTTACCCCATAACCGACAACCAAAAACCCTCCGTCGTTTACCCGCCGTCGATATGTTCTAAAACCCCCTAGGGCCACGAGTTGATTTGTAAAGTAGTTGCAAGGGTTGTTTTGTTTTAGGATTTTTCAAGTTCAATAAAATAAACTTCAAGTTCTCTTATTTTGGTTATTAATATCTTGCAAGAGCATCGGGAGAGCATTGTGAGGTTATCCATTTACTTAGCATCGGGAGAGTTAAGTATACGAAAGAAATAAGAGCAAGTTCTCTAGTTTATAGTTGAACTATCTTGTGCCTAGGGATAGGGCAAGGTTAAGTGGCTAAAGAAGAATTCATACACATAGGTGTTCATCCTTCGATTCACGCCGGGAGGTATCATCAAAGACGTGATCATCGACAGACTTGGACCTAGGGATAGGCCAAGGCAGATCTGGGATTCTTGCCAAACTTGAAGTACTGAGTTGGTGTGTTTGCTGCCGCAACGATCAATGGACTGCTGCCGCGACGGGCGCAACGATAGAACTGGAGTTCCTAAGCATTGCAATACCTGCACTACTAAGCAATTCAATACCAGCCCATTCTCTCTATCTTGATAATTCTACTATTTTATTTACGTCTATTTTATTATTCTCGTGACAATCTTCTCAATTATTTCCTTTACTTTCGTGCAGAAAACTAAGGTGAAGCTATTAGCCCAATCCCTGTGGAGACGATATTCGATACTTCGTATCACTTTACTACTTGCGTCGTGTACACTTGCACTACCATTGCAATAGACTATTTTACACGCAACATTTACCACTTGAACCAAAGGTAGGATGTGAAGCCTTCCTTCTTCAAGTGTTCTTCTTTGTGTGTATGGAGCTCCCCCTCAATGCTATACTTTGTTATCATTCTCCATCACACCTAAAATAAGACAGTCAAGTAATTTTGTATCCAAATTGCTTTGGATCCATAGATGTTAGTAGCACAAAGTTTAGTCCCCTTAGGAATCCATTTTATAATTTCATCATTTTTAGTTGAAGTAATTAGTCCTTTTTGGGACCCAAATACTTCTTAATCATTTACCATTTAAAAATCTTGGGGCACTAGATTGTCTTTGATAAAAAAATTGATTTTCCAAAATTGGTTTTCTTTTCAAGCTCTTTGGAAATCAAATCTTTTTCCTCTTGAACTTTATGAAGAAAATTTTGCAAATCAACACATTTTTGTTCAAACTCATTGAGTTTTGCTTCAAGTTCAATTTTGGTTTTAGAAATCAAATAATTTTGAATTTTCAAATTTGAAATCATGTTCTTATTTTTCATAATGTGATTTTTAAACTAACCAAATCATCATAGGCATCTTGTAATTCATCAAAAGAATAAGAAGTTGAAGTAGATGAATTAGAAGTTACCCTTGAATCTTCTTGGATGGCCATAAGGCAATGGTTGGCTTGTTCATTATTGGTGGAGTCATCATCACTCCAAGTAGCCATATATGTCTTCTTCTTATGGCTTGAAGAGCTTGCCCTCTTCTTCTTCTTCGATTCATGCTTGGATTCTTCTATTTTGCTTTTCATGAATTGGGCACATTTCTTGAAGAGATAGGTTATCTCTTCTCCTTCACTTTCCTCCTCACTTAAATCTTCATGTAGGCATGTGGAGGATGGAAGAGCAATGACATTCACATCAATTCCTTGCTCTATGATCTTTTTCTCCTTCTTCTTCTTCAAGGGTGTAGACATCATTTCATGGGTAAGAAGTGACCCAGTTAACTCATCAAGTTTGAGCTCTTTTAGGTTTTTGGCTTTGATGATAGTCGTTGCCTTGCCCTCCCATGATTCGGAAAGTGAATAAATCAACTTTCGAATGAGCTTGTTTTTCGAAATCTCCTTTCCAAAACCTTTGAGTTTGTTGATGATTGTGGAGAACCGATCGAATATGCTTTTGATGTCTTCTTCTGGATTCATCTTGAAGTTTTCATACTCAAGGTTGAGAAGACCGATCTTGGTCTCCTTTACTTCATTTGTTCCCTCGTATGTGACTTCAAGCATGTCACATACTTCCTTGGCACTTTCACAAGAAGACGCCTTTGCATATACATCCGGGCCAAAAGCATAAAATAGAATGTGCAACGCCTTGCAGTTAAGCTCCATCATCTTCTTGTCATTGACATTCCAATTCGCAATCCTTCTTTGAGGCACGAACGATCCATCTTCAACAAGATCCCATAGACGGTAGTCCTTGGCCTTGATGAAGTACATCATCTTATTCTTCTAATAGGCATAATGCTCACCGTTGAAGAATGGTGGCTTGTCGATTGATTGCGCCAATTATTACCGTTTGATTTTTTTGTTGGTCGAGCTTCCAGACCTTCTCAATAGGTGGTTAAACCTTCTCGATTGAGCATCGCTTTGATACCAATTATTGAGCCCGGTAATCACAACTGAAATGCTTACCAAGTGGAGAAGATTGATTTTTTGGGTGTTTGTGGAGGAAGCAAAAGGTGAAAAAATTTGACACAAGATTTAGAGTGGTGGAGAAGAATTTGACACAAGATTTGTCTATACAAAGAATGGGAATTTAGCACTAAGACATGATTTCAATCATAGACATGTTGGCTTATGGATCATTAGTCTTTTATAGATGCTTGGAGGTCCCTTTTATACTCTCAATTGAGTTTGTAGTCGTTGGTGACCGTTGTGATTGAATTAGAGCCGTTGGGGCCTTAATTTCCCGCAATAAATGTAGTTCTGGAGCTTCCTGTATCGATACGCGGGTAGCCGTATCGGTATGCCCTTCTTCAAAACTGGCCATTGAGCCTTATGCAGCATCCCGCATCGAAACACCTGGGCAAGTTTCGGTACAGCAGTTTCGGTACGCCTTGTACCGTATCGGTATGGCCTGCAATTCAAGTAGCCATTGGGAAATAGCCATTGGGTATTTTGAGCCATTGAGCCTTTTGCCACGTAGGCGTGTCGAAAAGCTAGATAGCGTATCGAAATGACCACGATCTGTATCGATACGATCAAGGCCTATATCGATACAGGTTTTGGCAATTTTAAATTAATTGTAGATGGAACTCTAAGGCGTATCGAAACAGGGTATACCGTATCAATACGGTCACACTAAAATCATAGGTTTGGCTACTTTAAAACGTTTCAAAAACACTTCAAAACTTTTTTCAAAAATCCTCAAACATATTTTCAAGCTGTTTGGACCTAAAATCATTTTTGAATACTTTTCAATTTAGTCCAAAACTATTTTTCAATTATTATATCAAAAAAATATCCTAACAATTTAAATATAAACTAATACACACCATTAAAAATTGCATAAATAAATCAAATTATTAAATTAAATTTAAATTTAAATATCCCAATACTCAAAATTTTAAAATACATGTAACCCCATCGTCTCGGTCTGGTCAACTGACCGGTCCGAGTAGGCTACACGGGGAAAACCGATGTGAAACCCGTTAAGGTCCCACCTCGGTTAGCAACCCTAGAAAAAAATTTCTTTAATTAAATCTTGTCTAAAAACATATTATTTCCTAAGTGATCACGACAACGGAAAACCATCACGAGGTAAAAGCAACCAAGCCAAACAACATGTTAAACAACCCATTTTAAAGTCACAGAGCAGGCCATATCGATACACCTGTCAATGGTATCGATACGCCTTGACCAAGTCAACTGCCTTCAGTCAACTCAGGGAGACCGTATCGATATAGCCCTTGGGCGTATCGATACACCCTCCTCGGTCAACATCTCGCGGTCAACGAGACAAAACCGTACCGATACGCCAAAAACTCGTTAAAATCTCAGAATTCCAGTAGAGATTTGGTGTATCGATACGCCCCCGAGTATCGATACCTTAGCCAATTCTGAGTCCCTAAGTGTAGGACCGTATCGATACGGCCCTTAGGCGTATCGATACGCCCTGCACTGCAAGACTCAAAATTGCAGCAAAAGACCCTCAATAAAGACTCTAGATGCATTTTAAGAATCTCCTATCCACATTCAAGCATTCATACAACATTTCACAACCAAGAACTAGCATGTAGAACAATTTAGATGAACGACAAGGCATTTCCAACAAGGCATTCACATAAAGATAGATATAGCATTTCAAGGCATACTCAAAAGCTTAAAAAGCCAACAGGCACATGTCCTCACTCTTAAGGTTTACATGCTCATCCAAAACAACATATAACATAAACAACATTCAACATTTATGAGTCAGACAACGCTCATACAATCACATAGCAGCCTCATTGCTAAACTACTACTTTATTTACAAAACCATACTTGAGCAACTACAAAAGCTTGGAATGCCCCTTTCCTTGCTCCTTGCTAACTCCACGCTACTGATCTGCATTGTCGAAAATGAGAGTGTAAGCTAGAAGCTTAGTGAGGATGCTCTAAAACCAAAAACAACGACAATGCAGGGTTCAAGCATATAATCCTTAACATCACACAACATACATAAGCATCAACATAGCAATCTAGCTTGCAACACAAGAGACAATAATATGGCATCTTACTTCATACTAAGCTCAACAAGATAAAGCATTTATCTAAGCAACATAACCACATGAACAAGTATATTGGCCACTATTAGTTTACTTGGATACGCGGATTACACTCAACAACAACATTACCTCAGTGGGATTACACTCATCACCGGACCTTGCATGGATGGGATTCCACTCATCATCACATGCTCTACGGATGGGATTCCACTCATCATCACGTATAATATAAACATTTCCGGTGGAATATTACATCACCGTACTTCTCCTTGATGGCTTAACGCCACCAAGGCCACGCGCGAATTTGACTCAATCGTGTGCACACTAATCCAAATGATCGATCATTTATACTCGGTAAGTTAACTAGTGCCAATCATACTATTAAAGCCACATCATGATAACCATCATTTATAGCACACATCCATCATCACACACATCAATGGATACTCATGCATAATCAAATCATGCTCCACAAGATCATAATAGGCATAAACATTTAAAGCTTATAAGCACACAAGAAGTTAAACTACCAATTTAACTTCTACCTTGGAATGGCCTACCAAGCACATCCCAAATCTCAACAACACACACTTGAACCAATTTAATTAAATTTGAAAGTTTCACTCACCACCCTTCCTTAAGCAAACCAAGCAAAGCTACTCAAGCCTCCACAATTTCCGGATTCGATCCCGAATCTTCTCCGATGCTTCCTCTTGCTTCTAGCCAATCAAAAGACAAGGTATTACTCAATAAAATCATTGCCAAACTCAGCCATAATCTCAACCCACAACCACAAGCCAAAACTTCATAATTTCAAACTCAAATTAACCACAAAACTCACATTTTTGTACTCCCCAAATACCCAGCTGATATCCACCATTTCCAACACCCAAATTACCTCTAAAGGCTTCCAAAACACTTCCCTAACAACCCTATACCATCAGCCCTTCCCAACACAAAACCACACTAAAATTTCAAGTTTTGACACTTTCAAAAATGCCTCCAAGACTCATTTCGGGATTTTTGTCAAAATCCCTCCATTTCAAAATATGAGGTGTATTAAGGTGAGCTTAACTCAAAACTTAACTAAACAAACCAAAAACAAGTTGAAAACCCTTTAAAGTTTCATACTTTCTTCAAACTTGAAAAATTGGAAAATTAAAAAAATGATGGTTTTGAAATCTAAAACCATGGAGATGCTTGGAATGAAAAGGAGAATTCAAAAACGAAATTACCTTCAAAGGAGCCCTTGAGATGATGGAGAAAAGAGATGGAATAGTGATTTTGGGTTTTGGGAGGGTTTTCACGTGAGATGAGGAAAATGAAGAAGAAGACTCTTTTTTTTCCTTTTTGTTTCAAAAAGCTTGTCTTTCTTTACTTTGACTTAATTACAAAAATGCCATTATTAGGATTTTAGGCTCATTTAAAATAAAACCAAGGTCTCATTAAATTAAACTGATTCGTACGACTCGAACCCAACACACACACCAAACTCCCGACCCCAAAACACGGGTGTTACAACTCTCCCCCACTTAAGGAATTTCATCCTTAAAATTACCTGACTGAAAGAGATAAGGAAACTACCTTTCCATATCCTCCTTCCTCTCCCAAGTGGCCTCGTCCACCCCTCGACGTTGCCATCGCACTTTTACTAACTCAATCGATCTACCTCGCAACACCTTGTTGTCTGAAGCTAAGATCTCAACTGGTTCTTCGTCATAAGTCAAATCTAGATTCAATTCAATCTCTTCTACAGGCATAACATGTAATGGATCTGACCTATACTTACGGAGCATCGAAACATGAAACACATCGTGTATCTTTTCTAGCTCGAATGGAAAACGCATCTGATAAGAAACTGGGCCAACCCTTCTCACAATCTCATACGGTCCTATGTACCTCAGACTCAACTTCCCCTTTCTGCCAAATCTCATTACTTTCTTCCACGAAGACACTTTTAGAAACACCTTCTCACCCACTGAAAACTCAACTTCCTTCCACTTCAAGTCGGCATAGGACTTATGTCTATCCGAAGCTTCCTTCAAGTGATCGCAAATCAATTTCACTTTATCGGTTGTCCCCTTAAGCAAATCTGGCATAGGTAACAACTTCTGCCACACGTCAGCCCAACAAACTGGAGTTCTACACTTTCTACCATACAAGGCCTCATACGGAGCCATCTGAATGCTTGACTGAAAACTGTTATTGTAAGCAAACTCAAGAGGCAAGTGCTTCTCCCATGTACCCTGAAAATCAATGATGCAACAACGCAACATATCCTCTAAAATCTGTATAACCCTCTCTGACTGACCATCTGTCTGAGGA
Source organism: Hibiscus tridactylites (assembly GCA_958450335.1). Lineage (NCBI taxonomy): Eukaryota > Viridiplantae > Streptophyta > Magnoliopsida > Malvales > Malvaceae > Hibiscus > Hibiscus tridactylites. Next base: position 57,555,632 of record OY288266.1, read on the forward strand.
TGATATGACGTGCTGAAATTCAAACGGGTACCCAAAGTTGTATGCAGACACTCCCAAAATTGAGTTGTAAACCTCGGATCTTTATCAGACACAATAGACTTCGGCACACCATGCAGTCTAACAATCTCACCAATGTACAGATCGGCCAATCTATCTAAGGTATAAGTTGTATTGACTGCTAGGAAGTGGGCACACTTCGTGAAATGATCTACTATAACACAAACTGAGTTCTTCTTCGTAGGAGTCAAAGGCAACCCGAAACAAAATCCATGGTGATATTCTCCCATTTCCATTCCGGAATTCTCAACGGTTGCAACAAACCTGAGGGAACCTGATGTTCCGCCTTCACTCTCTGACACACCATACATTTACTCACGAAGTCGGCTACGTCTCTCTTCAAACCAACCCAAAAGTACTCATTCTTCAAATCTCGATACATCTTCGTACTTCTAGGATGCATAGCAAATGGACTACTGTGCGCTTCAGTCAAGATCGTATGTCTCAAGTCACTGTCTTCTGGCACAACTATCCTATTTTTGAAACACAAGACCCCATCGGTACTGAAACTGTAGTCTGAAGGTTTACCATCGACTATGTCTTGCACGTGAGGTGCCAAAGATCTATCTAAGAGTTGTTTCTCCCTAATCAACTGACCTAGAGTAGGTCTAACCTGAAGCTCGGCCACCAAGCCACCATCTCCGGACAAGCTCAATCTAGAAAACATGGCTCTCAAATCTACAGCTACCTTCCTACTCAAAGCATCGGCCACTACATTGGCCTTACCCGGATGGTACTCAATCGTAAGATCATAGTCCTTTAGCAACTCTAACCACCTACGCTGTCTGAGATTCAATTCTCGCTGAGTCATGATGTACTTCAAACTCTTGTGACCTATGTACAATATGCACTTCTCACTGTACAAATAATGCCTCCAAATCTTCAGAGCAAACACAGCTGCAGCTAACTCTATGTCGTAGGTCGGATAGTTACGCTCGTGAATCTTCAATTGTCTTGAGGCATAAGCCACTACTCTCTTGTCTTGCATGAGAACACAACCTAGGCCTACGTAGGAAGCATCACTGTAGACTACATATTCTTTCCCAGACTCTGGCTGAATCAAGATTGGTGCTTGGGTCAAAGCTTCTTTCAACTTCTCAAAGGCTCGCTGTCTTGCATTTGACCACTCAAACTAAACACTCTTCTGAAGTAACTGTGTCAATGGAGCGGCTAACTTCGAGAAACCTTCTACGAACCTTCTATAGAATCCAGCTAAGCCTAGAAAGCTACGAACCTCTATTACTGACTTCGGTTGCTTCCACTCAACAATAGCCTCTATTTTCTTCGGATCAACCCTAATCCCATTGGCTGACACTACGTGCCCTAGGAAGACTACCTCTCGGATCCAGAACTCACACTTGCTGAACTTTGCATACAATTGATTGTCTAACAAGGTCTGTAAAACTAACCTCAAGTGTCGGTCGTGGTCTTCCTCGGTACGCGAATACACCAAGATGTCATCTATGAAGACAACTACAAACTGATCTAGGTACTGATGAAAGATCATATTCATCATATCCATGAAAGCAGCCGGTGCGTTAGTCAACCCAAAAGGCATGACTAAAAACTCATAGTGATCATATCTATTCCTAAAGGTCGTCTTCGGTACATCAACTTCTCTTACCTTCAGCTGGTAGTAACCGGATCTCAAGTCGATCTTCGAAAAGACTGATGCCCCTTTCAACTGGTCAAACAAGTCATCAATTCTCGGCAACGAATACTTGTTCTTCACTGTTAACTGATTCAACTTCTGTAATCTATACACATTCTCATGCTTCCGTCTTTCTTCTTTACAAACAAAACTGGAGCACCCCAAGGCGAAGAACTCGGTCGAATGAAGCCTCTATCTGTCAACTCTTGCAACTGAGTCTTCAACTCTTTCAGTTCTTTCGGTGCCATACGATACGAAGCAATCGAAACATGAGCTGAATCTGAATAAGTCTCTATAGCAAACTCTACCTCTCTATCAGGTGGTAAACCCGGCAATTCTTCCGGAAACACACTTGGAAAGTCACACATTGTCCGGATGTCTTGAGGTCTAACCTCACTCATGTTTGGATTCATCACATAGGCCAAATACGCTTCGCAACCCAACTCTACTAGTCTCTTAGCCTCTAAAAATGAAACTACATTTGATAAGAACTTCACGTTCTCACCTACCACCACTATCTCATAATCATCCGCGAGCCTCAAGGAAATCCTCTTAGTCTCAAAGTCTATCCTAGCTCTATGCTCAGTGAGCCAGTCCATACCTAGAATCACATCAAAGCCACAAAATGGTAGCTCCATCATATCCACTGGAAACACATGTCCCTGAACCATAAGCGAACATCTTCTGTACATCTTTCTAACTACTACTTTATCTCCGAAGGAACTAGTAACACTAACCCCTACTTCTAATACCTCACAAGGCAATTTCAACGACTTTGCATGCTCACTCAATATATAAGAATGTGTAGATCCGGAGTCAATCAAAGAAATCAAACCCAAAGACTGTATCGAGAAGTTACCTGCAATCACATATGTGTCGTGCTGACCCTCACGCTGAGCGTAAACTCTGGCCTGGCCTCCGCCGTCTAGCTGGACTGCAACTACATGCGTTATGTTTCTCTGGCCATCATTTCTCGGCTGGAAGTTACCTCTACCACGGCCTCTCTGGAAGTCATTGGCTCTAGCAGGAGCCTGAGCCTGAACTGGTGCCTGCCCCACCTGATGTGGACAGTCACGCCTAATATGATCCCTAACTCCACAACTCTAACATGAGTGAAAGTTCCCCCAACACTCACTGTTATGATTACTCCCGCAACGAGCACACTTGGGCAAACGCCCACCAGCCCTCTGGCCCTGATGGCCCCTACCGTGGTTACCACCACCACGTCTATGGTCATAGTGATGCATGTTGTCCCGATGCCTCTTGGCATCACCTCTATCAAAGTCACTAGATCTCTTCCCAGAACTAGAACCACTAGATCGTTTGGTCAAGCCCAAACTGTGCTCCAAGTCCTTGGCCCTATCGACCAAGACATCAAAATCTGTGTAGTCAGAAGCTAAAGTGTACCTCTTGATCTCTTCATTCAACCCATAGCGGAAACGGTTACAACGTTCCACCTCAGTAGGAACAAGCTCAGATGCATACTGACTCAGCCTGACAAATCTGATCTCATAGTCTGTCACTGTCATACTCCCCTGAAGCAAAGCCATAAATTCCCTCTTCTTCTCATCGAGATAGCGAGGACCCAGATATTTCTTATGGAAAGCTGACTCGAAAAACTCCCAAGTGATCTCAGCCTCTGCCATACCCGTAGTGATGGTGACCCACCAAGTGTAGGCATCACCCTGAAGCAGAGATACAACACACCCTAGCATGCGTTCCCCGGTAGATCCCATTTGTGCCAGAATACAGACGGTCTTCTCTAGCCGAGCCTTAGACCTCTCGGGTGTTGACCCTCTGAACTCTTCTCCTCCCAAACTGCGGAGCCTCTCTAATGGTAAACCAGTACCCACTCCCTGGGGTTGTGCCACTGCCTGACCCCCAACCACTGCAGCCTGAAAAGCCCCGGCTATCGCCTGAACTAGAGGAGCTAAATTTATTCTGGTCGGTCCTTGGCCAACTTGAGGTTCTACGCCCTCGGCTCTCTCCTTGCCTCCCTCTTCTTGATAAGGAGAAGAAGGAGGAGGTTGAGGAGCCTGCGCCTCACCGACTGGCTCAACTCCTAGAGCTGGTGCCCGTGGTTCTGGTTGAACCATCCTAGGCATCCCTCGTGGTCTCATATTACAACTAGCAAGATAACAACTACAACAAACAAACATATACAGATTAAGTCAGCAAAGGCAAGGGTCCAACTATGCTCAAGTATCTTGCTTTACAAAACTTTTTCAAATTAAGTAATAGTAGCAATGGGAACTCGACACTACACCAGACACAACAATCATGCCTCCAAACATCATAGGAACGAACAAACAACAAGCATACATGGCAAGGCATACACCGATACATAACAATTACCTAACACTTCAAGCTTACCTCACTTACCCGCCCGAGGTCTCGGTAACCTCAGGCTCTGATACCAACAAATGTAACCCCCTCGTCCTGGTCTGGTCGATTGACCGGTCAGAGTAGGCTACACGGGGAAAACCGATGCAAAACCCGTTAAGATCCCACAACGGTTAGCAACCCTAGAAAAAATTTCTTTAATTAAATCTTGTCTAAAGGCATATTATTTCCTAAGTGATCACGACAGCGGAAAACCATCACGAGGTAAAAGCAACCAAGCTAAACAACATGTTAAACAACCCATTTTAAAGTCACAGAGCAGGCCGTATCGATACACCTGTCAATGGTATCGATACGCCTTGACCAAGTCAACTGCCTTCAGTCAACTCAGGGAGACCGTATCGATACAACCCTTGGACGTATCGATACACCCTTCTCGGTCAACATCTCGCGGTCAACGAGACAAAACCGTACTGATACGCCTAGAGCCCGTACCGATACGCCAAAACCTCGTTAAAATCTCAGAATTCCGGTAGAGATTTGGCGTATCGATATGCCCTTGAGTATCGATACCTTTAGCCAATTCTGAGTCCCCAAGTGTAGGACCGTATCGATACGGCCCTTAGGTGTATCGATATGCCCTGCTCTGCAAGACTCCAAATTGCAGCAAAGGACCCTCAATCAAGACTCTAGATGCCCTGCTAGTAGAACAATTTAGATGAACGACAAGGCATTTCCAAGAAGGCATTCACATAAAGATAGATATAGCATTTCAAGGCATACTCAAAAGCTTAAAAAGCCAAAAGGCACATGTCCTCACTTTTAAGGTTTACATGCTCATCCGAAACAACATATAGCATAAACAACATTCAACATTTATGAGTCATACAATGCTCATACAATCACATAGCAGCCACATTGCTAAACTACTACTTTATTTACTAAACCATACTTGAGCAACTACAAAAGCTTGGAATGCCCCTTTCCTTGCTCCTTGCTAACTACACGCTACTGATCTACATTGTCGAAAATGAGAGCGTAAGCTAGAAGTTTAGTGAGGATGCTCTAAAACCAAAAACGACGACAATGCAGGGTTCAAGCATATAATCCTTAACATCACACAACATACATAAGCATCAACATAGCAATCTAGCTTGCAACACAAGAGACAATAATATGACATCTTACTTCATACTAAGCTCAACAAGATAAAGCATTTATCTCAGCAACATAACCACATGAACAAGTATATTGGCCACTATTAGTTTACTCGAATACGCAGATTACACTCAACAAAAACATTACCTAGGTAGGATTACACTCATCACCGGACCTTGCATGGATGGGATTCCACTAATCATCACATGCCCTACGAATGGGATTCCACTCATCATCATGTGTAATATAAACATTTCCGATGGAATATTACATCACCGTACTCCTCCTTGATGGCTTAACGCCACCAAGGCCACGCACGAATTTGACTCAACCGTGTGCACACTAATCCTAATGATCGATCATTTATACCCGGTAAGTTAACTAGTGCCAATCATACTATTAAAACCACATCATGATAACCATCATTTATAGCACACATCCATCATCACACACATCAATGGATACTCATGCATAATCAAATCATGCTCCACAAGATCATAATAGGCATAAACATTTAAAGCTTATAAACACACAAGAAGTTAAACTACCAATTTAACTTCTACCTTGGAATGGCCTACCAGGCACATCCCAAATCTCAACAACACACACTTGAACCAATTTAATTAAATTTGAAAGTTTCACTCACCACCCTTCCTTAAGCAAACCAAGCAAAGCTACTCAAGCCTCCACAATTTCCGGATTCGATCCCGAACCTTCTCCGATACTTCCTCTTGCTTCTAACCTATCAAAAGACAAGGTATTACTCAATCAAATCATTGCCAAATTCAGCCACAATCTCAACCCACAACCAGAAGCCAAAACTCATAATTTCAAACTCAAACTAACCACAAAACTCACATTTTCGTACTCCCCAAATACCCAGCTGAAATCCACCATTTCCAACACCCAAATTACCACTAAAGGCTTCCAAAACACTTCCCTCACAACCCTATACCATTAGCCCTTCAACCCAACACAAAACCACACCAAAATTTCATGTTTTGACACTTTCAAAAATGCCCCAAGACCCATTTCGGGATTTTTGTCAAAATCCCTCCATTTCAAAATATTAGGTGTATTAAGGTGAGATTAACTCAAAACTTAACTAAACAAACCAAAAACAAGTTGAAAACCCATTAAAGTTTCATACTTTCTTCAAACTTGAAAAACTTGGAAAATTAAAAAGATGATGGTTTTGAAATCTAAAACCATGGAGATGCTTGGAATGAAAAGGAGAATTCAAAAACAAAATTATGATGGAGAAAAGAGATGGAATAGTGATTTTTGGTTTTGGGAGGGTTTTCACGTGAGATGAGAAAAATGAAGAAGAAGACTCTTTTTTTTCCTTTTTGTTTCAAAAAGCTTGTCTTTCTTTACTTTGACTTAATTACAAAAATGCTATTATTAGGATTTTAGGCTCATTTAAAATAAAACCAAGGTCTCATTAAATTAAACCGATTCGTACGACTCAAACCCAACACACACACCAAACTCCCGACCCCAAAACACGGGCGTTACAATACATAATAATAAAATTAAAATTATATTGATCATCAATATCCCAATACTTAAGTTCAAAATTAATAAAATTACATTTTCTTACTAACTATAATAATAAAAAATGAGGGAACAATAATTTTTTGAAATTTGTTCATATATTTTCTCCAAATATTCAAACATCGAATATTAAAAGTTGTTATGAATATTTATCTATGTGGATGTCTATAATGATAAGAACTATATCTAGAAGATTTGATTTACTTTATCATTAGGAATATTATCTCCATTAATTAGAGTTTAATGTATTATGTACTTCTTATGCCTATAAATAGATGAAGACATTGTACACAAGTCTAATTTTGATAATAATATGAATCTCCCTCTTTCTCTCATCTCTTTGTTCTTTTATACTTGTTCGTTGTTCTTCATTATTTTATTCACAACACGTTATCAGCACGAGACTCTAACCAACTGAGTTGTTTGTCGTCAAATCCTAAAAGAGTTACCGAAAAGAAGTTGGTTCTAGCATGAATTAGAGATAAGTTCTTCTCCTCAATTATATTTTAGTTATCGATTATTTTTCTCTCTTGGTCTCTAATTTTATTTTAATTTTTGAAAAATCAATGGTTGCTCGAAAGATTTTGATGCTATTTGTTGAAATACCAAAGAAGTTACCGGAAAAGTTTTGATCCTATGTTGAACCGAAGATGGTGGTATGTTTTGAAGGTTTGAACGAGCCATGGATTTTGAAGCACGATCTCGCTCGATTCGTGATTCTTATTGGTGATTCCCCGAAAGAATTTTAATTTCATATTGGTGACTACAATTTTGTGATCTACGACGAAAAGAATGTGAACCAATGTTTGATTGCAAAGATTTTGGATTGAATGCACCCCTTGAATCTTGATTCATCGTCCACTCAATCAAAGGTCACGTTTTCATTTATTTATTTTCAAAAGAATTTTTTTATTTCTTAGCTTATATTTGAACATTGATATTTATTCACGATTATTATAATTATGAGATTTGGTATTTTTAATCGTGTTTTGAGTTTTACATGTGTTTAAATGGCTTGGAAAGAGACATGATATAAAGGGATTATGAGAAGCTATCTCAGTCATTTGCCATGTCTCCATTGTCCTCGAGAGAGAAATCAATATCGATAAATTTTGGTTTTATTTTTATTCTTTATATTATTATTTTAAAGTGCAATAAATCATGATGACTTTGCTCGAAATCAATAATTCTCATGTGTCAAAAAAACTGACTATAGACTTCTCCCAAGATCAAGTGTTGAAAATTTGTCTTGATCAAAAATGTTTTATGGGAGGCATTCCCTGAAGTGAATGCAAGCATGATGTTTATTTCATGCGATTATTGGATCTGTTCATTCCCTGAAGTGAATGCAAACATGGTAAATCATTATTCAATTAGAGACATAACTTCGATATAATACAAGTATATTAGTTGGACATCCCGTTCTGCGAGGCTACTAGTCTCAAAGGAGGTTTTTAAATGACCTTGTGAACTGGTTTAACAATGTCGCGTACGAAGATTAAATCTTTGCTCTCTATGATGAGGATATGTTAATAAAAACATACTCCACTTTTCACGACAAATAATATTGTCTTTAAACACAATATCGTGAAAAAGGTTTTAAAGGCCCACTAGCTCCACTCCATTCCCTGAAGTAAATGTGAGATTATATTATGAAAAGAATAAAAACCACATTAGAAGTTGTGGTCGTGGTCGAGGCTATGAACATAGACATGAAAAATATGGTCATTTTAAGAATACTTCTACCCACTGGTAGTGGGGTTATAAGGATGACAAGAGTAATAGAGATCATTCTAAGAAAGTGAAATCCTCTTTATTACCAAAGTGACGTTATAAACCATTGGTCTCGTACTTATCGTACGCTGAAAAATCAACAATCATTGAGTGGTGAAGGAAAGAAAATAAAAGTAAATTTTGTTTGTGAAAATGACGAAGATGATATTGGTCCAACTCATTTGGACGTTATTGGTCCAACTTATTTGGACGTTGTTGATTTCCTTATAAACCTCGAAGGGAATAAATCATATTCTAATTATTCTCATAACCTTGAAGAGAATTATTCATCTTTTATTTATTTTGCTTTATGTTTATTTACTTTACACATTAATTATTTATGTATTATATTTATATTTATATTTATGATATTTATTTATTTCACATGATTACTTATCAAATACATTCTATGGTGACGATTTATGCTTAGCAGAAGCATACGATATATTTTTACATTTAAATGCAAGGGAAAATGTGAGTACTATATCTTAAAGTACTGAAAATATTGATGCTCTAGAAGAGCAGTAAATTCTTGAGAGAAAACACATTATGAAAAGTGCATAATTACGAATATTGCAATAATTACCGCTAATGATAATAATATCATCACCAGTAGAAGTGAAAATTTTAAAAGAGCAATATGAGATCGCAAAATATCCCTTTGAGAATTATAGATAACATGTGTTATCAATTAGCATATGAAATAAGTCAATGTGGATATAAGCTCTGGTAGCCAAAAGTCAGCTGAAAGCTCTAGAATAGTTATATATTGCTACCAAAAGAATAATTTCCATTGAAAGCTTCGAAAGAGCTAAATATATCACTATTCAAATGAGCAACTTTTGGTGGACAATGTATTATCAAGTTTTAAAGAAACTTGTATTTTAAAATTTGTACCACACATGTACAAGTGAGATTGAATCACATGTTATGGTAAATCAGAAGTTTACAAATTCAAAAAATATATATACACACATGTATATATAGTTGGCATGATCGGTTAGACCATCATGATCAATAATGATGCGAAAGCTATTAATATTTATATGCACATTTATTAAAAGAACCTACAGTTCTTGTGGTGCTTGTTCTTAAAGGAATTTATTAAGTTCCATTTACTAAAAGAGCATGAAGTTCTTGTGTTCCTTATTCTCAAAGGAAATAATTAAGATCCCACTTACCAAAAGAACTTGAAGTTCTTGTACTAAAGTTAAGACTGCATGTCTTGCATATCTGAATAAAAATATGGGCTCATTTATCCACAAATGTGGAAAGTTTTATATGATTTTAATAGATGCATCTACATTGTTCTATCAACTTACAACCATAAGTTTGTGAGATTGATTATAAAATGGTTCAGATTATGCAGTTACAAAGCCTATTGATTATGAAAAACATGGTTTAGCAAAATTTTAATTGGATGTCTCATGTTTGATAAGCTAAACTATGAGAGTAAGACAATTATTATTTATATGATATTTCCATATAGAAACACTTCTATGCATCAAGCCAACAAGTTATAATAAACTCCCCATTATGATTTGACTTTTGATCAGAAGTCATATTTCTCATTTTATAATTTTGAATGTGCGATATATTGTTGAATTGCTATATTACAACGCGCAAAATGGGTAAATAAAAAGGGTTGAGAATATATATTGACTATGAGTCTCCTTTTACGTTTAAATTCTTAAACATTAATTGGAGAATCATTTATGACATGAGTAATTAAGTCGCATATATGACATGATTTTTCTCAACATCAGGGGGAGATAATAATCAGCTGGGTAAAAGAAAATAAATTATCGGTATCTAGATCCTCGTATATGAACCAGAAGTTCATAAGATAATTCATGCTATTACATGTCAACTGCCAGACATATTTACTGACCCAATGAGAGTAATTAAGTCGCATATACCAGCTGAAATGCTCTAAATTTGAATTACATGTTAGAGCGAACGGATGTAAATCATGCATGAAGCATGAAAATTGGTTTCAATGATCAAAATTCTCGTAAATAAAAAATAATATGAGATGGTCATATATATGTTGGAGGCAGGTGCTCCTAAAGAGACCCAAGACATAACTAATAATAAAACTCTTGAAGAGTTTTAGGTACCTAAAATAAAGATTGAAAACTTGAAGAGATCTTGATGAGTTATGTCACTACGAGAATTGAACTAGAAAATTGAAAAGTTGTCGACAACGATTTTGCAAACAATTTTACGTATAATACTTCTATAGAAGTAAAGAAAGAAAATGAGGATCATGTATAGAAATCTATCCAGAAGTATAGATATTGAATTGTCAATGTAGAAAGATGATTTGAACTTCTAAAAGAGAAGTATTTAGACCAGCAGTCCAAACACCTAAAAGTGTAATGCAAGTGAGGCACAAATAAGTAGTTGTAAATTTAACTTGAATTATGATTTATGAAGAGTTTTAATTACTTCATGGTGGATGCAATTATTTTGGCAGTTATGAAATATTTTATATGCGTCTAATTATTTTGTGGATCCATATTTATCCTTGAAGGATTTAAAATGCTAGAAGCATTTGGAAATATCTGAGGAAATTTATTTAGACATGTCACATTGAATATTTATATTTTGACGCATTTGGTATAATCGCCTTAGTGAGTACTTATTGAGGAAATACTATAAGAATGATCATATTTCCTTATGCATTTTATAAAGGAGTTTGGATCAAGATTCATGGTATTATTAGAACTCATGAAGAGCTTCAAATTGGAAACTCGTGAAGAGCTTTCAAAATATTTAATGAAAGTATTTGAGAAAAAAAATCTTGAGATGTGGTTTTATCTTCAAAGTTTCATCCCCTATGATCTTGAGCATTCAAAAATGTGTTTCGCTAAGACCATTGACCTTACATATCCAGAAGATATGTGATTTACTTTCAGAATATATTACTCTAAAGTTTCATCCCTCGCGTTCTTTAGAAAAATAGTATTCAAGATTTAATTATGAAGATTTAAAGATCTTATGTGATGTTTTCATGAGGGGGTAAATACGTGTTGCACTCTTTTCCCCTTAACCGGGGTTTTGTCCTAATGAGTTTTCCTGGTAAGGTTTTTAATGAGGCAACATGTTATGCGTATCAAAGATGTGTGTACTCTTTTTTCTTCACTAAAGAATTTTTTCCCACTGGGTTTTTATCTTAGTAAGGTTTTAACGAGACACATTATCTTCATAGACATCCAAGGGGGAGTGTTATGCATATTTATCTATGTGGATGTCTATAATGATAAGAACTTTATCTAGGAGATTTGATTTATTTTATCATTTGTCTCCATTAATTAGAATTTAATGTATTATGTACTTCTGATGCCTATAAATAGCTGAAAGCATTGTACACAAGTCTAGTTTTGATAATAATATGAATCTCCATCTTTCTCTCATCTCTTTGTTCTTTTATACTTGTTCATTGTTTTTCATTATTTTAATCACAACAAAAGTCGTTTTTTAGACTTATACAATAATAATAATATGAAATATTAAAAATAATTAAAAATAAATCTAATGAACCTAAATTAAACAATAAAATACACATATACTTACTATATTTTCTTAGAATTTTTCTTTTCTTCTTTACTCAATTTTTTTCAAACCTTCGACCACATATTTAACACAAACATATTCAAAACATCAAACATTAAACTTATATTAATCATCATCAATACAAAATTAAAAAGAAAACAAATTTTCGTACTAATAGTATAACATACAATTTTGAAAAACTTAAATTAAAATTAATAAAATAATATTACTAAATTAAAAAGTTAAAATACACGTCTATACTTACAATATATTTTCTATTTTTCCCTCTTTCTTCTTTACTCTAACAACTCAAAATATTTCCTTCTACCATTTTCACCTTCAACCACTATTTAGCACCTTAAAAATAAAATTCCAACCACTCAATCCACCAACCTAATCTCCAATCATTCAAAAAAAAAAAAAAACACTTTTCCCGGAGTACCCTATGCATGTAGGTAGGCAGACATTCCACCTCTGCACCCCCATACATGCCCGTTGAACCGTCTGCCATGTCATGTAATTATGTTGAAGTCCATCGACTTCAAACAGTGGTCAAAGCTAAAACAACTTGCATGGTTGCCATGTGGAGGCAGTACAGGACGTGATACCCTGTTTGAAGACCGTACCTAAAGTAGGGATGTAAAAACAGGTCAACAGTTGGGTTTCAGGTCGGGCTTTGTCAGGTCGGGTCAAATCGGTTACAGGTCATTTCGGGTCATTTTTTGTTTTGACTCGATTCGGTTCGGGTTCGGGTTCATTTCGGGTCGGGTTCATTTCAGGTCGGGTTCAATTCAGGTCGGGTTCATTTCGGGTCGGGTTCATTTCAGGTCGGGTTCATTTCAGGTCGGTTCATTTCAGGTCGGGCCAAAACGGTTAATTGACAGGCTGATTTCAGGTCGGTTTCGTTTCAGGTCGGGTTCATTTCAGGTCAGTTTCGTTTCAGGTCGGGTTCATTTCAGGTCGGTTTCGTTTCAGGTCGGGTTCATTTCAGGTCGGGTTCGTTTCAGGTCGGGTTCGTTTCAGGCCGGTTTCGTTTCAGGTCGGGTTCGTTTCAGGTCGGTTTCATTTCAGGTCGGGTTCTTTTCAGGTCGGTTTTGTTTCAGGTCGAGTTCATTTCAGGTCGGTTTCGTTTCAGGTCAGGTTCATTTCAGGTCGGGTTCCTTCGGGTTTATGGTCTATTGTGTTATGTGTATTATATATATTGACGGATTATGATTTTTATTTTTACGGTTTATGGTTTATGGTTAGGGGATTACGTATAAGTGATATATATATATATATAGAGAGAGAGAGAGAGAGTTGGGACTATTGGATTTATTTTTAGGGTTTAGGGTCTAGGGTTTAGGGTTTAGGGTTTGGGGTTTGGGGTTTACTGATCTTAAATTAATACAAACATGCTTACATTAATTATATATATATTGATGGATTATGATTTTTAAGGTTCAGGGTTTAGGGTTTACTAATCTTAAATTAATACAAACATGCCTACGTTAATTATATATATTGATGGATTATGGTTTTTAGGGTTTATGGTTCAGGGTTTAGGGTTTAGGGTTTACTGATCTTAAATTAATACAAACATACCTACATGTATTATATATATTGATGGATTATGGTTTTTAGGGTTTAGGGTTTAGGGTTTAGGATTTAGGATTTAAGGTTTACTGATCTTAAATTAATACAAACATACCTACATGTATTATATATATATATATTGATGGATTGTGGTTTTTAGGGTTTAGGGTTTAGGATTTAGGGTTTAGGGTTTACTAATCTTAAATTAATACAAACATGCCTACATTAATTATATATATTTTTTGACTTATAAAAAAAATTGGAAGTATCCCTGATTCCATCCAAAGTTAATGTTTTAATATATTTTAAACAAGTTAACTTAATTAAGTCATTTAAGTTAATCAGTTTTTTACTAAGTCAATTAAGTATGTAATGTTAATTAAAAAATTCCGTTTTCTTATATTAATTTAGTATACATATTTAGTTTAATAACTTTAAACTAATTTTAGTTAAGTATAAAAAAATAATTTTATAATGGTTATTCATTCAACTTAAGTAAATTAAGTAGTTTATCAAAATGCAAGTTAAGTTAATTTAATAACTAACTTAACTTAATTAATTTATTCCTACAATAAAAAAATTTAAGTCATCTTATTTTAATTAAGAATATAGATTTGATTTAATACTTTTTACTCATTTAACTTAATTTTATTAAGTATAAAATTTTAATTTAATAATGGTTATTCATTCCACTTAAGTTAATTAAGTATAATAGTTTATCTTTGAAGTTATTTTAAAATAATAGTCAAGTTAATTAGAAATACAATTTATTAATACTTAGAATTATTATTAATTCAATTTATCTTTTAGTTGAAGTTAAGTTAGTTAATTTATTAATACTTGAAATTATTATTAATTTTAAAAAAATTTCAATACTTGACATTATTTTATATTTATTAAATATAACTTCTTTAAATGTCAGATAATTATCATTATTAGCAAATCAAATAATAGTATTAGTTCAGGTTAATATCAGTTCAGGTCAATATCAGTTCAGGTCAATATCAGTTCAGGTCAATAACAGTTCAGGTCAATATCAGTTCAGGTCAAGAACAGTTCAGGTCAAGAACAGTTCAGGTCAATAACAGGTCGGGTTCAAAACAAGTCGGGTTTAAAACAGGTCGGGTTCAAAACAGGTCGGGTCCAAACAGGTCGGGTTAAATCGGTTATTTGGCAGGTTAGTCTCGGGTTCGGGTTCGTTTCGGTCGGGTGCAGGTCGGGTTCGGTTACTACAGTAACAGGTCAATTTCGGGTTCGGGTTCACTTCGGTCGGGTGCAGTTCGGGTTCGGTTTCTACAGTTACAGGTCAAATTCGGGTTCGGGTTCGTTTCGATCGGGTGCAGGTCGGGTTCGGTCTTTAAATTCTCGGGTTAAACCAGGTTCTGACTCGATCGGGTTTCAGGCAGGTTACCAGGTCGGGTCAGTTTTTCACACCCCTAACCTAAAGCATTCGTTTTTGTCTTCCTCTTTTTTTACTATTTGAAGTCGAAATCGACTATTTTTTTATTCAAAAATTATTTTACTGTTCATAGACGGGTTCTAAAGGTGCTTTAAACAACCTTTAAACTTGAACATGTAGCCCAACCGTTAAACATGTCTAGCCCTATTCAACACCTCTCTTTTTTTCGATGTGAGATTAATGACCACGCCTCTTCTCAAATGTGACATTCTCCACCACTTAGCCTCTGACGCCCTCATCACAAGGTCAACCACGCTTGTGATGGATCATTGTCATGGTTGTCTACCATGCCTACCCCACTCATGAGCTCATCGTGAAATCAGGTAATCAAAAGGTTACTCTGATACCACTTGTCACAGGGTCATTATCATCTTCCCAAAAGACATATCTAATATATTCTAAGATTTTATTTTTTTCTCGATGTGAGATTAATGATCCCGCATCTTTTCATATATATATATATATATATATATATATATATAATAAAGATTACACCTTGTGAACTTTATCTTTTAAAAATAAATAAATAAATATAGAATCATACTTGAACTTTGATTTAATGTACAATGTGATGCACAAAATTTGATTCGATGTACTTTAATTTTTATTCAATTAAACCCATGGAACTTTTATTTTAATTTAATCATACCCATTTTAAAAATTAATACATCCATTTATTTTTCTTATTGAATTAATATAATTATTTGTATCTACAATAGATAATCATAAAATAATGCCATGTAATAATTGTGATATTAATTTGTGCAAATCAAATCAAAATTTCATGTATACAATTGCACAAAATGAATGTTCATGTATACAATTGCACATCTAACAAAAGTTCCGGTATAGTCTTGAGATTTATCCCTTATAAAATAATAGGTTTCTACTCTTGAGAAAGACTAGCGAGAGGGATAAAAATATAGTACTCTTTGACTTTCAAACTTAAAACAAAAATTAAAATACAAATAAAAGCCTCACATTAATGAAAAAGTTGTATACTCCATATTTTACATATTTGTTCAAAGTATAAACGTACTTCCAGTACATCATTTTCCTTGTTCTAAAAATGGAACATATTTGACAATTAAGAGTTAAGTTGAGTGCTTGAAACTCTTAATATAAACCATACTGTTTCAAGAAATGGATTTGCCTTTTTAAAGTTTCAATTTGCAAAAGAATAGCTCTAATGTCCAGTTCACGGGGACGAATAGAGGGACAGATTTGCGATTGCCGACAAACAAATAAATATAGTTTCATCGTGAAGAAACTTATATCCAGTCGCATCAGCTTGATCGCAAGTTTCCGATATTATTTTCACAAAACAGTGCAAAATTAAGATACCTGACCCTGAAGTAAAGTTGAACTCCTTTTGTTTTGCTTATGTATGTTCCCTCCATTAGGTTTATTCTTGGTTGAACTCCTTTTAGTAGTCTGCTTATGTGTTTCTCCTCCATTAGGTTCGTTCTTGGTCGGATGCTCTTCATCTGTGTCCGATGAAAAGTAGGGGCTGAATACTTCGAGAACTTGTTCGTAAACTGGCTTCTTGAAATCCACGGCCTGCTCAAAAATTAGTTTTGAACCATCAGCCAAAGATAGTAGCGGATCTCCACCAAATGTTGCTATTTCTATAAAATTTTATTGTTTGGGTCAAGTAAGAAGAAATACTTACAAGCTCCACAACTTGTTCCGGTAACCTCCATGACCACTCTTTGAACTCTGGTTTCTCCGAACCATCACCCAAAAGATTGATTTCTTCCTCATTTCCGGTGAACTTAAAAAGAAACCTGACTCAGAATCAGCAGAGGGTCAAAAAAGAAGCATGCATTTATGTTGGATTCTAAAAATTGAAAGCTTACAGCTTACTACAACAATTCAGATAAAGATTGGATTTTGATAGAATGGTGAAGCAACTCCACTTAAAAAAAATTCACAAAACTGCAAATTAAAGGCATCATATGTATCTTGGATGTATCATATGCGTAAAAAGCAATTATTTTGAATTACAAGAGAAGGTGGTCGGTATGCAAAAACAGCCAGAAGAAAAGAGAAGGTGGTCGGTATGCAAAAACAGCCAGAAGAAAGGTAGGAGACAGAGACCATTATAAACACTGCATGACAAAAAGCAACTAGTCTTATCTTACAGTTAATAGTAATAATCCATACACAACGGAATGCAAAATATATGGAAAACTCAACTATGTTATCCCGACTCATCATTTTCTTGAAATACACAAGCCCAACACTCGTGTGTGATGCATATCCAAACATGGTCTTGGAGATATGACCTTCAAATACATGAGAAAACTTATCCAAATTAAACACAAATCCATATCCGACATTCACATCCGAGCTTGGAGTTTAGATTCCGAGTACCACAGGGACTCGACATGAGCAATCAAAGTGAACCAAATAATTGTAGTGGTGATCTTCAATATATCAGATTTATCTGATGATGTACGCAACAGTCCTTACCATTTCTGTGCCTGGCCTTTATAATTTGTCCCCCATCTACGATTAAGCTTATGTTTCACTTTAATAGGAAAATCATAAGTCAGCCAATAAGGTGCCTGCACATTTTATGTCAAAAAGCAGTTCAATAGCTTTTAAAGAATAATTTTTTCATCATTTCGGATGTCATAAAACAGATTTATTTTAATGCAAATCATATTGAAACATGCCTCTGCAAGAAATTCGGCTGATGTAACACCAGTTTCTTCTCTCAGTTCCCGCATGGCTGCTTTTCTTAGATCTTCACCGTTATTAGCACCACCCTGCACAAGACAAACTCAAGACGATCGGTATATGCATGTCATAAACACCAAGCCATTCAAATATTCGAAGCCAAGAGACTTAAAATGTTCATACTAACAGTCATGGGAAGAGTATAGCTCTAATATTCACAGCATCATATACCTACACAAGGCCTTAAGACGAACTAGAATGTTATCTTGTTCAATTATATTCATCAAAGATTTCATTTTCACCTAAACATAACTCCATTAAAGCAGCTTGCACCAATCTTACTACTGCTAGGGCCAACAGTGTTACTCTGGACAGTTTCATTACAGTGCCTAAAACCATGCTCTAACTTAAAGTTGGTTTACGGTCACAAAACAAGAAGCATTTGCACTCAGCTACTGAACCCCAATTCTTTCATTCACCACATTAATTTTAAGTAATCCAAAATTCAAGGATTTTGGATTTAAATTAAATTAGCTTAAAGCTTAGGAAAGCCATTTAAGAGAGGATTTTAACAATTTCAATTCCACACTAAGTTCAACCTTGCACTGCAGAATCCAAGTGGAAAATCATGAACAAAATTATCACATTTTTTCCAACAAGATAAATCCAGAAACTCTGGAAAAAAATAAACAAAATACCTGAGGCATTTGCCAGGTATTTGGAATATATATCCTCGAAGCTGTAAATATCTAAAAATCCAGAAAATAAAACAGTATCAAAAATCAAAAACATCAAACTGAAATGAAGGAAGGCGAAAACCAGAGAAGTGGGACCTTTTTAGAAGGATTCACGAGACAAATTCCGACATTTTTCCTATAGCCGTCAGGAGGACCGTCCATGGTTAAGGACGCCGAGATATTGGTCAATGGAGCTTTGAGCAGACGATAATACAGAGGCATCCCCGAAAATTTAACGAATCGACAAGGGCAATTTCGACTATTAAACACCGAATTTCCCACCAGTTGACACCCAGCCATTTTGTTGCGACGTTTTGACGAGTCACTGACTCAGTCCTGGTTCCCGAGAAACCCCAACCCAACTGTCTTTTACTTTCAGCACCCCATATTCAATTTCAACCCCATCAGCTTTCCCTTACGTATCATATCCACTTCTGCCATTTCCATAACTACCCTCACCACCTTATCCTAATTTACCGTTTTGTGTTTTCCCTGCCCTTGAAATCCCAGATTTTTTCTCTCTAACAATAAATATCCCCTCTTTCTCTCTCCACTTCATTTAAACATTTAAGCGTACACTATAAAAAATATATATTTAAGTTTTTTTGAACAAATAAAAACAATTTAAGTGTATGATATTATAATAGCTATTTTTATATCAGAAACCCTTTTTATTAATTATTTGGAAGAATGACCACGCCATCTTTTATTTAGGAAAATGACCCCAAATCTGTCACGTATGAAAAATTCGTTTTCTGGGAAACGCAATATCGCTTTCTATAGAAAGCGAGTTTTACATACGTGTCAATGCTTTTCAATATAACGAACTTAACAGGAACTCGCGTTCTGCAGAAAGTGAGTTCCCCAAGAATTTGAAAAGCTGACTGAATTTATCGGGGTTATTAATCCTATAGTTTTAGTAAACATTGAGTTTAGGTGTATAGTAATGGAACTTGTCTTTCATTCGACACCAATATGGGCAAGTTCGGTGCATTTTAAACTGAGTAAAGTTCACGTTGAAAACGGTTCCATAGCTTGTTCTTATGAATGAATGAAAATATAAAATGGCTTGATAGACTTGTTCTGTCAAAATTTCTAGGTTTTTAATCAGAGAATTATCGCAATTTTCGACCTTGGATGCGTTGTAGTGGAACTTGTCTTCGATCTGAGACTGATATTGGGACGCACGATACATGGAGAAGGGATAAATTTTGCGTTGAAAATGGTTCCAAAGCGTGGTTTTGTGCAGGAACGATAAGACGAAAAGAGAATTTTTAAAACGAATTAGATCTTATTATTTAAACCGAAACTTAAGGAACACAGACAGTAAGAAATTACAATCACTTAGTTGATACGAGGGCCCAAGCGATTGGGAAACTTGTTACGCGTGTGTCTGAGATTTCTACATATAGTGCAATATTTCTTTTGTCTGATTTTTTCTCTATGTTCGACTATATCCTTTGCACAGTAAATTCGTGTCGATCATGGACATCCCTTTTCTCGTAGCAGTGCAAGATCTGGGCGTATGGCCGGTTCATCGTCAACAGCATACATATTAATTTCATTTCCGACGAGAGGAAACTCTTTTTCGTAAACCTTTAATACCGTTTCTAGTAAGTATATCGGATCAAGCACTCTCATGTAGTGAATCCGTTGGGAAGAACAAGCAACAATTGTGTGTGTGCACGGGTATTTGAATGTTTTGAAGACTCCGCGGTTGCAGGTTCTTTTCCTAAGATCTACCACGTACGTGTTGTGTTGTATGCCTTCCAACGGTCTCAAAAATTCCGAAACACAGAACAAATGGCCTTCTCGAGAGAAGAGAGTTGCAGTCATCGCATTTGAATGGCGCACGTAAGTTTGTAATTGTTCGAGGAGGTCCGGGTGGACTTTGTGGCCACCTGCCATGTACTTAGTTGCTTGCCTTCTCAAGGTTGCAAATAGGGTAGCCAAACGATAGTAGGTTGCTTTGAAAACGGAAGTGATAGGCAAATGTCGCACTCCATTGAGTGCTGAGTTGACCGCCTCAACCAAGTTCGTTGTCATGTGACCATTTCGTTTACCCCCCCCCCCCCCCTTCATATGATCGAAGCCATTTTTCCTTTAGGATTTTGGCAAGGTAGTCTGCGCCATCTTTATTCCTAGCTCTCAATTCTTCGAATAGCTGGTCTACCTTATGTATGTAATGCGAGTTGCCTAGGGAATGACAGTTGAATAGTTAGGGGCAAACAATACATGCAAAGATATCGTAAATGTAAATGACCTAAAAGACGTACCCATTCGAAGCACCATAACACGTTCATCTTGGTTCTTGTAGTTCTGCAAGTAGTTGACCGCAATGTGTCGTAAGCAGTAACGGTGGTAAATATGGGGAGACTCTCAAGACTGGCCCAAACGTTCTATTGCCCACTTGATCGTTGTTCCACTGCCGGAAATAACACATATCCCATCATCCCTTCCCTACATTACATGAGAAAGAACATGTCTCTGTAGGTTCTTAAGGAAGAACAACCAAGACTCGAGACCCTCCTTTTCAACTATTGCGAAGGCTACATGAACGGTTTTCTGATTGTCATCTTGCGCAACCACTAGAAGTAAGATCTGTGTATATTTCCCGTACAACCAAGTACCGTCAATATGAACCATCGACTTGCAGTGCATGAATGCATTAATGCACTGCGGAAATATCTAAAATAGCTATTTGAATTGGCAAACACCTGGTAAGACACGATCATTTTCGTATGTCGGAATTGTCTCAAGTTTCACAACCATTCTGAGTATGTGTTTCTGCATCAGGTTTAGCCACGAGCGCAACTGGTTGTAAGATCCCTCCTATTGGCCAAACATTTTTTGTACGGCCCGCTACCTTGCATACCATGCTTTATGGTATTCAGGAATGTAGTTGTGCTGATTTTTAGCTACAGCGATACAAGTGGCAACTGTCACACGGGGATTTTCTTTGACCATTGCCATGAAGGTATCGCATAGGACGTGCACTTCCAAGTTCTTGTGATCCTGACTTAGGTTGCTCACGATGCATGTATGAGGCCCCTCTGGTTTCGTGAATCTCCATAGCTCGTTCGCCTTCTTCAAGGATGATACATAAACCCTCTAGTTACATCCCTGATTCTTGTGGGCGCACTATGCAATGTAAAAATCAGGTTGGGTTTTCTTCACAGTCGTCGTAATTGCCCGGCGAATGTTGTAGTGCTTAATAGCATCCATGACCAATTCTTTTGTCAAGAATGTCATCCTAATGTCCAGTTCACCATCAGCATGGTGGCTGTAACCGTCAATTGTTTGGAATTGTGAAAATTCCATAACATTCAAGGCATCCTTATCAACCATTGTAAAGTGGGATGGTGGCTGGTAATAAGAAATATATGTAGCCGATACTGGAACATTGCTTTCCGTCGGGTGTTCTTTGTTGTCTTCGAAATCTTCGATACAGCCTGCTGGAATGTTCACATCTGCTGGTGGTTCATAGAAGGGCCCTTGCTCATCGCCATCGGGTTCGGGTTCCCTAACCAATTATTCGTCAGAAGTATCCCCCTCGGACTGGTATAGTTCTGTGTCGTTGACTACTACCCTTTCAAGCGAGGAGACTGGTCGTCGATCGCATGACCGCTCATGAGACCGCTCACGAACAGTATTACCAAGATTAAAGTCAAGCGCACCAACACAAGAATGTCTTCCCATAGATGGTTGAACGTACAATGTACTAGGGATATACACTGAGTATCGTCCATATGAGAAATCATCGAAAGGGTTGAACGCTTTATGGTCGGATGACCTCATGTAGTTGTGGGATGATGACGCTGCCTCCCCCATACTATACGAATTGTACGTTGCATGTCTTCGCATTGGAGAGGATGATGCATTGAATTCATCGTTTAGGGACTGGTTCTAGTTGAACCTGAAACTAGCTACGCACGAATGTCTTGGCACAGAAGACGACAATGCACCAAACTCGTTGCGTGGACTGTATGTAGTTAGTAGGTTGAAATCATTTCTTAAACCGGCCGTCGGGCTATCAACATTGGCATTAGGTTCGAAGTCGAAATTCACCCGTCTCCAACTTGGGATTTCGATACCAGTATTAGAATCAGAAAATGCCGCATACAGCTCGAGGGGCCCTCCTCAAGAATACTCCAAGTAGGTAGCCATCATCAACTCCACATCACCGTTATCCCTAATGCAGTATACTGAGTAGGTTAATGGTTCTAAAGAGATTGGTAGACGATGTTGAAATTCGTCCAGCTTTTCCCCAAGGCCATGTGGGACACTGTTTTCCATTTCCCTAATCAACTTCTTGTACGATAATCTCCTCAGAATCGTTATTGTTACAGTATTCACAGACTGAAAAACGACACCGAGTGAGGCGTAAGCGATTATCTTGCCATCGTAGTATACTAGAACAACAACACCTCCTCGTCTCGACATTTTCCCAGCAATTGAAAGACTTGAATGAAAACTATACAATACAAGTATTATATTCTGCCTGATATAAGGGAACAAAGGACCAATAATTCATCCGAAAAATTTGGAAGGATCTCGCTTTTGCAGACGTGTCAGACACGCAGTGTCAAGATTACTGACTCAACAAGGAACTCGCCTTCTACATAAAGCGGGTTCCTTTGAGATTCATGGATCTCGCTTTATACAAAAAGTGAGTTCTTTTAAGATTCATGAATCTCACTTTCTATAGAAAGCGAGTTCCTAGCTTACTCAGATGCTGACACATCGTGTTTGACACGTCTGCAAAAGTGAGATCCTTCTAGATTTTTCGGGTGAATTATTGGTCCTTTGTACCCTTATATCAGGCATAATGGAATGCTTGTTTGAATAATTGAGGTAATGTTGTTTGAATATTTGAAGTAAATTGTATCTTCCTACCGTAATGTGTTGGAAAAATATAATTTAAGATGATTTGTACCTAATAATGTTTCACGACTTTATGTTTATGCACGACTTTATTTCTAATTTTATTAATTAGCAATATTTAATTATGTTTTATTTATTTTTTACATAGTTTTTGTAATTTATATTTAAATTCATTCTTCTTCGGATAAACAATAACCTACATTATTTGATTAATAAACCGAACAAGCCTATCACACCTTTTTAAAAGCAAAATCATTCACAAAAAAACAAGCTATGCAACCGTTTTCAATGCAAATTTTACTCGGTTTAAAATGGACCGAACTTGCTCATATTGGTGTCGAATGAAAGACGAGTTCCAGTACTACGTACCTAAAATAAATGTTTACTAAAATCATACGATTAATAACCCCGAAATATTGCTCGAACATGTTTATGGACTCATGGTTTGCCAGTCCGATTTACAAAGAACTCGCTATCTACAGAAAGCGAGTTCCCGGTGATAAATTCAGCCGGCTCTTCAAATTCTCGAGGAACTCGCGTTCTGCAGAAAGTGAGTTCCTGTTAAGTTCGTTATTCTGAAAAGCGTTGCCACGTATGAAGAACTCGCTTTCTGCGGAACGCTAGTTCGCGTCTCGCTATTCCCAGAAAGCGAGTTCTTCATACGTGGCTGATTTGGGGGTCATTTTTCCAAATATAAGTCAACGGGGTCATTTTCCAAATAATAAATAAAATGGGTTTTTGATTTAAAAATTCCATTATAATAGTTACTACTTTTATTTTTTTTAGTTTTTAATTCCCTCCCGATATCTCAAGGATTTGCCTTGATTAATTTGTACTGGCCCACATCGTACATTTAGTTTTTGTGGATGAATTTCCTAACATGAATTTTCTGCATGCACAAGGCATTGAATTCAATACCCGCTTAAGCGATACCAAGCTACTTACCACTTGGACAAACCATGTTGGTTAATAGTCACTTTTAGTTCATAATTGTTTATTATATTAAAAATAATATTTTGGTCACTTGCATTATTGTTTTATAATATTTTAATTATTTATGTTATTGTTCATAATATTTTGGTCACTGAGACGATAATTATCGTAGATTTAATGCCATAACATATTAATAAAATGAGTTATTTTTAATTTGACCCATAAACTTTAGATAAATATTAATTTTATTTATAAGCTTTTCATAATAATACATTTGTTATTAATATTTCTTTACAAAAAACAAAAAAAGCTAAATCTATATCACAATCAAATCATAATAATAAATTTAAGCTCATATTATACTTTAGGGTAAATTACATTATATATCACTAAATTTTAAGTTTAGTATCAATTATACCATTAAATTAAAAATCGATATTATACTAAACTCTAATTTAAGCTTAAATCATTCCATTGGGCCATTAAAATTGATGATGTGGACATATTTTAACAGTACGGGTGTGATGACGTGGAAGAGTTTTAGAGGCCTAATGTATAATTGAAGCCTAAACTAAAATTCATTGTTAAAATAATATCGATTTTTAATTCTGTAAAACCAATGTTTGATTTTGAAATAACAAATAATCTAAGGACAAAATTGTAAAGTAAATAAATTTTTAAGTAGTCAAAAGCCTCACATTTGACAAGTAATTTTAGACTTAAAATGTTTTGAAGTCAAAACTTAAAAACCCCATAAATTTTTCTAAGTGTTTCAAAGCCAAAATACTCAAAATTGTCCAAGCGTTTTGAAACACCCAAGGTATTTCGATACGATTTGACACTAGAAACGTCCATTTCGATACGGAATAACCTGTTTCGAGAGTAGGGTTTTAAAACGGGCTTGCGTGTTTCAATACAGCCTTCATCTAGGCTTTTATATTTTAAGTGTCGTTTCGAAATAACTTATACCCGTTTCGATACATGGGTTAAGTATTTTCAAAATTGAGCATTAAATGAACTAGCCGTTACTTGTCAGAACTAAATTTTTGAAACTTGATTAATTGTTTCGATACACCCATTTAGTGTTTCAAAACGACATTTTCCAATTTCAAAACATTTCGATACGACATATAGCCGTTTTGATACGGTCCCCTTTTTACACATAACTACTCTTTCTTTTTTTAGTGGTTGTTTCGATACAAGGCCACGTGTTTCGATACGGGTAGTTGCAAAACATCATTTATGGAGGGAAGAGAGAGCCCCAGCGGCTCTATTAATGATCTCAACCACCCAAACGGCTAGAAATCAATGAGAAGGTATAAAAGCAAGCCTCAAAAGCACTAGCGACAACTATTGAACCTCAAAGAAACATCCAAGCAATCAAATCCAAACCCTAACACTTATTATCAAATTCTTGTACCCAACTCTAAGAGTTCTTAGTGTAAATCAAATTTGAGAGTTTGGGGAGTGTTTGTAAGCTATTTAGGCTATATTTATCTTGTGAGAGATCAATTGTAATAGTGAATATCTTCTTTATAAAGTGAGAGTCTTGTGATTCAATCTTTGGGTAGAAAGATTGAACATTTGTAAAGGTTGCCTCCTTAGCCTAGAAAAAGGGAAGTACAAATTAGTGGAGAGTTTGTTGAAAATACTTAGTGAGAGCTAAGGTAGTGGATGTAGAGTTTGTTTAGAAGCATGAACAACTATAATTGCCTTATCTATCATTTTTAATTGTTCCTTTTGCTCTTTTCAATTTTTAAAAGTGTCAATTCACCTTCTCTTGGTCATATCGGTTAATTTGATTCACTCAACAATTGGTATCAGAGCCTATCTCTTTGAAGGCTTTACAACCACAAGAGGAGATCCTAGAAGAGTGTTGATCAATTTCCAAGTCAAGCCATGGAATCTACCTCCGGGCCAAGCATGTACGAGTCACAATCTATCACCAAACCACCCTTCTTTAATAGGGATAATTATCCTTATTGGAAGAACCGAATGCACCTCTTCATCAATTCAAATGATTACACCATATGGGATGTGGTAGAAGATGGACTGTAGAGCGTTGAGGTGTTCTCTAAATAGGAGCGCAAGTGCACAATTTTGTCAAGTTATAATATAAAAGATATCGTCTCCCACAGGGATTAGACAACTTATTCGAATTGTAATTCCTGCACAGAAAATAAATGCACAAGTAAATTTAGTTTGTAAAGAAAAGTAAATAAACACAAGTAATTGATAAAAGAGATCATGGGTAATAGAATGAGTCAGGTTATGCTGCTTAATAGTGTGAAACTGCGTTGAACAGGTTAAGTTGCTTTGCACTGCCAGACTTTGCTGCCTAGGCGGAGGATGGCAGATTAGTTGCTTCGACGCTTTCACTACCTCGGCAGTGGAACGGACGGATGGCTCGGCGGCAAACTTGGCAGTCCATCAAGGCTCTGCAAAATGCTTCGATAATGATCCCACTTATGTCTAAGTCAGAATGTTGTTGTTGCCCGCTGCAGATGATACCCGTCGACGTGAATCTTACAATGAACAACAACCTTTGGTTCATTATTTTTTAGCCGCCTTAAACCCTAACCTATGTCTAGGCTGGATTGATCAACACCCGGTATTGATGAGATCGTGCTTACTTCTTTCGTGAGTTTGACTCTCTCAATACCAAACAAATGGATTGCTCCCAATCGATCTTTCGAACTCAATTAAAAACAATGAAGAACATGAAATAAGCAAACCTTGAATTTATTGCAAAACAAACTTAAAACCTAATCAACCGTTCTCACAACTACTTTACAACATAACCCAAACCCTAGAGAATTTAGAACATAGTAACAACAAGAAAACACAAGAGAAACCTAAGCTATGCCAACTATGTGGTTGATGTCTAAAATACAATGTATGGTCGAGTATATATAGGGCATTGGACTAGGTTAAGTTCTCCTTGGAGTAGAAGTCTTATTCATCATAAAGTAGCCTTAGCATTGAAGGCATCCTTTAAATTCTGACTTTTTTTACTTGAAGTTGGACTCCTTGTGACACAAGTAACCTTAAGACACCTTGGATAATCTTCCCTTGGGCGGCTCTATTCGTTGTTTCCGGCATCGATAAATTGCGTGGATGGGCTCATTGGACTCAAGAAATTAGGTTCTTCCAATCGCACTCCAATTCACCAATTCCTTAGGTTGCTGCACATGGTGGCAGATATGGCAGCAGTAGCTACTCGATAACACTTCTCTTTGTGTTGAGCTGCTTTAGTACAACTCCTTGGCTTGCTGCCTCAGCATCAGCTCCTCAGCTCCTCTCTCCTTCTGCCAGCTTCTAATACCTGAAACTAAAATTAAACTAAAACAATACATTTTCTCACCAAATTAAAGATATTCAATATAAACAGGGTAAAGTAAAGATTACTATAAATAATGCATGCATACACCTAAATATGCCTAAAATGTACTTAAAAACAACAATAATATGAGATGGAATGCATATAAAATATAGGACTAATGAGCACTTTACATGGACCAATCATTCCCATGAAAAGAGAAGAAGAAGAAGGAAGGCTTGTTCTGAAGAAGAAGGTGGAGATGAGTGAAGAGGATAGGAAGAGATTGCAAATGAATGACAAAGCCTTGCATATGCTAATTTTCTCACTCAGACCAGACATCTACTCCAAAGTGTCATTGATCACAAGTGCCAAAGAAGTGTAGGACACTCTTGAGACCACTTACGAAAGAACAAACGATGTAAAGGAGACGAAGATCGGGATCCTCAACCCTAGTTATGAGAACTTCAAGATGGAGGCGGATGAGACCGTAACGAATATGTTTGATCGCTTCTCCGTCATCGTGAATGGTTTAAAGGGCTTCAGAGAGATCATCCCCGAAGACAAGCTATTCGGAAGCTACTCTATTTACTTCCCGAATTATGGGATGGAAAGAGAATCGCAATTATCAAGGCAAAGAATTTAAATACCTTGAAGCTCGATGAGTTGGTAGGATCTCTCCTTACTCATGATATCATGAAACAAGGGAGAGAATAAGAGAAGAGAAAAGAAGAGAGAAGAGTAGTCAAACAAGAGGTAGAGAAGAAGAAACAAGGAGTTGCTCTCAAAGCCTCTCTACCACAAGAGGAGAGCACTTCTAGTGGGGAAGAAGAGTTTAAAGAATTGGCTATGATAGCCAAAAGATTCTCAAGGTTCATAAAGTCCAATTGTGGTAGAAAGTTTTCAAGAAGAAAAGACTTCAAGAACAAGAACAAAGAAGAAGAAAATAACCAACTTATTTGCTATGAGTGCAAGAAGCCGAGTCACATTCGCATTGATTGTCCTCAACAAAAGAAGAAGAGCTTTAAGAAGAAGAAGCTCAAGGGTCAAGTAGCAACTTGGAGTGATGAGGAGTCATCATCCGAGGATGAGGATCATGAAGTGGCTAACCTTTGCCTCATGGCCCTTAAGGAGGAATCTATGGTAAACTCTAACTCATCATCTCTTACTTATGATAAACTATATGATGCCTATGATGAGTTACAAGAAGTTTATGATGAATTGATTGAGAAATATAAAGAGTCTATTTTGAAAAACAAGAAAAATATTTCCGATTTGAAATCTCAAAATGAGTCTCTTTCAAAAACCAATTCTGAATTGGAAAAGAAGGTTTTATACTTGATAAATCTTTCAATTGAGCTTAAAAAGAAAAATCTTGATGTTGAAAAACTTCTTTCTGATTTCCAAGATTATCACACTAAGGAAGTGGATAATCTTAAAACCTCTCTTACTATTGGGAAAGTGGTTTTAACAAGGGTAGTTCTTCAAAAACCCAATATGTAAAGAGAAAAGATTTTAACTACAAACAAAGTGGCTCTCAAAGGCATTCTAGAGCTAAAAGGATTAGAAGTGTATGAGTTCCTAAGGAACTTGTAGCTTATAATAATATTGTTGCTATTTCATCTTGGATTCCTAAGGGAACCAAGTTTTGGGGAGCTAACACTTATGAACCCAAAATGGTTTGGATACAAAAATCAAAGAACTAATCTTTGTTTGTAGGAGGAGCATTGCTACAGGGCCAAAGCTTTAAGTTAAAACACATGGTACCTTGATAGTGGATGCTCAAGACATATGATCGGAGACAAGAGTAGATTCATAGAGCTCAAGCCAAAGCATGGTGGAGTTGTAACTTTTGCTAACAACCCCAAAGGCCATATTGAGGGCATTGGCTCTATTGGTAATCTCTCATCCATTCTTATTGCAAATTTATTACTTGTCAATGATCTTAAACATAATCTATTGAGCATTAGTCAACTTTGTGACAAAGGTTTTGATGTTTATTTTGATAAAAATGGGTGTAAACTTGTGAACATTAAAACAAATAAAATAATGCTCATTGGTCATCGCATAAGAAACATTTATATGGTGCATTTAGATGACATACATTCATCCCATGCATGTTTAGTTGCACATGATGAGAATGATGCATGGTTGTAGTATAGGAAACTAGGGCATGCTAGCATAAGTGTTTTAGAAAAGTTGGTTTCCCAAAATCTAGTTAGAGGTTTTCCCAAACTAAAATTTTCATTAGATAAAATATGTGATGCTTGTGCTAAGGGTAAACAAAAGAGAACCTTATTTAAACTCATTAACGATGTTTCAACTAGTAGGGTGTTGCAATTAATCCACATGGATTTATTTGGGCCTATTAGAACTATGAGCTTGGGTGGTAAGTCATAGGCATTTGTATTGGTAGATGACTTTTCTATATACACTTGAGTTCTATTCTTAAGTACTAAGGATGAGGCTTTAGAAAATTTTATCACATTTATAAAAATTACCCAAAATGATCTTGATCTTAAAATATCACATACTAGAAGTGATCATGGAACCGAGTTTCAAAATATGGGTTTTGAAGATTTTTGTGATGAAAATGGTATTAGCCATAATTTTTTGGCTCCTCGCACTCCTAAAAAATGGGGTAGTTGAGAGGAAAAATAGAACTTTAGAAGAGATGACTAGGATCATGCTTTGTGAAAACAATTTACCTAAGTATTTTTGGGTGGAAGCCACTAATACGGCTTGTTATATTATTAATAGAGTAATGATTATGCCTATTTTAAAGAAAACACCTTATGAGATTTTAAAATCCAAAAAGCCTAGCATTAGCTATTTCCACCCTTTTGGTTGTAAATGTTTTGTTTTAAACAATGGAAAAGACAACTTAGGTAAATTTGATGCTAAAAGGGATGAAGCAATATTTTTAGGTTATTCTCTAAATTCTAAAGCCTACCGAGTATTTAATAAAATAACTTTGGTTGTTTAAGAGTCTATACTTGTTGTTTTCGATGATAACCTTCTTCCGAGAAAAGGATATTGTGATGATAATGATGTACAGATCGTTGAAGCCATTGATGGAGGACAAACATCAAAGGTGGATGAGATTCTAACTAAACAAGAGGAAGCACAAGATCCACCACTTGAAGCCTTAAAGGACTTGGCTCTTGAGGAAAAGGAGGTGACATACCCAAGGGAGTTCAACTATGTCAAAGGTGGTGAAATCTTGGGTGATCCATCCAAAGGGGTAACTACTAGATCCTCTCTCAAACTTATGAATCATGTTGCAGTCATCTCATGCATAGAGCCTAAAAATATCAAAGAAGAATTAAAAGATGATTTTTGGATATTGGCTATGCAAGAGGAACTTAACCAATTTGAGAGAAGTAGTATGGACATTAGTTGATAGGCCTAATAATCAATCTACTATAGGAACTAAGTGGGTATTGAGAAACAAACTAGATGAGAGTGGTAACATAGTGAGGAACAAGGCTAGGCTTGTTGCTCAAGGTACACTCAAGAAGAGGGAATTGATTTTGATGAAACATATGCACCCGTAGCTAGAATAGAAGCTATTAGGTTGCTTCTTGAATTTGCATGCTATCATAATTTCAAGCTTTTTCAAATGGATGTGAAAAGTGCCTTTCTAAATTGTTTTATAAATGAAGAAGTGTATGTTGAACAACCATCGGGTTTTGAAGATCCATAATTTCCAAATCATATTTTCAAACTAACTAAAGCTCTTTAAGGTTTAAAACAAGCTCTTAGAGCTTTGTATGAAAGGCTTTCAAACTTTTTGATTCAAAAAGGTTTTGAAAAAGGAAATGTGGATACTACACTTTTCATTAAAAGATATGGAAATGACATCTTAGTAGTTCAAATATATGTTGATGATATTATTTTTGGTTCTACTAATGGATTTTATTGCCAAAAATTTTCTAAGCTAATGTAAGGTGAATTTGAGATGAGCATGATGGGAGATCTTTTATTTTTCGTGGGGCTCCAAATCAAGCAAAAGAAAGATGAGACCTTCATTAATAAAGCAAAATACATAAAGGACATGCTCAAGAAGTTTGGCTTGGAGAACGTAAAGCCACAAGCCACTCTAATGAGCTCATCAATAAAACTTGACAAAGATGAGAGAGGCAAGTGTGTTGATTCTAAGCTTTATAGATCTATGATTGGCTCTTTGCTTTACCTTACCGCAAGTAAACCAAATATTATATTTAGTGTTTGGTTGTGTGCTAGGTTTCAAGCTAGCCCTAGAGAATCGCATCTAATTGCCATTAAGAGAATTTTTAGATACCTTAGAGATACACATAATTTAGGTATTTGGTATCTTAGAGATTCATCATTTGACCTTCATGCTTTCTCCGATGTAGATTATAGGGGATGTAAGATAGATAGGAAAGGTACCTCCAGAACATGTCAATTCTTTATTAGTATGCTCGTATCTTGGTTCTCTAAGAAACAAAGTAGCGTAGCCTTATCTACCACCGAAGCGGAGTACATATCCTTATAGAGTTGTTGTGCTCAAGTTCTTTGGAAGAAGCAACAACTCTTAGACTATGGTGTTCAAGTAGATACCATACCCCTTAAGTGTGACAACACTAGTGCCATTTGTCTCACTAAGAATCTCATCCAACACTCTAGAACCAAACATATAAAAATTAGACATCATTTCATTAGAGATCATGTCTTGAAAAATGATGGTGTTCTAGAATATGTTGATACCTTGAACTAATTAGCGGACATATTTACCAAACCTTTAGATAAAGAACGTTTTTGGACCCTTAGGAGAGAGTTATGTTTAACTAGCCTTCGTTGACCCTTTTAGGTCCCAAATGACCAAAAATGTGCTTGAAATTATTTGATGCTCATGCTTGTGTTGATTTGCCTCCTTTTGCATCTATGCTTGTTGTTAGGGGGAGTATGAAACTATTTTAGTTCATATAACATGCCCATATATCATTTACATGCATTTAGGCTCGATCTAAGTTGTCTTTTTGACTTAAAACTTCCCAAAATGCATTTTTTGGCAAAGGTGCATCTGTTTCAATACGAGATCGATCTAAGTTGGTTATTGTAATTGGTCGTATCGAAATAGGCTCTTCGCATTTTGATACGGGTTCCTAGTGTTGTTCCGAAACAACTATTAGCTGTATCGAAACATGTCTTGTATCGAAACGGCTCGAATGCGTTTCAATCCCCCCGTTCTGATACACCAAGCGGCGTATCGATACGTGTTTGCCCAAATTGTTTAAATAGCCTTAAATGAGTATCCAACTTTAATTAAAACTCAAACTCTCTTTTTCTTTCAAACCCTAGGTGAAAACCCCAATATAAACTCCTTAAATCTCTTGATTTTTCACACCAAAACTTAAAATCTTTTGAGGGTTTTCAATCTACACATCAAGGCTAAGGCTTTGCAAGAAATTTGGTGCATTAATTATCATTCATTCATCCAATTTCCTATATCAAGGTATAAACCCCTTTTTCTTTTCTTTTTTAATTTTCGTTTGATTTTCTTCAATGTTTTTACTCAATTTTTGTATAGAATATATACTTATAGTATGGGTTTTGAAATTTTTGCATAAATTATTTAAAACTCGAATTTTTTTGTTCGAATATAAGATCTATATCGTATATTTTTCTTTACTTTTTTTCGAAATTCATTTTTACCGAAAATTTGTTATTTATATACGTTTTAAACTATATTGTATAGATTTTTATCAACACCTTGACTATTGGATTGAATTTGGTTGATTTACGCATACATGTGTTCTGTATCTTGATTTGTTTTCAGATTTCGAATATGGGTTCTAAGAAGAGAGTACAAATTGATGATGTAACACCCCGAAAACCGGTCTGGTCGGAAATATGTTTCGATGATTGAATTTTGGTGTTAAAAATCTTAAATTTTGATTAAGTTTGTCCTAAAATTTTATGAAACCTAAAAGTCAAGTTAAGTTTGTTTTATGTGCTCAAATTAACGTTTCTGGGCCAAGCGTTTCGATACGCCTGAGACCCGTATCGAAACGGCCTAGCTAAGGCGTACCGAAACGGATTTCAGGCGTTCCGATACGGTCCAACGGCAATAACTACCTTTTTGGCATTTTGCAAGACCGTATCGAAATGGCCTCGACCGTTCCAAAATGGTACCCTGCAGAAAACAGGGCAAGTGCCCAAAAGTCAAAGAAATCGGCCCTTAGATGAGTCACCTGCTTGCTTGGCACCCTTTCATGTGATTTTAAGATTGAGATGATGTCTTGTGGTCAGTAATTGATGAGAAATGACGAGAAGTGTTGGTTTAAGCAAACCCTCTCCTAAGGGAAATGTTTTGATTGGATATTAGGAAGGTGTATAGGGTTTAGCAAACCCTTAGGCAAGGAAAGCTTTTAATTGGCTGATGTGGGAGGTGGAATTGAATATCTAGAGTCTCTATAAATAGAAGAAAGATATTAAGAGCTTTGTTTTTGTTCTTGTTACATAAGCTTAAACACCCTTCTTTCCTAAATAAGCTAGCACCACCATTGTTGTCTTCTACCTCAAGCCTAAGCAAGCATCTCCATGGAAGCTTATCTAAAGCTTTAGTCTCCCTTGTTTAAGAAGCTCATTTTGTCCGTGCCATCATAAGAGAAAAGACTCAAGCATTGATCGAGGTATTATCGACCTTAGGAGCCTCAGCCGATCAAGGTGAGTGTAGATGCATTTGTCTCGGGTGACACGATGTCATTCCGATATTTTTTTCTATGTTTTGATATGCGAGTGTAGTAGCGTCTCGGGTATAGGCAAGGGCCTACCCGAATCTGCTGTTATTTTATTAATACTAACCTTGAGTTAGTAGTTTTACGTCATTGATTGCATGTTGGTAAGTACATGGTAAGGTTGCATCAATTCTTTGATTTACACTATGATTGTCATCTAATATGTATACTTATGATATGATGTTGATATAAACTATGAAATATTGTTAAAGACCTTGGATTCGAGGTATCGGATACGGTTGGCATGCCAATGAATTCATGAGCTCTGTGGAAGAAGAATGACTTTGGTGTAGTGGAGGAATGTGTTATGTGATGGTCAAACCGGTGTAGTGGAGGGTATGGACCATGTTGTTTATGAATGGTGTAGTGGTGAAATTCGTGTATCCGTATACAAGGAATTGATCCAAGGGAAACTATGAAATCAAGATAGTGATGTGTCATGAGGCCATGATGATGATTTATGTTATGTTATGACTATGAAGTATGCTATGACATTACATGGTTATGTTATGATTCATTAAAGCATGTGTAAAGCATGGTATATGTTATTCTTTGTTATGTGACTACCTCACTAGGCAAGTGTGCCTAATGCATTTCATGCATCCATTTCAGGGTAAGCAAGTAGAAGGGATCGAGATCGGAGAAGTTGGAGCGTTGCACAAGTCATAACCAAGTTCAAGTAAAATGTTTTGTCTTTTAAACTCCTAGTATGGTGGCAAGGTCTATGTATTAAGTAATATGTTGTTTTGTGTTCTGGTTATTGATCAAATTCCTGGTCTTAATTAAGATGAAGTGTAACCCCCTTAACCCGGCCCAGACGGTTGAACCGAATTAAGAAGTTTACACGGGGAAAACCAAAGTCAACCCGAAAGTCAACCTTGATTAACGACCTTTTTTTTTCTTTTTAATCTTATCTAAATGCACATTAACCCTAGATATGTTCATACAATCAGCATACTCAAAGATCAGCGCATTCGGAAAACATTCAGGGACTTAATTGCACAAAACACGAATTTAGGGACCAAAACGTAAATTCTGGAAATTTCAAGGACTTAACCAAATTTTGAGTTACCAATATGAAATTAGTCATATTTCATGCTTCTCTGCCAAATTTCAGCTCAAACGGACTTCTCAAACTCATTCAATTGCATATACAAAGTTCAGGACCAAAACGCAAGAATTTAAAAACATTTAACCAACAAATTCAGTGCCCAACGGTCGAGTGTTTCGAAACAGGGAGGACCTGTTCCGAAATGCGGGACCGTTCCGAAACACGTTTCGATACAGGGCTCGGCAGTAGCATTTTCGTTCCGGAACGGTTCCTCCCGTTTCAAAACGCCTAGGCCATTTCAGGCCCCTGTTTCGAAACGGTAGCACCCGTTCCGATACGGCCTGCCCAGATTTGCAGAATTTTGCTAGTTTAAAACACAATTGACCCATCAAACATGCTCCAAAGGCAACCAAATTATACCAGCAAGTCATTACATGCATAAGGAACATAATTGCATCAACCATACTCAAACATGGCATCAATTTAACAAATCCCCAATTCTATAGGCATGCATCCTATTTAGAAAACCATTCAAGCATCAATATACCCAACCAACTTCACAAAGGCCAATTACATGTTCCATCATCAACAACAACATAAAACCAACTTAGGGAGTCCAAAACATCTCCCAAAACAACAACATTGGTCCCCCATTGCCAAATGCCAAAAGCTAATAGTGTTAAGAAACTTCACCATACATGAGCTTAGTTCTTCACTTGGATTCTTGGCCTCTTGCTGCCCTTATAAACACTTCAATGCTCTGCATTATTGGTTCAAGAAAAGAGAGAGCGTAAGCAAGTAGCTTAGTGGGGAAATGCCCATGTAAAACAACTCAATAATGCATTTATAAAACACCTTTAAAAACCTTAGTTCAAAACAACATTTACACATGCACATAAGTATCTAAAACAAGCATTTCATGCTTCAAATTATTAACATGTCATATTGGCCACAAGTGATAACCATAATCTTTTTCCATCTCAAAATACAATCAACATAAGATCCACACATGGACTTTTAACCACCATTGTGATCTTACAATTCACAAGGACCACATATGGACTTTTAACCACCATTGTGTCCTTAGCACAAGAATCACCCATGGACTTTTAACCACCATGGTATTCTTACAATCCACAAGGTCCACACAAGGACTTTTAACCACCTTTGTGACCTTAACACAAGAATCACCCATGGACTTTTAACCACCATGGTGTTCTTAAAATACACAAGGTCCACACAAGGACTTTTAACCACCTTTGTGACCTTACAATACACAAGGCTCTCACAAGGAATTTTAACCACCTTTGTGACCTTAGCACAAGAACCAACCATGGACTTTTAACCACCATGTTGTTCTTAACACAAGAACCACCTATGGACTTTTAACCACCATAGTGTTCTTAACCATTCTCAAGACATCACTTGCCAATATACATCATTTAACAACATTAATCCAATGTTTTAAAGCATTTAACAAAGCCATTAATCATCATGCACCATTATGCAACAAAACCACATTATATCAAATGTTCAAAACAAGGATCTCTTACCTTGAGCATCCTTCAACACATGGCTTATAAAATCAGCAAATAAACATGCTAAAATATGCTTCCAAAACAGAATTTAAATCATGCAAACAAATCACATTGCATTCAACCAACTAATGGTTCATCAACAAGAGAGTTTTTCCGAAAACTTACTCTTGAGCTTAGCAAAGTTGTTTAGACTTAAACTAAGCTCCCAAACCTTCAAAACATTGGTTTCAAAGCTGAAAACCAAAATCCACTCACCGATTCCGTTTCGCAACTTGCCGAAACACCGATCAAGCTCCCGGATCACCACCACAAAGATCCGAAGATGTCTCCCCTGTTTTAAACACATCAAAGCAGAGGATTAATGCATCATCATGCATTAATATCTTCAATGAAAGCACCTAAACTCGCTGCTCTCATCCACACTCCATTTTCGGCTACCAAACACAACCGAAAACACATCCAAACAACTCCACAACACTACCCAGCCAAGATCCATCAATTCCAAACATTCTTAAAACTCAATTAACATCCAAAAAGGATCTAATCACGTCCTTATACCTCCAGCTATAACAGATCACCAAGATCACTCCAAAAACAACCAAAAACTCAAGCAAAACTTAGGAAAATTAACCTATTCGGGTTGCATTGAATAAACCTCAATTTCTCATCAATTATACATCCATTTTACATCAAAAACACATATCAAAACAATGCCCAATCAGATCATACGAATTTCATCAAAATTAAAGCAAATCTTGCATTTTAAAGCCAAGATCAAGAACACAATTGTAAAAACTTTAATAAAACACAAATCAAGGATTGAGAACTTGGGAATTTCAGTAAAGAACTGAGAATTTAGAGGAGAAGGACGTTCATACCTCTAAACTTGAGTTTCTCCCTTTTTGGAACCAAAATTCTTGAAAATCCAACAAACAAATGCTAAGGTTTTGTTGTAGAATTGATTAGAGATCAAATGAAGGTTGAAATCTAATCTTTAGTTGTCAAAATCAGAGGGAATTTTGCTGGAGAAATGTGTTTGGGTTGAGAGAAAAGTTGAGAGAAAAGAAAATGGAAATTTAGAGAAAAGTTAGTTAAAATGCCAAAATATCTTTTCCCTCCTTTTGCACTTAATTAAAACCATTAATTAAATTGATTAATATTCAAAAAAATCTTGAGAAACTCTTTTGGGTAAATAGCTCCTTAAAGATTCAAAGTTTCAATCCTTTTTAAAACAGTCACCCAGTTTTCAAAAATTACATTTTGGTCACTAACCCAAAATGTCACTCTTCCAAACCGCATTTTGTAAAATTGATTTCACCTTTCTCTTATATATAATAAAAGAGGATTTTAAGATATTTTTCCATATTTTTAATGCAACCCGAACTAGGCTTTCCTAAATTCACCCTTTTATATTCGAACCGCAACCCGACCGGTCCGGTCCAAACCCAAAACTTCTAAGCCCAAAATTGGGGTGTTACAACTCTCCCCCCTTAAGAAATTTCGTCCTCGAAATTTACCTGAAGGAAAGAGGTACGGAAACTGCTTCAACATGTCATCCTTCCGCTCCCACGTGGCTTCTTCAACACCACGATGCCTCCACAACACCTTTACCAACTCAATGGTCTTGCCTCGAAGAACCTTACTATCCACATACAGAATCTTCACCGGTTCCTCATCATAGGTCAAATCCGGATTCAATTCCACTTCTTCCACGGGCATCACATGTGAAGGATCCGATCTATACTTCCGAAGCATAGAAACATGAAACACATCATGAATCTTTTCCAACTCTTGCGGTAACCTCAACTTGTACGCAACAGGACCCACACGCTGAATCACCTCGTATGGTCCAATGTACCTAGGGCTCAACTTACCCTTTCGGCCAAACCTCATCACCTTTTTCCAAGGCGATACTTTCAAAAACACACGGTCACCCACCGCATACTCAACCTCCTTACGCTTCAAATCCGCGTAAGACTTTTGCCGATCAGAAGCTGCCTTCAAGCGCTCACAAATGAGCTTCACCTTCTCGGTGGTTCCTTTCAACAAAGCTGGCATCGAAACCAACTTCTGTCCCGTTTCAACCCAACAAAGAGGAGTCCTACACTTCCTTCCGTACAAAGCTTCATAAGGTGCCATTTGAATACTCACCTGATAACTATTATTATAGGCAAACTCCACCAAAGGCAAATGTTTCTCCCAAGAACCCTGAAACTCAATCACGCAGCACCTCAACATATCCTCCAAAACCTGGATAACACGCTCGGACTGACCATCCGACTGAGGATGATAAGATGTACTGAAATTCAACCGTGTACCCAAAGCCTGATGCAAACACTGCCAGAAACGCGATGTAAACCTCGGATCCCTATCCGACACAATCGACTTAGGCACACCATGCAGCCGCACAATCTCAGCAATGTACAGCTCCGCAAGCTTATCCAAAGAGTACGTAGTATGCACAGGCAAGAAATGCGCACACTTCGTCAGGCGATCCACAATCACCCACACCGAATTCTTCTTCGTTGGCGACAAAGGCAAATCAGATACAAAATCCATGGTAACCCTTTCCCACTTCCATTCAGGAATTCTCAACGGTTGCAACAAACCTGACGGAAACTGATGCTCAGCCTTAACTCGCTGACATACCATGCACTTGCTCACAAACTCAGCAACATCCTTCTTTAGACCCACCCAATAGTACTCATCACGAAGATCACGATACATCTTAGTACTACCAGGGTGCATAGCAAAAGGACTACTATGACCTTCAGTCAGAATAGCACGCCTCAACTCAGCATCATTGGGCACTACTATCCGACTCCCAAAACACAACACTCCATCATCATTAAAACAGAAATCTGAAGGCCTATCCTCCGCAATATCCTGAACATGCGGTACCAAGGAATCATCCAACAACTGCTTTTCCTTAATCAACTGAACCAATGATGGTTTCACTTGCAACTCAGCCACAAGACCACCATCATGCGAAATACTCAAACTGGCAAACATAGCCCTCAACTCAACAGCTACCTTTCTACATAAGGCATCCGCTACAACATTACTTTTCCAGGGTGATACTCAATCGTCAAATCATAATCCTTGAGCAACTCCACCCAACGTCGATGTCTAAGATTCAACTCCTTCTGAGACATCAGATACTTCAAACTCTTGTGATCCGTGTACACAGTACACTTCTCACCATACAGGTAATGTCTCCAGATTTTCAAAGCAAAAACCACTGCAGCCAACTCAATGTCATGCGTAGGATAATTGCGCTCATGCACCTTCAACTGCCGTGATGCATAAGCCACCACCTTACCCTCTTGCATCAACACACATCCCAAACCAACGTAGGACGCATCACTATACACCACAAATTCTTTCCCTGCTTCAGGTTGAATCAAGATAGGAGCTTGTGTCAAAGCCGCCTTAAGCTTCTCAAAAGCCTGCTGTCTCGCTTCCGTCCACTCATACTTAACATCCTTCTGCAACAACTTCGTCAAAGGTGCAGCAATCTTTGAAAACCCATCCACAAACCTCCGGTAGTATCCTGCCAAACCAAGGAAACTACGAACTTCATGAACAGACTTAGGAACCTTCCAATTCATCACTGCCTCAATCTTCTGAGGATCAACACGAATCCCCTCAGCAGAAACCACATGACCAAGAAACACCACTTCTCTAAGCCAAAACTCACACTTGCTCAGCTTGGCATAAAGCTGATTCTCCAACAAAGCTTGCAACACAATCCTCAAATGCTCTTCATGCTCCTCCTCAGTACGCGAGTACACGAGGATATCATCAATGAACACCACAACAAACTTATCCAGGTATTCATGAAATACACGATTCATCATGTCCATGAAAGCTGCAGGAGCATTTGTCAAACCAAACGGCATCACAAGGAACTCATAATGCCCATATCTCGTCCTGAAAGCTGTCTTTGGCACATCCACATCCTTCACCTTCAACTGGTAATACCCTGACCTTAAGTCAATCTTAGAGAACACAGCTGCTCCCCGAAATTGATCAAAAAGATCATCAATTCTCGGCAATGGATACCGATTCTTGATAGTCAACTTGTTAAGCTGACGATAATCAATGCACATTCTCATAGTGCCATCCTTCTTCTTCACAAACAAGACCGGTGCACCCCAAGGTGACACACTCGGCCGAATGAAACCACGATCAAGCAACTCTTGCTATTGGGTCTTCAGCTCCTTCAACTCTTTAGGTGCCATTCTATAAGGGGTAATGGACACTGGAGTTGTGTTCTCATACAGCTCA
The DNA here is from genome assembly GCA_958450335.1 of Hibiscus tridactylites. NCBI lineage: Eukaryota > Viridiplantae > Streptophyta > Magnoliopsida > Malvales > Malvaceae > Hibiscus > Hibiscus tridactylites. Next base: position 57,596,964 of record OY288266.1, read on the forward strand.
ATACCAAACTCCACTTCGCGATTAGGAGGCAACCCAGGCAACTCCTCAGGAAACACACCAGGAAACTCTCGCACAGTCCTGATATCCTGCACACGCAACTCCTTAGAACTAGGATTCATCACAAAAGCGAGATAAGCTTCACAACCCTGCCTCAGCATCCGACTCGCCTCCAATGTAGACACCACATTGGCAAGAAACTTCACATTCTCACCAACCACAACTACCTCATAATCATCCGCAAGCTTCAACGAAACTCGCTTATTCTCACAATCCACTACAGCTCGATGCTCAACAAGCCAATCCATACCAAGGATTACATCAAAACCATAGAAAGGCAACTCCATAAAATCAACAGGAAAAACATGATCTTGCACAACCAAAGGACACCTTCTATAAAGCTTTCGAGTCACAACAGTCTCACCAAAAGAACTAGTGACACGCATACCAACATCCAAAGACTCAACAGACAAACCAAGCAATTCAGCATGCTCACGCAATATGTATGAGTGTGTAGATCCAGAATCAATCAAGGAAAGTAATGACAAGGATTGCAAAGTAAAAGTACCTGCGATCACATCTGTGTCATTCCTCCCCTCCCTTTGAGCATACACCCTCGCCTGGCCACCACCCTCAGGCTGGACAACTACAACATGAGCTACATTCCTTCCACCATCCTCTCTACGCTGGAAGTTACCACGGCCGCGCCCACGACCTCTTTGTAGTGCAACAACTCCGGTAGCACGTCCTTGGCCACCACCAACCAACATAGGACACTCCCTCCTCATGTGATCCGTAGATCCACAGTTCCTGCACGAATTACCAGCCGCCACAACAGGAGCTTGCACCTCCCTCACAGCTCGAGGACAATCACGTTTCATGTGGCCACGCGATCCACATGTCCAACATGCGTTCGGATCAGCTCTTGCCTTGCCTCCCTGAGCAAGCACACCACCACCTCGCTTAGTCGAAGGCTGGTACTTCTGATCACGTCCCCTCTTGTTCCGTCCACCACCAGAACTATACTCAGCAACTCGCTTACCAGCACTAGAACCAGCACTTTTAGAAGATAAACCCAAATTCATCTCAATGTCCTTTGCTCTCCCAACCAACACATCAAAATCATTATACTCAGCAGCTAACATATACGTCTTTACCTCCGTCACCAAACCATAACGAAACCTTTCACACCTCTCCCGCTCATCCGGGACAAGCTCAGGTGCGTACTGACTGAGTCGGACAAACTGAACCTCATACTCAGCTACAGACATGCTCCCTTGGGTAAGAGACATGAACCCTCTTTTCTTTTCATCTAGGTACCTCACACCCAGATATCTCTTCTTGAACGCGTTCTGAAAGAACGTCCAGGTCACATCAGCATCCGCCATCCCAGAGATAGTGGTTGTCCACCAAGTGTAAGCATCGTCTTGAAACAACGATACCACACAGCCCAGCTTCTACACATCAGTGCAATTCATTTGACCCAAGATTCTCTTGGTACTTTCCAACCAAGACTCAGAACCTTCAGCAGACAAACCCCTAAACTCAGTCCCTTCTAGACTGCACAAACGCTCCAAAGGTAGTCTAGCATTAGCATCTCCCTGATTCCCAGCTCCTTGAGCTCCAGCTACCGCTGCTCGAAAAGCTCCAACAATGGCTTGCACTAGCATTGTCATGTCAAGAACAGCTTGCCCCTGACCGGCTTCAGGTCCAGCACCCCCAGCACCAATACCAGCTGCAGCTCCTTCACCCCCAGCACCACCACCACCAGGCGGAGGAGGTAAATCCACCACATTTTCAGCGTTCTCCTCGTTTTCATTTTGAGCCATAGCTCGCGTATTAACCCTCAATTCTCTACGAGGTGCCATTCACTAACAATGCAATCACAATGCAAATAAACAAAGTCAGGCTCAGCAAGGTAAGCAATCCAAGTACTCAAGCTCATTTTCACTTAAAAACAAATCATTACATTAGCTTTGATTTGGCAATGGGTCCCCCTAACATGCCTTCACCACAGCATACACCACAATTGTAACATACTTACAATTTACACAACATGCTTTCACTCAACAAGCATACAAAGCATTCAAGCTCTTAACACCCATTCATCAGTTCCCAATTACTCGAGAACTCAGCTCTGATACCACCAAATGTAACCCCCTTAACCCGGCCCAGACGGTTGAACCGAATTAAGAAGTTTACACGGGGAAAACCAAAGTCAACCCAAAAGTCAACCTTGATTAACGACCCTTTTTTTTCTTTTTAATCTTATCTAAATGCACATTAACCCTAGATATGTTCATACAATCACATACTCAAAGATCAGCGCATTCGGAAAACATTCAGGGACTTAATTGCACAAAACACGAATTTAGGGACCAAAACGTAAATTCTAGAAATTACAAGGACTTAACCAACTTTTGAGTTACCAATATGAAATTAGTCATATTTCATGCTTCTCTGCCAAATTTCAGCTCAAACGGACTTCTCAAACTCATTCAATTGCATATACAAAGTTCAGGACCAAAACGCAAGAATTTCAAAACATTTAACCAACAAATTCAGTGCCCAACGGTCGAGTGTTTCGAAACAGGGAGGACCTGTTCCGAAACGCGGGACCGTTCTGAAACACGTTTCGATACAGGGCTCGGCAGTAGCATTTTCGTTCCGGAACGGTTCCTCCCGTTTCGAAACGCCTAGGCCATTTCAGGCCCCTGTTTCGAAACGGTAGCACCCGTTCCGATACGGCCTGCCCAGATTTGCAGAATTTTGCTAGTTTAAAACACAATTGACCCATCAAACATGCTCCAAAGGCAACCAATTTATACCAGCAAGTCATTACATGCATAAGGAACATAATTGCATCAACCATACTCAAACATGGCATCAATTTAACAAATCCCCAATTCTATAGGCATGCATCCTATTTAGAAAACCATTCAAGCATCAATATACCCAACCAACTTCACAAAGGCCAATTACAAGTTCCATCATCAACAACAACATAAAACCAACTTAGGGAGTCCAAAACATCTCCCAAAACAACAACATTGGTCCCCCATTGCCAAATGCCAAAAGCTAATAGTGTTAAGAAACTTTCACCATACATGAGCTTAGTTCTTCACTTGGATTCTTGGCCTCTTGCTGCCCTTATAAACACTTCAATGCTCTACATTATTGGTTCAAGAAAAGAGAGAGCGTAAGCAAATAGCTTAGTGGGGAAATGCCCATGTAAAACAACTCAATAATGCATTTATAAAACACCTTTAAAAACCTTAGTTCAAAACAACATTTACACATGCACATAAGTATCTAAAACAAGCATTTCATGCTTCAAATTATTAACATGTCATATTGGCCAAAAGTGATAACCATAATCTTTTTCCATCTCAAAATACAACCAACATAAGATCCACACATGGACTTTTAACCACCATTGTGATCTTACAATTCACAAGGACCACATATGGACTTTTAACCACCATTGTGTCCTTAGCACAAGAATCACCCATGGACTTTTAACCACCATGGTATTCTTACAATCCACAAGGTCCACACAAGGACTTTTAACCACCTTTGTGACCTTAACACAAGAATCACCCATGGACTTTTAACCACCATGGTGTTCTTAAAATACACAAGGTCCACACAAGGACTTTTAACCACCTTTGTGACCTTACAATACACAAGGCTCACACAAGGACTTTTAACCACCTTTGTGACCTTAGCACAAGAACCAACCATGGACTTTTAACCACCATGTTGTTCTTAACACGAGAACCACCTATGGACTTTTAACCACCATAGTGTTCTTAACCATTCTCAAGACATCACTTGCCAATATACATCATTTAACAACATTAATCCAATGTTTTAAAGCATTTAACAAAGCCATTAATAATCATGCACCATTATGCAACAAAACCACATTATATCAAATGTTCAAAACAAGGATCTCTTACCTTGAGCATCCTTCAACACATGGCTTATAAAATCAGCAAATAAACATGCTAAAATATGCTTCCAAAACAGAATTTAAATCATGCAAACAAATCACATTGCATTCAACCAACTCATGGTTCATCAACAAGAGAGTTTTTCCGAAAACTTACTCTTGAGCTTAGCAAAGTTGTTTAGACTTAAACTAAGCTCCCAAACCTTCAAAACATTGGTTTCAAAGCTGAAAACCAAAATCCACTCACCGATTCCGTTTCGCAACTTGCCGAAACACCGATCAAGCTCCCGGATCACCACTACAAAGATCCGAAGATGTCTCCCCTGTTTTAAACACATCAAAGCAGAGGATTAATGCATCATCATGCATTAATATCTTCAATGAAAGCACCTAAACTCGCTGCTCTCATCCACACTCCATTTTCGGCTACCAAACACAACCGAAAACACATCCAAACAACTCCACAACACTACCCAGCCAAGATCTATCAATTCCAAACATTCTTAAACCTCAATTAACATCCAAAAAGGATCTAATCACGTCCTTATACCTCCAGCTATAACAGATCACCAAGATCACTCCAAAAACAACTAAAAACTCAAGCAAAACTTAGGAAAGTTAACCTATTCGGGGTTGCATTGATTAAACCTCAATTTCTCATCAATTATACATCCATTTTACATCAAAAACACATCTCAAAACAATGCCCAATCAGATCATACGAATTTCATCAAAATTAAAGCAAATCTTGCATTTTAAAGCCAAGATCAAGAACACAATTGTAAAAACTTTAATAAAACACAAATCAAGGATTGAGAACTTGGGAATTTCAGTAAAGAACTGAGAATTTAGAGGAGAAGGACGTTCATACCTCTAAACTTGAGTTTCTCCCTTTTTGGAACCAAAATTCTTGAAAATCCAACAAGCAAATGCTAAGGTTTTGTTGTAGAATTGATTAGAGATCAAATGAAGGTTGAAATCTAATCTTTAATTGTCAAAATCAGAGGGAATTTTGCTGGAGAAATGTGTTTGGGTTGAGAGAAAAGTTGAGAGAAAAGAAAATGGAAATTTAGAGAAAAGTTAGATAAAATGCCAAAATATCTTTTCCCTCCTTTTGCACTTAATTAAAACCATTAATTAAATTGATTAATATTCAGAAAAATCTGGAGAAACTCTTTTGGGTAAATAGCTCCTTAAAGATTCAAAGTTTCAATCCTTTTTAAAACAGTCACCCAGTTTTCAAAAATTACATTTTGGTCACTAACCCAAAATGTCACTCTTCCAAACCGCATTTTGTAAAATTGATTTATCCTTTCTCTTATATATAATAAAAAAGGATTTTAAGACATTTTTCCATATTTTTAATGCAACCCGAACTAGGCTTTCCTAAATTCACCCTTTTATATTTGAACCGCAACCCGACCGGTCCGGTCCAAACCCAAAACTTCTAAGCCCAAAATTGGGGTGTTACATGAAGATTATGTTTTGTGCTTAATTTGGTAAAACCGAGCAAATGGATTCAAATGGCCTTAAAACTTGGCAAGACTGTAGTTTATACCTTTAGAATAATGTGTGTCAAGTTTCATTGAAATCGGTTCATTGTTGCTATGTTAAAGTTGACTAAAACCAGTTAAAATCTGTCACTTCAGGCCTGTCGTTTCGAAACGGGTTAGTATGTTTCGATACAGTTTTGCTACTGGAGACCCCTATTTCGAAACGAGTTCCGAAACGGGTTTAAGTCAAGTCAAGACCGCTCAACCCGTTCCGATACGGGTCAAGCCGTATCGAAACGGTCAAGAAGGAAAAGTCAAAATAATGACCATGGTCAAGCCGTACCGAAACGACTTAGAGCGTATCGATACGGGCAGCTTCTTTTGGCTTTTATAAGGTTAAATGGACTAATTTGTAAACTCGGTAAACATTGCTAGTATAAAGATTGATTAAAGTTCAGATTAAAAGCCTAATAAGTTCAATGAGTTTTAATAAGACAAGTTGTTAAGAAAGTTTTTGAAGAAAAAAAGTTAAAGGCTTTACCGCATCGTTTTCGATAACGCTCTCCGACCCGGTTCTCTACCAGGCCGGGAAGGGGGTGTTACAATTGTGGTATTAGAGCTAGAGTTTAGTCGGTTCTGGACTAAACTTAAGTATGTTTGTATTATATGAGATGTTACTTTGCCACCTAGGAGTTGTTCTGTTAAGAATTATGACTTGTCAACTGATCCGATCTCTTATATATATATATATATATATATATATATATATATATATATATATGTCTCGTACTAACGAAGCATGTAACAATGAGTCTGCTGCTAATTCCTCGAATGGTGGCGAGGAAGTGCAAGGAGGAAATCCTCCAAATCCAAGAAACCCACCTGTTCAGAATGTAGAGTCTGAAGCACCTGCCGCTCAGGCAGCATGCTATCAGAACATGACTGATATGTTTCAGCAATTTTTGAATGCGATGAAGGCTAGCCAAGTAGTGCAACCTACGTTGCCTGTTGCTCAACCTTTTCGAGCCCCAATCAATAAGTTATCTCAATATAGAGCTTATACTTTTACTGGTCGGGACGATGATGATCCCGAAATTGCCGAATACTGGTTGGATAATACTATGAGGATTTTGGAAAAGCAGTTAAGGTGTTCAGATGACCATAAGCTTGAATGCGCTCTCGCATTGCTTGCTGATGAAGCTTTACAGTGGTGGGAAACTACCGTTCTTACCGTCTCAGAGGAAACAGTGAACTGGGAATTCTTTCTGAGAGAGTTCCGTAATAAGTATATAAGTGAATTCTACATTGCCGAGAGACGAAGTATTTTCCTCCATCTTCAGCAAGGAGAACGGCCAATCGAACGGTATATTCATGACTTTTGCAAATATTGTAGATATGGTGCAGACTTTATCAAGAAGGAAGAAGAGAAGTGTTGGATGTTTATAGCAGGACTCAATGATGAGTTACGTCCCATGTTTACTACCTTGAGTATCTCAAATTTCCAAGATCTCGTAAACAGAGTTAAAGCTACCGAATGAGTGAAAAGAGCTCAGTCAGTTAATGGGTTCAGTAAATCCGAAAAGAGAAATCGGATTGAATCTTATTTCTCGGGGTCTTCTAAGAAGTGGAAGCATTACAATTCGGATCAAAAGGTGTACTCACAACCTTCTCAGTTTGAGCACATTGAGAGAACCGTTGAAAGTGCTGATAGTTTAGGACAAGGAATGAAGTTTCCAGTCTATGGCTATTGCCGACACAAACACCCAGAGGGGCAATGTCGCAAGAAATCTGGAGCTTGCTTCTTTTGTGGAGAAATGGGGCATCTTAGGCGAGACTGTCCCAAAAACAAGTTTGCTAATTCGACCCCTATTCAATCCTTTCGAGGAAAGGGAACAAGACAAGAGTCCTTCGGGAAGTCAGGAGTCTCATCCAAAGCATCTTATAGGCCCGAAACGAAGACTTCTGCACAGGTATGCCACATGAAGGGCAAGGAACAAATGGATGATCACATTTCAGGTAATAGATTTATTCTTTATGTCTAAATATAGATTAAGAAAATCCTTGCCTAAATAAGCTTAGCTATGGCTTCTCTGTAGATTATAAATATGAATTTGGTCTGGGCGTATCGATACGGGCATGAGTGTATCGATACGAGAATTCAAGTTTTTTAATAGAATCTGTAAGAAGAATGGCATGAATTTTAGGTTGATGACTCATCTTATGTGTTGGACATCTAAGGTATTGAATGTTAGTACAAGTGTCAGGTAAATACGAAGAGGTGAAAGGATAAGCTTTGCAAAGCCTTAAGGGAAGTTGTGATTGGTTCTTAGGAAGGTGGAAAAAAAAGACAAATTTTGCATTCTATATATATGATAGCTAACTCCAGCAAAGTAAAACCAAAACCCACCTCTGTACCTAGAAGTTAAGATAAGTATTTTCCTTGGAAAGTACCTACGTTCCTAAGTAATGTCAAATTCAACCGAGAAGTCGAGTGACTCAAAACGAGAAAGATTTTTGTGTAGCTCGTGCCAGGGCAATCATCCGAACAGACAGTGTTCAAAGGAAATTGAAGCTTGTTTCGATTGTGGTAAGATTGGTCATCTCGCTCGGAATTGTCCTAAGAAAATTCTCAAGAAGCGTCGATACGTAAGTGCGAAGCGAACATGGCCAGGAGGTTTAGGAAAGGTGAATTCCTCATCTCCAGAAGATTTTGATCCCGAAGAATGCACGGATGAACAAATCGAAGCTTCAGGTAAGAATTCGAGGACGATTTCTTTTTAAAAGGGGGGAGAGTTGTAACACCCCGAAAACTGGTCTGGTCAGAAATAGGTTTCGATGATTGAATTTTGGTGTTAAAAATCTTAAATTTTGATTAAGTTTATGTCCTAAAATTTTATAAAACCTAAAAGTCAAGTTAAGTTTGTTTAATGTGCTCAAATTAACGTTTCTGGGCCAAGCGTTTCGATACGCCTGAGACCCATATCGAAACGGCCTGGCTAAGGTGTACCGAAACGGAATTCAGGCGTTCCGATACGGTCCAACGGCAATAACTACCTTTTTGGAATTTTGCAAGACCGTATCGAAACGGCCTCGACTGTTCCGAAACGGTACCTTGCAGAAAACAGGGCAAGTGCCCAAAAGTCAAAGAAATCGGCCCTTAGATGAGTCACCTGCTTGCTTGGCACCATTTCATGTGATTTTAAGACTGAGATGATGTCTTGTGGTCAGTAATTGATGAGAAATGACGAGAAGTGTTGGTTTAAGTAAACCCTCTCCTAAGGGAAATGTTTTGATTGGATATTAGGAAGGTGTATAGGGTTTAGCAAACCCTTAGGCAAGGGAAAGCTTTTAATTGGCTGATGTGGGAGGTGGAATTGAATATCTAGAGTCTCTATAAATAGAAGAAAGATGTTAAGAGCTTTGTTTTTGTTCTTGTTACGTAAGCTTAAACACCCTTCTTTCCTAAATAAGCTAGCACCACCATTGTTGTCTTCTACCTCAAGCCTAAGCAAGCATCTCCATGGAAGCTTATCTAAAGGTTTAGTCTCCCTTGTTTAAGAAGCTTGTTTTGTCCGTGCCATCATAAGAGAAAAGACTCAAGCATTGATCGAGGTATTATCGACCTTAGGAGCCTCAGCCGATCAATGTGAGTGTAGATGCATTTGTCTCGGGTGACACGGTGTCATTCCGATATTTGTTTCTATGTTTTGATATGTGAGTGTAGTAGCGTCTCGGGTATAGGCAAGGGCCTACCCGAATCTGCTGTTATTTTATTAATACTAACCTTGAGTTAGTAGTTTTACGTCATTGATTGCATGTTGGTAAGTACATGGTAAGGTTGCATCAATTCTTTGATTTACACTATGATTGTCATGTAATATGTATACTTATGATATGATGTTGATATAAACTATGAAATATTGTTAAAGACCTTGGATTCGAGGTATCGGATACGGTTGGCATGCCAATGAATTCATGAGCTCTGTGGAAGAAGAATGACTTTGGTGTAGTGGAGGAATGTGTTATGTGATGGTCAAATCGGTGTAGTGGAGGGTATGGACCATGTTGTTTATGAATGGTGTAGTGGTGAAATTCATGTATCCGTATACAAGGAATCGATCCAAGGGAAACTATGAAATCAAGATAGTGATGTGTCATGAGGCCATGATGATGATTTATGTTATGTTATGACTATGAAGTATGCTATGGCATTGCATGGTTATGTTATGATTCATTAAAGCATGTGTAAAGCATGGTATATGTTATTCTTTGTTATGTGACTACCTCACTAGGCAAGTGTGCCTAATGCATTTCATGCATCCATTTCAGGGTAAGCAAGTAGAAGGGATCGAAATCGGAGAAGTTGGAGCGTTGCACAAGTCATAACCAAGTTCAAGTAAAATGTTTTGTCTTTTAAACTCCTAGTATGGTGGCAAGGTCTATGTATTAAGTAATATGTTGTTTTGTGTTCTGGGTATTGATCAAATGCCTGGTCTTAATTAAGATGAAGATTATGTTTTGTGCTTAATTTGGTAAAACCGAGCAAATGGATTCAAATGGCCTTAAAACTTGGCAAGACTGTAGTTTATACCTTTAGAATAATGTGTGTCAAGTTTCTTTGAAATCGGTTCATTGTTGCTATGTTAAAGTTGACTAAAACCAGTTAAAATCTGTCACTTTAGGCCTGCCGTTTCGAAACGGGTTAGTGTGTTTCGATACAGTTTTGCTACTGGAGACCCCTGTTTCGAAACGAGTTCCGAAACGGGTTTAAGTCAAGTCAAGATCGGTCAACCCGTTCCGATACGGGTCAAGCCGTATCGAAACGGTCAAGAAGGAAAAGTCAAAATAATGACCATGGTCAAGCCGTACCGAAACGACTTAGGGCGTTTCGATACGGGCAGCTTCTTTTGGCTTTTATAAGGTTAAATGGACTAATTTGTAAACTCGGTAAACATTGCTAGTATAAATATTGATTAAAGTTCAGATTAAAAGCCTAATAAGTTCAATGAGTTTTAATAAGACAAGTTGTTAAGAAAGTTTTTGAAGAAAAAGAGTTAAAGGCTTTTCCGTATCATTTTCGGTAACGCTCTCCGACCCGGTTCTCTACCAGGCCGAGAAGGGGGTGTTACAGATGAGGTTGGGGAAAGTATTAACAATGATGATGATTTCTATCGTCCCAACCTCACTCTACTCTATCAAAAGAGTCTTTGAAACAAAGACGCCCTTACCAACTTCAAACTCTTTCAAGATCATGCAATTCGACGTGAGCGTGTTATTTCTATACCCTTTTTAGATTATGATTGTTTTCAATTTCGTTATCTCCATTTATTGAGGCGTTGGTGTTTCTTACCCTTTTTTAGCTTACCTGGTACTTTGTATCGTAACATGGTTCTTCTCTTTTATGCCAATACCCGATGTATTTCAAATGCCGATCGTTCTCAAGTGATTGCCATTGAATCCTACCTCATGGGGAAGAAGTTTCGGGTTGATCCTCAGACTTTGGTCAATGTCTTTGGGTTTGAAGATGAGGGTATTTTGGATGAAAACTCTTTGGGACATACTCTTGGTGGCTCCGTTACGGTCCTTGATACTCATGATCGCATCCTTCATTTCATGGTTTCTTGGTGGTTTCATCCATCTGGAGGAAAGTTCTCCCACATTCATCAAGTCGTTGATTTTTGGATTCATTGCTTTCACGAGGAACGTCGACCAAATCTTTGCCAAATCATGTTTGCTGAGATGGTGCATCTTGTCCAAAATCGTAACTCAGATCTTATCACTTCCTTCACCTATGGAACTGCTTTGAGCTATTTGTTCTCAAAATTGGGGATCGATTGCTCTCTTGATTTTTCAAAATCTCTCAAGGATCCCATCGATGAGCGCACTCTTCTCTGTTGCAAGTTTCACTTCATTAATGGAGATTGAGTTCATATTGAGCATCCTTCTCAAGTTGCAGCCCCCGAACCTCAACCTCAAGTTGCTCCACCTAACAATAAAGCTCTCATGACTTTTCTCACCGAGAAATTCAATGGCTTGCAAACCAACATGAACTCCGGTTTTGCCGCTATTGACACTCGCTTTACTTCCTTGGAGGAACGTGTCCAAAGTGTTGAGAATCGACTTACTTCAGTTGAAACTCAATAAGCATCGATAGACATGTCTTTTACCAGCTTTTATGGCGGGTGGAGACAATTTAGAAGGAGCACCGCCAATGATGAAGATGACGATGAGCCTTAGTTCTTTGCATCTCATTGCATATCATCTAGTTTAGTATTTCCTTTTTTATGCACCTATCTATGTTTTGTTTTAGGACTTATGCTTTGATTTCTTATTTTTAGGTATTAAGTTTGGATATTAAGGAACTTTTGCTTTGGTTTATTATGCCTAGTGATATTATGTTGCTTTAATTATGCTTTGTCTTGTGCTATATTGTTTTATATCTTGGTTACATTCTTTATTCCTTCATTGATTTTGATCTAACAAAGAGGGGGAGAAGTGGGTTAAGCTAAATTTTTTAAAAAAAATCTTTTTCAAAACCTAGCTTCAATTTAGGGGGAGTTTACTTAAAAATTTACTTTTGTTTTGTTATATCAAAAAAGGGAGACTGTAAAACCAATGTTTGATTTTGATATAACAAATAATATAAAGACCAAATTGCAAAGTAAATAAATTTTTAAGTACTCAAAAGACTCACATTTGACAAGTAAATTTTAGACTTAAAATGTTTTGAAGTTAAAACTTAAACCTCATAAAATTTTCTAAGTGTTTCAAAGCTAAAATACTCAAAATCGCCCAGGCGTTTCGAAACACCCCAAGGTGTTTCAATAAAGTTTGACACTGGAAACGTTCATTTCGATACGAAATAACCTGTTTCAAGATTAGGGTTTTGAAACGGGCTTGCCCGTTTCGATACAACCTTCATCAGGGCTTTTATTTTTTAAGTGTCGTTTCGAAACGACTTATACCTGTTTTGATACAGGGGTTAAGTATTTTCAAAATTGAGCATTAAATGAACTAGCGCTTACTTTTTAGAACTAAATTTTTGAAAATTGGTTAACTGTTTCGATACACCCCTTTGGTGTTTTAAAACGACATTTTACAATTTCAAAATGTTTTAATACGGCCTATAGCCGTTTCGATACAATCCATCTTTTGCACATAATGACTCTTTCTTTTTTTAGTGATTGTTTCGTTACAGAGCCACGTGTTCCGATGCGAGTAGTTGCAGAACTGCATTTATGGAGGGAAGAGAGAGCCCCAACGGCTCTATTGATGATCTCAACCACCCAAACGACTAGAAATCAATGAGAATATATAAAATAAAGCCTCAAAAGTACTAGCAACAACTATTGAACCTCAAAGCAACATCCAAGCAATCAAATCCAACCCCTAGCACTTATTGCCAAATTCTTGTACCCAACTCATTGAGTTCTTAGTGTAAATCAAATTTGAGAGTTTGAGGAGTGTTTGTAAGCTATTTGGGCTATATTTATCTTGTGGGGGATCAATTGTAATAGCCAACATCTTCTCTGTAAAGTGAGAGTCTTGTGGTTCAATCTTTGGGTAGAAAGATTGAACAGTTGTAAAGGTTGCTTCCATAGCCTAGAAAAGGGGAAGAACAAATTAGTGAAGAGTTTGTTGAAAATCCTTAGTGGGAGCTAAGGTAGTGGATGTAGAGCTTGTTTAGAAGCTTGAACCACTATAATTGCCTTGTCTATCATTTTTAATTGTTCCTTTTGCTCCCTTCAATTTTTAAAAGTGTCAATTCACCCCTCTTGGCCATATCGGTTAATTTGATCCACTCAACTAATTCCGTGATATAATCAATACTAAACTTAAAGTTTAGTGATATAATTTATTATTATAAGTTCAAGGAAAAGAAGTTTGTTCATTGGCATAATTTATTATTATGATTTCAAGGAAAAGAAGTTTGACTAGTACTGCAATTGATACCTCAAATCAATGTGGAGGTAACATACCCCAACATGATTCAGCTTCCAATATATATAGGTGTAATACCCAAATTTCGTTCGGGTATTCCTATATATAAATATATACTATATTTTCATTATAAATAAAACAAAAAATATAAGTAAATAATAAACCCAAAAAATAGTGCATAAATAAATAAATCCAACATAGTGTTCATTTACATATAAAATACCCAAAAGCCCAAATAAAATTCATTTTCAGTCTCTATAAATCCTTTCCCGCTCATTTTGACCAAACAAACACAAAATAAAGCCTAATCTCGGTTTTCCGCCAAAACCATGCCACATGTCAGTCGGTGATAGGCCCAGAAGCTCTCACATGGATCTTGGTTTTGTTTCCCATTAGTTGGATCCAACTGGTACAATTGATGTCATCATTTACGCCATCCTCCACTATCTTATAAATAGGAGAGAGAGAGAAAGTTTTGTCAGATTAATTAAGACTCGTCATAATTATTAATCATCATCAATAATAACTATTAAATATAATAAATGAGGAGGAGAGAGAGAAATTACCTCTCGGAAATGGAATCGTCATGGTAAACGAAGGGTCGCTGGAGTCCAATCGTCACTGGAGACCGAGGAAACGCCGGAGTTTCCGAACTCCGTCAAGCAAAGAATACCATCAAGAGTACAAAGAGACGCTAGGAAAAGTGATATGCCACTGAAAATATCATCGAAGTCACTAGCCGAAGCCACTGGAAGGTATTTCTCTCACCATTTTTGATTATCTGCAAGTGAAACATTAAAAATATATTAGATCGAAGTAAAAAAATAACAAAAAACATAGTGGAAAAGAGGAGATCTGAGCAATGTGTGGCGGCCGGAGTGTGTTGGACCGAGTCGAAAGCAACAGGGTTTCGGGTAGTTTAAGGCTTAGCTCTAGGTGTAGCAGGGTGGATTCGATCGAATCCGGGACTAGATCTAGGGATTTAGGTGGGAAAATGGGAAAATAGAGGTGTTTAGGGTTTAAGACGGTGGCTGGAAATTGCCTCGCAACGGTGACCGGTCACCGAAGTAAAATCAGAGGGTGGAGAGTGAATGGAGAAACGGCCGAAAGAAACAATCGGCGATCGACGCTACCTTTGGCGGCTAGCAAACGCATCAGGTTATGGCCAGAGCTAGGGTTTCAGATTAAACTTAAAAAAGTTGAAGAACTTAGTTTGAATTTCATGGAAAAAGCATGGCTTAGTCCGCTTTAGAGTATGGTCTATGGGTATTTGGTGTTTGTTGAGAGACAGAGGGATTGGGTATGTAGAGAGAGAGGGAGCTGGGAACAAATGAAGGAAAGAGGGCAAATTTCGGGTGATGTTGGCCTTATATAGCCGACGCTATACGACGTCGTTTTGGGCACTCGACTCGTGCGTTCTAGTTGGGTCATGTTTAGTTGACCCGCGCGTTCTTGCTGGGTCAAATGGTTGACCCACGTGCCTGGTTTAGGACTGAGTAGCTGACTCATATGTTTCATTTGGGTTATCGGGTGGGCCATTGGTCTTGGGGCTATGCATAATTGGATCAACACTTTAATAAAATCAAACTGGGCTCTTTTGTATGATTTTAATTGCAATTTAATTTCTTATTTTCTATTTTATTGCCTAAATTTAATTGCTTAATTATTTGATTGTGGGCATGCCCTTTTAAATATACATGTAGTATACTTGATTAAGAGAATTTAATTCATTTAGTGTAATAAAATTAAAGCCTTTTAGGACTATGTTCTTTAATTAAATTGAATTAATTTGATATGTGAGATCATTATAGAAATAAATGAGTATTAAATGAACACTTTAATACTCTAGTTTGATTAGTGTCTCATTGCAATGAGATGTCATTAAAGGAGTATTGTAGAGCGTTTTAGTATTCTCTAAATATGAGCGCAAGTGCATACTCCTGTCAAGTAATAGTATAAATGATATCGTCTCCCACAGGGATTGGACAACTTCACTCGATTCATTGTTCATGCACAAGAAAAGTAAATGCACAAATAAGTTGGTTTGTTTATGAGGAAAATAAAATAAAAATACAAGTAAATAAAAGAGAAGAGATCATATTGATAGAATGAGTCAATTTATGCTGTTGTTTAGTGTGAAACTGCGTTGAATAGGATAAGTTGCTTTGCGATGGCAGACTTTGGTGCCTCGGCGGAGGATGGTAGGTAGGCTGCTGAGACGCTCTCCTTGCTTCGACAGGGTAATGGACTTGTGTCTCGGTGGCAAACTTGGCAGAACTACAAGGTTCGACAGAACGCTTCGAATGTGATCCCACTTATGTCTAAGTCAGAATGTTGTTCATGCCCACTACAGATAATACCAGTCGCGTCGTGAATCGTGCAAAGACATCAATGTTTGTTCGTCCTCTTTTAGACGCCTTAAACCCTAACCTATGTCTAGGCTGGATTGATCAACATCGTCTATAGATGAGATCATGCTTACTCCTTTCATGAGTTCGACTCTCTCGATACCGAACAAATGGATAGTAATCAACTAATCTTTCTCCTTAATTGAGAACTATGAAGAACATGGAATAAGCAAACCTTGAAGCTTTATTGAAAAAACAAACTTAAAATCCTAAACAAATGTTCTCACACTAATTACAACATAACCCAAACCCAAAGAGATTTTTAGAACATAATGGCGGCAAGAAAACTTAAAATATGCCTAAGGGAAATCCTAAGTTGTTTGGAAGTAAAAGTACAATGGGTATATATAGGCATTAGCTAGGTCTAGTCCTTCTTGAAGTAGAAGTCTTCAAAGTAGTTTTTTCATTACATGCAACCTTAAATTCTGACTTCTTTGAGTTGAATGTGGACTTCTTCATGTTGCCTTCCTGTGCAAGTATCTCGAATTCCTCCTTCGGCGGCTTTGCCTGCTGCTACAGTCATCGGAAAATTGAATGGAAATCATCGTTAGATTATGATTTTATGCTCTACAGATCACACTCCAGTTCTCCAATTCCTCAGTTTGGTGTCTTGGGCGGTAGGTAGGGTGGCGGCAGCTGCTATCTCTGTCTAGAACTGCCTCAGTACAGCTCCTTGGTCTGCTGCCTCAGCATCATGTCCTCGGCTCCTCTCTCCTTCTGTCAGCCTCTAGTTCCTGAAAACTAAAACTAAACTAAAACAATATATTTTCCTTACCAAATAAGAGATAATCAATACAAAGCATGACAAAGTAAAGAATACTATAAAATGCAATGCATGAGCCTAATTATGCCTAAAATATACTAAAAACAACAATCATATGAGATGAAATGTGCATGAAATATAGAACTTATGGACACTTTACAAGTATTTTAGTGAAATATTTAATATTTCATTTGAACATAGAAAATAGAAATCACCCATTGTTAGTTTAAATAAAATTAAAATAGGGTTAAATAATTAGTGGCACTAAAGTTAGGAATATTATTACTTTTGGGCCTAATATGTGTAGTGTCCAATTATTTGGGTGTTACCATAAAAGCCCAAAAATTAATAATATTCATAGAATTGTAATTAATTAATTAATGGAGCACTAATTAGGTCTTACTTAAATTGGATAAGATAATAATTGAACATACATTAAACCTTTTGTGTTGATATACATTTTGAATATAAACTGAAGTATCCTAATGTATTTGGACGTTTCAAAACTTATATTCGTCCAAAATGTATTTTCTTACAAAAGGATACCCTTATTCGAAATGGAATCCATTTTACAATTAAAAGACTTTATTAAATTCGGATTAATGTTCAAAATGATATGTGGAATTAATGAGGTACCGATAACGGGTATTGTAGGGGTGCTAACACTTCCCTACACGTAACCGGCTCCCAAACCCGAATTTCATTAAAAGAATCTCTAGTCCGTTTTTATGGTGTCCGGTCTACCAAAGTGACCGGTGGCGACTCCAAAATGATTTTTAAGAAAATAAAGGAAATTTGATTAAAAATGAAAAAACCCTAATTTCTAGATCAAATAAAAATTAAAAAAAAATCCTGATTTCCAAAATTATAATCGTTAGGATTTTTTTTTCACAAACGGTTTTAAAAACGGTCGCGACAGCTTGGCGACTTCGCTGGGAAAGAAATTGAGAGTCATGCCTATTAATTAATTCTACGTGGCATTTTGAACATTAATCTGAATTTATTTTTTTCTAAAAAATTGTTGGATGGATTTTCAAGAAAAATAGGGATATATTTTGTGTATGATATATCTCTCATTCATGCATAAACCCTCAACCTGGGTTTTTTTACCCTTAAGTGGGAGAAAGACAATATCCGCGTGATGCTCTCTAGCTCTGAGTTCGGATTTTTGTCTTCTTCTGATATACTAACCTTATGCATCGTGGGGCCCATGACTCTGTTATAAAGGACCTATACTACCGAATCGATGTTTTACTGTCACACTAGACAGTAGCGACAATTTAGGAACCCTGAGTCTAGAACAAAGCCAACATTATGTTTTTAGAAAGCCCACCCCACTAGAGCCAAACAGGGACCTAGTACAGGGTGCTGCCGGTTTAAATACTTTTCTATGGTTATTTTCTTGCTTAATTAAATTGTTTTATTTACCATCAATTTAATTTTTTCTTACATAATTAATTTACCATACTGACTCATTTCTTTTGTTTCTTTTGTGCTTTTGTTTTGCATTTTTGCATTGTATCTTCATTGCATAGAGGTATTGATTCAAAAAGTAGTTATTATTAGAAGATAATCATGACAGATAAAGGGATACGTAAACTGATAGAGGAGACTACAAATATGAGGCAGTGTCCGGGACAAGTCACATAAGAAATGAAAGACAATTCATCCAAGTGTCATATATTCGATGGAGTTAATGTTGATGCAAACAAAAATGAGATGCAAGAACTAAAAAGACAAATGGCTGAAATGATAACTTTGACGACAACTATGACCAAAGAAAAAAGGGCATAATAAACTGAAAGGAAAAACCGAACAAAAACTAGAACATGTATAGACTACCAGGTCCAAGCACCGTTACAATTTGTATAGGTAAACCAGCCAGAGGTGTAAGTGGGTAAAATTTCAAGAAAGTAATGATGGGTCCGAAAGAAATGGAGGATCTTTTAATTCAATCCCGATGACATATGCAAATTTACTCCCGCTTTTGGTAGAAAAGAAATTTTTGAGCCCAGTCTGGTCCAAGCCCAAAATTTTTTCTTATTTGGGAGGTTATAACAACAATGCGATATGTGATTATCACCAAGCAAGTTCATATCACATTACCGAGGATTGTTAGGTTTTGAAGAACAAGGTTGAAAACCTTACCAGGGTAGGCCTATTGAGTTTTGGAGATGGAAGGCCCAAATTTCCTAGAAGCCTGACAATTAATAGAACACCTGGAGATGCAAAGATGAAAGAAAATTCAAGTCCATCAAAATCAATTCAGTGTCCAGGACAAGGTTCGAACTTCAATAGATTGCCAAAAGACAAGAGATTACAAGTTTCATTTTAACCCAATCCCAATTTCATACAAAGAACTATATCTTCAGTTGTGAAAGCCTAATTGGTGACCTCACAATTTGTCACACATTTTCAACCTCTGTATCCGAAATGGTATGACGCCAAGGCTCACTGTGAATATCATGATGGAACCCAGGGACATTATATTGAAAATTGCATCGCCTTCACGTGCCGAGTTCAAGTTCTTTTAGAGTACAAAAATAGAAATTTGAAATAGAAAATCGTCTTGATTCAATGACTGAGTGGGAGACACGAGATCAAAGACCTTCAGAAAGAAGGGCGTCAGGTCAAATATGAGGTTCAAATAAGGAAGCTAAAGCAGGAGAAGGATGATTTGGATGAAGAGCTGAAAAGTTTACAATTAGATTATCAAGAAATTTGTTCGATGCTTAAGAATGATAGTTTGGGTGTGACCCTGGAACAATCAAAGAAAAGAATTAAAAAACTGAATCGTGAAGCTGAGTATTGGAAAAGGAACTATAAGGCAAATGAGAATCGAGTCAATATGCTCTTGTGTGATCTGTAGGCAATGGAAATACAACGCAATGCCATTATAGATGAGTTAAAAGTTAGCGAAGCTAAACGCGAGATGATGAAAATGTACATGCAAATGTATGAGGGCACTACTATCGAGCTGAAGGTCAGTCAAGCTGAAAATGGAACACTAAAGAAGAAGGTAGATGAGTACCTCAATCTTGCACTAAAGTACAAGGATCTTACGGAGGACAATAAGGAAGACTGTTAAGAAAGTGAGGAGAAGCAACAAGTCCAATTTCAGAGATCGAGAATGAAGATACGAGGATGGGACAATGACATGAAAAATGTTGTTACCCAAACACGAGAAGTGGCTCAGCAAGTGGCAAACTTAGCAGATGTGGCAATGGCACTGAATCAGAACATTGAACCAGCACTGGATCATGGAGGGAAGCTAATTGGGCTCTTAAAGAAAGATATGAAGTTGGGAGTTAGAGCTCACCAATATTTGTAGATTCTAATATCAGAAGAAAAGAATCCTTTTATCTCAGTGAAAGTTGTTCTATGATGATCATCTTTAGAATCAGTACCTTCTTCATTCTTGCATCTTACATATATTTCATATTTCATGATCATTATACATGTTGCTAATGGAGAATGGGTGATAACAAATATTTCAACTAGTTTGAAGAAACAAATCTCAACAAGGTTTTTAATCTGTTTGAAGAGGCAGATTTTAACAAAGTTTACATGTTCCCTTGAAGAGACGGATTTCAACAAGATTTTCTGATCGTATGTACAAGACAGATAGTACATTACAATCCTAAATCCTCTGTATCATCAATAACTCCTTCAGGCATGATGTTAAACCCTTCAGGTCATTATTAAGTCATTCAGGCATGATGTTAAGTTCTTCGGGTCATCACCTTCGGGAGTGATGTGGTTGTTTGCACAGGAAATGAAGTGCATTACAAATCTAAATCCATCGGGTCATCAGTAAGTCCTTCGGGCATGATGATAAGTCGTTCGGGCCATCACCTTCAGAAGTGATGCGATTATTTGCACAAGACAGATAGTGTAATGCAATTTTAAAGTCGTCGGGTCGCCAGTAAGCCCTTCAGGCATGATGGTTAAGTCCTTTTAGACCGACATTCCGAAAATGATGAGAACTTTTTGGATGGTGTCACAATAAGATAGTTGGACAATTGGACGATTGGGGCATGGTATTGACAAAGATATTAATATTATGGGGCCTTAGTTTAAAACAAGAGAAAAAAAGAAGAAGGGAGAGAAGAGAAAGAAAAACAAAATGGTTCATGCTGCAAGAAGGGAAGCACGAGAAAGATCAACCTTAGGATCAAATAAGAAAGATGCACAATTTAATTGTTCAAAAATTTCAGAGTTTCTCGTTGAAGCACTTAAAGTTCCTTAATGATTCACTCAAGTTGCAAATTTGCCCTATAAATAATGTTAGAGAGATAATGATGGATTTGGCATGTGCAGGTCACATACAGTAGAAAGAGATGGACTTATATAGAAAGAAATAAGAGATTTGATATGAGTTTTAGATTGAAAGATAGAAATACCTTTAACAAAAAGCAGTGACTCTAAAGATCTTAGTGCTCCAAGATGGGAATTAAGGATGTTTCATACTACTACAATTTGTTTTGTAAGTTTCGGTTCTTTTTTTCAAGACTCAAGATATTCTGTTTACAGAGACGGATTTGAAGATATACCATTTATAGAGACAGATCTAAAGACATTTCATGTATAGAGGCGGATCTGAAGACATTCCATTTACAGCGGCGAAGATATCCCGTTTAAAAAAACAAATCTTAAGTTATTCTATTTTACAGAGGCGGAGACATACCGTTTACAGAGACGGATCTCAAGACATTATGTTTACATAGACAGATCTGAAGACATTCCATCTATAGAGGCAAAGATATCCCGTTTACAAAGACGGATCTTAAGTCATTCCGTTTATAGAGGCAGAGACATACAGTTTACAGAGACGAATCTGAAGACATTCCAATTACAGGGATTAGGTTCGGGTGTAGCGGGGTGGATTCGATCGAATCTAGGATTAGATCTAAGGATTTATGTGGAAAAAACGAGAACATAGAGGTGTTTAGGGTTTATGACGGCGGCTAAAAATCACCTCGCGGTGGTGACCGGTCGCTGGAGTAAAACCAGAGGGTGGAGAGTGAATGGATAAGACGACCGAAAGAAACGATCTACGACCAGCGCCGCCTTCGATTGGCCGACAAACGTATCAGGGTATGGCTGAAGCTAGGGTTTCGGATTAAACTTAAAAAAGTTGAAGAACTTAGTTTGAATTTCATGGGAAAAGTATGGTTTGATCCGCTTTAGAGTATGGTCTTTGGGTGTTTGGTGTTTGTTGAGAGAGAGGGAGTGTGTATGTACAGAGAGAGAGAGAGCGAGCTAGGAACAAATGAAGGAAAGAGGGCAAATTTTAGGTGATGTGGGCCTTATATAGCCGACATTATACGACGCCGTTTTGGGCGCTCGACCCGCGTGTTCTTGCCCGGGCGGGTTTAGTTGACCCGCACGCCTGGTTTATGACTGTGTAGCTGACCCATATGTTTCGTTTGGGCTACCGGGTAGGCCATTGGTGTTGGGGCTTTGTATAATTGGATCAACACTTTAATAAAATCAGATTGAGCTCTTTTGTATGATTTTAATTGCAATTTAATTTCTTATTTTCTATTTTATTGCCTAAATTTAATTGCTTAATTATTTGATTGTATGCATGCCCTTTTAAATATACATGTAATATACTTGATTAGGAGAATTTAATTCATTTAGAGTAATAAAATTAGAGCCTTTTAGGACTAAGTTCTTTAATTAAATTTAATTAATTTGATAGGTGAGATCATTATAGAAAATAAACGAGTATTAAATGAACACTTTAATACTCTAATTTGATTAGTGTCTCATTGCAATGAGATGCCAATCAAAAGAGTATTTTAGTGAAACATTTAATATGTCATTTGAACATAGAAAATGGAAATCACCCATAGTTAGTTTAAATAAAATTAAAATAGGGTTAAATAATTAGCGGCACTAAAGTTAGGAATATTATTACTTTTGGGCCTAATATGTGTAGTGTCCAATTATTCGGGTCATACCATAAAAGCCTAAAAATTAATAATATTGTAACACCCTAGATTTGGGCCTAGACGTTATGGACATCGGGTCGGATCGGTCGGAAACGGTTTAAATCATATTAGGTGGTTTAGGGAAATCAAGGATCGAGAAAGGATAAAAATATGAAAAAAATTTCTAAAATCCCCTAACATCATGTTTAAGAGGTTGGTCAAATCAATTTTACAAAATGAGTTTTGGAAGTGGTACATTTTGGGTAGTGACCAAATTATAAAGTTTTAAAACTGTGGAAAATTGATAATTTCAAAAGAGGAGTCAAAATCTTAGAATATTTAGGGAGCTTTTGTACAATTAAACCTTTTCTTAAATTGACATGTGTTTTAAATGATTTTTATATGATTTAATAAAAATGATTTTTATTTAATTAAATTGCTAAAATAGTAAAATGAGAAGTTTTTTACGTAACTAACTCTCATTTTAGCAAAATCCATTTCTCAATCATTTCTCCAAATTTCTTTTCTTCCAAACACTCTCTTTAGTTTCTCATCTTTTCAAAGGATTTTCTTCAAGTTCTTCAAGATTTGTGAAGCAAAAACTTTTCAATCTTTAAGGAAGGCAAGGATTGTAGGTAAATCCCGTTCTAAACCTCTAATCTAGGTTCTTTATTGAAATTCCTAAGATCTTTGGCTCCTAATTGTTGTTTTTAGCTGAGTTTTGATTATAGATTTGATTTAATATCAAAATCTTGCCAAAATAGTGATTTAAATCTTGATTTTCAGAGTATTGTTGATGAGCTTTGTTTTGGATTTATTCTAATTGAGTTTTGAGTTGATTATAATGTTGAAAAAGAGTTTTGATAATATAGATCCCGAAATGCTTGAGATCCTTGAGTTTCTTGATGGTATTAGTTGGGTTTTTGAGGTGGTTTGATAGTGATATGCTTTCTGGAGGTATAAGGAAGGGTTTACGTTGTTTTTAGATGTGTTTTGATGTTTATTAATGGTTAGATGTGATGTATGTTGGCTGGGCTTGGTTTAGGAAGCAATCGATTGAGTTTTCAGTTGTTTCGGATGGGTAAATTGGTGTAGTTTTGCTGCGCAACGAGTTTGTGTTTAGTTTCTGGTGTTGGAATGCATTTTAATGCATTTGGATCTCTATTTTGATGCTCTAAAAATATGGGATCTTGATCCGGAAGCAAGCGAAGCACTTTTGG
The DNA here is from genome assembly GCA_958450335.1 of Hibiscus tridactylites. Classification (NCBI taxonomy): domain Eukaryota; kingdom Viridiplantae; phylum Streptophyta; class Magnoliopsida; order Malvales; family Malvaceae; genus Hibiscus; species Hibiscus tridactylites. Next base: position 57,620,680 of record OY288266.1, read on the forward strand.
AAGCTTCAGACGAGTGATCCTCGCGTCGGCAAGCGAAGTTTCGCGTACCGGTGAGTGGAAAAGGATTTTCCAGCTTCGAAACGCTTTGAGCGTGGTTGTTGGAGATTAGTGTAAGTTTGAAACACTTAGCTAAGCACAAGAGTAAGTAAATCGAAAGTCTCTTTCGAAATGTGCTATATTTTGGTATAAAATGCACTTGAATTAAATGTGGGTTGATTATTGTTTTAAAGCATGTTTTGAGCATTGATGATGTTGGATTTAAATGCCATTTGGTTAAGGATGCACATGGTAAGCGATCCTTGGGTTTATATGACATATGCATTTGATTTTAAGCATGTTGATGCTTGTGAAAAATGATATTGTAGTTTATGCTTGTAAAACAATGAATTAATGATGATTAATGATTATATTGGCAAGTAATGGAAATGGTTTTTGGTTACTTTAATTGGATATAGTTAGCCGGCTATAGGAATGGGTGCACCGTGAATAAAGTCGCCTTGGATGTCAAGGGGTTGTGATTGTGCCGTGAACTCCATCCAAGTACCCTAACGATTTAGGATAAGATCAAAACGGTGGATGGTTTAATTCCGTGTGTGAATCTTGTGGTTTGTGTCCTGTGCTCTCGTTAGTGGAATTATACAACTACCGATGAGTGATGTTAAGGGGTTGTGATTGTGCCATTAATCTCCATCACGGGTGTTGAGGGGTTGTGATTGTGCCATTTGACTCCACCTTGTGTAATCCGGTAGTGTGTATGAAGCGTGTGGGACAAAGGATGATGTTTTGGTTTTATAAATGCATTGATGAATGTTTGGTTTTAGCGGTCCTCGCTAAGCTTTATGCTTACGCTCAATTGTTTATCAATGCAGAGAATTGAGCATTTGAGGCAGCAAGAGAGCAAGGGAAATCCAAGTGTTTTAGCTAAGCAAAGTATGTGTTTTCACCTTAGTGTAATAAGAGGCAATGGGAGGGATTTCTACTCAAGGATCTATTGGTGTTGTTAAATACTTTGAGCATGTTTGGATTTTTTCTTGAGACTTGTAAATGGCCTTTATTTGGTTTATGGTCTTGCTTATGGTATTGTAGCTATGCTATGATTTATCTTTTAAAGCATGCTTGAGTGGTTAACGCCTCACCATGAATTACCATGCTTGTTGCTTATTTTGTAAATGTTTGATGATACTCAAGTATTGGTATGTTGATTATATCATGTATGGATGTTTTGGTCATGTTTAGATGTTGTTTAAGGAGTTTTGAGGGCTGTTGGAAGTGCAACTCTTATATGCGTATCGATACGCTAAGGACATTTTCAGGCTTTTCAGCTTAGGTGTACCGATACGAGTTGCCCGCGTATCGATACGCCTAGGCAAAGGTTTGAAGGCTCTACTGATACGAGGGATAGCGTATCGATACCCTTTTCCAAGAATTTTCCACTTCCATTTTGGGTATCGATACGAGCTCAAGCGTACCAATACATGTTCGTTATTTTCAGTTAAAAGTATCTTTAAAAGTCCTGAAATATTGCATTTTGGTCACTGAATATTGTATGTTCAATTGGTTGAGTTTGGATGATCCGTTTGAGGTGAATTTTGACATGATGGCATGTTACATGACTAATTAAGAATTGATAACTTTAAAATCTGAAAAGTCCCTGTATATTATGGAAATTACAATTTAGTCCCTAAAAGTCAAATGAACCCCTAATCGAACTCCGATTGCTGTGTAATTTTCTTCTAAATGCTTCACTGATCATATAGAATAATAACGTACTTCTAGAAAAGATAAAAGGAAAAAGGGTCGTTAATCGAGGTTGACTTTAACGAGTTGACTTCGGGTTTTCCCCGTGTAATCTTCCTAGCTCGGGTCGGGCGTCTAGGCCGGGCTAAGGGGGTTACATTTGTTGGTATCATAGTCAGGTTACGAAATAATTGGGAATGATGGTAAGTGGGATTGGTATGTTTTGATATTCGATTCAATGATAGTGGCATGTTGTTTGAAAAATCGTGTTTTTGGTCGAATGTTGGTGTTATGCCATGCTTAGATGTGTGAATCATATGAGAGTTAAATATGATTGTATGTTGCTGATTGTGGGTGAGTTAAAGTATGATGGTTGTGATAGGCTATTGTATGCTATGTTATGCTTGAGGGAAATCGGGGTGCCCATTGCCTTATTACACTAGTTAAATGTTTTTGTGAACTTGGATCCTTGCTTGAGGCTGGCCTAAATCATGGTTTGATTTATTTTTGTTGTTATGCCTTGTTAAAAATAGCACAATGGGTCCGAGGAGAGAGCTTAGATCTAATATGATCGTGCATGCGCCTGAGCAGGGTAATCAGGGGGTTGAGAACCCAGCTGATGAGACTCTACCTCCACCTGGAGGTAGAGAGTTAGAGCAACGTGGACAGACTGGATTGGGTGATCTAGCGCCACTGGTTCAGGCGATCACCAGAGTGTTTCAGGTTGCAGCAGCTGGAGTGCAAGTCCATGCACCTACAGCTGGGCAGACGGGTTTGCCTTTGGAAAGGCTGGGGAACTTGGGAGTTGTTGAGTTCCATGGTATGTCTCCTGAGGCATCAGAGGCATGGTTAGCTAGTACGATCCGCATTATGGATCAGATGGGATGCACTGATATGCACAAGCTGGGATGCGCAATTTCTTTGCTCCAGGGTGATGCCTATAATTGGTGGACGACTATCACTGCTGGTTTTGAGCCCAATGAGGTGGATTGGGAGTTCTTTCAGAGTGCCTTTAGGAAGAAGTATCTTGGTGTTAGATACTTGGATGAAAAGAAGTGCGAGTTTATGTCGCTTGTTCAAGGAAGTCTTTATGTGGCTGAGTACGAGGTCCAGTTCGTACGTCTCAGCCAGTATGCGCTTGAGTTGATGCCGAGTCAGAGGCATCATTGTGATCGCCTCTGATATGGGCTGGTGAAGGAAGTAAAGACTTGTATGTTGGCAACAGATTACACGGATTTTGATGTGCTTGTATGTCGAGCTAAGGACATTGAGCAGAACCTAGGTCTGGCATCTCGTGGAGGTGGTTCTAGCTCTGGTAAGAGGGCTGCTGAGTTTAGTTCCGGAGGTGGACGGAGCAAGAGAGGCCGAGATAGAAGGCATCAACCTGATGTGAGGTGAGGTGCTTCAGGACGAGGTGGACAGGCTCAGGGTGGGCGAGTGAGGACTGAGTAGCACACGTGCTGGACGTGTGGATCGAGGGACCATTTGAGGTGAGATTGTCCACGTGCGGCTAGAGAGGCACATGCTCCTATTGTGGTGACAAGAAATTCTTGCTGGAACTATGGTTCAGCAGATCACATGAGGCGTGAGTGTTCTCTGTTGGCTGGTGGAGGTCAGGGACATGCACCTTCTGTGGTTGCACCTCAAAGAGGTCGTGGGTGTGGCCGAGGAAATTTTCAGTGGAGAGATGAGGGTCAGCGTCGTATCGCTCATGTGGTAGCAGTTTAGCCTGGGGGAGGTGGTCCTGCGAGGGTCTATGCTCAACGCGAGGGGCGTAGTGACACCGATGTTATAACATGTATCTTTGTTCTACAGTCTTTATCATTGTTAGCTTTGATTGATTATGGATCCACACATTCTTATATCTTGAGTGAGCATGCGCATTTCCTTGATCTACATGTTGAGTTGCTTGATGTAGGAATGCAAATGACTAGTTCTTTTGGTGAGATTGTAGTCACGAGGAGGTTGTATAGGAGGTGCCTCTTATCAGTTCAGGGCCATGTCTTTCTTGTGGATTTGATGGAATTACCCTTTTATGGTTTTGATGTGATTCTTGGTATAGATTGGTTGTCTGAGCATAGAGCAGTAGTTGACTTTGATGTTAAGCGAGCCACCTTAAAGCTTGCTGATGATTATGAGGTGTTGATAGTAGGCGAGAATATGAAATTCTTGTCTAATGTTGTTTTGGCTTTTGAAGCAAGCCGTATGCTAAGGATGGGTTGTGATGCTTATCTTGCATATGTGATGAATCCTAGTACAGAGGATGTACATGTGCAGGACATCAGAACCGATTGCGATTTTCTAGGTGTCTTTCTGGAAGAATTGCCTGGGTTGCCGCCAAATAAGGAAGTTGAGTTTGGTATCGAGTTGTATGAGAATATGACTCCGGTGTTCATTGCTCCTTATCGAATGGCACCTAAAGAGCTGAAAGAGTTGAAGATGCAACTTCGGGATTTGCTTGATCGAGGGTTCATTCGGCTGAGTGTTTCACCTTGGGGTGCGCCGGTGTTGTTTGTAAAGAAGAAAGATGGGGCAATGCGGATGTGTATAGATTATCGACAACTGAATAAGTTGACGATCAAGAACAAGTGTCCTTTGCCTAGGATTAATGATCTCTTTGATCAGTTTCGAGGAGCTTTGGTGTTTTCTAAGATTGACTTGAGGTCAGGGTAGTACCAGTTGAAGGTGAAGGATGCAGACGTACCTAAAACGGTATTTCGGATGAGGTACATGCATTATGAGTTCTTAGTGACGCCTTTTGGTTTAACCAACGCACCTGATGCTTTCATGGACATGATGAATCGCGTATTCCATGAGTTCTTGGATCCGTTTTTGATGGTGTTAATCGATGACATCCTTGTGTACACTCGTACCGAGGAGGATCATGATAAACACCTAAGGATAGTGTTGCAAGTGTTGTTGGAGAACCAGCTTTATGCTAAGCTGAGAAAGTGTGAGTTTTGGCTTAGAGAGGTACTCTTCCTTGGACATGTTGTATCAGTCGAGGGTATTCGTGTTGATCCACATAAGGTAGAGGCAGTGATGAGTTGGAAAGTACCTAACTCAGTGACAGAGGTGCGAAGTTTTCTTGGCTTGGCTGGGTACTACCGTAGGTTTGTCAAGGGTTTCTCGAAGATTTCTGCACCGTTTACTAAGTTGTTGCAGAAGAATGTTCACTTTGGGTGGACAGATGCGAGGCAACAAGCTTTTGAGAAGCCGAAGGAAACTTTGATACAAGCTCTTGTCCTGATTCAACCTGAGTCTGGTAAGGGATTTGTGGTCTTTAGTGATGTGTCCTAGATTGGTTTGGGATGTGTGTTGATGCAGGAGGGTAACGTAGTGGCGTATGCATCTAGACAGTTGAAGGTGTATGAGCGTAACTACCCTACTCACGATATTGAGCTCGCGGCTATTATGTTTGCCTTGAAAATTTTGAGGCATTACCTATATGGCGAGAAGTGTGTGGTATTCACATATCATAAGAGCTTGAAGTATCTTATGTCTCAAAAAGAGTTAAATCTTAGGCAACGTCGATGGGTGGAGTTGCTTAAGGATTATGATTTTTCGATCGAATATCATCCCAGAAAGGCCAATGTTGTGGCCGATGCTTTGAGCAGAAAAGTGGCTGTAGAGCTGAGGGCGATGTTTGCTCGCTTGAGCATATCGCGAGATGGTGCTCTTATTGCTGAATTGCAGGTGAAACCATCCCTGATTTAGATGATCAAGGATAAGCAGTTGTTGGATGATTCCCTTGTTCCTCATGTTCAGGATATTGCAGATGGTAAGCCTTCAGATTTTAGTTTCAATGATGATGGTGTTCTATGTTTTGGGAGTAGGATAGTGGTACCGAGTGATGTTGAGTTGAGGCGCACTATTCTGACTGAAGCTCATAGTATTCCTTTCGCTATGCACCCTGGTAGTACGAAGATGTATCGTGATTTGAAGGATGAGTACTACTGGGTGGGGTTGGAAAAGGATGTTGCTGAGTTCGTTAGAAAATGCATGGTTTGTTAACGAGTGAAGGTTGAACACCAAGTTCCTTCTAGGTTGTTGCAACCTTTGAGAATCCCAAAATGGAAGTGGGAAAGGATAACCATGGATTTCGTGTCTGGTTTTCCTTTGTCACCATCGAAGAAGAATTCTGTTTGGGTGATTGTAGATCGCCTTACGAAGTGTGCACATTTCTTGCCAGTGCGTATTGTGTATACCTTGGATAAGCTGGCAGAGATGTATATCGTTGAGACTGCGTGGTTGTACGGTGTGCCAAAGTCTATAATGTCGGATAGATATCCGAGGTTCACATCAAGGTTTTGGGAATATTTGCATCAAGCCTTGGGTACACGGTTGAATTTTAGTACTTCTTATCATCCTCAGACGGATGGACAATCAGAACGTGTTATCCAGGTGCTTGAGGACATATTGAGATGATGCGTTATTGATTTTCAGGGTTCTTGGGAGAAGCACTTGCCGTTGGTTGAGTTTGCTTACAACAATAGTTATCAGGCAAGTATTCAAATGGCTCCATACGAGGCTTTGTATGGGAGAAGGTGTAGAACCCCTCTTTGTTAGGCAGAAGCTGGGTAAAAGTTGATTTCGATGTCAGCTATGTTGAAAGGAACCACCGAGAAGGTGAAGCTCATTTGTGAGTGCTTGAAGGCAACATCGGATCGGCAAAAGTCTTAAGCGGATCTAAAGCGTAAGGAGATTGAGTTCGCAGTTGGCAAACGTGTGTTCTTGAAGGTATTGCCTTGGAAGAAGGTGATGAGATTTAGACGTAAGGGTAAGCTTAGCCCGAGGTTTATTGGACCATATGAGGTTGTGGAGCGTATTGGTCTTGTGGCATATCGGTTGAGGTTGCCTCTCGAGTTGGAAAGGATTCATGATGTGTTTCATGTTTCGATGTTGCAGAGGTATAGATCGGATCCTTTACATGTGATGCCTGTTGAGGAGATAGAGCTGAATCCGGATTTGTCTTATGACAAGGAACCGATGAGGATCCTTGATTCGAGCAGCAAAGTTCTTCGTGGCAAGACGATAGAACTTGTGAAGGTGTTGTGGCGACACCGAGGAGTTGAAGAGGCCACTTAAGAAAGCAAGGCGGACATGCTGAAGCAGTTTCCGCACCTTTTTCCTTCAGGTAAAATTTCAAGGACGAAATTTCCTAAGTGGGGGAGAGTTGTAACGTCCTAGTTTTGGGCCTAGACGTTATGAACATCGGGTCAAACCGGTCAGAAACGGTTTGAATCGTTTTAGGTGTTTTAGGGAAATCAAGGATCGGGAAAGGATAAAAATATGTCAAATTTCTAAAATCCTCTAAAACCATGTTTAAGAGGTTAGTCAAATCAGTTTTACAAAAAGAGTATTGGAAGTGGTACATTTTGGGTAGTGACCAAAATGTAAAGTTTTAAAATTGTGGAAAATTGATAATTTCAAAATAGAAGTCAAAATCTTAGAATCTTTAGGGAGCTTTTGTACAATTAAACATTTTCTTAAATTGACATATGTTTTAAATGATTTAATAAAAGTGATTTTTATTTAATTAAATTGCTAAAATAGTAAAATGAGAAGTTTTTGACGTAACTAACTCTCATTTCAGCAAAATCCATTTTCTCAATCATTTCTCCAGATTTCGTTTCTCTTAAACACTCTCTTGTTAGTTTCTCATCTTTTTCAAAGGATTTTCTTCAAGTTCTTCAAGATTTGTGAAGCAAAAACTTGTCAATCTTTAAGGAAGGCAAGGATTGGAGGTATAAGGAAGGGCTCACATTGTTTTTAGATGTGTTTTGATGTTTATTAATGGTTAGATGTGATGTATGTTGGCTGGGCTTGGTTTAGAAAGCAATCGATTGAGTTTTCGGTTGTTTCGGATAGGTAAATTGGTATAGTATTGCTGAGCAACGAGTTTGTGTTTAGTTTCTGGTGTTGGAATGCATTTTAATGCATTTGGATCTCTGTTTTGATGCTCTAAAAATAGGGGATCTTGATCCGGAAGCAAGCGAAGCACTTTTGGAGGCTTCAGAAGAGTGATCTTCGCGTCGGCAAGCGAAGTTCCGCGTACCGGTGAGTGGAAAAGCATTTTCCAGCTTCGAAACGCTTTGAGCATGGTTGTGGAAGCTTAGTGTAAGTTTGAAACACTTAGCTAAGCTCAAGAGTAAGGAAATCAAAAGTCTCTCTCGGAATGTGCTATGTTTTTGTATAAAATGCACTTGAATTAAATGTGGGTTGATTACTGTTTTAAAGCATGTTTTGAGCATTGATGATGTTGGATTTAAATGCCATTTGGTTAAGGATGCGCGTGGTAAGTGATCCTTGGGTTTACATGACACATGCATTTGATTTTAAGCATGTTGATGCTTGTGAAAAATGATATTGTGGTTTATGCTTGTAAAATAGTGAATTAATGATGATTAATGATTATATTGGCAAGTGATGGAAATGATTTTTGGTTACTTTAATCGGATATAGTTAGTCGGTTATAGGATTGGGTGCACCATGAATAAAGTCTCCTTGGATGTCAAGGGGTTGTGATTGTGCCGTAAACTCCACCCAAGAAGTACCCTAACGATTGAGGCTAAGATCACAACGGTGGATGGTTTAATCTCGTGTGTGAATCTTGTGGTTTGTGTCTTGTGCTCTCGTTAGTGGAATTATACAACTACCGATGAGTGATGTTGAGGGGTTGTGAGTGTGCCATTTGACTCCACCTTGTGTAATCCGGTAGTGTGTATGAAACGTATGGGACAACACTTGTAATCCGCGTATCCGATTGTGTCAATTGTGTTGGTTTTGTTATGGTTTGATATTGATCACTTGCGAGCCAATATAATGATGTTGAGTAATGATTTAAGCATGGGATGCTTGTGACTTATGCTAGAATGCATGTAATGCTTGGTTAAAGCATGAGCTAAGGTTTTTTCTGTTGAATTGATGATGCTATGAGCATGTGGTTTTGGAAGTGCATTGGTGTTTTTAAAGTGCATGTTTTAAAGGAAGGCATGTGTTGACAAATGATGATGTTTTGGTTTTATAGATGCATTAATGAATGGTTGGTTTTAGCGGTCCTCACTAAGCTTTATGCTTACGCTCATTTGTTTCATCATTGCAGAGAATTGAGCATTTGAGGCAGCAAGAGAGCAAGGGAAATCCAAGTGTTTTAGCTAAAGCAAAGTATGTGTTTTCACCTTAGTGTAATAAGAAGCAATGGGAGAGATTTCTACTCATGGATCTATTGGTGCTGTTAAATACTTTGAGCATGTTTGGTATTTGTCTTGAGACTTGTAAATGGCCTTTATTTGGTTTATTGTCTTGCTTATGGTATTGTAGCTATGCTGTGGTTTATCTTTTAAAGCATGCTTGAGTGGTTAACACCTCACCATGAATTACCATGCTTGTTGCTTATTTTGCAGATGTTTGATGATACTAAAGTGTTAGTATGTTGATTATATCATGTATGGATGTTTTGGTCATGTTTAGATGTTGTTTAAGGAGTTTTGAGGGTTGTTGGAAGTGCAACTCTGGTATGTGTATCGATACACGAGGTTGTGTATCGATACGCTAAGGACATTTTCAGGCTTTTCAGCTTAGGTGTACCGATACGAGTTGCCCGCGTATCGGTACACCTAGGCAAAGGTTTGAAGGCCGTACCGATACGGGGGATAGCGTATCGATACCCTTTTCCAAGAATTTGCCACTGGCATTTTGGGTATCGATACGGGCTCAAGCGTACTGATACATGTTCGTTATTTTCAGTTAAAAGTTTATTTAAAAGTCTTGAAATGTTGCATTTTGGTCACTAAATATTGTATGTTCAATTGGTTAAGTTTGGATGATCCGCTTGAGGTGAATTTTGACATGATGGCATGTTACATGACTAATTAACGATTGGTAACTTTAAAATCTGAAAAGTTCTTGTATTTTATGGAAATTACAATTTAGTCCCTAAAAGTCAAATGTATGCAATTGAACCCCTAATCGAACTTCGATCGATGTGTCGTTTTCTTCTAAATGCTTTGCTGATCATATAAGATAATAATGTGCTTCTAGAAAAGATAAAAGGAAAAAAGGGTCGTTAATCGAGGTTGACTTTAACGAGTTAACTTCGATTTTCCCCATGTAATCTTTCTAGTTCGGGTCGGGCGTCTAGGCCGGGCTAAGGGGGTTACAAATATTCATAAAATTGTAATTTGTTATTTAATGGAGCCCTAATTAGGTCTTACTTAAAATGGATAAGACAATAATTGAATATGCATTAAACTTTTTGTGTTGAGATACATTTTGAATATAAATTGAAGTGTCCTAATGTATTTGGACGTTTCAAAATTTATATTCGTCCAAAATGTATTTTCTTACTAAAGGATATCCTCATTCGAAATGGAATCTATTTTACAATTAAGAGACTTAATTAAATTCAGATTAATGTTCAAAATGCCATGTGGAATTAATGAGGTGTCGATAACGGGCGTTGTAGGGGTGCTAACCCTACCCTACACTTTACCGACTCCTGAACCCGAATTTTATTAAAAGAATCTCTGGTCCGTTTTTATGGTGTCCGGTCTACCAAAGTGACTAGTGGTGACTCCAAAATGATTTTTTAAGAAAATAAAGGAAATTTGATTAAAAATGAAAGAACCCTAATTTCAAAATTAAATAAAAATAAAAAAATCTCGATTTCCAAATTATAATCGTCAGGCTATTTTTCCACAAACGGTTTTAAAAATGGTCGCGGCAATAGAAACTAATTAGAAACATACCCTTAAAACAAAACACTTTCCGTTCTCTCGACCACAACCTCTCTTTCTTGCAAGAAAGCTTAATATCCCTTTTAACGATAGTCAACCGCCAACCTTACTTCTTTCTTCGCCTTTTTCTTCGCCTTTTTGTTTTTTCTCCTCTCTTCTCTGCATTTGTTCTCCTCTTTTTTAGCTTGTTGTTTTTTTGAAACCCCTTTGGTTCTCTCAGTGAGATTTGATCTTCGACAGACAGGGTCTCTATCTAGGGACCTTCAGCGAGATGGTGGTTCAGTTGTAGGTGTAAAGGAGAGATCCATCGCTTCCCCTCAATTTCTCTTCCTTCTCCTCTTGGTTTGCTAGGTTTTGGGTTCAGATCCATTTTCTTCAAGGTTGTATCAGCCTGTAATGGTGGTCAAGACTCCTCTCCATCATCTGATGATTGTTTGGCCTTGGACCTCTGACTTGACTCCTTCTTACTCGTCCATCTTGCACCGAAGTCTCATTACCTTTTTACGATGATGTTGATGGCGTGTCTTGCTGCATCACCTTCATCGCCTTATGCTCCAGTGACCGTCGAATTGACATGCAGTCAAAGACAAGTTACTGGTTATTGTTTCTTGCTGTAGTTTTTCTCATGGCCATAGAGACCTATTCTCCGGTGTTGGTTCTCTTTGTGCCTCTGTTCTTTATGTGTAATGACTAATTGAAAAATCGATAGGTGATATCCCACGTTTTGAAAATTGAATTTTAGAGGGATTTCTTTTAAAAATCGTATTTTGAAAATAAAACTTGGAGTCGCCTTCAGTCACTTGGATAAAGTAGACCTGACAACATAAAATCAAAGATGGGTTCGGAAGTTGGTTACGGATGGGGAAGGATTAACACCCCACAATGCTCGAAATCAGTACCAAATCATACGTTACTTTTATATCGATGGAAATCATTGAAATTTAAATTAAATTTAATTAAATGGTCTCAATTGAATATAAACTTTAATTAAATGAGCTTTAACATTTGATGGACTTGAAATAATTAATCATTTAATTAATAAGAACGACGTAATTTTGGACCATTGATTAAATCGTCATCAATTAAGCATGATTGTCGTGTTAATCTATGGTTCGGATTGAGTACATCACCTTTATCCATGATGCAAACATTTAAACACGATGTTATAACTTGTCCACTTTTACCTATTTTAAATTTATCTTTAGACAATACGAATTAATTCGAATATTTAGTGAATATCCATTAAGTCAAGATATTACGACACAAATATTCGAATTAATAAGTATATCCTTTTTTTAATTAAAGTTAATTGATTATCAAAATGTCTATTAAAAAATTAAAGGTCAAATGACAAATAAATCATGTCACAATAAATATGCCAACAAATGAAATAAAAGAAAGGACAAGAACGTAAAACATAAAAACGTGACCTCGAATAAACATGAAGTATCTATATTCAAAACATGTATAAAGCACGTATAAACAAAAACATGCACGTGCACGAACCAACTTGCCTTAGTGGTTAAGGGAACGATTGTTGTTCCTAGAGGTCACGGGTTCGAGCACCAGCAGCTACAGCAGAGTGATTGAGCGTTCATTGTCAAATGGTTGAGAGTATATTTAGAACAGATACTACTTGTAATCACTCTAGCTTTCTTCAAAAAAACAAAAACATGCACGTGATAGGCACATCAAACAAATAAATAAAACGTATGAACGTAGACAAATACATAAATCGAAGGCAAAACCATATATCATACTACAGTTATTTAGAGTCGTTTCTGAAATTTTAGTGGCTCAAAGGCGAACAAAAAATTAGGCCCTATTATAATAAATATTAAAAAATAAATTTCAAAAGTAGACCCCTAATAACAACAAGTATTAGAAAATAAATAAATTTTAAGAATATGTTCCTAATAAACAATATTTGGAAAAAAAAATCATGTCCCTATTGGACCCCTAATAACAAATATTAAAACATTAAATTTTAAGAGAATGTCCCTAATAACAAATATAGGGGAATTGGCCCCCAAATTATAAGTATTAGAAAAAATCGGGTCTAATAACAAGTATTGAAAAAAATTAGGTTAAAGGGGTACATTTGCCCCTGAGTTCGACCCAAAAATGCAATTTCGCCCCTCGTCGAAAGTGCACTCAATGTGGCCCTCCAGTCTATGAAATCGATCAAATTGACCCTTTGACCGACGTTGATCGTTACAGTGCTGACCTGCCAGTTAACTGTGATGACGTGGCAATCCATGATGCTGATGTGGTGGTCAACAGTGCTGATGTGGCAGTACATGCGGGATGATGATGTGGCAGGAGGGGCTGAATTGATTATTTTAACCTAATTCAATGGCATAATTAATTTTTTTCTTGAGTTTAAGGGCATAATTGATTTTAATTAAAATTTCGATAACTTATTTAATATTTAATTTGAAAAATAAAAATTTATGAAATTATTAAAATTTTAAAATATTAAAACTAGATAAATAATTTTATTAAGTGATGATAATTTAAAAAAATAAAGTGAACACTCTCACAGAAGATCAAAATATTCTTCAATTTATTTTATAAAAATCCATAAAGTTAATAAAAATAAATAAAATATTCTAAAAGTTACTGAAAATAAAAATTACTCCCTCCGTCCCATAAAAAATGTCTCTTATTGACTTTTTAAAAGTAAAAAATTTTAAACTTTGACTATTATTATATTGAATATTTTAAATAATTAAATTTTATAAAATATATATTTGAAAACTAATCAATTAGAGGTTTTTAAAATATATTTTTTTCAAATTTTTATCAATGATACATTTTAAATAATTATGAGTTAAAGTTGAAAAAAAAACCCACAAAAGTCAATAAGGGATAAAAATTGTGGGACGTATGGAGTATATAAAAAATTAAAATATATTATAAATTAAAAATGATAAAATTTAATGTAAAAACTTAATAAATTTTTTTATAAAGTATTAAAAATTAAACACTTTTATAGAAAAAAAAATCGACTTCGTCACTTTGAGTATTACTATTCGTTAAAAAGTTTTTTGTGGAATCAACATTGTATTAGAGTAACAATAGAATTCAATTTTTTCCGCTTTTTTACATCAAATTGATGCTCATTAATATTTAATGTAGAGAAATGAAAGAGAATACTAGATTTATTAATACTTTAATACAAGGATGTCTCAATTGAAAATATATTCAAGGAACTTTAGTACGCGTAGCATAACGAGAAACAATCGAAAGATTCTCCAATCGTTTATAAATATTTTTTAATTTTTTATATTTATAACTTTAATGTTTTTACTTATATTTAATTCATTGTGGTGTTTTTATATATTTTAATATTTTATGAATATTTAAATATTATTTAAATATTAATAGTTTTTTTTAGCTTAAAGATTGAATAAGTTATTGAACTTTTAATTACACCCCTAAACTCAGGAAAAAAATCAATTATGCCATCGAATTCGGTTAAAATAATCAATTCAGCCCCTCCTGCCATGTCATCATCCCACATGTACTTCCACATCAGCACCATTGACCACCACGTCAGCATCATGGACTGCCACGTCATCACCATTAACCGTCACGTCATCACCGTAACAGTCAACGTTGGTCAAAGGGTCAATTTGATCGATTTCATGGACTGGAGGGCCACATTGAGTGCACTTTTCGACGAGGGGCGAAATTGCATTTTTGGGTCGAACTCAGGGGCAAAAGTACCCCTTTAGCCAAAAAAATTAAGAGTATGCCACTAATAATAAATATTGGGAAAAAATAGGCCCTTAATAATAATTATTGAAAAAAAATTGGACTCCTTATAACAAATATTGAGAAAAATTAAATTTTAAGAGTAAGCCTCTAATAACAAATGTTGGAAAATTTTGAGTCCTAATAATAAGTTTTAAATAAATAAATTTTAAAAGTATAACCCTAATAATAAATATTAAAAAATTAAATATTAATATCGAATGTTATAAAAAAAAAGGGGCCCTGGGCGGGCGCTCCTCCTACCCATGCCCAGAGACGACACTACACTTATTATATTATAATATATATATATATATACACTATGCTGCCCATGGGCAATTCAAAGGTTTACAGGGCCATGTACGATTTATTAAAACGAAGCCCTTTAATTTATAATCTTAAAAGTATATAAGATTTTTTTAAATATATTTTTCTTAGTAAAAAAATATTATGAGGCCTTTTAAAGTCATTTTTTATTGTTTCTTATAATTTATTAAACCAAAATTTTTTGTTTTCTCCCTATAAACATTTAATTCAACTCATTTGGTGTCCTTCTTTTCTTGGGGCCCTGTGCGTCGCTCACCTCGCACATGTCCAAAACTCCCACTGCTACTGCCTATGAAAAGGAAATTATATATATATATATCATATTATATGGCTAGGGCCATAATATATTTTTTTTAAAAAAATTGACTTTCCATTAACTTAAATGAGGAATATTACAAAACAACACAAAAAAACAAGCAAGACACTAAACAATCTTTCCAAACATAGACATAAAACAAACTAAAAGAAACAAGCCTAAAAAACACTATTCCTCATCAGGGTAAATAACCCCACAACCATTCCAAAAAAGCCAGCAATCTCAACAGCTCTCGGCATGCATCAAAATGCAGATTAAAGGAGATAACTCAGAAAAGAACACCAATCCAAGAGAGACGATAAAAACGCCATTGTCATCTTAGGTTAATGAACCCACATAGAATTAGTTAGTTAGACCCAAACGCCGTCGCTCGTATTTCACTAAAAAAATCACTGCCAATGAAGCTTCTTCAATCCAGTAGCATGGGAGACCAAAGATCGGCCTTCTTTCGCCATCAGGTGTGCCACCCCATTCGCCTCCTAGTAAGTGAACCAGAATTGGATTGACTCAAAATTTCTAATTAGGAATTTAACATCTTGCACAATTGGATTCAAAATTGATTTATTCGGTGTAGAGCTATTCATCTTCTTAATGACAGATAAGGAATCACCCTCTATCACCACTCTTCTAAAACCCATATTGATCGCAAATTGGATCGCTTGAAGGCACGCCATTGCTTCAGCTGTGAAAGGGTCAGCTATATGTGGATGAAAGATTGTACAAGAAGCCATAATTAATCCAGCACTATTGCACCCAATAACTCCAGATACAAAATTTCTCTTACAACGGTTAAAAAATGCATCAAAATTAAGCTTAATCAACCCATCATTTGGAGGCTCCCAACGCCTTTCTCTTCTCGTACATCGAGGTTGAGTAACCATATGAATAGCTTCATTCTCTCTCATAAAAGCTAGCACAAAAGATTGCCTTGTAAGTACTGATTGATTAATTCTTTCATGTATGATTCTATTTCGAATGTACCATGTAGCCCATAAAGTAACCATCACAGGGCTTCTTTTTTCTTCAGCCATATTAGAAATGAAAGGATCTAGCCATTCTATCAACATGCCATCTGCTAAATGATTGGGAAGCAGTATTCCTAATCCAGAAAAAAACTGTTTAACAAACGAGCATTCTCTGAACAAATGTTGGATTGTTTCATCTGGACATTGATAGCACTGGCGCACATTGTTGGGATTCAGCATTCTTTTTTGTAAGTTATGGAAAGTGGCCAAAAAAATTATTGGCAACTCTCCACATATGTATCTTTATCTTTGATGGTAGATTGACTCCCCAAATTTTCCTGTAAAAATCACATATAGCCTGAGATTGAATCATTGCAGGACTATGACCGTTTGTAATATTTTCATCATGCAGTAGACGGTATCCACTCTTGACTGAATAATCTTTTGTGCCCTCTGGCCTCCACACCAACACATCATCCAATTCCAGTCTTGCCAAAGGAATACAAGATATCCTCTTGACATGCTCCTCATCGAATATCTCTTTTAATGCGTCTAACTTCCAGGTACAAGAAGATCTATCAATAAGATCCGAGACTGTTGTATAACGAGTACTAATTTGCTACACTTTTACACATCTATCTGTAGTACGAGGAAGCCAAGGGTCATTCTAAATATTGACTTTGGCTCCCAATCCAATACGCCAACCCATTCCTTGCTCTATTAAACCTCGGGTGCTCCACAGACTTCTCCATATATATGACTAGTATGATTCTAAATTTGAGCTTAAAAACTACTTGTAGGGTAATACCTGGCTTTTAGGACTTTTGCAAGAAAACAATATGGATTTACTATTAGCCGCCAAGCTTGCTTAGCAAGCAATGCAACATTGAACTGACTTAAGTCTCTAAATCCCAATCCACCTTGTTGTTTTGAATGTGTCAACTATTTCCATGTGCACCAATAGATTCCCTGCCTAGATCCACTATTTTCCCACAAGAATTTAGCCATGATCTACTCTAACTGTCGACATAGAGTAGTTGGCAGCAAGAAGCATTGTATGGCATACATTAGGATGACCTGCAAAACAACTGATATAAACACTTCTTTTCCTATCATTGACAGAAATCGAACACTTAAATATTCTACCTTCTTATTGAATCTGTCCAAGAAATAGCTAAAAGCCTATTTTTTCCTTTGACCTACCATTGTTGGCAATCCCAAATATTTCTCAGGATTTGAGGATATACGCACCCCCAACCTTTGGCCAATATGATATTACAAATCATCATAGACGTTGTTACTAAAGAAAATAATAGACTTGTTGTAGTTTACCCGTTGACCAGATGCATTAGAGTACTTTGTAAGGACAACTTGAAGATTCTCAGCCCCACTCATTGAAGCTTCACAAAAGATTATACTATCGTCTATGAAGAACAAATGTCCGACTTCAAGTCTTCCTCGTTCAATACATGCTCCTTTCATGTCCCCTGTCATATTGGTCGTATTAGGGAGAGTCGATAGTCCTTCTGCACAGATCATAAAAAGATACAGGTTAAGCGAATCACCTTTTCAAAGTCCACAAGATGGTTGAAATTGTTGACTCAGCTCATTATTATGTGACACCGAATATTTTACTATCGATACATAGTTCATTATCATATCTACCCATTGCTCAGCTTCAGCATCATCTGCTTCAAAAAAGACCATTCAACCCTGTCATAAGCCTTACTCATGTCAGCTTTAAAATACAAAAGTCCCTTTTTTTCCACATCGCTTCCTCTGTAAAGAATGTAGGACTTCATAAGCTATAAGAACATTGTCATAAATGTGTCTGCCAGGGATAAAGTCCCCTTGCGCTTTATCAATACATGTTTCCAGTGTATTGTAAGCCCATTTGCAAGAACCTTAGTGACTATCTTATATAGCACATTACATAGGCTTATCGGCCTAAACTCAATTATATTCTTTGGGTTGCGAACTTTTGGTATAAGAACAATAAGAGTCTCGTTAATATTCTCTAGAGAAGAAGAGCCATTTAGAATCGACAAACAATAATTTGTAATATCACCTCCAATAACAGTCCAATACTTTTGATAGAATAACGTAGGATAACCATCCAATAACAACCTAATAGAGCTCTTCCTTGTCAGCTTCCATATTAAGGCCCAACTTCACTTCAATGAGTTCTGAAAGCACCTCCTCATCAGGATCACAAATTGATAATTCATCAAGTTTGTTATGCAGATTACACTCAAAATTGATAATTCATCAAGTTTGTTCTGAAAGCACCTCATCATCAGGATCACAAATTGATAATTCATCAAGTTCTCAAAATGCTCAAAACTGACAAGTAAAATTTTAACCCAAAATGTTTTAAGGTTTAAAAATAATCCCTATAAAATTTTCTAAGTGTTTTCAAGCTAAATCTGTAGATTTTGCCCAGGCGTTTCAATACGGCTAAGGCTTGTTTTGAAACGTTTTGCCACTAGAATTTTTTATATCGAAAAGGTCTCGAAACGAACTCATATTGTTTCGATAGGACCTTCATCTGGGCAAGTTAAAATCTGAAATTGTTTCGAAACGGTAGTTATCCGTTTCGATACGATAGTTAAACATTTTCAAATTTGGGCATTTAATGTTTTCGATCGTTACTTGTCAGAACCAAAATTTTAAAGGTAAAGTACTCGTTTCGATATGGCCTATAGTGGTCTCGGAACGTTTTGCTACTGGAATTTTAAGAGCTCAACCTTTTCAATATAGGTTTCGAAACGGCCCCCTATTGGTTCGAAACGATTTCAAACGTTTCGATACGCCTCTTTAATGCACATAACGACTCTTTCTTTTTTAGTCGTGTTCCAAAATAGGTAGGTATCGTTTCGATAAGGTAGTTGCAAAACTGCATTTATGGTGGGAAGATGAAGTCTCAACGACTATAATTATGATGTCAACCACCCAAACGACTAGAAATCAATGAGAATGTATAAAATGAAGCATTTTAAGCACCAACAACAACTATTGAACTTAAAAGCAATATCCAAGCAAATCAATCCAAACCCTTGTGCTAAATAGTCATATCTTGTACCCAATTTTTTAATTCTTCATTGTATATATTTATTTCACAATTTGGGTGTGTGATTGAGTGTAAATTGGGCAAATTTGTATTTTGAGAGATACTTTTATTGCCTTGTATTCCTTTGTTCTTTTGAAGGTCTCAAGATCAATCTTTGGGGTAGAAAGATTGATCTTTGTAAAAGGTTTCCTTCTAAGCCTAGAAAAGGGGAAGATTTCAATAGTGAAATTGGTTGAAAATCCTTAGTGGTGACTAAGGTAGTGGATGTAGAGCTTGTTCTAAGCTTGAACCACTCTAAATCCTCTTGTCCTTTAATTTTTCATTTTTCCAATTTCATCCAAAACTTTTAAATTCCAATTCACCCCCTCTTGGCAATTTCCATTCGATCGATCCACTCAACAATTGGTATCAGAGCTAGACTCACGGAAGGATTTACATCCTCAAGAGAAGATCTTAGAAGAGTGTGATCATCTACTACAACAATTGCCATGGCTTATACTTCTAGCCCCAACCTCTATGAAGCTCAATCCACACCCAAGCCACCTTATTTCAATGGGGATAAATATCCCTATTGGAAGAATAGGATGAATTTATTCATCAAGCTAAAGGATTACATGGTGTGGGATGTTGTGGAATATGGCCCAACAATCCCACTGAAGAGGACCGATGAAGGAAGGCTTGTGCCAAAGACCAAGTATGAAATGGCCGATGAAGAAAGAAGCTCCAAATCAATGACAATGCTCTACATATAATATTTTGTGCACTTGGTCTGGACATCACTCGAAGATGTCTTCATGTACGAGCGCAAAGGAGGTGTGGAACAAGCTAGAGACCACATACGAAGGGATAGCGAAGTTAAAGAGACCAAGATTGGACTCCTCAATCTTAGCTACGAGAATTTCAAGATGGAGCAGGATGAGACCATCTCCAAAATGTTTGATCGATTCTCGGTGATTGTGGCAAAGTAGCTAGTCTAGTCAATTATGCCATTTTTGTTATATTAATGGCTTGTGCATTTTGTATTAAGGTTTAAGGCTCTAAATGCCTATTTTGGGTTTCACTAATCTTACTTTAAATATGCACTTTTGGTAAAAAGGTAAAAGCAAGGTAATCATATTCATATGACTATGAAAATTTGCATGCTGGTAGATGATGTCAATGAAATGTTGTGTATAAAGTTTCGTCTTAATCGGACAAGTTTTGGTAAGGTGAAATTCATAAAAACCAGATAAAATCTGTCATTACAGGCCACCGTATCGAAACGGGTGATGGCGTTTCAGTACAGGTGCCCTATCTTTGAACCTGAGAGTAAGGGCGTTCCAGAACGAAGTAATGCCGTTTCGAAACATTTTGCCACTGACGACCCCTGTTTCGATACAGGTTTCGAAACAGTTTGCCACTGGTGACCCCTGTTCCGAAATAAGTTTCGGAACAGTCAAGACAAGGTCATCGCCACTCAATCTGTTTCGATACGGGTCAAGCCTGTATCGAAATGGCCTAGCAGGTTGAGTCAACAAGTTTGACTTTCGAGTACCCGTTCCGAAACAGTCCATGGTGTTTCGAAACGGAGTTAGGTAAGTTTGTTATGGATCATTGGTCAGTCTTATAATCTCACTTTTAGGTCACTAATTCTTAAGGGATTAAATTGAAAGTGTTAATAGTGTCGAAATTAAATGAAATTTGATAAGTAGA
This sequence comes from Hibiscus tridactylites, assembly GCA_958450335.1. NCBI lineage: Eukaryota > Viridiplantae > Streptophyta > Magnoliopsida > Malvales > Malvaceae > Hibiscus > Hibiscus tridactylites. The sequence goes on from OY288266.1 coordinate 57,641,284, forward strand.
ACCTTTTAGTGATGAATTACAAGTTGGTAAGGTCTTTTAGTCAAAGGGCCCCAAGTTTGTCAAAATTTACAATTTGGTCCTAAAAGTTGATAACTAGTGAATAATGATTTTCGAATAATAATTGTGTATGCTTTCAGATATTTCTAGGAATGATGTATGCTTTGGTTATGTGTATTGACCATTAATCGCTATACCTTTAAGTTAAAAGAAAAAGAATGATGTGCCTGATTATCGTTTCGGCTTCTGGTAACACTCCGACTCGGTTCTCTTCCAGACCGGGAAGGGGGTGTTACAACTATGGGCTTTGATGTTTTGCAAAAAAATTCTAAAAATCTAAAAAAATTATTCGAATATAAATCTCTTTAATTGTATTTTTCAAAAAAACTGTTTTTCAGTGATTTTCTTGAAAAACTTGTTTTTGAACTTTTTTGTATATTCTTTAAGCCTATATTGTATATTATCAAACCTTGATTATAGGATTACTATTGGATTGAATGTGGATTTCTTATGCATACATATTTATTTTTGCTTGCTTAATATTTTTAGGATGGCTACCTCCAAGAAGAGAGCTAGAGTTTCGGAAGAGGGTCAAGGGTCTGAACCATCCGAGAAAAACCTCCCTAGACCAAATCTCACTTATCTTTTTAAAAAGAGTTTTCTAACCCTTACCGCTCAACAAGCCTTTAAATACTACCAAACTATCAAAATTCGACCCGAGCGTGTAGTTGATGTTGATTTCCTTGATTCCGACCGATTTCACTTTAGATACTATGACCTTTTAACTCGTTGGAATTTCAAGGCCCTTTTAAACATTCTCGGAGTCATGTACCGAAATCTTGTGTTGTTGTTCTACTCCAATGCAAAATGTATCCTTAGTACCGACTGTTCCCAAGTTGTCGCCCTTGAGTCTTACCTTTTGGGGAAGAAAATTCGTATTGAGCCATCTACCCTTGTCAATCTCCTTGGTCTCCAAGATGAGGGCATTGAAGATGAGAGTTCACTTGATCCCCATATCGGCCAAGTTACTACCTTGGATGTACATGATCGTTTTCTTCATCTTATGATCTCATGGTGGTTCCGTCCATTCAGTGTGAAGTTTTCGAACATTCGAGAGGTGGATGCTTTTTGGTTCAAGTGCTTCCGCCAAGAACAACAACAGAATCTTGTGAAGATAATGTTTGCGGAGATGGTGCACTTAGTAAAGCATCGCAACAATGTCTCCTCCTTCACATATGGTACCGTCTTAAGCTACCTCTTTGTTCTTAGTGGTATTGATTGCTCATTTGATATTGAGGAGCCTCTCAAGGAGAAGCTAAATGAGACTACACTCATGAAGTGTGGTTTTGGCTTCAATGGTGAGGATTGGGTTCGTGTCTCTTGAGGTGAACGTGCTCAAGCTCCTCCTCAAGCTCAAGTCGCTCCACAAGCTTCTAATAATGATGCAATGATGGATTTCCTCTCCGAGCAATTCACCGGCTTATGTAGTCACATGGAAAATCGGTTCAAAGCCTTGAAGGATTGCTTTTGTGGTATAGAAAATCGCATTGCTGCTATCGAGAATCAACAGTCTTCCTCGGATCTCTCCTTCACCGCCTTCTATAGTGAATGGAAACACTTCAAAAGGAGTCAAGAGAAAGATGACGATGGTATGGATGAAGATGAAGACGATGATGAGCCCTAGTCTAGCTTGCATTCATATCATATAATCTAGGACTTTATTGTTATGCACCTTTTATATTTTTGGACCTATGCTTTAGTTTATTATTTTGAATTATGCTTTTTGGGATTTAAGTTTGGATTAGTGTTATTTTGTTCTTGGAACTTATGCTTTATGAATTATGATTTATGTTGTTTGGTTTAATGTTGCCTATCTTTTCTATTTCTCATTGAATTATGTTTGTTTTGATTTTGATCTAACAAAAAAAGGAGAAAAGTGTTTAAGCAATTTTTAAGTTTTCAAAACCTAACTTAAACTAAGGGGGAGCTCACTTAAAAAATTTACTTTGGTTTTGTTCTATCAAAAGGGGGAGATTGTAAAACCCTTAATTTGAATTAACTTGATTTTGATATAACAAATACTTTAAAGACTATTTTGCAAAGTAAATAAATTTTTAAGTTCTCAAAAAGCTGAAAATTGACAAGTAAAATTTTAACCCAAAATGTTTTAAGGTTTAAAAATAATCCCTATAAATTTTTCTAAGTGTTTTCAAGCAAAATCTGTAGATTTTGCCCAGGCGTCTCGATACGGCTAAGGCTTGTTTCGAAACGTTTTGCCACTGGAATTTTTCATATCGAACAGGTCTCGAAACGACCTCATATCATTTTAATACAACCTTCATCTGGGCAAGTCAAAATCTGACTTTGTTTCGAAACGACAGTTATCCGTTTCGATACGACAGTTAAACATTTTCAAATTTGGGCATTTAATGTTTTCGACTGTTGCTTGTCAGAACCAAATTTCTAAAGGTAAAGTACTCGTTTCGATACGGCCTATAGTGGTCTCAAAACGTTTTGCTTCTAGAATTTTAAGAGCTCAACTGTTTCGATACAGGTTTCAAAACGACCTCCTATTGTTTCGAAATGATTTCAAACGTTTCGATACGCCTCTTTAATGCACATAACGACTCTTTCTTTTTTAGTCGTGTTTCGAAACAGGTAGGTATCGTTTCGATAAGGTAGTTGCAAAATTGTATTTATGGTGGGAAGATGAAGTCTCAATAGCTATAATTATGATGTCAACCACCCAAACGGCTAGAAATCAATGAGAAGGTATAAAAGGAAGCATTTTAAGCACTAACAACAACTATTAAACCTAAAAGCAATATCCAAGCAAATCAATCCAAACCCTTGTGCTAAATAGTCATATCTTGTATCCAATTTTGTAATTGTTCATTGTATATCTTTATTTCACAATTTGGGTGTGTGATTGAGTGTAAATTGGGCAAATTTGTATTTTGAGAGATACTTTTATTGCCTTGTATTCCTTTATTCTTGTGAGGGTCTCAAGATCAATCTTTGGGGTAGAAAGATTGATCTTTGTAAAAGTTTTCCTCCTAAGCCTAGAAAAAGGGAAGATTTCAATATTAAAATTGGTTGAAAATCCTTAGTGGTGACTAAGGTAGTGGATGTAGAGCTTGTTCTAAGCTTGAACCACTCTAAATCCTCTTGTCCTTCAATTTTTCATTTTTCCAATTTCATCCAAAACTTCAAATTCCAATTCACCCCCTCTTGGTAATTTTCATTCGATCGATCCACTCAACAAAAAGCAAACCAATGCTTAAAAACGATATAGGAGGAAAGAAGCAAAGACAAGCACGAAATCGGAAGACTTTCAAAACAACAATGACTGCGAAAAGGATTTAAATGGGTCGGAGGTCCTTAAAACGACAATTTCTCTAGTTTTACACGTCGGTGCATAAGATAGGGGTGTTCATTTTCGGGTACGCGGGTTTTCGGGTACCCGAAATATCGGGTATCACTTTTTTCGGCCCGTTTTCGGCCCACTTTAACCGGGTACCCGCTATTTGGGTACCCGCAAAACTCGGGTACCCGAATGTTTTTTTTTCAATTTCTTTTCTTTAAATCACTTAATTTTATAAAATAAAATTACACATAATAAAAGTTCGAATTATACAATCAAAGCATAGAGTTTAAGCTTCAAATTATAAAACCCAAACAACTTTATAATACAAATTAAAACTTTTAATCAATAATAATAATAATAATAATAATAATAATAATAATAATAATAATAATAATAATAATAATAATAATAATAATAATAATAATAATAATAATAATAATGCGTCAATTTAAATCTTAAACAATGTCTCTGAGACAAGTGAAATATATAGACTAATAAATAATAATAATGCATCAATTCAAATCTTAAACAATGTCTCTAAATATCTTAAATTTTTAATATGTATATAAATATATATTAAATAAAAATATAAAACATATTTTAAAACTCTAATCGGGTCATCAGGTCACCCGATACCCGATAAGGGACATTCTTACGGCCCGAGCCCGACTTAGAAAATGCTTATTCTAACGAGCCTGGTACTCGGTCCAGACAAAATAATTTCAAGTAATTACCTAGTATTTTATGTTCAAGTGCTCAGATAGTCGGGTCGGGTATTTTTAAACACCCTAACATAAGCCAAAAGGAATAAACAAGCTTCATTTATTTTATTTCCTAGAAACCAGACTAAAATACCCAATTTGAAAACCTCTGAAATGCTCGACCTCCCCCTTTAAAATGTTCACCGCCTCCGCTCGTAATACCCAGAAATCGATGGGTAGCCACCGCATTGTCCGCCATCGTCTGCCGCTCGTGGCTGGCAAACTCAGAAACCCACACCAAAAGATTCCCCCACTTCTCCCAACTCCGAATATGACGTCAGATTTTCTAAATAAAGCCCTATTTTACCTAGATCTCGAAAAATTGAAACTCCAAACTCTTTCTTTCTAAAAAACCTTATTTTTGAGAACACGAAACGTTTAAAAACCAAATCGGAGAACGAGTAGACGAATGGAGTAAGCCACTACGGTATTGTTCATCGGCGGCACCGACATCTGCTGTTACCATGATGTCGGTCCAAGACTAGAAAAGTAAGAACCTTAATCCTTATTATTAATTATGCTTCAAAATGCAAAGAGATAGAAATTACCTCAGAAAGCTCTTTTCTTTTTGTCTATTGATTTGAATCTGTGTTTTACCATGTTTCCTTTCCGTTTTATATTCAGAATTACAAAGATTAAAGAAAAACTAAAAAACTAAATACAAAATACTCATTGGTTCTGCCTTAGTTTGTTGTCTTTTGATACTGTAATTCTCGTAAATTTATTCGAAATTCCCTTTTGTTTTGTTTGTACTCATGCAATTTTTGAATCTCTGTGTAAGGGGCTAATTTGTGGCTGGAAGAGAGCCATTAATTTTAGTTTAAATAAATTGTTGACTAGTCGTTGCTTAGTTTAATGAAACGGTGTGTTTGGTTAAATAGGGTTTCTTAGTCATTTGTCGTTTTGTAAGGGGAGGGTTTATGTTTAGCCTTTACTCTTCAGGTGTTTGTTGTTGATGAAAAACATTGTTTGATTTCTTCTAGATTACAGATGAAATTTTTGAGATCCCCCTTTGCTCCATTTATTTCTTGTTATTTTTCTTGTTCGATTTTAGTTCTTTTACAAGGGTATCAGAGCCCAACCGATTCTGATCATGGTTGAGGAAGTGAAGACACGTAGTGCAGCAGCAGTAGCCACAACGAACGCCGCAACCCAGCTCACGACGACATCGACAGTGGATTCCTTGTCGACACTCGAGTGGAAACAAGAGACAGAGAAATTGTGACTTGATTTTGACGAGAATTTGTCGGGTCTGTGAACTTCAATGATGGCCGATTTGCAAAAAATTACTTGAGATAGCCCTCGGATAGCCCTCGGTAAGAAGATTGAGGTCCAACCCAGTGTGGTTTCGGAGACGGATGGATGAATGAGAGGCTCGACAATGCACACTCCCTTGGGAAACTCTTCCCACATCACTGGAACATTTCCAAAAACAGTTGGTGAGTCCACAATAGTTGACGATGATAAAGTGCGTGAGACAACCGTGGGAAGCTTAACCCAGTCATGAAATTTGGTGTACAAATTGTTATGCCCGAGGTTCGATGGATCTGATTTTAAAGGGTGGCTGTCAAAGCTTGAGCAATTCTTTGAAGCTGAGTCGATACCTGAATTGGCTCGGATTAGGTTGGTAATGCTTCACCTGGAGGGGAAAGCACTCTAGTGGCACCAGTTCCTAGCGTGGTGATGGGGAGTTTGGGCAATGGACTTGGGACCAGTACTTGGAGAAGCTTAGGGAACGTTTTGCTCCAGAGGGCTTCGATGACCCTTTTGTAGAATTGTTGGCTCTTCGTCAAACCAATACAATGGAGCAATATTACGAGGACTTTATCAGCTTGGTTAACCAGGTACAACTTCCTAACAAGTATGTCCTTAGTATTTTTAAGAATCACTTAAGGTTGGAGATTAGCAAATATATGTAATTGTTGGAACCCCAAACTTTAGTGGCAACTTATCACATGGCTAAAAAGTTGGAATCCATTTTTTCCCTAACCATAAGCGAGTGGTGGGTAGCTCAAGAAAATCAGTTAGCATATCAGCCTTGAGTATTCATCTTAGACCCACTACCACCCCTTCTCGAACTGTCTTCACTGCGAGCAGTGCTCCCAGCTCAATTTTCACTCCCAAAGATGTATCTCCAAGTGAGTTGAGCCTCAATCACAACAAAACAAGTAGGAACTCTGCACATAAGGGACCTGGTAAAACTTTGTCTGCAGTAGAGATTGAAGAAAGAAGGAGGAAGGGCTTGTGTTTCTGGTGTGCAGCAAAATACACACCAGGACATAAGTGCCCTTGGACACAACTTTTTCAGATTCTAGTGGAAGGGGCAGTAGATGATGGGGAGCATGAGGAGTTTGTAGATTGTGAGGAAGTCATTGAGGCTTGTTGTCAGGATTCCTCAAAAGGGGATGTCTCAGTTCTTTCCCTTCAGGCAATGTGGGGAGTTGAATGCACAGAAACAATGATGTTGCGAATCCAAATTGGGGACACTCGATGTGTAGCACTACTAGACACAGGGAGTACACACAATTTCATCAGCTTAGCAATAGTGAAGAGAGTGGGGTTGAATATGAAGAAGCAACACCAACTGAAGGTCACAGTAGTTGATGATAATTGTATGGGAACCTTGGGTGAATGCAAGGGAGTTGAGTGGGAAATTCAGGGGCGCAAGTTTGAAAAAGATTTTTTGGTCATGCCTTTGAAGAATTTTGATGTTGTGCTGGGAATTCAATGGTTGTCCACCTTGGGGACTCTCAAACGAGACTTAGTTTTATTGGAAATGAGTTTTGAGCATGAAGGACAAGTGGTGACCCTGAAGAGGAGTACACCTGGACCTACTTCTCTAGTAGATTCCAGAACTTGTGAAAAGGCGTTAAGAGGGAGTTGTAATGCTCACATTGTATCCCTTTTATACCTGAATGTCCAACTGAATGTGAAGGAATACATGACTCTATTACCTAATGAACTTCAAGAAATTTTGAAGAACTATGCTGATGTGTTCAAAGAACCAAGGAAGTTGCCACTAGAGAGAGGACATGGTCACAGAATTGCCTTAAGGCCTATTTTTGGTTGCGTTTAGCAACCTAAAAACACTTAAAAGTACTTTTAGTTAAAATAGGTTGTTTTTGGTTGCTTTTAAAACTAACTTTTCCACCCAAACCCAAAAGCTAGATTTTATAGCTTCTTGGGTGGAAAAGCTAGTTTGAAAATAAAATTATTTTTTACCATTTTTATTTAATTATAATTTATTGTTAAAATAATGTTTTGCATACATAATTGTAAAATAATATATATTTTATAATATTTATATTGAGAATAAAATTGTTTTATTTGTAATTTATTTTATATTTATTATTAATTTGTAAACGGTATGTCCGTATATAATCTACAATGTACTTTATATTTTCAAATTAAATTTTTTCAAAAAATGGATTTTTTATTATAATTGAAATTGATTTATTTCATATATCATAACATTAACTAATTTGAACATCAACCAAGTTTATTTTTACTTTTCAATATCATGTCTAGAATAGACATTTTATCTCCTCAAAATCACTTTTTGACATCAATGACAAACACTAACCAGCTTTTCAAAACTACTTTTTAACAGCTAGTTTGAAAATAACTTTTTTCACCACACTTTTTAAAAGTAACCACAAACTAAGCCTTAGTGGATGAGAGAGTTGTGATAAAAGTAAGACCAAATAGATACCCAGCTTCACAGAAGGATGAAATCGAGAGAATGGTTAAGGAACTCTTGGAGGCTGGCCTGATCAGGGAGAGCAATAGTGCTTTTTCCTCTCCAATAGTGATGGTGAAAAAAAGGGATGGCTCTTGGAGGGTATGCATTGACTACAGGAGATTGAATCAGCTGACAGTGAAAGACAATTTCCCAATGCCATTATTAAAGAGCTTTTAGATGAGCTTGGTGAGGCTAGGTTCTTCTCCAAATTGGACCTTCGGTCAGGATACTATCATATTAAAATGTGGAAGCTGAGCAACCATCCTTTCATCCGATCTGGACCATCTAATGTGTCTTCAATCCAGTGGCTGTGATGACGCGGCGCCAAGGAAAAAAGAGGGGGATTAGGGCTTTCTTTTAGCGGGATGATCTGGGCCGTCAGATCAAATTTGATCCAATGGTCCTGATCTGGCTACACAAGGATAAGAATGTTATCAAATTATGTTAAAATTAGGGTTAGGGTTTTAATATTTGGGTCTTATTGGGCCGAATTTGTATATATATTTATATTTTTTGGGTTTTGAGTTATGTAAATGGACCATTTATTTTAGTTTGGGTCTTTATTTAATTAATTGGGCTATATGTACATATATTCTTGACTTAACTGATTTAGTTTAATCATTAAAATAATAACAATAAAATATTAAATATAATAATAACAATAGGAAAATAATAAATAATAATAATGTAGTAACTAATAATAATAACGATGCCAATAATAATAAGTATGATAATAATAGTAATAGTAATAATAATACTGAAAATAAAATAAAAGAAATGAGTTTAAAGACTCATATAACATTAGTGATTACAACTGTCATTTTTTGTTCATTCTTGTGAAATGGGAATTGAGCGAAGATCATAAACACTAATTTTATCTCACTTTCTTGTTTGAAGATCAGAACTACGAGTCTTTTCTATATAGAACTTTTCGCTTTTCTTTGTTTGAAACCTTAGGGCTACAAGTTCTTCATATATAAAATCTTTTGCTTAAAGATGGTACTATATTTTCTCATGTCATGAGCACTAGAAGATTTTAATTGTTCCCAAAAAATGTCTCAAAAAACTAAAACTGATGCCCCAATTTCTAGTCGTGTCGACATTAAGAATAGTTCATAACTCTCGAAGATGATGGTCCAAAGGTCTTATTGGTGACCCCAAGGTCTTAAGAATGGTATCTTGCTTAGAGACTACCGGAATACCTTGAGACAATGTCATGATTTCTGATTGTTTTGGCATCAAGACAAAGCTTAACATCATGCCCGAAGGACATAAAAAGTAGTATCTTGCTTAGTTACTATCGTAATACCTTTTCACAAAAGAAGTGGTGAATTGAAATTTTTAGTACGATCTACTCCTTCAGACGTGAAGTTGCAGATTGAAATCTTTACCGGTCTTTGAATACTTTTTTGGTTCATCGATCTTGACTTTCTCCTTGCTTTATTCTTCTTGATATTTATAGGAGTGGTAACTCATCTCACACTCGGGTTCAACCATTTTTCTCTTATTTAGGGATTTTGAATCTTTGCTCTGAAGCACCTTTTCAAATTTTTGTTTCAGATTTATTTTTCTCAAAGCATCCTTTTGAATTTTGACTTTATTTTTTTTCCTTCTCTCTCTCTCTCTCTCTCCCTCTCCCTCTCTCTCTCTCTCTCACCCTCCCTCTCCCTCCCTCTCTCTCCCACCCACCCTCCCTCTCTCTCTCTCTCTCTCTCTCTCTCTCTCTCTCTCTCTCTCTCTCTCTCTCTCTCTCCCTCGCTCTCTCTCTCTCCCTCGCTCTCTCTCTCTCTCTCTCTCACTCGCTCTCCCTCTCTCTCTCTGTCTCTCTCTCCCTCTCTCTCCCTCTCTCTCTCTCTCTCTCTCTCCCTCTCTCTCTCTCTCTCTCTCTCTCTCTCTCCCTCTCTATCTCTCTCCCTCTTTCTCCCTCTCTCTCCCTCCCTCTCTCTCCCCATCTCTCTCTCCCTCCCTCTCTCTCTCTCTCTCTCTCTCTCTCTCTCCCTCTCTCTCCTTCCCTCTCCCTCCATCATCCGCTTTCTCTTTCTCTCTCTCTCTCTCTCTCTCTCTCTCTCTCTCTCTCTCTCTCTCTCTCTTTCTCTCTCCCTCCCTCCCTCCCTCTCCCTGCCTCTCTCTCCCTCCCTTTCTCTCTCTCTCTCCCTGCCTCTCTCTCCCTCCCTTTCTCTCTCTCTCTCCCTCCCTTTCTCTATCTCTCTCTCTCTCTCTCTCTCTCTTTCCCTCTCTCTCTCTATCTCCACCTCTCTCTCTCTCGTTCTCCCTTTACCCTCTCTCTCTCTCTCTCGCTCTCCCTCTCTCTCTCTCTCCCTCTATTTCCCTCAAAATTTCTAGCCTACAAACAAAAGGAAAGTAATTTTACTGACCCCAATATTGTAAAACTCCTTCAAGATAATTTTCTTTTAAGTGTAAAAAATAAAGAAGACATAGAGATGCCAGTTGGTCCTAATCCTAAATATTTTTTTATCAAATTTTCATTCAACCTATAAACAATGAATCATTTCAACCAAAAACTTCATACCCTGCAAATCCACCTTGAAATAGAGTCGTTCTCTTACAAAATCATTATCTTAGAGTGAAGATACATAAACGAACACTTTAAAGCATATCTTAATTTAGTTGAGTTCACTTTCAAAACTTATCTTCTTTTCAATCCCTTATACATCTAACTTATAAAAGCACACAAAATAAAAATAAGAAAGGAAGAGGAACAAATTTCATACAAGTTCTCTGAGTAATCAAAAGAGGCTTCATTTTAACTCGACCCAGAAATTAATTTACGCAATAAATTAGTAAAAGCATAGAATAAGGGAGAAAACCCAAGAATTTAAGACCATGAAAGGGAAAGATCAAAATTTACTAAAGAAAATGAGAAATACTAACAAAATCCCAGGGGAAATAGAAAATTAAGTGAATATGAAGGTAAATTCAAATAAAATCAAACGAAAGAGAACTCACTACTTGGAGTTTATCTGAGACGAGAGCTTGGATCTCTTCCTGAATACCTAGGGTTTTAATGTGAGACATTTTCGTTTTGGATAAGGAAGGTTGTGAAGTCAGATTAGGGAATACCTAAAGCATTGAATTAAGCAAATTCAACCCCAGAACAAATTTGCATATTATTGACCGGATGAATTTGTAGAACGCCTGCAAAGAAGAACAAAAACCAACTTCAAATAGCAAAATAAACAACAAAAGAGAAAATAAACCTTGCGTGAATGAGTGGAGGAGCTAGTCATGGCTGATAAATTGATGAGACAACATCGTTAGAGACAAATGAATCGATAGAGATTTTTAGAGTGACGATAAAAAGTATCGTCAAAAGAGATTTGGGGATTAGGGTGAGGTGAGGGAGTCTCTGAGGGTGAGCTTTAATAGTCAAATGAGTTTTACCTATTCCAGCGTTTGAGATAAAACGCCACTAAAGAACAAAATCTTTTGCGGCGTTTTTTTTTTGAAAAACGCTACTAAATGACATATTTTGCGATGTTTTTCACAAAATGCTATAAAAAATAGCACATATTGCGGCGTTTGTATATAAAAATGCCACTAAAGTACGAGTTATTGTGGCGTTTGCTCTATGAACGCCATCAATGTCAAAATTTAACGGCGTTTGCTCAAAAAATATTGCGAAAAACTGTCGCTATATATCAAGTTTGGTGGAGTGATCCTTATGAAAGGATCAATCTAAGAAATTTGGATATAAAGAAAAACATCATTATAGAAGGATCAAATTAAGTAATTTGGGTTTTAAGAAAAGCATCCTTATGAAAGGATCAAATTAAGCAATTTGAATTTAAAACATCCTTAAGAAAGGGCCAAATTGAGAAATTTATTTTAAACAATGAACTTGCAAGCTCCATTAAGTTAAATGTAACATTGTTGACGACACGCAAGCTCGTGCTTCCTTGGTCAGCGTAAAGGTGCACGAAATTCTTATCAATTTTTTCTTCTCGGACACTACTTGTCTGACTTCCTGTATGAATGCTTTATGACAATGTCACAATGATGCATGAGCACATACTTTATGATGCAAAGATGCATATGTTCATGTAGGCTTTCTTTTGTCAATCCTTCCTTTTCTCGTGCGATAAGAGGGCACATCTACTTTTGGTCCCTATACTTTCGAACCTGTGTGTGAAGAACTCTTTTGTTCCACTACAAAGTCGGCCTACTTGTTCTCATTTTGATGTGAGATGCTTATTAAGGAAAACTACATTTTTTCTTTTCAGATTATGAATATATCAAGCTAGATTAAACATCCCGAATATCAAGTGTAGGAGCGACACTAAAATAACTTACCGGAGATTGCTCCAAGCATATCATGTGTCTAGGAGACCTTGAAAACTGAATTGATATCTCAAGATGTGAAGTATCTTTCTAGTTACCTTGATCTTTATCAAATTTTAGAGCTACTTTTTGTAGGTTCCAACTTAAGTATTATCTCTTTGTCTCATTTCTTTCTTTTTTGTTTGAGAAAGTCAACTCATCACATTATTTTGGCTCGAGATAAATGATGGAGCAAACAACAAAACCCAAGCTACTCATCATTGTCATGATTTGAAAATATTACCATCACTCATAAAGCAAAGATTTTTGATTTGGATGGTGCATAACTACCTTATTTGTCCTTTTGCTATAGTGGAGTGCCCCAAAATTTCCAAATTCTTTTCCAAAAATGCCTTTTACCAGGCTTCGAACATTGAAGTGCATTTTTGCTATGCCTATTTTTGTTTTACCTCTCTCAGAATTTCATCTCATTAGTTGTTTGACTTTGTAAGTATTTTAAAATCACTCATGAAGCCAAGGTATAGAGTAGATAGAGCGTAGCTACCTTATTAGGTACTCAACCTTAAGGCTACAACGGAGTGCCCTCGAGATTTCTTTTCTTATTTTTTCTCAAAAGATTTTTGTCGCTCTCTCAAATGCATTAATTTCCCCCCTATGTGAGGTCCTTATTAATTGACCAAACTAAATCGAAATCGCGAGTCACATATTCATCACCTTCGCAACTTCCAATTTCCACTAGACACAGGCCGCTTGAAATCAATCTTCGGGTCAAGATCAATGTCCCTTATGCAATTGATATACGAGGACCCAATAGACATATATATCCATGAAATAATCTATATAAAAGAATGCAGCTTTAAAATGGCAACAAGTAGGCTTTTATCTTTACAAAAGATTCCCACCTTACCTTCGAGCTTAAGATCACAAACTTGCGGGTAGGGTGTTCGAGTGCCCCAATTTGGAATGATTGCAGATTAAAATTAAACTTTCTGCCATAACACTTTCCACAATTAATCTTATTATTTTGTTAATTAATGCATGAAATGTGTCATATGTATGACAATGAGATAATTTAAAGGCAATCAATTTATATATAAAACGCAAGGATGAATGCAAAGAAGTGTTGATTGCTGAACATTCTCATTAAACAATTTTCATAACGGACATCAAGTCTCATTACAACGAGAAAAAAAATACTACCACATAAGGAACAACTAAAACCTAGGTTCCTTCTCCACCAATAACCGAGTTAGCCTTTGCTCATCTTCTGATCAATCTTGAACTTGGGCATTCTTCAACTCGTTATTATGTATTCTTTCTCCCATTACGAAAGCCTTCGATTTGGACTGATCTAGAATCAACACTTCATGTGAAAATTCCATGAATATGCAAAACAAATAAACAAAACAAGACAAGAAAATAAATGAGTTAGCAACATATATAATGAATAATGAATATAAAGCAAATAAATAGCACACCAAAGCGGATTCCTAACAATATGAATTTTAGCTTGCTACGGTTATCCATATGGCTCTAGTAGGGGCGGGCTTTTTAAAATCTCACACATGTGAGTTAGGTTCTATACAAGGGTACCCGAACCTATCTTATTACCTACTAATTTAACAAGAACCCCAATTCTGACCCATTACAAGCTTGTAAATCGGATTGAGGGAAAGTATGACCTGGTGACGTGAAAGGCTGCTCACATGTCAAAAGATGTGGATTTCGGAAGAAAATTACCGACCCATGGAGGGATACTCATGTGGGTATGTGGCGTTTCACTCCCACTCAAGGGTAGAAAGCTCGACGCTTATGATGGAACACATGTCAATGATCCCTTATAAATTAAATGACAAATTAATGAAAGACCACCAATTATCAAGGCCCACTTAATTAAAGTATTATCTTCAAGAAAGAACAAATTAATTAAAGTCAAATTAAATTTCAAAATTTCCCATTGATAAAAGCAATGTATAATTTTCTTGGCTTAACTCTCTTTTTGTTTTGTAAAAACAAAATTGGTTCCCTAGTGGAGTCGTCATGCTGTAGAGACTAATTAAAAAAATCGATAAGTGGAATCCCACGTTTTGAAAATTGAATTTTAGGGGGATTTCTTTTAAAAATTGTATTTTGAAAATAAAACTTGGAGTTGCCACTAGTCACTTGGATAAAGTAAACCGGACACCATAAAACCAAAGATTGGTTCGAGAGTTGGTTACGTGTGGGGAAGGATTAGCACCCTACAACGGCCGAAATCAGTACCAAATCCTACGTTGCTTTTATATCAATTCAAATCATTGAAATTGAAAGTAAATTTAATTAAATGTTCTCAATTGAATATAAACTTTAAAATAAGTGGGCTTTAACATTTGATGGGCTCGAACTAATTAATCATTTAATTAATAAGGATGACGTAAATTTGGACCATAGATTAAATTGATATCAAACAACTAGAGATTCATTTTAAGGGTTCAGAAGTTGGTTACGTGTGGGGAAGGATTAGCACTCCCACGACGCCCAAAATCAGTACCAAATTTATGTGTTGCGTTTACCAATGAAAATTAGTAAAATAAAAATTGAACTTTGATTAGTTGTTCTTTAATGAATACAAGCCGTGATCAAATGGGATTTAATATTTTTTGATCGGCAAAGTAAGTATGATTTTATTAGAGTGAATCATACATACTAAAACATGGTCATAATCCTCGTTAAAAACATCCCTAAACTTAAATAGAGGAAAAGAGTACCCAATGACCATGTAACAAAGAAGGACCAAACACCAAATGAAAGCACCCAACCAGCCATGAGCATAAATCCAAGGCACCAACACCATACAAAACCAAACAGTAAGACCAAGCAAGCATCGCCAAGTATCACCACCCCCAACACCAAGCATTAAGCCTCATAGCCCCAGTCACTCAAAACCACCAGAGAACATAGAAGGGTGATCAACACCCTCCTTAGCCAAGACGTTCGCGAGACCATTAGCTTCCCGAAACACATGTGAAAAACAAACAAAGCATAACTCCGTATAAGCTAAATCTATGGCCACGAAAATTGATAGAGTAGCGCAATTATGGATTTGGAAGCCTTCAATCAAGTTGTTGCAAGAATTAGGGGCTCTAGACTCAATAAAGAAGATTAGAAGCAGATATGAAAATTCAAGAGAAAAGAGAAGGGCTTTCTTGAAAAATTCATATTCAAGGCTGGAAAATTAAAGAAGCGAAGATAAGAAAGAAGATTAAGGAATAAATAATAAGAATTAAAACAAAAAGATTGAAAAAGATTGGAAGAGAGGTAGATAAAACAAATCTGAAAATTCAGCTTTGTTTATGGCTATGGAGATGGCATGAAGTTGAAGATGGAGATGGCTTGATGGATTTGTGATGGTTTTGTCCTCGGCACCCTCTTAGACGCAATAACCTAAGCAAGCAACCTCAAGCGGCTCTAACCCACCCTCCTAGACGTGATTACCTAGGCAAGCAAGAGTGTGAAGATGATCTCCCTCACAAGAACTCGTCGAACTTATGTTGAAGAAGACTTCTAAGGCACAAGTAATCAGCACTTGCAAAAACAAACTCACTAAATATTTCATTAATCAAAGAAAATCTGAATAATCTGGATTACAAAGGAGGAGGCTTCATCCTTTAATAGGTGAAGGATAGCCAAAGTAATTTAACTTCTGCTAAAACAAGGAAACCCTAATTTAATTAAAAAATAAAAGAAAAACAGCCTTTAACTCCTTGTGCTTGGGCTGCAAGTGATAAGCTGATAAGTGCAGGTGATAAGTTGATAAGAGTTGCTTGGGAGAAGGTGGCTGGTTCCTAAAGTATATAAAACCCTAAAAACATAATTTAAATGTTAATAATTAAGTTGGGCTAAGTCTAATTCGTCCAAAAGCCTTATATAATAGCTTTTGGGCTGAATTTTACAAAATCCCGTAATAATCTCGTATCCAGTTTTCTGCATGCGCAGTCTTCAGTAAAATGAACGTATCTTGAGTTTACGATGTCCGATTGATGCGTTTCAAGATGCGTTGGAAAGGTAACTGAATGACGGTTAATTTGTTAGTGGACAACTCTTCCCAGAAATGCCTGGATCTCATCCGAAAAGTCGTCGCAAGTTGGCTGACTTTCCAAACTTCACAAACAGATTCAGCTTCTTGTCCAATATGCATTGCTTTAGCCCTCCCATGCATGTATCAAAAATGCTCCAAAACCTCCACGGTCGAAGCACTTTATGCAACACCCCCACCCAATTTCCACACTAGAATCCGACTCGACAATCAAGCTTCCCACCGTACGCTACCGCGATTGTAACATCAAGGACAAAGCACATTCCAACGCACGAAGTTTAGCTTCATTCGAATCCAAGTCTTATATTCCTAATTCGTCTTTCAATGATCTAAAATCACCCTCGACAAGTCCTTTATAATATCCTCTTTCCGACCTTGTGTTGAAATACCCACAAACTTACACAAGTCCAAAGTTGGCGCAACTTCAATCTCCAACACCTCTTGTCTCGGATTCAACGTTGTACACTCACCTTCAACTGATTTCTGGGGTCGACCACACCTTTTATTTTAATTTTCTACCGTTACCATACACTCAATTAGATTTGACTGCGAAACAACATTCACCATCCCCTCTAAATTAGTCTCCTTACTAGCCTTATCTTGACAAGGGATAGAGACAGAATCAAAATCAACCAAAGCGTTTGATGTGTTCAAGTCGAGCTCTCACACTAAAGCCTCATCCATATTCAATTGGAATACAACTTCAACATTATCCACAACAGCGTGTCCTGATCCAATAAAATCCGCAAGATGCACCTGCCTAACTGACATACCCTCGCAAGGCACATCATCCTCACTCCTAACCACACACTGAAATTTATCCCCTGATCCGACCTCAACTAGCTACTCATGCCTCGAATCTTCCCATATATTGTTCAACCTCCACTTTGGCCTCACAACGATCGCCTAGGTCTCAACTACACAACTATCTTCCCTTATGATCGAATTCACATCCTCGTCCCCATTGATACTCCCATCAAACCTGTAACCCTTCTCATGCTCTTTATTCTCTAAATCCAACCCAACACTCTCATCCTTTGACTTGTGTGACGGCACATTGAAGCCTTCTTCCTCAGCCGAACTTTAGCCCTCTCACTTTGATTTGAGTCCCCCACAATGCCCATAGGCTATATCTCCGAGACATTAATATGAAACTTCTTGTTTTTCACCATAAGATCAACCAACGCATCAATCCTGTCAATCGCTTATGTAGTAATCAATAAATTGACCCTTTCGAATGAAGCAAGCACCACAGTCTCGTTATCTATATCAATCAACAAACCCCATAATGATGTTATATGTTCAAAGGTCACTTACGTCCACACATGAATGGGGATCCCAGTAACCGATATCCAAACCTGCCTACTATGAAAGGTTGAGGCCTCCACAGACTATTCATCAATCTTGTTGAACCATGGCTTACGCACTTTCAGAGATTATAAAAATAATCGACATGCGATGATGTTATTGAACATAATCAACACCACAAGACCCGCAACTCTCATCAACGAGAATCCATTCAACCCAACATCTTTTATCTCTTCGACATTGGTCGAATACCTCGAAAATGTGTACACCATCCCATTGTGCTTTGACTAAAGACCTCCAACGAACTGTCATCCACTTCACCTACCATTGCCAAATGCGGTTGTACAATCTTATTCACCTCTAACCTCGACCTTGTGCCCAATTTTCGACCATCGAGACTCCCACCACCATCTGTCACTGATGATTTCCTCTAAAAGTTCTTGCGTTGTGTTTAGCCTCAAACACATGTATAATTGACCCCAATAAACGATATCCATGGAGATTTTAACCCCCTTAACCCGACCTAGTTGCTAGACCCGAACCAAGAAGATCACATTAGGTTTGCCGAAGCAAACCCGAACAATCTTACTCGAATAGCGGTCCATTGTTTTCTTTTAACTTGTCTAGATACAGTATTAATTCCTAATGTGTGCATACCAACAATAGTTCGATTTTCATTCGATTCTAACATCGATAAGGCACTCAATTGCGAATACAAGTATTCTAGGGACCAAATTGTAAATCCGAATAATTACTTAAGATTTATTCAAGTTTCAAGTTACAAATAATTAATTAATCATGTTTCATGGTAGAATATCAAATCTCAGCTTCAACGCATAACAAATAGGCATCCAATTTAGTAAGCTACGAAATTAAGGACTAAAATGTAAAACAGCCAAATAACATGGACTAACATGTTTGTAACAGCTTCATACAGCAATTAGATACATTTAAAGCATGCATGCAAAAACTCAAATCAAACGTACATCATTTACTTATTCAATTGATGCAACAACATACGGTGACCAAATTGCAAAGAATCCAAACTCAGTAAAACCCATTAATCAAACTAACCACCAGCCATTACAATACACGGGCTGCACCTAATGCATTGTTGGGAATTCGAATTCCAATACAACTTAAACACTTATTTACAGACAGCGTTAATCACGCTTCTAATATTATAACACCATTAAACATATTGGCTCCAATAATTACAAACCAATTAATCAACACCATTCATATCTACACAAGTAATCTAGAGTCATGCTTCTTAACAAAATAAATCATTATCCATTAAGCATCAAATGATCAAGACCTCAACATATGCTATATAATAATTAAGGGATTAAAGCATATGACCATAAGCACTCATTGAACACAAGTAATCAATCTAATCATTATTTAAACCATTAAAATTATTTGGTCATACCTATCAAGTATACAAAGTATTAAAATAAAACCAATATATTAATCATTACATACAATCATCGTCTAACGTAATATAAAATCAATCAAGTTATCATTTCTTAATAAACAATCCATCCCAATACTCAACCTACATTGCCTTATTACTAACAATATTAATATCGTAACCATACCCTTTTAATATATTTGTCTTGAAATCCACTTTGCCTTGGATCACAACCCCAAACTTACTTTATTCATTGTATTGACGGGAGAAAAGTGAGCGTAAGCATTTAATGCCAAGTGAGTGCCCTAAAAAACGTCAATGCATTTTTAAAACTAAAATCGATATTAAAAACTCATATTAGAGCACGACAAACACATCATTTCCAAAGTAAATAAACCATGCTTGTTCAAAACATAAGCATCATACTTTTCATAATAAACCTTTTATTCTCATAACATTTAATAGAACATGCTTGATCAAAACATAAGCATAATAACTTCTGGCTTAAACCATGCGCCCATTGCAAAGTAAACTATGTGTGTAAAACTATCGCACTTGTTCACTTCTTTTGAAAGTAAAACATGCATAACCTCTATATGCATCATAACACTTTTCTCAAGTTTCATGCTTAATCAAACCTAAGCATTTTTCATTTGTTTTCAAAATAAATCATGCACTATCATTTTTAAAAATATGCATATTAAACCATAAGCGACACATATCATGGATCAACAACAAATCTCATTTGCTAA
This sequence comes from Hibiscus tridactylites, assembly GCA_958450335.1. Lineage (NCBI taxonomy): Eukaryota > Viridiplantae > Streptophyta > Magnoliopsida > Malvales > Malvaceae > Hibiscus > Hibiscus tridactylites. The sequence goes on from OY288266.1 coordinate 57,660,999, forward strand.
CTCTCAACTTAAGCTTTCTTATCCATAACAACTCATATGCAAGACTTAAAGGAGTAAACATGTATAAACTAACATTACACAAAACAATCCATCAACATGATACATCATCAATTATATTGACTTCAAGTGATCATAAACCAAGATCCACTTTACAAAATATTACATCGGATACACGAATTCAACAAGTGTTCACACAACACTTCATACATTCTCACTGATAACATACAAGGTTCACACACGGGAGTTTTTGGTGCACATAAATCCCTCAAACGTTGTGACACTCGTGGTGGAGTATTCAGTACACCGTATAAATCTCTCGACACCACACATCGGTAGATGTATAATCCACTAACGAAAGTATTCGGTACCCATAAATCCCTCAACCGTTAGTGTACTTGGATGGAGTATTCGGTACGCCATATAAACTCCCTCCACATTCAAGGTGATTTTTATAGTGCACTAACAATCCTATGGCCGGCCAACTATATTCGATAACATTTTAAATGATAACACTTTCCAATATAATTTATTATAACCATGTACCTCACTATTTTCATATGCATCAACATAAAACCATTTTCCAAAGCAACAAACCATGCTTTTAAACAAGTATAAAACACATACTTACATGGATCACTTACCACATGCATCCATCATCATTTCATGATTAAAAATAGTATATCACATACTTAAAACATGTATAAATAGTTGGTAAATCTATCCATGTTTTTAAACCAAAACATGTAAATCAAGTCTCATATCAAACCGATATTCAAAAATTGAAAATAGGGAAAACTTACTTCCGAGCTTAGCTAATCTTGCTAGGATTTAATTAAACCCCCAAATCCATAAATCAAGCTTCTTTATAGTACCAAAACACATTTGCCTCACCAACTTGATACCGCCTCGATGCCGACGTCAACGCCTCGAAGCCTAACCGAAAAATATCCGAGCACTTGTCATCTTTCAAAAAAAATACAAAAATCAATATAAATTTGACCACACTAAAATAACCAATATATTATAACACCGCTATCCCAAATATTCTAACCACTTAAAATTTCCCCGAAAATTTCACGTCACCGAAAGGAACCAAATTTCCGATTTCCTTTTCTAATTTCACGCCCCTGTTTCATGCCCTGTTTCGCACCCAACTAAAACCACTTTTTATTTTCATTATAATTATTACTATTTCCTAACAATCTTCACACACCACAAACAGTAGCCGTAGCCGCACATGGAAAACACACAACCCTTGACATTTTGCCCCTTAATTCTATGCGCACACCACGACTGAAACCACTTCGAATCTGTTCTTTTTCCCCCTTTAAATCCTCACAAGAATTTCATCGAACACTCACCGTACACACAAACCTATAATCCAATAATTCAACTAACCATTTCATCAATTACTCTCATCTAAGAACCTAAAACTAAATTGAACTAATTAGATTAATTTTAGAATTAATTTCATAAAATTGAGTTTAAATTATATCTAACCCACAGAAATAACTTATAACTCAATTAAAACATTTAGATTTCATCAATCAAATCATGATTCACTCATTATCATCTAGAAATTATGTAACACCCTAGACCCGGCCCAGAAGAAATAGGTCGGATTTAGGAAGTATCGATTGGAAACTTATACCTCAAGAAACAATTTAGGTTAAATATTTTGTAATTCAAAAGAATCGATTAAATAAGTAAAACTCAACAAATATTCTGATTAAAATAAAACTCAATCTTTTGAACGATGTTCCGATAATTAATTAAAATCTCTGAAAATAATTTCGTAAACGCATGCATCCAATAAATCCCAAATTATAAACAGTCTCAATGTCCATGTTACACAAATATCTCAAACAATGTTAAAACATAAATCCAAGATAGTCAAAAAGTTCATACTGAATTATAATTTATCTGAATAAACAAGAGATGCTCCAAGTACCGATCGCCTAATAAGTCTGAGATATCTGAAAAGTAAAAACTAAAGGGTGTAAGCTAAAGAGCTTAATGTGTCTCTAAAGTGCAACCGAAAACAAAACAAAACAATATTTTATTTTCTGATAAATACTTTTCTGAAAACACGATAAAACTGAATCATGATGATATGATGTCTGATGCACATGAATCATAGTACCCATCTCCGATACACCGAAAAGTAAGGTTCCCCAGAAGCTACTTTCTCCATGTCACCATCCGAAGTGGAACTCAGCCCGAAGGGTGGAACCACTGATCCGAAGCGGAATTCAACCCGAAGGTTAAAACCACTAATCCGAAGCGGAATTCAACCCGAAGGTTGAAACCACTGATCCGAAGCGAAATTCAACCCGAAGGTTGAAACCACTGAACTTCCCCGAACAAATCTCAATCCATATACCCACAATGATATGATGCAGATTTTAAAATCTGAGTCTGATCCGAAACTTGAATTATGAAAACTCAAGTTGCACAATACTATAAATCCGATGTTTTACAGTTCTGAAAATCTGATATTTCACTTAAATCACAGTATGACATGCTATGCATGATGTCTGAAAACATTCACCCAATCACAACAGAGTATGCACACAAAATGTACAAAACATTTACTTATATTAATCCAGAAAAGCACATAAAATTTATAGCACAGATAGAAACACATAAGTTTATAAAACAGGAAGAGACACACCTTAAGCAACAGAAGCTTTAATGCCGAGAAAAGCGCGTCTTACGCTCAGATCTAGCTGAATCAGGACCTACGAGGTATGAATACTATATTAGTATTTATTACTAACACTAAGCCACCGACTAAAACATTAAGAACTAAACTGAAAATATACTCACGTGGAGATCTCGGGGAATGTGTACGGTCGATCTGAACAACTGGAGGTAACTCGTCGGCCTCGAAGACGTTATCTCCTGAACACATAAATTTTTCGAATCAAATTCTAAAATCCATAACTCAACCAAATTTTATGAACAATTAATTGAACTTAGCAAACAAAGCTTTCGGGTTTGAATTAGACAAAACGGGCAGTGAATTCGGATTCAGGACGTCGAGAAAGGTCAAGGTGAACAATTTCTGAAAAAGTCAACCCTCGGTCAACTATGACAAAAGTCAAAGTTAACTGGTCAAAGGTCAACTTGGTCAACTGACAACTCTGGTCAAACTGGTCAAAAATCAAACTTAGTCAAAGGTCAAATCCGGTCAATAGCCAAGGTTCAATTAACGGGTCAAGATCCGGTTCAGTCCAATTTATCCATCTGGTTCGGTTCAACAATCTGGTTGGTCAACTCAAGGTTTGGGTTCAACCAAGCACACAAAGCCCACTTCTGATATGTTCTCAAAAAGCTTGGGCAAAACTGTTGGCCTAACACTTACCCTCTACAACCCATAACAACCCAAAGCCCAACACCCATATCCAAACACATCAAGCCCAACAGTAACACATAGCCCAACTTTTAAACATTTTCACTTTAATCTGAAACTAAGGTTTCCATAGTCTTCACCGGCGGCGGCTAACTCTACGAACGACGACGACCAATGAACGAACGGCGACGACCGATGAAAGAACGGCAGCGGTACGAAACTAACCACACACGATCGGAGCGGCGAACAACAGTGAAAGGTTTAACGATGACGACAACGATAAGACACGGTGGTAGCGCCACCAAACATGGCGGCAAGACTCGACGGAGTCGGCATGAACAACGTAACTTGCTGGTGCCTCCAACAGTGAACAACATGGACATTCCCAACCAGAAAACAAAGAGAAACGGAATAAACATCAACCCATAACTCGAAATCACCAAATCATAACCGAAACATGGCTTAAAGCTTACTCAAAACGGAAAACGGTGGAGGGACACGGAGGAGAATGGCGGCGCACAGGCAAACCGAATGATTTTTCACAGATTTAGAGCAAACAACGGGGAACGATGGTGAACGGACGGGTGGGTTATGGTCGGACGGCGAAGGGGATTCGAATGGTGGTGGCGGCTTTCTGAACGGGAAAAACTAACTCTCTCGACGGGGCTTGATCGGAGCAAGGGTGAGGGTGAGAGAAAAAAAAAACCCGAAAGATGGATATTTGGGGAGAGTGCGGCTGCAGGAGTCAAAAAGCTCAAGAGTCTGAATAACACAAATAATAGGGTTTAAACTAAAAAGTTGGGTAAATCGCAAGAGAAGGGCCCCAACTTTTCCCACTTAACATAATAGCTCCAAAGTTCTGATTTTCACACACAAAGGTCACTAAAATTTTGAATTATGCTCAATTAGACCACAACTAAAAATTAGGGTTCCATATTATAAATTCCCAAATATTAGGGTTTCTGAATTAGGGATTTCAAATTTTAGGTTTTCTAATTAGGGAAATTTTAGGGTGTTACAAATTAAAGTAATATATTAAAATTTATTTTAACATCAAAAGACAATAGAATTGATAGAAAATCAACAAAAAAAATGGGATTATAAGAAAATCAAAGCTTATCCAAATAAATTGGAACTTGAAAATCAAGATTGCTCCTCCAATCTTCCAACTTGAAATTCATTGAACAAGATGAGAGAAATCAAAATATCTTGTGTGGCTATTGATTAGAAATGATTTAGAATAAATGAATTGAAATTAGATAAGAAAATCCAAGAAAATTAAAATGGTGTTTGGGAGAATCTCGAGAGAAAAAGAGAGATAAATTAGATATAGCAAAAATTCTAATTGGAAATAGATAGTAAAATCATTATTTAATAAATGGGTCAAATAATCCTATAAAACCACAACTTTAATTATTTTTACAAAAATACCATTACTAATATTTTACAACCTTTTGTAAAATAGTCACCATTTAATTTATATTAAAACAACCCAACTAAAATTATTCAAACTAAATTTCATCCTTTATGAAACTTATTAAATATATTTTTCACAAATACTCATCACGATAAATTTCTCGAAAATCAATTGAGTTACCTAAATTATTTTTTCGAAATTAATTAATTAGCTAAAGCCTAACCCAACATTTCAACCTGATTTCGATAATTCACCTGAATCTTCTAGCCCATTTTTCGAAGCATTACAAAGATACTCAATAGCTCTCGTCGTATCCTTACTTAATGCCATTCGCACAAAGCCAAACCGACAACCATTCTGCACTCACTTTGGCGGGATGAATGAATCCAAAACCTCATCGTATCTATCAAAAGCAAGTCTTAAACCCTGCCAATGAATCCCTCCGATAGGTTACCAACATACAACGTAACGCAGTCACGAAAGATGGCCTCTGATCCATCTACCGCCCATCGTGCTGACCTACTCTCCTAGGATAATACGTTTCTTTTCGCCATAAAAGATAAATTCAAAAATAAAATAAAATGAAGAAATAGAAAAATAAAATAAAAATAAATATTTGATAGGTTTTGTTTAATTATTCTTTTAATTAATAAGGGTGTTGTTAAATCCGGACAATAAATTAAACCAACATCAATAAGCTTGATTGTCGTTTAACTTATTGTTCGAATTAAAAATATTGTCTTTATGCATGATGCAAACAAATAATTATAACATCATGACTTATCAAATTATTAAACAATTAAAATTACCTTTAGACAATATAAATTAAAATGAACATTCAGTCAATATCCAATAAGTCTAGATATTTTCACTCGAATATCCACATTAATAAATACCTCATTTTTATTATTAAAAATATTAATTAAGAATTTGTTGAATTAAATAATAGGACTTGAATAATTTAATTTAAAGGCAAACATTTATTAATTTAATCAAATTAAAAGCAACATTCAAATATGTCAAGAATATTCTTTTAAATTAATTAAATAAGACTTGAAAGCATTTAAATTAAATTAACTAAACCCTAATTATTTATTAGTTGAATGAATGGCAATTTGATGCATGTCAATTAAAGCATTAATGTAAACACACAATAGCATATTTTGAAAGATACTAAAATTCTAACCCAAAATGGCTTAAAATTATGAAAACTTAATTAGTTCTCTATTATTAATTAAAATTTTCTAATATTAAACCTAAATTAATTAGATCCTAAAATTAATTTGATTTTTAAAACTTGCACCTAAATAAGCAATGAATACAATTTTAAATAATCAAATTAAATTAGGACCTAATTGAACTAATCCTAAAAGAGTATAACATTTTATGGAATTTAATCTTGAATTTTAATAATCAATTTGAATGATTTTAAATTATATTCAAATAAGCCATGAACATTATTTAAAAGAAATCAAATTAAAAATCAAAATATAATTGGTGTTTTAATCTAGGTTAAGTATTATTTTTAAAACTAAAATATACTATTTAGAAACCTATAAATCAATTTAATTAATTTAAAGATACGCTCAATGTAACACCCCCTTCCTGGCGTAGTTGAAAACCGGGTCGGAGCGTGTTACCGGTGAGCGATGCGGTGATCGGTGTGATAAAATTTCAATTTATTATCCACTCTTAAATAATTTTACACAAACAAAACATTATCAATATGCATTTTAGTCCAATACAATCATAAGAAGGCAACATTTACCGTTGAGGTTCAATTTATAACTTTTACAAGTTTTAGGGACTAATCTATAAAACTGAAAAATTAAAGGTTCTTCGATGCATTAGACAAAACCACAATGAAATTCAATACAACATTGATTAGCCTGCAAATTTTCATGCAAAATAGTGATCATTTAGCCATCCAATTTAATCATTCTAAGCTCAAGGACTAAACTGTAAACAATGCAATCTTTCAGCTTAAGCCTTTTTAACCACTTTAACTAACATTGTATCGAAACATTTAGAACCGTTTTGATACGGGTGAACGATTGTCAACCTTGTTGACTTTTCTCTTCATACCATATCGATACAGGTAAGCCACGTATCGGTACGGGTTTATTCTCTTTAACTTTGACTTTGATTCGTTTCGATACGCTATGAACCCGTATCGAAACAAGGGATTCCAGAGACAAAATGTTCTGAAACGTCCCTAACTCGTTTCGGTACATCCTGCTTTCTTAGGTTTAATTATACTTACCCGTATCGAAACACCATCACCCGTTTCAATACGGTCTGACTTGTAATGACAGATTCTTGTTGATTTTTATTCATTTTAACTAACCAAACAGTGTCCAAATGCAATGAAACTTTGCACACAACATATAACCATAAATTCTACTAGCATGTCAAATTTTTTAGCCATATGAATCCATTTACCCGGTTTTTATCTTTTAGTGCCAAAACATACATTTAAGGTTATTTCTTACTAAATAAAAGACTAATTTAAAACATATCATACTTATAAACACTTAACCATAACATAGGCATATCAAAAGAGACTTAATAAACTTATACATAGACTTTTCCACCAACTAGGAGTTTCAAAGAGTCAATATACATTACTTAGAGCTTGATTGTGACTTGTGCAACGCTTCAACTTCTTCGATCTCGATCCCAAAATTTGACTAACCTGAAATGGATACAATGGAATGCATTACGCATACTTTGCCTAGTGAGGTAATCACAAAACAATGGATGACATGGATGCCATATAACATGCTTCAATAATAATCATAATATTAATTATGCAATGAACATGACATGCTTCTTATTCATAATACAAACATAGTATCATGTCATCAATGACAATATCCTGATTTCATAGCAAATCAATATCAATAACAATAATTTCCTTGGATCGATTCATGGTATATTGATACACAAATTCCACCTCCTCACCAAATCAATGAATGATCAATCCCGCCGACATTGCCAATAAGACCAATACAAAATACATCCATTCGCCTCGCTAAATCGATATAGGTCGTACGTAGCCCTCGGACTATAGTCCACCCGTACACTGAGCTCATAAATTCTATGGTATGTCAATTGTATCCAATACTTCGAATCCAAGGTCCAATAACAATATTTCAATATCCATGATTCATTGACAATATTTCAATAATCATTTAGTCATAGCAATAAGCAATAGCAATGAACTCATGTCAATGATTCTACATGTAAATGCTTCAACGATTTCCATGACAATGATTGCAATGCTATGGACAATGAATCGGTGCAATACTTATCACAACTTGCCAACATGGCTTACAATAATGCTTCATGCAAATCCCTGAAAATTAATGGTTAGTAAATCAATAAACAATCATTCGAGATGACACCTAGCCACTCTCGAGACTCCGACTACACTCACCTCAACAATTCGAAGCTACTAAGGCTCTCAGATGGCGATACCCTTATCCCTATCATTCGATGGAGGTGATGGATTAATCTTTTTCACTTCTTGAGCTAGGAAAAGCAATAAGGGATAGTCATTAGCTATAGGCAAACCTTAACTTAATGCTTGAAATTGATCATCTATTAATTAAGAGAATCGATTATTAACTTGGGGCTTTCATTTACCCGATCGATAGTTATAACTTGGTTTTCTTAAATCAAGGAAAGCCTAAGCTAAACCTAGATGGTATAATCTAAACTAAACCAAGGGACTAAAATGAACTAAACCTAAATCTAAGGCTTGAATTAAAACAAATAAAGCATGCATCGAGATGAAGTTGAATTAAATTCAAAGAATAAATCTACAATTGGATTTAAAAAGGAGTAAATTGATTAAACTCAAAGCTGAAGTGCTACGGTACAAGACCAGAAAAAGAAAAGCGCAGGTCGACCGGGTCAAAAGGTGCGGATCCTTTTGACCTACTTATTCTCACTATTTAAACCCTAAAGTCTAAAATTTTAGCATTTTTTTTTTCCGAATTTCCACTCTCTCTCCTCATTTTTAATTATACCACATCTCTTTATTCAATATTCTCTACCCTCTCTTAAAATTCTACGAACAAACACCAAACTTTCCCAGATTTCTCTCAAAACTCGATCAAAAATTCATATTCATCCATTGTTCGTCACTTTTCCTGATTTTGATTCACAAAACCCTAAATCTTCCTTCAAGCCTGTTTTCATCGATAAAAAAACCCATAATATGAAGAACACCAACTGTATTTTTTATTTTTTTGTTTTAATCCAAAACCAACCATTAAACTTTCCCCTTTTCTGTTTTTCGAGATCTAAACCCCAAATCTTAAGAACTCTATTACTTAAAACCGAGAGCCCTTCTTCCTAAACTACCTAAACTCAGATCCAGGAAGATTTACCCGAACTTCCCAGATCCTAAACCTAAACCACACGAACCAAACCCTCATCTTCAACTCCATCATTCAGAACTACTCCGACCATCACACATTAAAAGTAAAACCGAAAAACCCTTTCTTTCCTTACTGCCTTTTTTTAAAAAAAAACTTTAGAACTGACTCATTTTTTTTTACAATGTTTGAAAACAAAGGTAGAAGAACTACCTTATCGACTCATACGCTTTCACTTCTCCTGAGCTCTGGTGACTTCTCAGCTTCTCCAGCGACTTTCTAGCTCCAGTGGCGGTTGGTCTCTCGAATGGTAACTTTTCTCTCTTCTTTTAATTTTTCAACACTTTCTCTATATCAATCATTGCATAATTAATGTTCTTATCAATATTCTCTTTGTCCTATTTATACTGGTATATCTGAAAATCGGCACAGACCTTTCGAATTTGGTCTTTATTTTTTAGATAATACATTGGCCTTTTATTTTTGCTTTTGCATACTTGGTGATGTGGCGAGTTTTTACTAGTTCCTATTATTGAGGTGGCGAAATGAAGGCTTCTGGTTGGTCTGATACATGTAGGGCTAAAGGTCACGAGCCTGAAGGTTGTATCAAAGGGCGTGAAGAACAAACACAATCTATGTGCTTATTGACTCTGGCCATTGTATTTGATATGGATCAACGATTTAGATTCATCCTTAAAAAGCAAACAATCACAATCCGAACTAATCACATCTAGGAAGAGTCTAAAAACTAGCAGAAGAATCTCAAGGGTCACGGTCTCTAATGGGTCTTTTAATTTTGGGCTTGTATAATTTCACTGTAATAGACTATAAATAATGGGCTTGCAATAATATTTACACTTGGACTTTGGATTTATCACACTTGTATATATATTTTTTGTGTTTTGTAACAATGGACCTAGACATTGATTTTATTTAATTAATTTTGGCTTTTTACTCAATATTTGTTTTTAAGATAATAATAATAATAATAATAATAATAATAATAATAATAATAATAATAATAATAATAATAATAATAATAATAATAATAATAATAATAATTGTAACCCCCTCGACCCGGCTTAACCGATAGATCGAACCGAACAGGTCAACACAGAGAATATTGAAGTAAACCGAAAACGTTTACCACAATAAACGACCTTACTTTTTTTTATCTTGTCTAGATGCAAGTTACATTCCTATGTGACCAATAAGCAGCCAATTGAAAGACAACACGAGCATTCATTGATTTTTACTAATTTCAGGTTTAGGGACCATTTTGTAAATTTGATAATTTGTAAGAGTTATTACCAAATTCAGGTTACCAACCTTTAATTAGGTTCATTACATGCATCACTGTTTAAACTCAGCTCAAAACAACCATTTATACTCATTCAATTGCCTTAATAGGAAGATGGACCAAAATGCATATCTTGGGAATTTCATTAAAGAACCTTGATTAGAGAGTTAACACGAATTTTACCTCCAATCCTTGCTTCTCTTCCAATTTGACATGTTTAGCTTTCAAGAATCTTAAAAAATTTGAGAGAAATCACCAATGATAAGTTGGAAATAAAGAGAGGAAAAGAAAGTGAATGAAATTTGAAAATTGAGAGAAAATGGATAGTGTTTAGCTGAAGTGAAAAGAAGAGAATAAAAATGATCGTCAAATTTTCCTTAACCAAATTAACTACCTTTTGATTAAATCAATAAAAACCATTTTAATTATTTAATAAACCATTTAAAACACATGTCAAATTAGAGAAAAAAATTAATTGCCATTTAGCTCTCTAAAGATTCTAAGATTTTGACTCTTTAAAAAACACACTTTTTTTACAGTTTTAAAATTTTACATTTTGGTCGCTGCCCAAAATGTACACTTTTCAAAACTCATTTTGCAAAATTGATTCGACCCACCTCTTAAGTATAATTTTAGAAGATTTTAGGAATTTTTATCATATTTTTATCCCATCCCGAACCTTTATTTCCATAAACCACCTTTTAACGACTTGAATCGCCAACCTCCGGTTCCACCGGCCTGTAACACCCGTGTTTTGGGCCTAGGAGTTAATCGGGTTATAGTTTGACCCAAATTTAAAAAGCAAATGGCAAGACAACTTCAAATAATAACCTAATTGAACTTTAATAAGAAGGGAGGGACCTATGTTACAATTTGACCCAAATTTAAAAAGCAAGACAACTTTATGGGAAAAGTTGTCTTCCCTTTTCCCATTTACCATTTCCAAAACGTTGGAAACCCTCCCCACCATTGCCAAGCTTCTTCAAACTTTGGGTCACTATTCCATTCGATTCCAACCTCGTTTTAAGGTGTTTTTCAAAGAAGCAAGAGGAAACGTTGAATAGGGCTTGGGACCGAATCTGGGTTCGTAGGAGAATTGGTTCGAATTGCTAAGGAAGGGCGGTGAGTGGTCTTAACTTGTTTTAAAGTTTGGTTCGAGCATGAGTAGTGTGTGTGTGTGTAAAGTGTGCTTGGTAGGCCACTTCCTTATAACCCAAATAGTTAATTTAGTCTTGTTTTCCTTAAATGCCAATGTGCTTAATGACAATGTTCTTGTACTTGTGATTATATGGTGCATGTATATAATATCATGATGTGGATATATGTGATGAGCATGAGTGTGGTTGATGATATGTGATTGATGATGATAATTGGCACTAAAATAATTACCGGTTGTAAATGATCGATCATTAGGATAGTGTGCACACAAATTGAGTTAAAACGTACGTGGCCTTGATGGCGTTAAGTCATCAAGGAGGAGTACGGTGATGTAACATTCCACCGGAAGCTTTTATTAATTTCTACGGGATGATGAGTGGAATCCCATCCGTAGGGCATGTGGCGATGAGTGGAATCCCGCACATGCAAGGTCCGGTGATGAGTGAAATCCCACCAAGGTAAAGTGTTGTTGAGGGTTAAATCCGCACAATCGGGGTAATTAAAGTGGCAAATTAAACTTGCTTATGTACTGTGATTTATGATGGTGATATGTGATTGTGGTATATGGTGTTGTTGCATGATGTGGATGTTGATGCTTAAACTTGATAGGATTGAGAGACCATATATGCCACTTGAAAGACTAGCTAGGTCTACTTGATTTTATGCCTATGCTTAATGTATGTAAGACTAGGATTAACATGCTTGAACCCTGCATTGTTGATGTTTTTCATTTTAGAGCACCCTCCCTAAGCTTATAGCTTACGCTCTCTATGTTCAACAATGCAGATCATTAGCGTGGTGTTAGCTCGAGGCAAGGCAAGAAGGGCTTTCCAAGTTGTTGCTCAAGTATGGTTAATTTTGTAGTAGTTAAGCAATGTGGCAATAGGGTGTGTTTGTATGAGCCTTATATGACTCTTTCAAATGATGTTGTTTTGGATTGATTATGGATTGTAAGCATGTTATACTTTGATGAATGTTGGTGTGTATGATGACATGCTTTAGGATGTTTTAGGTTGCCTTATGCTGAGTGCAAACCTCTTTTGATTGACTTGTGGCTTTATGACCATTTGAGCCTTTGAGTATGCACAATATGGCCTAAATTGCTCTCTCATTAGAATGTTATGTATGAATGCCTTAATTCATGTATGGTTGATTCCTTTGGCTTAAATATGTGTGCTTGCATGTTCGTGTATGCTTAGGTGAGTTGAGAAATGCATTTAGAGTCGTGTTGGGGTCGTTTAAGTTGAAATTGAGGAATTGCAGTGCAGGGGGTATCGATACCCCTAGCTAGGGTATCGATACTGTCTTGCCCAAAGGCCTCAGATTTTGCCTGGGGTATCGATACCCTAAGGGTATCGATACCCTCCAAAGTTACTGGAATTTAGAGTTTTGAGTGAGAGTAGAGCGTATCGATACGGGGTTCCCGAGTATCGATACGGGTCTACTCTGTTGACCAATGAGTGTTGACCGAGAAAGGGGGTATCGATACCCCTGGTAAGGGTATCGATACGGTCTTCCCGTGGTTGACTTCTTGGGTTGACCTAGAAAGGGGGTATCGATACCCCTGGCAAGGATATCGATACTGTCTGCCTGTAAGCTAAAAAAATGAACTGTTATGCATTGTCGTGGTTCGAATGTGTTTTCCTTTGTATTGATTTCCGCTGTGTGAATCGCTTAGGACTAAATGTTCATCTAGACAAGAATTAATATAAAAAGAAAAAAATAGGGTTGCTAACCGAAGGGAACCTTAACGGGTTTCACTCGGTTTTCCCCGTGTGGCCCACTCGGACCGGTCATCCGGCCAGACCGGGGCGAGGGGGTTACATTTGTTGGTATCAAAGCCTGAGGTTACCGAGACCTCGGACAGGTAAGTGAGGTAAGCTTAATGTGTTAAATGCTTGTGTTGTTCGATGCATGATTTGCCATGAATCCTTGATGCTTGATTGATCGTATGATGCTTTGAATGCATGAATTGTCGTGTCTGGTGTAGAGTGTGTGCCCATTGTTACTATTACTTAATTTAAAAAGATTTTTGGAAAGATGAGTACTTGAGCACTATTGGACCCTTGCTTTGGCTAACGTAATCCTATTTGTTTGTTGTTGTAGTTTAAACCTTGCTAGCTAAAGCATAAGACCACGTGGGAGGCCTAGGATGGTTCGACCGGAACCACGGGCAGAGGCTCCGAGAATTGAGCCGGTAGTTGGGGTTGGAGCTCAAGTGGGAGAGCATGTGGTTGGAGTTGGAGCTCCTCCACCACCTCCACCACCACCACCTCCTCCACCGGGAGTGGGAGGTGAGGCCGGGGCCGAAGGAGAGGGACCACAAGGAGGTCAAGGTGGCCAAGGACCGGCCGGGATAGACTTAGCTCCGTTGGTTCAGGCAATAGCCGGGGCATTCCAGGCCGCAGTAGCTGGAGGTCAGGCAGCTCATCATTAGGGTGAGGGCACCGGATTACCTTTAGAGAGACTACGGGGCCTTGGGGCCGAAGAGTTTAGAGGTGCTACTTCGGAGAGGTCAGAGTTGTGGTTTGAGAAGACCGTTCGTATTCTTGCACATATGGGATGTACTGGTGAACGCAAGTTGGGATGCGTTGAGTCTTTGCTTCAAGGAGATGCCTACACTTGGTGGGTCACCGTTACTTCAGGGATGGATGAGACCAAGATCACTTGGGAGTTCTTTGAGACAGCTTTCCGGAAGAAGTATTTAGGTCCGCGATACCTTGATGAGAGGAAGATGGAGTTTATGGCATTGCTTCAGGTGAGTATGTCCGTGACCGATTATGAGATCCGATTTGTCAGATTGAGTCAATATGCACTTGAGCCTGTACCTACTGAGGTGGAGCGTTGTAACCGCTTCCGTTATGGGCTGAATGAGGAGATCAAGACCTATACTCTAGCTTCAGATTACACTGATTTTGATGTCTTAGTCGCGAGGGCCAAGGACTTGGAGCACAGTTTGAGTTTGACCAGGCGGTCAGGTGGATCTAGTTCGGGTAAGAGGTCCAGCAACTTTGATAGAGGTGATGCCAAGAGGCACCGGGACAACAGGCATCAGTATGATCATAGGCGTGGTGGCGGTAACCACGGTAGGGGCCATCAGGGTCAGAGAGCTGGTGGGAAGTTGCCCACATGTGCTACTTGCGGGAGGAACCACACCGGTGAGTGTTGGGGGAATTACCATTCTTGTTGGAGTTGTGGTGCTAGAGACCACATTAGGCGCGACTATCCACATCAGGTGGGATAGGCACCAGCTCAGGCTCCTGCTAGAGCCAATGACTTTCAGAGAGGCCGCGGGCGCGGTAGAGGAAACTTCCAGCCAAGGAATGATGGTCAGAGGAACATAGCACATGTAGTTGCAGTTCAGCCAGAGGGCGGAGATCAGGCCAGAGTTTATGCTCAGCGTGGAGATCAGCATGACACCGATGTGATCGCATGTAACTTCTCGATACAGTCTTTGGATTTGCTTTCTTTGATTGACTCTGGGTCTACACATTCCTACATATTGAGTGAACATGCACAGTCTTTGAATTTGCCTTGTGAGTTGTTAGAGGTAGGAGTTAGTGTTACTAGTTCTTTTGGGGACACGGTAGTAGTTAGGAAGATGTACCGAAGGTGTCCGTTGATGGTTCAGGGGCATTTGTTTCCAGTGGATATGATGAAACTTCCTTTCTATGGTTTCGATGTGATTTTGGGTATGGATTGGCTCACGGAACATAGAGCTAGGATAGATTTTGAAACTAAGCGGATTTCTTTGAGGCTCACAGATGACTATGAGATCGTAGTGGTGGATGAGAACGTGAAGTTCTTGTCCAATGTGGTTTCAGTGTTAGAGGCTAAGAGATTAGTTGAGTTGGGGTGTGAAGCATACTTAGCGTATGTGATGAACCCTAACATGAGTGAGGTTAGACCTCAGGAAATCCGGACAGTATGTGATTTTCCTAGTGTGTTTCCGGAAGAATTGCCAGGGTTACCACCGGACAGAGAGGTAGAGTTCAGCATTGAGACTTATTCTGATTCAGCTCCTGTTTCGATTGCTCCGTATCATATGGCACCGAAAGAATTGAAAGAGTTGAAGACTCAGTTGCAAGAATTGACAGATAGAGGTTTTATTCGACCTAGTTCTTCACCTTGGGGTGCACCAGTTTTGTTTGTGAAGAAGAAAGATGGAAGTATGAGAATGTGTATAGATTATAGGCAGTTAAATCAGTTGACAATGAAGAACAAATATCCGTTGCCTAGAATTGATGACTTGTTTGATCAGTTGAGAGGAGCATCTGTCTTTTCGAAGATTGATTTGAGATCGGGTTATTACCAGCTAAAGGTAAGAGAGGTCGATGTACCGAAGATAGCCTTTAGGACTAGGTATGGACACTATGAGTTTTTAGTCATGCCATTTGGGTTGACTAATGCACCGACAGCTTTCATGGACATGATGAATAGGATTTTTCATCAGTATCTAGATCAGTTTGTGGTTGTATTTATAGATGACATTTTGGTGTATTCGCGAACTGAAGAAGACCATGACTGACACTTGAGACTTGTTTTGAAGACTTTGCTAGATCACCAGTTGTATGCGAAGCTCAGCAAGTGTGAATTCTGGATCCGAGAAGTAGTCTTCTTAGGACATATAGTGTCAGCCGATGGGATTAGGGTTGATCTGAAGAAGATTGAAGCCATTGTTGAGTGGAAGCAACCGAAGTCTGTGACAGAAGTACGTAGCTTCTTAGGCTTAGCCGGATACTATAGGAGGTTTGTAGAGGGTTTCTCTAAATTAGCCGCTCCATTGACACAGTTACTTCAGAAGAGTGTTCAGTTTGAGTGGACAGATGCAAGACAGAGAGCCTTTGAGAAATTAAAAGAAGCTTTGACCCAAGCTCCGATTTTGATTCAGCCTGAGTCTGGGAAGGACTATGTAGTCTACAGTGATGCTTCTTATGTAGGGTTAGGATGTGTTCTGATGCAAGACAAGAGAGTGGTGGCTTATGCCTCAAGACAGTTGAAGACCCATGAGCGCAACTATCCGACCCATGACATAGAGTTAGCTGCATTTGTGTTTGCTCTGAAGATTTGGAGGCATTATTTGTATGGTGAGAAATGCACAGTATACACCGACCACAAGAGTTTGAAGTACATTATGACTCAGGGAGATTTGAATCTCAGACAGCGTAGGTGGTTAGAACTGCTAAAGGACTATGATCTTACTATTGAGTATCATCCGGGTAAGGCCAATGTAGTGGCCGATGCATTGAGTAGGAAGGTGGCCGTAGACTTGAGAGCTATGTTTGCTAGATTGAGTTTGTCCGGAGATGGTGGCTTGGTAGCCGAGCTTCAGGTTAGACCTACTCTAGGTCAGTTGATTCGAGAGAAACAGCTTCTAGATAGATCTTTGGCACCTCACGTGCAAGATATAGCCGAGGGTAGATCTTCAGACTACAATTTCAGCACTGATGGGGTTTTATGTTTCAAAGACAGAATAGTTGTGCCTGAAGACAGTGATTTGAGACGTACGATCTTGACTGAAGCCCACAATAGTCTGTTTGCTATGCATCCTGGAAGTACGAAGATGTACCGCGATTTGAAGAATGAGTACTTTTGGGTTGGCTTGAAGAGAGATGTAGCCGACTTTGTGAGTAAGTGCTTAATGTGTCAGAAAGTGAAGGCGGAACATCAGGTTCCCTCAGGTTTGTTACAGCCGTTGAGGATTCCGGAGTGGAAGTGGGAAAACATCACCATAGATTTTGTTTCGGGTTTGCCTTTGACTCCTACGAAGAAGAACTCAGTTTGGGTGATAGTAGATTGTTTTACGAAGTGTGCTCACTTCTTGGAAGTCAACACTACTTACACTTTAGATAGATTGGCCGATTTGTACATTGGTGAGATTGTGAGACTACATGGTGTGCCGAAGTCCATTGTGTCAGACAGAGATCCGCGGTTTACTTCTAGATTTTGGGAGTGCCTGCATACAGCTTTGGGTACCCGTTTGAATTTCAGCACTTCTTATCATCCTCAATATGATGGTCAGTCGGAGAGAGTCATTCAGATCTTAGAGGACATGTTGCGATGTTGTATCATTGACTTTTAGGGTACTTGGGAGAAGCATCTGCCTCTAGTAGAGTTTTCATACAATAACAGCTTTCACTCGAGCATCCAGATGGCTCTGTCTGAGGCCTTGTATGGCCGAAAGTGTAGGACTCCAGTTTGTTGGGCCGAGGTAGGGCAAAAATTGTTACCTATGCCAGATTTGCTCAAGGGGACAACCGACAAGGTAAAATTGATTTGTGAGCGGTTGAAGGCTGCTTCAGATAGGCAGAAGTCCTATGCCGATTTGAAGAGGAAGGAAGTTGAGTTCTCAATGGGTGAGAAGGTATTCTTGAAGGTGTCTCCGTGGAAGAAAGTGATGAGATTTGGCCGAAAATGGAAGTTGAGTCCGAGGTACATAGGGCCGTATGAGATTGTGAAGAGGGTTGGTCCCGTTGCTTATCAGTTGCGTTTGCCATCCGAGCATGAGAAGATACATGATGTGTTCCATGTGTCGATGCTTCGCAAGTATAGGTCCGATCCATCACATGTTATGCCCGTAGAAGAAATTGAATTGAATCCGGATTTGACTTATGAAGAAGAGCCAGTGGAGATCTTAGCTTCTGACAGTAAGGTGTTGAGGGGTAGATCGATTGAGTTAGTGAAGGTGCGGTGGCAACGTAGAGGTGTGGACGAGGCCACTTGGGAGAGGAAGGAGGATATGGAAAGGCAGTTTCCGTATCTCTTTCAGTCAGGTAATTTCGGGGACGAAATTCCTTAAGTGGGAGAGAGTTGTAACACCCGTGTTTTGGGCCTAGGAGTTAACCGGGTTATAGTTCGAGTCAAATAAAATTCAATTAAAACAATCCAACTTCAAATAATAACCTAATTGAACTTTAATAAGAAGGGATGAACCTATGTTGCAATTTGACCCAAATTTAAAAAGCAAGACAACTTTATGGGAAAAGTTGTCTTCCCTTTTCCCATTTACCATTTCCAAAACGTTGGAAACCCTCCCCACCATTGCCAAGCTTCTTCAAACTTTGGGTCACTATTCCATTCGATTCCAACCTCGTTTTAAGGTGTTTTTCAAAGAAGCAAGAGGAAACGTTGAAGAGGGCTTGGGACCGAATCCGGGTTCGTAGGAGAATTGGTTCGAATTGCTAAGGAAGGGCGGTGAGTGGTCTTAACTTGTTTTAAAGTTTGGTTCGAGCATGAGTAGTGTGTGTGTGTGTAAAGTGTGCTTGGTAGGCCACTTCCTTATAACCCAAGTAGTTAATTTAGTCTTGTTTTCCTTAAATGCCAATGTGCTTAATGACAATGCTCTTGTACTTGTGATTATATGGTGCATGTATATATATCATGATGTGGATATATGTGATGAGCATGAGTGTGGTTGATGATATGTGATTGATGATGATAATTGGCACTAAAATAATTACCGGTTGTAAATGACCGATCATTAGGATAGTGTGCACACAAATTGTGTCAAAACGTACGTGGCCTTGATGGCGTTAAGTCATCAAGGAGGAGTACGGTGATGTAACATTCCACCGGAAGCTTTTATTAATTTCTACGGGATGATGAGTGGAATCCCATCCGTAGGGCATGTGGCGATGAGTGGAATCCCGCACATGCAAGGTCCGGTGATGAGTGAAATCCCACCGAGGTAAAGTGTTGTTGAGGGTTAAATCCGCACAATCGGGGTAATTAAAGTGGCCAATTAAACTTGCTTATGTACTGTGATTTATGATTGTGATATGTGATTGTGGTATATGGTGTTGTTGCATGATGTGGATGTGGATGTTGATGCTTAAACTTGATAGGATTGAGAGACCATATATGCCACTTGAAAGACTAGCTAGGTCTTCTTGATTTTATGCCTATGCTTGATGTATATAAGACTAGGATTAACATGCTTGAACCCTGCATTGTTGATGTTTTTCGTTTTAGAGCACCCTCACTAAGCTTATAGCTTACGCTCTCTATGTTCAACAATGCAGATCATTAGCGTGGTGTTAGCTCGAGGCAAGGCAAGAAGGGCTTTCCAAGTTGTTGCTCAAGTATGTTTAATTTTGTAGTAGTTAAGCAATGTGGCAATATGGTATGTTTGTATGAGCCTTGTATGACTCTTTCAAATGATGTTGTTTTGGATTGATTATGGATTGTAAGCATGTTATACTTTGATGAATGTTGGTGTGTATGATGGCATGCTTTAGGATGTTTTAGGTTGCCTTATGCTGAGTGCAAACCTCTTTTGATTGACTTGTGGCTTTATGACCATTTGAACCTTTGAGTATGCACAATATGGCCTAAATTTCTCTCTCATTAGAATGTTATGTATGAATGCCTTAATTCATGTATGGTTGATTCCTTTGGCTTAAATATGTGTGCTTGCATGTTCGTTTATGCTTAGGTGAGTTGAGAAATGCATTTAGAGTCGTGTTAGGGTCGTTTAAGTTGAAATTGAGGAATTGCAGTGCAGGGGGTATCGATACCCCTAGCTAGGGTATCGATACTGTCTTGCTCAAAGGCCTCAGATTTTTCCTGGGGTATCGATACCCTAAGGGTATCGATACCCTCCAAAGTTACTAGAATTTGGAGTTTTGAGTGAGAGTAGAGCGTATCGATACGGGGTTCCCGAGTATCGATACGGGTCTACTCTGTTGACCAAGGAGGGTTGACCGAGAAAGGGGGTATCGATACCCCTGGTAAGGGTATCGATACGGTCTTCCCGTGGTTGACTTCTTGGGTTGACCTAGAAAGGGGGTATCGATACCCCTAGCAAGGGTATCGATACTGTCTGCTTGTAAGCTAAAAAAATGAACTGTTATGCATGGCTGTGGTTCGAATGTGTTTTCCTTTGTATTGATTTCCGCTGTGTGAATCGCTTAGGACTAAATGTTCATCTAGACAAGAATTAATATAAAAAGAAAAAAATAGGGTTGCTAACCGAAGGGAACCTTAACGGGTTTCACTCGGTTTTCCCCGTGTGGCCCACTCGGACCGGTCATCCGGCCAGACCGGGGCGAGGGGGTTACAGGCCTAACCCGACATGCAAAATACCTAGGCCCAAAATCGGAGCGTTACAACAACAACAACAACAACAACAACAACAACAACAATATTTATTATTATTATTATTATTAGTACGTTGATCGGAAAAAATAAGGGCATGGCATAATCGAAGTTCGTTCGAGATTGTGATCGGACAACAACCACTCATGTAACGCCCTAGTTTTGGGTCTAGAGGTTTTTGGGATTGTTTTAGGGTTCGTTGGACCGAGATTAAAGATTCGGGTAAGTTTCGAGATGAGTTCAAGGAAAACATATTTCGAAAGGTGGTAAAAATATGGAAAAATTATCTAAAATTCTTTTTAAATATATAAAAGGTTTTGGTGAAGTCAATTTTGCGAAACGAGTTTTGGAAATGTGATATTTTGGATTAGTGACCAAAATGTAATGTTTGAAAACTATTTTTAAAGACTATTTTGTAAAAGGGTCAAAACTTTGAATTTTTAAGGAGCTAATATACCTAAGTGTTTCATCACATTTTTCTCTCAATTGGATTAGTTTTAAATGTTTTAATGAAAGGATTAAAAGGAATTAATTAAAGAAAGGTAATTATTTTTACAAAATCTAATTTGACGTGATTTTCTATTCTTTAAACTTTTCTCTCAAAGTCTTTCCAGCCAAACATCTATTTTCCAGCAAAGATTTGAGGTAATGATCTTGTTTTCTTAAACTAATTATTCCTATTAGATTTCCTAACTTGTTTCTACAAAATCTCATTTTTTTCCTTTGCTTTTCAAGAAGAAAAATCAACCAATTGAGAGGGAATTCAGTCATTGAAGGTGAGGTTCGTTCTTCTCCTTTAATTAATGATTCTTTACTGAAATTCTTAAGTTCTTGATCATTTATATATGTTTTCTAATGGGTTTTAATGATTTAATTGTGGAAATTTGGTTTAATTGGTGAAATTGATTGAGATTCGTTTTGGATATGTTTTTGCAGGGTTCTCGATCATATTAGAACATGATTTTAATGTTTTATGATGTTAATAAGTTGGTTTTAACATTGGAATCCCAAATCTATAAGAATCTCTAATTGTTTAAGTTGTTAGTTTTGTGTTTTTGGGAGTTATGGTGGTGTAATGTTTGCTGGAAGTATAATGATGTTATGAGAAAGTTTTCAGATGTCTTTTTATGATAATTGATGGTTGAAAGTGATAGGTTTTGGCTGGGTCAAGTTTGGAGGTGAATTGATGTTGTGATTTAAGAAAGAGAAATTAGTTAATGATCACTTGTAAGCCAATATAATTGTTGAAGTGTTGTATAATGGGATTTATACATGTTTACTCATTGAGCTTTGCATATGGTATGTTATGCATGGGAAGGCTTAAATTGAGGCTAGCAATGTGAGTTGTTGTAGTTTTATATACATGTTACATATGGTTTAATATGTTGGTTTTTGAATGGTTAAAATGCATGGTTTTAAAGGCTTTGATGTTTCAAATGATGTTTTGAAGTAATTGAAATGAGATTTTAATGTGGTTTTAGAAAATAGTTCTAAAATGCATTGATGGTGTTTTGTTTTTTTAGCACTCCTCACTATGCCTTGTGTGCTTACGCTCTCTTTGTCCATCAAAGCAAAGAATTAGAGCTTGGAAGGTAGCGGGAAGAAAAGGGATCAAGAAAGACTTCGTTACGTGAACGTATGTTTTCGTATAAGACTATAAGTAATAAGGGAAATGGGGGTTTCGTTGTTGTGTTGGGATATGTTTTGTTAAACTTCCTGTTTGAGCAAGTTTGGTTTGCTATTTTTGACTTGTAAATGGCCTATAATGTTTGGTTTATGCTTTGATATGGTTTTTGGTATTTTGCTTGGCTTGAAATATAGAAAGCATGCCTATAAATTTCCATTTGAAGTATGATGCTATGATTGATGTTAATTTCGACGTTTATGGCTGATGATTGATCTAGGATATGTTGCATATATGTTGAATGTTTGATTATGTGATTAGAGTTGGGTAAATGCATGTTAAACCAACAAAACATGGCATATCAGGCCCATGCATACCGATACGCCTAAGGCTGTATCGATATGGCTAGGCACAATTAAGCTAAGGGTTTCAATACACGAGCTACTATACCGATATAGTCCAAGACAAATTTCCATAGCGTATCAGTACGGTATGGGGAGTATCAATACGTGTTTAAGCCTTTAGAATCTATAGTTTTAGGATCGTAAAAATGTACTGATACACTTGCTCGTGTACCGATACAGTTAGTCGTGTTTGGTAGTTATGAAGTGTTTTGAGGTTTTGCTTTCTTACGCTTTGGTCCTTGATTGATGTGAATGCAATTAGATGAGTTTAGATGGTCGTTTTGAGCTAAAATTTGATGGGCTAGCATGAAACCTGATTTATTAAAGGTTGGTAACATTAATTCATCGAAATTCCATGAATTTATTTGTATTTACAAAATGGTCACTAATATCGTAATTATACAATATAAACTTGTATCGTTTAGGGTTTTGTGACATATCTTCTTCCGCTATTTGCATGAACACGTTAGGGTTAATAAGAGCATCTAGACAAGAAAAAAAAGAAAAAAAGGTCGTTTATTGAGGTGAACCTTCACAGGTTTACTTCAATATTCCCCGTGTAACTCGCTGGAGTCGGTAAAACAGTTAGACTGGGTTACGAGAGGCCGAATCCAACAACCTTTAAGTACGCAAAGGCTTGGCAAGAGCAACATGAATTTGCCCAAGCTTGTATACAAAAGGTGGAGAAATGGACAAAGAAGTGAGTAGATCAAAAACGCGTGGACATAGAGTTTTAGGTAGGTGACTTAGTGCTTACAAAATTGACTCTAACACTTCATAATTCTACTGTCCATAGGGCTCTAGTGAGACAGTACGAGGGACCATAACGAGTCATGAAGCGATTAGACAAGGTGGCCCGTTTCACCCAACACAAGCTCTCTACCTAATAATAATAATGTATTATAATGGCGCATTAGAAAGAGACTTCCTTAGAGATATGCTAATTGGTTGAATGTTCAAGGATGTTCATGTTACCCCATCTTATATGGTTCAAATTTTGAAATTTGTCTTAGGAATGTGAATATCTCTCTTACTAATAAAAAAGAAAGGTACTTTCTTAAATGTCTACCCCCAATATCTTATTTCCCCACACATTCAAATTAATAAAAAATTCAATTCGAGGATCCACTAATTGACCTAGTGGCTAAGGATACTTATATTTCCACATCCTGTATGGGTTCGAATCTTGACATGGGAATGTAATACCTCTCTATTTAATCAAAAAAATAAAAAAAAATCCATCCCATTCAAACACGATGATGTTTGGGAATGATTAATATGTTTAAATGATTAAATTACATGTTTATATAACAATCTAGATTTTTTAGACTTGTTATGCTTGGTACCTTTGTACTCGGAAATGGCTTCCTATGCCTCCGAGTTAGGTGATTCCGGAGGTGACCCCATGGCAGCAGCTCCTTCGAAGGTGAGAACACTGGAGGCCTGCACAATCTTGGGAACATACACTGTTAGGAGCTACAACACCTCACTTATGTGTCCGGACTGAAAAGCTTATTAATTGGGAGTTGGGCCTAACTCTGTCGACCCATCAATAGTTTTCACTACGCCTTACCCCATACTATCAACAATACTATATATGGATATAAATACTCATACAGATAGAGAGATCGGAAGAGGGAAGCTAATTATGGGAAAGCCCATCTCTTTCCTTTCTCTATCTTCTTTATCATTCCACACCCCGACCACCATTCTGGCTGTGATTTTTGCCCAAATCTACCGGGGCAAACCACCTAAACCACCAACTGCCTTTGTATTCTTCTCCACCCCTCTGTTCGGTGTTTACTAATTTTAGGCATATATCTACAAATTTCATGCATCAACAATTGGTGCAGTGAGGGTGGAGATCTTCTTGACCAAGATAACCAGTCATTACAATTTTCTCACTCCCAGTTATTTCATCCCTCAACCTTCTAGCTTTTTCGATGACACTTATAGAAAACTTGATCTTTGAAACCAAAGATGCTTATGAAAACAACGATGAAGATGAACATTGAGGATACCAAAGTTCCGATATGAAACGCCCATTTTCGCGATCTTCTCAAACAAGATAATAAGTCATTACAACTTTCCCACTCCTAGTTATTTCAGCCCTCAACCTTCCAACTATTTCGATGACACTTCTAGCAAACTTGATCTTTGAAACCAACGATGCTGATGAAAACAACGGTGAAGATGAACGTTGAGGACACCACAGTTTCGATGTGAAACTTCTCTTTTGGAGCTCAACCAATAGAAAGTAGAAAAGATGGGGTATTAATTTCTCGCCACTCACATCCAAGGGTTACATCGAGGGGGTGATGTGATAACAATTTCTCGCAAGATCCATTTGTGAAGATTGGCTATCCCGTGAGAGCTTGACATCATCTTAAAGAAGCTATGCCTAACCAATGGAACCCTCATATCTTCCCACAATCATGTGAGCCATCATGGCCACAATGAGAACACCTTCCATGCGCTCACCAACATTTTGTGTTACACGTATGCAAGGTGTAGGCCTAAGAAGGTCCAAGCCCACAGATCCCCAATAATATAAGTCTTTGTACTTTCTCGCGTGGATGGCACTGGAAAAGTGACAACTAAAGCAACAACATAAGCCATGGAAGTCTTCTTGGAAACCGGAATATCTACGAACAACCAAAGTCTAACATGCATAAGAAGTGCCTTCAACTCAAGTTTTTGTTTATTTTGTAATAATTCTGCATGTATAGACGATCTTGACCACTATAGATGGTCTAGCACTTAGATATCTCCAGATTAGATATCACTCATTATACATATACCATATATCATGAAAAGATAACCTCCCTCCACCAAGCTGCTTTTGTGCATAGGTTTGAAGAAGATATTGAGGTTCTCTGTCAATTGAGTGAAAGAAGAAGCTGAAAAGCGTCACTCGAGCTCTCTGCCTTTCTTATCCTACACATTGTTTCTTATACAAACCTACAAGTATTGGGGAAAGTCACTTTTGTTTAATGCATCATAGGAAATTAATGTGACCTAAGAGAGTCTGCTTGAATTGATTTTATGGATATGTGAGCGTATGGTTTTGTATGAATGAATGTGTGAATATTTTTCAAATGATTTCACATTTCCAAAATTCCAAAATTCCAAAATTCAATGCCTTTGGCATTGTGTTTTCTCCAAAGAGGCACAAAAATGTCTATGTTCATTTGTGTCTATATATGACATCGACTCTATAAGAACAAAAATTGTAATATCCTAAAATTGGGCTTAGAAGTATGATGCAAAATCGAATGTCAATTGAATTGTTTTGCCTTGTATTTAATCTAGAATCCATTGAAGGAGTGTAGGACTCAATTGAAACAAAAGAAAATCAAAAGAAGCGATAACTATCAGTAAGGACCAAACCGAAAGTTAAAGGGGAGCTTGGGATTTCATGCAAAAAAGAGAGAAAACTTGGGGATGTTCACACATGGAAAATTTTTGGGAAGACTTGTGGTGATGAGAACTCGGACAAGGGAGAGAATTATCCATTGCCATCTTCTTCCCCTTGTTAGCCAAACCACCATGGTTCTTGAGTGAGAAAAGGAGAGAGAGCAATCTAAGTTAGAGGATTATGTATCAAGTTGGACCAATTTTGAGCTCTCCATCAAAGGATTTGGAAGGAGGGCATGAGATCATTGATTCTTCTTCATTTGAATTAATGGAATTAGGATTTGATCATGGTTTTATCTTAGATCATATTTCTAGTTAGATTTATGATGCATGCTTCCCTAGTGTAATCGTAAGCCATGCAAGTCAAATAAAGGTTTGAGTAGCTATGTGTGTTATGTGAATTCTTAGGGAATTTGTTAGGGGCTGTTCAGAAATCCTTTTAGGATTAATGAATTGGATTAAAGTTTTGAGTTTGTCCATTTATATGCCTATTTGTTACTATTAGATTTGTGAAGAAAGTAAACACATGTTAGACATCTATTGTCTTGCTTTCAAATGATGCCATGTTAAGTGTATAAAGCATGTTTGAGTATGAATTGGGGTCATGAGACATAATTGAGCACAAAATCGAAGCAATTGGATGCCCCATATGTATACTCTGTTTTGAATTATGTTGGACTGCCCCAAAATGCTAATTTATAGGTATCAATTTGTGATAACAATCTTGAATTAGAGTCTTTAGGCTGTTAATAATAGAATCTAAGAAAATGAGATCAAACAAGGGATGATAACATTATTTTTGGAATGTTTTATTAAAACTTGGAACTTGGGGACTGTATATACTAATTAAGGGGCTGTTTTATATCCATATTGGACTGGTTTTGTAACTATAAGTGTAACACCCCGGTTTTGGGCTTAGATGTTTTGGTGAGTCGGGTCGGGCCGGTGGAACCAATGTCGGTTGTTCGAATCGATAAAAGGTGGTTTAGGGAGATCGATGTTCCGGATGGGATAAAAATATGATAAAAATTCCTAAAATACTCCAAAATGATAATTAAGAGGTTGGCCAACTCAATTTTACAAAACGGGTTTTCTAAAGTGTACTATTGGCTTGTGACCAAAATGTAAAGATTTAAAAGTTGGAAAAATGTGTTTTTCAAGAAGAGTCAAAATCTTAGAATCTTTAGGGAGCTACTTGGAAATTATGCCTTTTTCCTAATTTGGCACGCGTTTTAAATTTTACTAAAATTAAAAAGGCTTTTAATTGGGTTTAGTTAAAAAGTTAGTTAATCGGTTAATGGAATTTTTGACGTGCTTTTCATTTCTCTCTTTCACTTCAGCCAAACACTTCTTATTTTCTCTCAAATCTCCATATTTTCTTTTCTCTCAAATCCTCTTTTGATTTGTATTATTTCTCCATTGATTTCTTCCATTTCCCTTCAAGTTTCTTCAAGCAAATCTTTCCAAATTAGAGGAGAAGAAAGGATTGGAGGTAATTTTCATGCTATCCCTCTAATTTAAGTTCTTTAATGAAATTCCAAAGATATTTGACTCTTTAATACTGATTTTGATTGAGGTTTTGTTGTTAGATTAATAAACTCTTGAAATCTTGATGAAAAATTGGTTTAAAAGTTGATTTTCGGACTTTGATTGATTTAACTGGTTTGAGATTGTTTCTAAATGAGTTTTGAAAGGTTTTTAGTGTTGAAGTGGAGTCTTATTCATATATATCCCCAAATTCTTGAGATCCTAAGTTTTTGGAGAGTTTTTGAGGTGTTCTTGAGGATTTCGAGTTGCTGGGGTATAAGGATGGTTTTAGGTTATTTTTGGATGTTGAGTAATGCTTAGAATGTGTTGGATGAGTTGGGTAATGGATGGGATGAGGTTTGAGGTCAATCGATTGAGGTTTTAGTTGTTTCGGATGAGTGTTTTGATGCTTTAGAGCAGGGCTGCGGGTTTTCTTGTGTGTGCTGGAGCTTTGGATGCATTTTAATGCATTGAGCCTCTGTTTTGATGTGTTGAAAATAGGGGATAATAATCTAGAAGCAAACGAGGTGGTTTTGGAGGCTCTGGACGATCAGTAGTCGCGTTGGCAAGCGTGGTTTCACGAGTCGGTTAGTAGAATTTGGTTTTCCAGTGTGGAAACGTTTTAGAAAAGGTTTTGGGAACTTAATAAGAGCTTGAAACGCTTTATTAAGTTCGGAAGTAAGTAAATTGAAATTTCTCCCTCGGTTGTGCTAGTTATGAGCCTTTGGTTGCACTTGATTTTAAATGCATTTACCTACTGTTTTAAAACATGTTTTGAGAATATAAATTGTGTATGATGATGCCATGTGATTTAAGGATGCACTAGGTAAGTGGCCCCTGTATGCATGTGTTGATGCATGAAGTTTTAAGCATGATTTAATGCTTGTTGATGGCTTATCATGAATGCTTTGTAAAAATAGTGAGTTATGCATGAGTTATGAATTATATTGGCAAGTGATGTTGAATAAAATGTTTGTGAACCTAACAATTGATGATGTTGAGGGGTTGTGATTGTACCGAATACTCCATCCAAGTACCCTAACAATTGATGATTGGTTAAGGTTGCAACGATTGAGGGTAGCTTCCGGGTGTGAACCTTATGTTTTGTCCCGTCTCTCGTTAGTGGATTATACATCTACCGATGAGTGGTGTTGAGGGGTTGTGATTGTACCGAATACCCCACCACAAGTGACATAACGATGGAGGGTCGCTCTCGTGTGTAAGCCTTGTAATGCCGATAGAGTGTATGAAGGGTGTGGGACAACCCTTGGTAATCTGTGTATCCGATACTTTGTTTTTGAGATTGTTGTTATCACTTGTTAGCCAATATAATGGATTTGTATAATATGGAAAATGTTGCTAATGCATGGTTTGAAAGATGCATATTTTGGTTTAAGCTTAGCATAATGGTGTTTATGCTTGCAAGGCTTGGTAAATGAATAACAATGGTTTTGTTGCTGATTTTGATTGGATCATGTTGCATTATGTTTAAAACAATGAGTTTGATGAAAAGTGCATGGTTTATCAAGGAAGGCATGTTGGTTTTGAAAAGAGTGAAAAGCGGTTTTGTGCATTGATGATGTTTGTGGTTTGAGCAATCTTTACTAAGCTTGTATGCTTATGCTCTCTTTGTTTCATCAATGCAGATAATTAGAACTTTAGAGACAGCATCTTCGAGGAATCACACCAAGACATTTTGCTAAAAGTATGTTGAGCTTTTGAACTAGTGTAATAAGGGCAATGGGGGTGTCAGATGCATTGAATGTTAATGATTTGTTGATTTCTAGTTTTGAGCAAGTTTGTGATGCATTTTTGGACTTGTAAATGGCCTTTGAGTTTTGGTATACACTTGCTTTTGGATTTTAGCCTTTTGGTGCTTTTGACATCTAGGAAGCATGCTTTTAGAGCCTTAGCTTGTGAGAATGATGCTATGATGATGCTTATGCTTCGTATATGTGGTCAATGATGTGTATTTAGGTTGTATGTATGTTAGGGCATGTGTCGGGATGGTTTCAGAGGGCGTAAAGTGAATTAAACCAGCTTTTTGGAAAATTGCAGGCCCAAACGTTTTGGAACGCCCTTACCTGTTTCGGAATGGTGGCCTGTAATGGCCTTGGAGTTTTAGAACGGTGAGGTTTGTTCCGGAACATTTTGCCTTTGTGAACCATTGTACCGAAACGTGTCTTGTGGGGTTTCGAAATGTCACCCACGTATCGAAACGGTCATATATGTTTCGAAACGACCATTCCGGTGCAGGGCTTTCTGTTCCGAAACACTCGACTGTTGGATCTGTATTTGAATTGTTCTGAGTTCTGTTTCTTACATTTTGGTCCATATTTTCCTTGCATGCAATTGAATGAGTTGAAAATGTCTTTTTGAGCTGAAATTTCACTGATAAGTATGTAACGAATCTAATTGAAGATTGGTAACTTGAATATGGTGAAAGCCCTTGTAAATTAACAAATTTACAAAATGGTCCTTAATCCTTAATCGATTTTAATTATTTGGCAATTGTGTTGATTTTGAATCTGCTGCTTGTGTACGTACACTTAGGAACCTAAGATGCATCTAGACAAGATAAAAAGAAAATAAGGTCGTTTATTGTGGTAAACCTTCCCAATTTACTTCAATATCCCCCGTGTGATCCGTTCGGTTCGGTCTATCGGCCAGAGCGGGTCGAGGGGGGTTACAATAAGGGTTACTTGGAAAACTAGAAAATTTGATGCTGTTTTACAAGATTTAAGGACAATTTTATGACCATAAGAGACTGCTTTATAAATCAAATTTAAGGACTATTTTTTGTATAAATTGTTATGTTGTATAAAAGCGTATTTTTAGGACTATTTTGTGAAAATAAAGACTGTTTAAGGACTGATTTAATCATAGGAAAATTGTCTTAATGTAACGCCTTGGTTTGAGACATGGTAAAAATGTGACAAAAATTGTCAAAATCCTCTAAACTCACATTTAAGTGGTTGGTCAAATCAATTTTATAAAATGGGTTTTGGAATTGGTACATTAAGGACAGTGACCAAAATGTAAAGTTTTACAACTGTGGAAAAATGCAATTTTCAAAAGAAGAGTCAAAATCTTAGAATCTTTAGGGAATTTTGTGCAATTAGGCCTTCCCTAAATTTGGCATGTTTTTTAAATGGTTTTTAAATAAATAGTTTTATTTGGCTTTTATTTAATTAATAAGTAAATTAGATAATTTGTAAATTTCAATCACGTAACTAATTTTTCAACTCTCATTTCAACCAAACACATTTTCCCAATCTCTCTTCTCCAGATTTCTTTTCTCTCAAACTCTCTTTCTCATTTCTAAGCTCATTTGTAAAGTTCTTCATATTTTTCTTCAAGATTTTGAAAGATAAACTTGTAAAATTGCTAGGAAGGCAAGGATTGGAGGTAAATGCCATTCTCAACATCTAATCAAGGTTCTTTATTGAAATTCCCAAGATTATTAACTCTTTAATGATGATTTTGATTGAGTTTTAATGGTAGTTTTGATTTGAGATTGAAAACTTGTAAAATGATGCTTTAATTTCCAATTTTTGTAATGATTATGATGTTATCTATTCATGATTGGTTTTAATCAAGTTTTAAGTTAATCTTGATGTTGAAAATGAGTTTTGAAAATATAAATCCTGAACTCCTTGAGATCTCTGAGTTTTATGATAGTTTTAGTTGAGTTTTTGACGTGATTTGATGGTTTTATGGTTGCTGGAGGTATAAGGAAGGGTTTAGTTTGCTTTTAGATGTGATTTGATGAATATTAATGGTTGGAAGTGATGATTGTTGACTGGGCTTGGTTTATGATGCAATCGAATGAGTTTTTGGTTGTTTCGGTTGGGTAAATTGTTGTAGTTTTACTGGGCAACGAGTTTGCATTTAGTTGCTGGAGTTGGAATGCATTTTAATGCATTGGATCTCTGTTTCTGATGCTCTAAAAGCAGGGGACGTTGATCTAGAAGCAAGCGAATCAATTTTGGAAGCTTCAGATGAGTGATCTTCGCGTCGGCAAACGAAGTTTCATATATTGGTGATTGGAAAAGAGTTTTCTAGCTTTGAAACGTTTTGAACGTGGTTTTGGGAGCTTAGTGTAAGTTTGAAACACTTAGCTAAGCTCAAGAGTAAGTAAAGCGAACGTCTCTCTCGGATTGTGCTATATTTTGGTTTAAAATGCACTTGATTTAAATGTGGTTTGATTACTGTTTTAAAGCACGTTTAGAGCAATTTTGTTGTTGGTTTTAAATGCCATTTTGTTAAGGATGCACATGGTAAGTGATCCTTGTGTTTATGCGATTTAATAATTGATTTTAAGCATGTTTTTGCTTGTGGAAAAATGGTATTGTGGATTATGCTTTGATAAAACAGTGAAATGTTGTTGAATAAATATTATATTGGCAAGTGATGGTAAATGGTTTTGGTTACTTTAATCGGATATAGTTAGCCAGCTATATGGATGTTGAGGGGTTGAGATTGTACCGTACACTCCATCCAAGTACCCTCCATCCAAGTACCCTAACGATTGAGGTTATGGTCACAACGGTTCATGGTCTATTCTCGTGTGTGGATATTGTTGTTTGTGTCTCATGCTATTGTTAGTGGAATTATACAACTACCAATGAGTGGTGTTGAGGGGTTGTGATTGTACCGTTAAACTCCACCACGGGTGTCACAACGATTGATGGTCTAATCCCGTGTGTGAGACTTGAGTGTCCGGTAGGGTGTATGGAGCGTTTGGGACAACACTTGTAATCCTCATATCCGATTGTGTCAATTGTGTTGAGTTTTAATATGGTTCTTGTTATTGATCACTTGCAAGCCAATATAATAGTGATGATCTAATGAATTAATGATGAATGCTTATTTTGGGAAAGCATGTGATGCTTGAGATTTATGCTAGAATGCTTGTGATGCTTAGTTTAAGCATGAGCAAAGGTTTTTGCTATTATAATTAATGATGCTATGAGAATGTAGATTTGAAAGAGGAAATGTTGTTTTTAAGTGCATGTTTTAAAGGAAGGCATGTGTTCATAAAGAATGATGATTTGGATTTTTAAAATGCATTGATGAATGTTTTGGTTTTTTAACGGTCCTCACTAAGCTTTTTGCTTACGCTCATTTGTTTCATCAATGTAGAGAATTGAGCATATTTGGCAGCAAGTAAGCAAAGGATATCCAAGTGTTTTGGCTAAGCAAAGTATGTGATTTACTTTAGTGTAATAAGATGCAATGGGAGAGATTTCCACTCTTGGATTATTTGGTGAAGTGAAACACCTTGAGCATGTTTAGTTTGTGTTTAGAGACTTGTATTTGGCCTCTATATTGTTTATGGACTTTTATTTGGTATTTTGGCTATGCTATGGTTAGTGTCTAAAGGCATGCTTATATAGTTCTATACTCTTCATGATTTGCCATGTCTAATGCGTGAAATATGCTTAGATGTTGATACATATGTGTTAGATATACTTGTCCTAGCATGTACGGATGTTTTGTATGAAACTGCTTGATGTAAAATATGAATTGAAGGCTGTTCGAAGTGCTTATCTGGTATGGGTATCGATACTCGGGTTTGAGTATCGATACTCGAAGGGATAACTTAGGCCAAATAACACAGGGGTATCGATACGAGTTGGGAGCGTATCGATACACTTGCGCAAAGTTTGAAGGGCGTACCGATACGCGGGGAAGGGTATCGATACCTTTTTCCCAACTTTTGCTACTGCCTTCCCGCATATAGATACGAGCTTATGGGTACCGATACCTGACTGTTATTTTTAGTGGAAAGCATCTTCTTAAGTTCTGTAATGTTACATTTTGGTCCCTAAATGTTGAGCATGCAATTAGATGAGTTTGGATGATCCGTTTGTGATGAAAATTGACATGAAAGCATTTTACATGACTAATTATGGATTGGTAATCTTAAAATTGGATTAATCCCTGTAATTTTCAGAAATTATAGTTTAGTCCCTAAAAGTTAAATGTACGCAATTGAACCTCTAATCGAACTCTGATCGCTGTGCCGTTTTCTTCTAAGAGTTTTGTTGAACACATAGGACTTAAATTGCATCTAGAAAGATAAAAAAGGGTTGTTAATCGAAGCTGGCTTTAACGAGTTGGCTTCGGTTTTCCCCGTGTAATCTTCTTAGTTTGGGTCGGGCGTCTAGGTCGGGCTAAGGGGGTTACATTTGTTGGTACCAAAGCCAGGTTTCAAAAGAATTGGGGATGATGTAAGTGAAATTGGTATGTTTTGATGTTTGATTTGAAGATCAGTGGTATGTTGTATAAAAAATCATGTTTTTGGTTGAATGTTGGTGTTTATGCCATGCTTGGTTATTATGAATTATATGGGAGTTGGATATGATTGTATGTTGATGATGTGGTGAGGATGTATGCTGGTTGTGGATGATATAAAGCATGATGATTATGATATGCTATTGTATGCTATGTTATGCTGAGGGAAATCGGGGTGCCCATTGCCTTATTACACTAGTTAAATGTTTTAAATTGGTTTTGTAAACTTGGATTCTTGCTTGAGGGTGGCCTAACTCATGGTTTGAAATGTTTCTATTATTATGTCTTGTTAAAAATAGCACAATGGGTCCTAAGAGAGAGCTTAGATCGAATATGATCGTGCCTGCGCCTGAGTAGGGTAATCAGGGGGCCGAGGACCCATCTGATGAGACTTTACCTCCGGCACCGCCACTTGGAGGTGGAGAGCTGGAGCAACGTGGACAGGCTGGTCCAGTATTGGGCGATCTAACGCCGTTGGTTTATGCGATCACCGGAGCATTTTAGGCTGTGGTAGCTGGAGCGCAAGTTTAGGCACCTGCAGCTGGGCGGGTGGGTTTGCCTTTAGAAAGGCTGAGGAATCTGGAAGTTGTTGAGTTTCGTGGTATGTCTCCTGAGTCATAGGAGGTATGATTAGCCAGTACGATCCGCATTGTGGATCAGATAGGATGTAGCGATGCGCGCAAGCTGAGGTGCACAGTTTCTTTACTTCATGATGATGCCTATAGTTGGTGGATGAATATCACCGCTGGTTTGGAGCCCAATGAGGTGGATTGGGAGTTCTTTCAGAGTGCATTTAAGAAGAAGTATCTTGGTGTGAGATACTTGGATGAGAAGAAGCGTGAGTTTATGTCACTCGTGCAAGGAAATCTTTCTATGGCTGAGTACGGGGTCCAGTTCGTACGTCTGAGCCAGTATGCGCCTGAGTTGATGCTGAGTGAGAGGCATCGTTGTGATCGCTTCCGGTATGGGCTTGTACATGAAGTGAAGACCTTTATGTTGTCCTCAGATTACACAGATTTTGATGTGCTCGTGTGTCGGGCTAAGGACATTGAGAAGAGCTTGGGTTTGACATCTCGTGGAGGTGGTTCTAGTTCTGGTAAGAGAGCTATCGATGCCGGCCTTAAGGGTGGGCAGAGCAAAAGAAATCAGGACCGTCAATATCAGCTTGTAGCTAGGCGAGGTAACTTTGGACGTGGTACGCCGGTTCAGGGAAACAGGCAGAGGGCTGAGTAGAACACGTGCTGGACGTGTGGTTCTAGGGATCATCTGAGGCGAGATTGTTCACGTGCGGCTAGAGAGGCACATGCTCCTATTGTGGTGACAGGGAATTCCTACTTGAATTGTGGTTCAACTGATCATATGAGGCGTGAGTGTCCTCTGTTGGCTGGTGGATGTCAGGGGCGTGCATCTGCTGTTGTTGCACCTCAGAGAGGTCGTAGATGCGGCCGATGTAACTTTCAGAGGAGAGATGAGGGTTAGCATGGTGTCGTACATGTGGTAGTAGTTCAACCTAAGGGAGGCGGTCCAGCGAGGGTCTATGCTCAGCGTGAGGGGCGCAACGACACCGATGTCATCGCAGGTACCTTTGGTCCACAATCATTATTATTGTTGGCATTGATCGATTCTGGATCCACGTATTCTTATATCTTGAGTGAGCATGCATATTTTCTTGATACACCTGTTGAGTTGTTGAGAGTGGGAATGCAATTGACTAGTTCCTTTGGTGAGACTGTGGTCACAAGAAAGTTGTATAGGAGATGCCTTTTTGTCTGTGCAGGGTCATGCTTTTCCTATGGATTTGATGGAATTACCTTTTTATGGCTTTGATGTGATTCTTGGGATGGATTGGTTGTCTGAGCATAGGGCTGTTGTTGATTTCGATGTTAAGCGAGTTACCTTGAAGCTTGCTGATGATTATGAGGTGGTGATAGTAGGCGAGAATGTGAAATTTTTGTCTAATGTTGTTTCATCTTTGGAAGCAAGCCATATACTAAGGATGGGTTGTGATGTTTATCTTGCATATGTGATGAATCCTGGTGCAAAGGATGGACGTGTGCAAGACATCAGAACAATTTGTAATTTTTTGGGTGTCTTTCCGGAAGAGTTGCTTGGGTTGCCGCCAAACAGGGAAGTTGAGTTTGTTATTGAGTTGTATGAGAATACGACTCTGGTGTCCATTGCTCCTTATCGAATGGCATCGAAAGAGCTAAAAGAGTTGAAGACACAACTTTAGGAGTTGCTTGATCGAGGGTTCATCCGGCCAAGTGTATCACCTTGGGGTGCGCCGATGTTATTTGTAAAGAAGAAAGATGGGACAATACGGATGTGTATAGATTATCGGCAACTGAAGAAGTTGACGATCAAGAACAAGTATCCCTTGCCAAGGATTGATGATCTCTTTGATCAGTTTCGTGGTGCCTCGGTGTTGTCTAAGATTGATTTGAGGTCAGGGTATTACTAGTTGAAGGTGAAGGATGTGAACGTACCTAAGACAACTTTTCGGACAAGGTACGAGCATTATGAGTTCTTAGTGATGCCTTTTGGATTAACCAACGCACCTGCTGCTTTCATGGACATGATGAATCACGTATTCCATGAGTTTTTGGATCAGTTTGTGGTAGTGTTCATCGATGACATCCTTGTGTACTCTCGTACCGAAGAAGATCATAATAGACACTTAAGGATAATGTTGTAAGTGTTGTTGGAGAACCAACTTTATGCTAAGCTGAACAAGTGTGAGTTTTTTTCTTAGGGAGGAAGTCTTCCTTGGACATGATGTATCAGCCGAGGGTATTCGTGTTGATCCACATAAGGTAGAGGTAGTGATGAATTGGAAAGTGCCTAAGTCAGTGACAGAGGTGCGAAGTTTTCTTGGCTTGGCTGGATATTACCGTAGGTTTTTTTAGGGTTTCTCGAAGATTGCTACACCTTTGACCAAGTTGTTGCAGAAGAATGTTCGCTTTGAGTGGACAGATGCGAGGTAGCAAGCTTTTGAGAAGCTGAAGGAAGCTTTGACGCAAGCTCCTGTCTTGATTCAACCCGAGTCTGGTAAGGAGTTTGTAGTCTATAGTTATGCGTCCTTTGTCGGTTTGGGTTGTGTGTTGATGCAAGAGCGTAAGGTAGTGGCATATGCATCTAGGCAGTTGAAGGTGCATGAGCGTACCTACCCTACTCATGATCTTGAGCTCGCGGCTATTGTGTATGACTTGAAAATTTGGAGTCATTACCTTTATGGCGAGAAGTGTGTGGTATTCACAAATCATAAGAGTTTGAAGTATCTTATGTCTCAAAAGGAGTTGAATCCTAGGCAACGACGATGGGTGGAATTGCTTAAGGATTATGATCTGTCGATCGAGTATCATCCTGGGAAGGCCAATGTTGTGGCCGATGCTTTGAGCAGAAAGGTGGATGTGGAGTTGAGGGTGATGTTTGCTCGCTTGAGCATATCACGAGATGGTGGTCTTGTTGTCGAATTGCAAGTTAAACCATCCTTGATTCAGTTGATCAAGGATAAGAAATTGCTTGATGATTCTCTTGTCCCTCACGTTCATGATATTGCAGATAGTAAGCCTTCGGATTTCAATTTCAATGACGATGGTGTTCTGTGCTTTGGGAGTCGAATAGTAGTGCCGAATGATGCTGAGTTGAGGCGCACTATTTTGACTGAAGCTCATAGTAGTCCTTTCGCTATGCACCATGGTAGTATGAAGATGTATCATGGTTTGAAGTATGAGTACTATTGGGTGCGGTTGAAGAAGGATATTGCCGAATTTGTTGGCAAATGCATGGTTTGTCATCGAGTGAAGGCTGAACATCAGGTTCCTTCTAGGTTGTTGCAACTGTTGAAAATCCCAAAATGGAAGTGGGAAATGATTACCATGGATTTTGTTTCTTGTTTGCCTTTGTCACCATCAACGAAGAATTAAGTTTGGGATATTGTTGATCGCCTTACGAAGTGCACATATTTCTTGCATGTGCATACTACGTATACATTGGATAAGTTGGCTGAGTTGTACATTGCAGAGATTGTGCGTTTTCACGGGATACCGAAGTCTATAGTGTCGGATAGAGATCCGAGGTTCACATCGAGGTTTTGGGAATGTTTACATCAAGCCTTGGGTACACGGTTGAATTTCAGTACTTCTTATCATCCTCAGACGAATGGATAGTTAGAGCGTGTTATCCAAGTGCTTGAGGACATGTTGAGATGTTGTGTTATTGATTTTCAGGGATCTTAGGGGAAGCACTTGCCTTTGGTTGAGTTTGCTTACAACAATAGTTATCATGCAAGCATTCAAATGGCTCCATACGAGGCTTTGTATGGGAGAAAGTGTAGAACGCCTCTTTGTTGGGCGGAAACTGGGCAAAAGTTAGTTTTGATAATAGACATGTTGAAAGGAACCACCGAGAAGTTGAAGCTCATTTGTGAGCGCTTAAAAGTAGCATCAGACTGACAAAAGTCTTACGCGGATCTAAAGCGTAAGGAGATTGGGTTTGCGGTTGGCGAACGTGTGTTCTTGAAAGTATCGCCTTGGAAGAAGGTGATGAGATTTGGATGAAAGGGTAAGCTTAGCCCGAGGTTTATTGGACCTTATGAGGTTGTGGAGTGAGTGGGTCCTATGGCTCATCAGTTGAGGTTGCCTCCCGAGTTGGAAAGGATTCATGATGTGTTTCATGTTTCGATGTTGTAGAGGTATAGATCGTATCCTTCGCATGTGATGCATGTTGAGGAGATAGAGTTGAATCTGGATTTGTCTTATGACGAGAAACCGATGAAGATCCTTGATTCGAGCAGCAAATTGCTTCGTGGCAAGACGATTGAGCTTGTGAAGGTGTTGTGGCGACACCGAGGAGTTGAGGAGGCCAGTTGGGAAAGCAAGGCAGATATGTTGAAGCAATTCCCGCATCTTTTTGAGTGGTTCAGGGAGATTAAGGTTTGGGATAGGATAAAAATGTGACAAAAATTGTTAAAATCCTCTAAAATCATGTTTAAGTGGTTGGTCAAATTAATTTTACAAAATGGGTTTTGGAAGTGGTACATTTTGGGCAGTGACCAAAATGTAAAGTTTTAAAATTGTGGGAAAATGCAATTTTCAAAAGACGAGTCAAAATCTTAGAATCTTTAGGGAGCTTTTGTGCAATTAGGCCTTCCATCAATTTGGCATGTGTTTTAAATGGTTTTTAAATAAATAGTTTTATTTGGCTTTTATTTAATTAATAAGTAAATTAGATAATTTGGGAAGTTTCAATCACGTAACTAATTTTTCAACTCTCATTTCAGCCAAACACATTTCCCAATCTCTTTTCTCGAGATTTCTTTTCTCTCAAACTCCCTTTCTCATTTCTAAGCTCATTTCTAAAGTTCTTCATATTTTTCTTCAAGATTTTGAAAGATAAACTTGTCAAATTGCTAGGAAGGCAAGGATTGGAGGTAAATCCCGTTCTCAACCTCTAATCAAGGTTATTTATTGAAATTCCCAAGATTATTGACTCTTTAATGATGATTTTGATTGAGTTTTAATGGTAGTTTTGATTTGAGATTGAAATCTTGTAAAATGATGCTTTAATTTCCAATTTTCGCAATGATTATGACGTGATCTGTTCATGATTGGTTTTAATCAAGTTTTAAGTTAATCTTGATGTTGAAAATAAGTTTTTAAAATATAGATCCCGAAATCCTTGAGATCCTTGAGTTTTTGATGTGATTTGATGGTTTTATGGTTGCTGGAGGTTTAAGGAAGGGTTTAGGCTGTTTTTAGATGTGATTTGATGAATATTAATGGTTGAAAGTGATGATTGTTTGTTGGGCTTGGTTTAGAAGGCAATCGAATGAGTTTTCGGTTGTTTTGATTGGGTAAATTGATGTAGTTTTGTTGAGCAACGAGTTTGTGTTTAGATGTTGGAGTTGGAATGCATTTTAATGCATTGGATCTCTTTTTTTGATGCTCTAAAAGCAAGGGACATTGATCCACAAGCAAGTGAAGCAATTTTGGAAGCTTTGGACGAGTGATCTTCGCGTCGACAAGCAAAGTTTTGCGTATCGGTGAGTGGAAGAGAGTTTTCCAGCTTTGAAAAGTTTTGAACGTGGTTTTTGGAGCTTAGTGTAAGTTTGAAACACTTAGCTAAGCTCAAGAGTAAGTAAAGCGAAAGTCTCTCTCGGATTGTGCTATGTTTTGGTTTAAAATGCACTTGATTTAAATGTGGTTTGATTATTGTTTTAAAGCATGTTTAGAGCAACGATGTTGCTTGTTTTAAATGTTATTTTGTTAAGGATGCACATGGTAAGTGATCTTTGTGTTTATGCGATTTAATAATTGATTTTAAGCATGTTTTTGCTTGTGGAAAAATGGCATTGTGATTTATGCTTTGATAAAACAGTGAAATGTTGTTGAATAAATATTATATTGGCAAGTGATGGTAAATGGTTTTGGTTACTTTAATCAGATATAGTTAGCCGGCTATAGGATTGGGTGCACCGTGAATTAAGTCGCCTTGGATGTCGAGGGGTTGAGATTGTACCGTACACTCTATCCAAGTACCCTAACGATTGAGGTTAAGGTCAAAACGGTTGATGGTCTAATCTCGTGTGTGGATCTTGTGGTTTGTGTCCCGTGCTCTCGTTAGTGGAATTATACAACTACCGATAAGTGGTGTTGAGGGGTTGTGATTGTACCGTTAAACTCCACCACGTGTGTCACAATGGTTGATAGTCTAATCCCGTGTGTGAGCCTTGAGTGTCCGGTAGGGTGTATGAAGTGTTTGGGACAATGCTTGTAAATTGCGTATCTGATTGTGTCGATTGTGTTGAGTTTTGATATGGTTCTTGTTATTGATCACTTGCGAGCCAATGTAATGGTGATGATCTAATGAATTAATGATGAATGCTTATTTTGGGAAAGCATGCGATGCTTGAGATTTATGCTAGAATGCATGTGATGCTTGGTTTAAGCATGAGCAAAGGTTTTTGCTATTGTAATTAATGATGCTATGAGCATGTGGATTTGAAAGAGGAAATGTTGTTTTTAAGTGCATGTTTTAAAGGAAGGCATGTGTTTACAAAGAACGATGATTTTGATTTTTAAAATGCATTGATGAATGTTTTGGTTTTTAGCGGTCCTCACTAAACTTTATGCTTACGCTCATTTGTTTCATCAATGTAGAGAATTGAGCACATTTGGCAGCAAGTAAGCAAAGGATATCCAAGTGTTTTGTCTAAGCAAAGTATGTGATTTACTTTGGTGTAATAAGAGGCAATGGGAGAGATTTCTACTCTTGGATTATTTGGTGAAGTGATGCACCTTGAGCATGTTTAGTTTGTGTTTTGAGACTTGTATTTGGCCTCTATATGGTTTATGGACTTTTATTTGGTATTTTGGCTATGCTATGGTTAGTGTCTAAAGGCATGCTTATATAGTTTTATACTCTTCATGAATTGCCATGTTTAATGCTTGAAATATGCTTAGATGTTGATATATATGTGTTAGATATACTTGTCCTAGCATGTATGGATGTTTTGGATGAAGTTGCTTGATGTAAAATGTGAATTGAAGGCCGTTCGAAGTGCTTATCTGGTATGGGTATCGATACTTGGGGTTTGAGTATCGATACTCGAAGGGAAAACTTAGGCCAAATAACACAGGGGTATCGATACGAGTTGGGAGCGTATCGATATGCCTGTGCAAAGTTTGAAGGGCGTACCGATATGCGGGGAAGGGTATCGATACCTTTTTCCCAACTTTTGCTATTGCCTTCCCGCGTATCGATACGGGCTTAAGGGTACCGATACTTGACTGTTATTTTCAGTTAAAAGCATCTTCTTAAGTTCTAAAATGTTACATATTGGTCCCTAAATGTTGAGCATGCAATCTGATGAGTTTGGATGATCCGTTTGTGATGAAAACTGACATGGAAGCATGTTACATGACTAATTAAGGATTGATAATCTTAAAATTGGATTAATCCATGTAATTTTCAGATATTATAATTTAGTCCCTAAAAGTTAAATATATGCAATTGAACCTCTAATCGAACTCCGATCGTTGTGTCGTTTTCTTCTAAGAGTTTTGTTGAACACATAGGACTTAAATTGCATCTAGAAATATAAAAAGGGTTGTTAATCGAAGTCAGCTTTAATGAGTTGGCTTCGGTTTTCCCCGTGTAATCTTCTTAGTTCGGGTCAGGCGTCTAGGCCAGGCTAAGGGGGTTGCACTTCAACCGTTTGAAAATTGATGGAAAGCAGGGGAAGGGCTGTCTTGAAAGTTTAGGGGCTGGTAATTGACTGTTTTTTATTTGAGAATGGAATTGTTGTATGTGTGATTGGAATTATTTTGGTTTATGGAATAATGTGATCATTCATGAAAGACTATGGTAACTTCAAATGAAAGAAATGTTGAGTAGGATAGA
This sequence comes from Hibiscus tridactylites, assembly GCA_958450335.1. NCBI lineage: Eukaryota > Viridiplantae > Streptophyta > Magnoliopsida > Malvales > Malvaceae > Hibiscus > Hibiscus tridactylites. The sequence goes on from OY288266.1 coordinate 57,703,385, forward strand.
ACCTATATGCATAGTCTTAAAGAGATATTGTTCATGTTAAGATGGAATGATCTTTCATACATTCTATATTTTGTTGATTTGTTTAGACCAAGAAAAAGTTGAGGAACTAAGGTCCAAGGTGGATCAAGTTGTAGAAAAGCAAAAGGGAATAGTGATTCGGGAGCATATTTAGCTTGGAACAACTATGAGTGTAGTTTAAAGTCTCGGGATCAGTTTGTAACCTTCATTACCATCTTTTGTTGATTTAATTATATTGCTTTATCTTTAAGATATGTTATACACCTAAAGGCTTAGATTTGAGGTAAATGCTCATATGATAATCATTTTATGGAATGTAATACTTGATTTGATGTTATGCTTTCATTGAGCCCTATATATGCTTTTACTTAATAAGTAACCTTTTCTTAGCTAATCCATGGATAAATCTAAAGTTTGAATTGAGAACCATGAATGAACTGAATATATGCTTGATGAGTAATCCTTGCTACGATATTATTCGACTAAGATAAACAAATGAGATATATGTAAGATCCTATATACTTGATATGATAAGTTATAAACATTGTTTAGGATTATACGAACATGAAGTTATGCTAATCTCTAATGTAAATAAGATATGTTATGAAATACATGTTCGAAAGCTATATATGATTGAAAATGCTTGATATGTTATGAAATAAGCCTTGCTTGTATGTTAGCAAATATGTAGAGCTATGCTCATATTTGATAAGAATATGACATGTTACTTGACTATATGAAGAAGGAGCTAAGCTCAAATTCGATTCTGATAAGATAAGATTTGATTGGAAAACCTTGGTTTCGAGTCAGTCATAGGTATAGTTGGCATGCCATAGAGTCCATAGAGCTCATGTTTGAGGTGGACTACAATCCTGGAGTGGCGATAGTAGGAGGGAAGTGTTGTGGTCACTTGGAGACAATAGGAGGGATTGACCGGTACTTGGAGTACCATTTTTGTTGGAGACAGTCGGTTGGGGTTTCGTGTACCTAGACTACTTGATTCTCAAGGCTATGTTAATGAAAATAATAAAAGTTCACAAGTTAAAGTATTAAATCATGATAATAACTTGCAAAACAAGTACTGTACATCTATTCGATTCTTGTATTTTCCTTTATGGAAGACATATGCTATGGTCAAATATGTCTATATATATATATATGCTTTGATTGAATATCTAAATACATATGAATTTTTGAATGCCGTGCATATATGTACATGCTTGGTACGGATGCCTTGATACATATTGGATAGTTTCTTGTTCAAATCTATAACCATTCATGTCTATGAGATAATATGTTTGATAATTTATGTGACAAGCAACACATGACTATTGTATGCTATGTTTGATAATTTATGTGATAAACGACACATGTCCGTGAAATGCTACGTTTAAGGAAATAATGAATCCATAAGCTAATCTAATGAATCACCTTCATAATTTGTGTAATAAGTAACTAATGTTTATATGATACTTGAATACAATTGGATCAAGAAATAATGCCATGGTTATAATCTTGTGATTATAATGACTTGATTTAGATCAAGCTTGCTATTTCGTATAGATTCGATACATTTTAGAAATGATGCCATGTTTGGGACCTTATGACTATAATGACTTGTTATTTAATCATATTTGAGACTTACCTCGATTCGATAGACTTGTGGAAAGAATAGACTTATGATAAAGAAAACTTGTTTATGCTCCATTGATTTATTAAACTACCTCATTAAGCATTCACTTACTTTATTCTTTCATACCTTTCAGGGTAAACTTGCTTTCAGTTATCTTATGAGCTTGGAAGAGATCACAAGGGTAAAGAAGTATGTTTATAATTTAACTTTAAGTACTCCTAGATGGTGGCACTTAGATATTATGTATGCATAAGGCATTTAAGTTACCTCTTTGGTCACATATGTATATAAGTAATACAAGCATGTAGCATGATGTGTAATGGTTATTAATATGCCTCATGGTTGCTTGATGTCTAAGCCATGTTTGATGTGGTGCTCGAATGGTTTCTTGATGTCTAAGCCATGTTAGATGTGGTGTTCGAATGGTTGCTTGGCGTCTAAGCCATGTTGGATTTGGTGTTTGAATACTGGTTACATATGATTACATGTTTTGGTTGTAATATGTGAATGCTTAGATGATAATCTTGGATGGTTAGTACATTGGTACGAACTTGAACTTTAGGATCCTAATATAAGTAAGATCTAGACAACATGAATGATTATAGTTTGGCTAAAAATCTATACCTTAATAGACATCCTTGTCATATTCTTGTCTTTGGTTGGCCGAACCTGGTAAGAATACACATATGAAAAATACTTGATCACTTACTTCATGTATGGTCTAATAAATTGAACATAGAGATTATGTTAGTCTAAATGCATTTGTTGGCTTCTAAAATAGTTGCTTACAACTTCAAGATTTATAATCTTCAAATTATGCAACATGTTTAAATTAATAGGAAACCAAATACCCTAATGGTTGTAACCCTTCCTTAAGCTCGATGTTTCTATTTTAGATAAGACTTAAAGCCTTATAAAACATCTTTGTCTTAAGTGAATAAAATTTTGTTTAATGGTTGAAAAAAATTTAGTACTCCTTGACTTTGTGTTACTTTTGGAGTTCGATCTAAGGACTTATATGTGTTAAGTCAATCCTTGTTTGTTCTGTAACACTTCCTAGTTCAATTTACTCCTAAACCGAGTTAGGGGTGTTACAAAGATAGCCTTTCCACCTACGCATTAGCCCTTGGCATTTTTATTTTAAAAATAAGGAGATGTCTATGCTTATTTGTGCTCAAACATCACTGGCTCTACAATGGTAAAGATGCCTACTCCAGTAAAGGATTCCTTCGCTCTTTCAATACTATTCATATTGATATTTTGCCAAAGCAGAGATGTCTGTACCCATTCGTTCTATGACAAAATTAAGTCTACAAAGGTAAAAATTCCTATGCTCATTTTTAGCCTATGATGGCACTCACATCTCAAAATACATTGAGCATAATTTCGCTCGATCGATGCCTTTAGCATTACCTTTTGTAGAGGACCAAAGTACTTAATTGCTTGTCCATAGAACCAAAATGATTACTTAGTACATTCGTCCACTCAATGTCTAACAAAATGATAATTTGATAAGATAGAGATGCTTGTACCCATTTGTGCTCTAACAAAACCGGCTCTACAAGGGTACAAATGCTTGTTGTCATAAACTTACATTTGATGGCACCGCTCTATCAATTAGCACTGGCAATGTTCCCACAAAAATATTTCCCTCTGTTCACACAAAATGCCTTAGGCATTGCTATATATAAAAATGGAGATGCTTGCTCAAGTTATAATACCCCAAAACAAGACCTAAAGCTGTAATGGTAATTCGAGTGCAATTCCAATTTGAGTCGAAACATTTCTTAGAACAAGCTTTTAAGAACTTTAGGGTCAAATTGGAACACTAAGCAAGTTGAGGGTTTAATTTCAAAGGCCTATTATGAACTTATAACAAATATAATGGTTGCATGGGAAACATAAAAATATGTTAGGACATGGACACATATCCATCTAAAATAAAGCTTGAGTGGGAATCGACTATGATGAGAAGTTGGAAGAAAGAACCATTCTCTTCATCCTCTTCAATTCTTCATGTAAGCTTAATGTAAGAGAAAGAGAGAGAGGGAAATTGAAGGATCGTGAGTCTTGCATCAATTTTGAATAGAGGAATTTAGCAAGGAAGGTAAAAATCTTACTTTCTGTTGACGCTCCAAAAATACTAATTTTTATGCTTATTTCACATGCTCTTCCTTGTCTTTTAAGTACATTTAGTTGCATTTAGGTCGCAAAATCATGCATTTCATAAAGAGTAAGGATTCGCTGATATGCCAGTGCGAAGCGTTGTTTTTGCAGGTAAGCATAGCTGATGGCACATCAACAGGTAGAGCAGGAGCAAATTAGCCCAGTAAGGAGACGACGCCAGGGAGGATGTCGAGTAGTCGTTCGCATAGAAGGACCTTTAATGCCAAGCATCGATTGGAAGAGACGAACATTTCATGCCATACCAAGAAGATGTTCACCCCGAAAAAATAGGACCAAATCAGGTTGTGATAAAATAGGTATTAGATCAATCTCTGAAAAAAGAGAGGACAAGCAGTGCCAAGGGCGGTTGGAAGTACCATGCCGAGCTGCGATGCCAAAAGAGGAATGACATGATGGCGTCAGCCCTAATTTGATCAGCCGTAGGATTCAAATGCTGGATAAGATGATCACCATCCTTATCCCTGCACGCTCAAATTCAAATCCAAGCTAATCTAGGCTATCCATGGAGTCCTATTTAAACCCGATCAAAGCAAAAATGAAGTGGGCATAAAAAGAGGAGAGTGATCGGAGATAAGGTTCAACATTCGACCAAGAGCCTGGCTGTGAAGAGCTACATCAAGAGACCCTCTTCTAGCCCATCCTCTTTGTTGTTATTTTATTTTTACTTAGTTTTAATGATGATGGATGTTAAAAACTATAAAGGTTTTTTGGTTGATACCCTCACCATGAACTAATTTCATAGTTGGTAAGGGGTGGTTGCGTTTGAACGCTATGTTTTCGTTTAGTTTTTAATAAATTGACACTGCCTCGACACTATTTTTCCTATCTGTCATGTTTACTACTTTAAAGTATGCTGCCAAGTGACATCTGGCAACTCAATATCATAACTGACTTGGGTGGCAACGACCAGATGCTAGATACCGAGGTGAGATGCTTCGAGAGAAGATGTTCAAGTAGATGAACTTACTTCGGGAGTGAAATCTATCCCTCAAGAGCAAAGATTGACACTGAATCAAATTGATTTATGAAAAAAAATATTCACTATAGAAATATAGGGGGTTTTCCATGATTAATTTAGGCCAATGCTATCGATAGAGGCATTGCTACCTTTGAATCTGCTTGGTAGACAATGGCGAGACAAGATTTATTAAAGGCTGTCATGGCATGAATAGCGTGAAAACATGCACTCCTTGCCAACGCTTTTCATTTGCTAAGACACCTTCCTTGCCAACGTTTTAATTTACTTTTCATACTTTCATTATCTTTTCATTCTTTAAGTCTCTCTACATCAAAAACATATTTTTTGTCACAAGACAAGATATTAGCAAAGCAATCGAATTCCACACAATCTATGTGGGATCGATAGTAAACTTAACTGATGTATTACTTGCAGATCGTGTGTACTTGCACACAATAGATTTTCTTGGCATTGTTTTTACATTTTCTACACATTTTAAGCCATATTGCCAACAATTATTCATCAACACAGAGAGTCTACAAATTTTTGGCGCCGTTGCCAGGGATTGCAACATATTTGATTGTTTTTAAATTATTACTTGTTTTGTTTTTATTTTATTTTTGTTTTTACTAGTGTATGACTTGGAACCGTATTGAGAGGGAAGCTTGTCCATTAGACCCTGAGATTGAACGCACCTTACGTAGATTGAACAAGAGAATTCGAGAAATGAATCATGGAAATCAAGGAAACGCAGGAGCAAATGGTGTTAACAACAATCAGAACTCACCAGAGAACAATAATAATGCCATCAACAATGCCGAAGAAGAGAGACCCATTCGAGTGCAATCGGCACATGACATCACAAACTTAATGCCGGGAGTTATTGGCAATGAGGTAAATGCATCAAATTTCGTGCACAAACCCGTAATGATCACAAATCTATTGAATGTAGGATAGTTCGACGGAGCACTGACTGGATATCCAAGGCAACATTTAAAGCAATTCATGGAGACATGCCAATTATTTCAGCTACCAAGAGTATGTGAGGATATTGTGAAGCTGAAACTATTTACTTTTTCTTTGGGAGACAGAGCAAAGACGTGGCTCAATTCCTTGCCACCTAGCACAATCACTTCATGGGTAGATATATGCCAAAAGTTTCTAACGCGATTTCAGCCACCGCCGCTCACTACAAAGTTTCATGGTGAGATCATTACCTTCAAGAAGGTTGAGAACGAGACCCTATATGATGCCTGGGATAGATTTAAAGACTTGTTGAGGAGGTTTCCTATGCACGGGTTCCCAAATTGAACCTAGATACAAACCTTCTTCAACAGATTGAACGCACAAACAAGGACTGTTGTTGATGCTTTAGCAGCAGGATCATTGCTTGACAAATATTATACAGAAGCCGTTGGCATCCTTGAAAGGATAGCCATAAATGATTTTGAATATCCTGTTGCTAGACTTAGGACTGAAACCAAAGCCAGTGGGAAACTACAGATGGATGAGCTAACGTCCATCCATGCCGAGATTTCCAACCTCACCAGAATGGTGAGAACTTTACAAAAAAGCAATGAGTCCCAAGCAGTTAAAGCATTGGAGCCATTTTGCACTATATGTGGAGAGAACCACCATGTGGATGAATGCCCTGCCAATCCTGCGTTGGTAAATTTTCATTGGAAATTCTGGACGTTATTATAATCCTAACTCCAACTCTTATAATGTAGGTTGGAGGCAGCACCCTAACTTAGCTTGGGGAAATAAAGGGGGAAACCAGTACAACCCACAACGCCATAATGCCTAGAGGAAAAACCAAAATGCCATGCCAACATACTGTCAAAATACCATGCCGTAGAAAGTTCAAAATAATTTCCAACAAGGGCAAAGACTCAATCAAGGTGGCAATCTTACAGAGTACACAAAGTAGAATGATGTCGTAGTTCATAGTCTGACATCTTCAATACGGAACTTGGAGATCCAGATGGGACAACTTGTGAATGCACTCAACAATCGTCCACAAAGAGCTTTGCCAAGTGACACTGAAGATGCTCGGCACAAAGGTAATAAGCAGTGCAAGGCCATAACCCTTCGAAGTGGTAAACATTGTGAAGCAAAAATGAGTGCCAAGTTGGAAAACCAGTGCCAGCAGATGAGCCCAGGGAATCAGAGAAGGAGAAAGCCAAAGCAGATGATGCCAGTGGTGATGCTCAAAATGATGCCAACACTCATTCTAGTTCTAGTGCCAACGATGATGTTAACAATGATGACAAGCTGACTGAGTCCAAAAAGCATACCGATGCCAAAATGGATGCCAACACTGCCTCAACAAAGCCGACAATGCCAGCATATGTGTATCCACCGCCACCATTTCCGGCCATACTTCAAAAACACAAGCAGGACCAACAATTTAAGCGTTTCTTAGAAGCTCTTAAGCAATTGCAAATTAACAATCCATTGGTAGAGGCCCTTGAGAAAATGCCCAACAATGTAAAATTCATGAAGGACATCTTGTCCAAAAATAGGAAGTTTGGAGAGTTCAATACTTTTGCCCTCACAAAGAATAGAACGCCATGATCTTGAATTCATTGCCACCAAAGCTTAAATATCTAGAGAGTTTTACTATCCCTTGTATAATTAGTAATAAATTCATGGGTAAGACATTGTGTGATTTAGGAGCCATCATCAATTTGATGCCACTATCTGTTTTCAAGAAGCTTGGCATAGAAGCAAAACCTACCACAGTGACACTCCAGTTGGCAGACTGATCCTATGCACATCCCAAGAGCAAGATTGAGGATGTGTTGGTAAAGGTAGACAAATTTATAGTTCCAGCTGATTTTATCATTTTAGATTATGAAGATAACACTAATGTGCCGATTATTTTGGGTAGGCCATTCCTTGCCACAGGTAGGGCAGTTATTGATGTTCATAAAGAGGAACTAACCATGCGAATGAATGACCAACATGTTACTTTTAACGTGTTTCAATCTTTGAAATGTGTAGATGAATCAGATGAATGTCAAGCCGAGGAGATAATGGAGGGCCTTGGGACTTGGTTGAACTTAGTACTTCGTATCACCCACAGTCAGATGGTCAGTCGGAGAGAGTTGTTCAGGTGTTAGAGGACATGTTGAGGTGTTGCATCATCAACTTTCAGGGTTCTTGGGAGAAACATCTACCGCTAGTAGAGTTCATGTACAATAACATTTATCATGCTAGTATTCAGATGGCATTGTATAAACCTTTGTATGGTAGGAAATGTAGAACACTTGTTTGTTGGGCCAAGGCCAGAAAGAAACTTGTACCCATGCTAGACTTGCTTAAGGGCACTACCGAGAAGGTAAAACTGATTTGTGATCGCTTGAAGGTAGCTTCAGACAGACATCGTATGCGTATTTAAAGAGGAAAGAGATTGAGTATGGTATTGGAGAAAAGTGTTCTTGAAGGTTTCCCCGTTGAAGAAGGTAATGAGGTTTGGTAGAAAGGGGAAGTTAAGTCGAGATTCATTGGTCCTTACGAGGTAGTTGAGAGGATTGGCCCGGTTGCATGTAGGTTGAGATTGCCATCTGAGCTTGAGAAGATTCATGATGTGTTTCATGTTTCGATGCTCCGAAAGTATAGATTAGATCCGTCTCATATTATGCTAGTGGAAGAGATTGAATTGAATTTGGATTTATCGTATAATGAAGAACCAATCGAGATTTTTGCTACAGATAGTAAGGTTTTGTGTGGAAGGACCATTGAGTTAGTTAAGATTATGTGGAGACACCGGGCTGTGGAAGAAGCCATTTGGGAGAGAAAAGTGGACACGGAAGAGCAGTTTTCGTCCCTCTTTCCATCAAGTTAAATTAGGATTTTAGGGCTCAGGATATAACTGGGTTTGGTTAAACTTGTTTAGGTTAAATTAGTTGGAAGAAAACATTTTTAATGAGAACTAAAAGGATTTTAATGAATAAGGGCGAAAAGGGAATTTTGGAACTTTTAAAAAAGGGTTTTTATTCAACATACCATGATCTTCTTCACCAACACTTTTCATGTTACTTTTGCTAAAAACCCTATTGCTACTATTCCATTGGAGCAAACACCTCACCTACACGAGTTTTCAAGGTAATTTCTCTTTTGTTTTGATTTTTCCTTAAGCTTATTGTTGGTGGAATTTTCCTTAAAACCTATTGTTTAAATTTGTCCCAAAATGCTTTGAGTTTGAAAAGAGGAAAATGAACGGATTTTCATTTGGGTAGTTTGATGTCTTGTTTTGGTGTTCTAAAAATGTTGAGATAGTGGCTAAATGTAGGGAAACCCGAAACTAGTAAAAATGAGAGGGTTTTGGAGTTTAAAATATTGTTTTTGGGGTTTTTCTTGTGAGGAACCTTGGGCTGATGGTTTCTAGACCTTTGGTAAGTGTTTTAGATGTTGAAAGATATAGTTTTGATGGTAAATTTGTTGGGTTTTTGCTGCTAGTTGGTTTGGGTCGTTTTGACGGTGTTTTCAAGTGTTTGCGGGTGTGAATCGATTTGGTTTTGATGATAAACGATGAGTTTCCGTGTTGCTGCAAGTTTGGGGGCTTGATTTGGGTCTAATGCATCGTCTTTGAGTTGGCTAGAAATAAGGGAAATAAGTTTGGGTTCTTTGGATGCGAGACCGGGTAGTTCAGAGGCTTTAATCGATGTTTCGGCTATCATTTGGGTTCTACCGGTGAGTGGAAAGGTTTTTGAGAGTTTGGGTTGAGCTTGAAAGGCCAACCTAAGCTCGAGAGTAAGTATTAAATGTTTACATTTTACATTTTCGAAATTCTATTTTTATATCTTGTTAAGCATTGTTGATATGAGATGAGATGAATGTGTGTATTTGACTAATGAGTGTGATATTGTTATGATGGCTTTTATGATGTTGAGTATTAGCAAATATGAGGGTCTTACCAGGTATAATTGGTTAACCATAGGATTAGAGTGCACTTGTAAAATTCGCGCGTGGCCCTAGTGATGTAAGATTCCCTTAGGGAGGAGTACAATGATTTAAGATGCCATCGTAAGCTTTATTGTTAGACCTCGGTGATGTAAGATGCCATTGTGAGGCTTGTTGTTCTTATAGATTCGGTGATGTGAGATGCCATTGAGTCCAATCCGCGTATCCGAGTAATGTAACCATAGTTACCAATGTACTCCTCGTGTTGAAAGCTTTAATGTTATCATGTTTGAATGTGGAGGATTATGCCTTGTCGTTATGGATTTTTGCTTGATGTAAGATGCCAAGCATATGTATGGTTGATGTTAGTCCTATTGTTGGAAATCATGCTCGTGGTTTGTTTTCAAATCTTAAATGGTTTTGTTAAACCTGCATTGTTGTTGTTGTGGTTTTGAGCACCACTCACTAAGCTTTTATGCATACGCGCTCTTTTCCAACAATGAAGATCATTAGCGATCCGGGAAGCAAAGGAAGGCGAGGGAAAGGCTCCGGTGATCGTAGCTTAAGCTCAAGTATGGATTTTAAGTTGTAATAATGATTTAGCAATAAGGATACTTGTTTTTGTGGTTAGGGAGGTGGTTGTAAACTCCCACGTGTTTGACCATGTTGCTACATGTTTTAAATGTTGAAACATGCTATGTTGAGATTTGTTTTGGCTTTTGGTTAAAAGCCTTGTGTTTTGGCTTGTTAGTGTTTTTGAGTTAAAGTGTCCTTTTTGAGCTTTCATGTTTGAGATCCATGTTTGAGTGTGTGTTTGTTTGAAACCTGCTTTTAAGGTGTTTTGCCTCTAGAATGTTTACTTAACATGTTGCCATGTGGTTTGTGATCTTTTGGGGTATGTATGTTTGGGAATGTTTAGGGATGTCAAAATGCATTTTCGGGCCAATTTGTGCCCTAGCATTTCAGAACATCTGATATGGTTTAGGAATGGCCAGGCTTTTAGGGCACTCGTATCAGAACGGGAGTGGTACCGTTTTGGTACGTTTTGCCTCTGGAGACTCCCGTTTCGAATCCAAGAGGAGTCGTTTTGGAACTATCTAAATTTGGTTTTTGATAAGAGCCCGCGTTTCGGAATGGGCAACCCTTATTTTGAAACACATGTAGTTAAAGTTATCAAAAGGCTTCTTTGAAGGTTTCCAAATGTTACGTTTTAGTCCCTAAAGCATGTATGTTTCTTAAATGAGTTTATATGTCTCGTTTGTGTTGGTCTTGCCTCGTGTGCTTGAAAGATGACTAATAAACTATTTGGTAAGGTTTAAATTACCCGTTTGCCCCTGTTTGGTGTGGTTTTGCAAAATGGTACTTCGAGACTGTTTGGCTCCAATTGGACATCCGATTGATGTCCAATTGAGATGTCGTTCATCCGATGTAACCTTAACACCATAGGACTGTTAAATTGCATTTAGACAAGATATATTTTCATATAGGGTTGTTAATCGGAGGAAAATTCTCGTATTTCTCTCCGGTTATCCCCACGTGACTCTCCCGATTCGATCTTGCAACTAGACCGGGTTGAGGGGGTCACATACTACACTCACCTCGATAATTCGAAGCTCCTAAGGCTCTCGGATGGCAATACCCTTATCCCTAGCTTTCGATGGAGGCGATGGATTAATCTTTTCCACTTCTTGAACTAGGAAAAGCAATAAGGAATCATTAGAATCAATATGACAATATCGATGCTTGAATAGCCATTAGCTATAAACAAATGTTATCTTTAAGCTTGAAATTGATTATCTAATAATCAAGAGAATCTATGATTGACTTAGGGCTTTCACTTACCTGATCGATAGTTATGACATGGTATTCTTAAATCAAGGAAAGCCTACGCTTATGGCTCACAATAGAGAGGTGTGTGCTTGAGCTTGATGGAGAAGATGAAAATGGAGGTGTGAGCTTAATATTTCAAGGACATAGGATGGAAATGGTTCTCGGTGAAGCTAAACAAATATGAAAGGTTTCTTTTATTAATCTTAAGAGAATTTCAAACCTAATCATTACCCACCTTTATTTACGACAATATGAAGGTTTCCTTCAACCTAAGGTAAGCTATTTAATAATATTTTCCACCTTTTCATTATCCTTTCCAAAATTAGACATATAGATGACTATAAGTCATATTTCCTGATCATTCACGTAAGAGAAGGTTATAAGCAAGCTAGTGAGTCATCACCTAAACATTTTTTTTTCAATTTTACCTCGAACATATTCGAAACAGGGGACCCATTTCGAAACAAGTGAAACCGTATCGAAATGGTTGTGCAAAAGTCCAAAAGTTAGTTAATACTGTTGGAATCATTTTGGAACGCCTATAAACGTTTCAAAAAGCCTTACCTAGGACGTTTTGGTACGTGTCTAATCGTATCGAAATGCCTAGCTCAAAAACACTAATTTGAGCATTCTCAAAGCAATCTTAACTAAGTACTTGGTTTACTTAAGGTCCTATAACAATATAACAATATAATCTATAGCGAGGAGTCGATATTTTTATATTTTAATACCAATACTCTGATCGCCAGAATCCAATTCGAACTAGACCGGTTTTCGGGTTGTTATAACTCTTCTCCTCTTTTAAAAAGAATTCGTCCTCGAATTCTTACCTGAAATGATGTTGTGATAATCCACTTTTTCATTACCCCTTACAAGATAAATCTGTGCAGAAGCTTTAGATTCAGGTCAATACGATGCTTTAGATGAACCTCCAGATTTTCCGAAGGATCCTTGCCTTAAAAAGATTGAGCAGGGGACAAATCAGTCATCATAGAAACATGCTTGTTAGGGTTCTCGGGGGATTCTCGAATGAGGTGAACCGACTCTCCGCAAAAGAAACAAGCACCAGACTTCTTACAGCATTGCCTTTCGTGTCGACGTTGACAGAAATTACACTTTGAAATTCTTGTCTCTTGTCTAGAGCCAACATCGCTCTCAATGGGATTGAATCCTGGAGGGGAACGAGATACAACTTGAGATTTGGCAAGATACTCGAACTAGGAAGGTTGTGAATACATATTCTGCTCCAAGCTATAATGCTTCCCTTTCTTAGAAGATCTAGAGAAATGAAATTCATCTCGATTCCTTTTTTCAGACTTATTGGGCCCACTAGTCCTCTGAATTCCCTGTGCTCCTTCTGTAGCTTTAACCATGTTCACAAGATCTTGGAAATCAGTGATGCACAATGCCGTGAACATGGGACGTAACTCATCGTCGAGTCCAGCATTGAACATTAGACACTTTTATTCATCTTTCTTGATAAATTTAGCGCCATATCTACAGTACTAGCAAAAGTCATGGGTGTACTGTTCGATCGGCCGTCCACCTTGTTTAAGATGAAGGAAGATGCTTTGCCTCTTGGCAAGATAGATTTCACTTAAGTATTTCTTACAAAATTCTTTAAGAAAGAACTCCCAATTCATGGTATCCTCAGAGACGGTAAGAATGGTAGTCTCCCACCACTGTAAAGCTTCATCAGAAAGCAATGCAAGAGCGCATTCAAGCTTATGTTCATCCGAACACCATAACTGCTTATTCAAGATTCTTAAAGTATTGCCTAACCTATACTCAACAATTTTAGGATTGTCATAATCCTGCCCAGCAAAGGTGTAGGCTCGGTATTGAGATAACTTATCAATAGGGGCTCGAGGAGGTTGAGCAACAGGTGGCGTAGGTTGCACAACTTGATTAGTTCTTATCACATTCATGAATTGCTGGAACATATCAGCCATGTTCTGATAATACTCTGCCTGAGCCGTAGGTGCTTCAGGCTCCACACCCTGAACAAGAGGGTTCTATGGATTTGGAGGATTTCCTCTTCGCCATGAGTCGTGGAGTCAGAAGCAAACTCATAATCACGAGCTTCATTAGTTTGAGACATATCTATATTATAAAGAGATCAGATTAGTTGACAAGTCACAATACTCAATAGAATAACTCCAAGGTGGCAAAGTAACACAATAAACAACACAAACTTGTATAGGTTTAGTCCATATCCAACTAAACTCTAGTTCTGATACCACAAATGTAACACCCCTTCCCGGCTTGGTCGAGAACCAGGTCGGAGCGTGTTACCTGTGAGCAATGCGGTGATTGGTGCGATAAAATTTCATCTTATTAACAACTCTTAATCAATATCACACATACAAAACATTACCAATATACATCTTAGTCCAATTCACTCATAAGAATGCAACAATTAACCATTTAGGACCAATCTGCAACTTTTACAAGTTTTAGGGACTAATCTAAAAAATTGACAAATTAAAGGTCCTTCGATGCAACAAACAATACCATAATGAAATTCAATGAAATTTTAATTAGCCTATAAAATTTCATGCAAAACGGTGTTCTTTTACTCATCCAATTCAATCATTCTAAACTCAGGGACTAGACTGTAAAGAATGCAGACTTCCAAGTTAAGCTTTTTAACCACTTTAACTAACACTGTATCGAAACGCTCAAGGTTGTTTCGGTACGGGTGGTCAATGGTCAACCTTGTTGAATTTTCTCTTCATACCGTATCGATACAGGTAGGCCCTGTATCGGTACGGGTTGACTCTCTTTGACTTTGACTCGTTTCGATACGCTATGAACTCATTTTGATACCTGTAATGACAGATTCTTGCTGGTTTTTATTCATTGTAGCTTATCAAATAGTGTCCAAATGTAATGAAGCTTTACACACAACTTTATAACCATAAATTCTACTAGCATGTCGAATTTTAGAGCCATATGAATCCATTTACTCGATTTTTACCTTTTAGTCCCAAAACATGCATTTAGGGCCATTTCTTACTAAATAAAATACTCATTTAAAACACATCATACTTATAACACTTAACCATAACATAGGCACATCAAAAGAGATTTAATAAACTTATACATAGACTTTGCCACCAACTAAGAGTTCCAAAAAATCAATATACATTACATAGAGCTTGATTGTGACTTGTGCAACGCTTCAACTTCTCTGATCTCGATCCCAAAACTTGACTAACCCGAAATGGATGCAATGGAATGCATTAGGCATATTATGCCTAGTGAGGTAGTCACAAAAAAATGGATGACATGGATGCCATATAACATATTCAAAACAGGGGACTCGTTTCGAAATGAGTGAAATCGTATCAAAACGGTTGAGCAAAAGTCCAAAAGTTAGTTAATCCCGTTGGAATAGTTTCGGAACACCTATAAACGTTTTGAAACGCCTTACATATGCCGTTTCGGTACGAGTCTGGTCGTATCGAAACGCCTAGCTCAAAAACACTAATTTGAGCATTCTCAAAGCAATCTTAACTAAGGACTTGGTTTACATAAGGTCCTATAACAATATAAAAATATAATCTATAGCGAGGAGTCGATATTTCTATATTTTTATATCAATACTCAGATCATCGGAATCCAATTCCGACTAAACCGGTTTTCAGGGTGTTACATCATTGTGCATCACCGATTTCCAAGACCTTGTGAATAGAGTTAAAGCTACAGAAGGAGCGCAAAGAACTCGGAGGACTAGTGGATCCAATAAGTCTGAAAAGAGAAACCGAGATGAGTCTCATTTCTCTGGATCTTCCAAGAAAGGGAAGCATCATGGCTCAAAGCGGAATGTGTATTCACAACCTTCCCAGTTCGATTATTTTTCTAAACCTCAAGTTGTATCTCGTTCCCCTTCAGGTGTCAATCCCGTTGAGAGCATTGTTGGCTCTAGACAAGAGACAAGAATTTCCAAATGTAATTTCTGTCAACGTCGAAACAAAGGGCAATGCCGTAAGAAATATGGTGCTTGTTTCTTTTGCAGAGAGTTGGGTCACCTCATTCGAGAATGTCCAGAGAACCCTAACAAGCCTGCTTCTGTATCGACTAATCCATACACTGCTCAATCTTTTCGAGGCAAGGGAGCAAGGTAAGGATCCTTCAGAAAATCTGGAGGTTCATCTAAAGCATCGTACCAACCTAAATCTAAAGCTTCTGCACAGATGTATCATGTAAGAGGGAATGAGCTAGTTGATGATCATGGCATAATTCCATGTAAAATTTGAGGATGAATTTTTCTTAAGAGGGAGAATTGTAACACCCTGAAAACCGGTCTAGTCAGAATTAGATCCCGATGACCAGAGTATTGATATTAAAATATTGAAATATCGAATCATTGCTATAGATTATGTTGTTCAAGGACCCTAATTGAACCAAGCCCTTAGTTAAGATTGCTTTGAAAAATGCTTAAATTAATGTTTTTTTAGCTAGGCGTTCCTATACACTCATACTTGTATTGAAACGGCCTAGGTAAGACGTTTCAAAATGGTTAAGGGGCATTCTGATACAGTGTAACTGAATTAACTAACTTTTGGACTTTTGCTCAACCGTTTCGATACACTCTCCCTCGTTTCGAAACAAGTGCCCTATTTCGAATAAGTTTAAAGGAAAAATTGAAAGCAAATGATGATGTAATGACTCACCAGCTTGCTTATCACCTTTTCTCATGTGAATGATAAAAAAAGATGACTTATAGCCATCTATATTTCTAATTTGGGAAAGGGTAAAGAAAGGATAAATAATATTGTTTTATAGTTTACCCTTGGATTAAGGAAACCTTTCTATTGGCTATATGAGAGGTGGGCAATGATTAAGGTTATAATTCCCTTGAAATGAATTGGAGAAAAAAGAGCTCTCATCTTTGTATTGTTTTACTGAGATCCATTTTTTTATCTTTAAAAGATTAAGCACACACCTCCATTATCATCTTCTCCATCAAGCTCAAGCACACACCTCTCTATTTGTGAACCTTAAGCTTAGGCTTTCCTTGAGTTAAGAACATCAATTCATAGCCATCGATCGGGTAAGTGGAAGCCTCAAGTCAATCATCGATTCTCTTGATTATTAGATGATCAATTTCAAGCTTTAAGATAAGCTTTGTCTATAGCTACTGGCTATTAAAGTATTGATATTGTCATATTGATTCTAATAATCCCTTATTGATTTTCCTAGCTCAAGAAGTGGAAACGATTAATTCATCGCCTCCATCGAAAGCTAGGGATAAGGGTATTGCCATCCGAGAGCCTTAGGAGCTTCGAATTGTCAAAGTGAGTGTATTCGGAGTCTCAGAATTGGGCGAGGAGCCTTTCCGAATTTGTTGTAATTGATTTCATATGAATTACTAACCTTTGAATTAAAAGGGTTTGTACAAAGCATCATTGAAAACCATATTGGTAAGTTTGGTAAGTGTTGCATCAATTCATTGTCCATAGCATTGCTATCATTGTCATGGAAATCATTGAAGCATTGACATGTAGAATTATTGACATGAGTTTATTGCTATTGCTTATTGCTATGACTAAATGATTATTGAAATATTGTCAATGAATCATGGATATTGAATTATTGATTATTTGACCTTGGATTTGAAGTATTAGATACAATTGACATGTCATAGAATTCATGAGCTCAATGTACGGGTAGACTATGGTCCTAGGGCTATGGCCTATACTGATTTGGCGATGCGGAGGGATGTATTGTGTATTGGTCTTATTGGCGATGTCGGAAGGATGACCATTTATTGATTTGGCGAGGAGGTGGAATTCGTGTATCCATATACCATGAATCGATCCAAGGGGACTATTGGTTAATGATATTGATTTGCTACGAAATCATGATATTGCCATTGATGACATGATACTATATTTTTATTATGAATAAGGAGCATGCCATGGTTATTGCATAATTAATATTATGATTATCATTGAAGCATGTTATATGGCATATCATGATCCCATTGTAAGTGTGTCTACCTCACTAGGCAAAGTATGCCTAATGCACCTCATTGCATCCATTTCAAGTTAGTCAAGTTTTTGGGTTCGAGATTGGAGGAGTTGAAGCGTTGCACAAGTCACAATCAAGCTCAAAGTAATGTATATTGACCCTTTGAAACTCCTAGTTGGTGGAAAAGTATATGTAGAAGTCTTTTAAGTCTCTTTTGATATGCCTATGTTATGGTTAAGTGTTATAAGTGTGATATGTATAAAATGAGTCTTTTATGTAGTAAGAAGTGGCCTTAAATGCATGTTTTGCACTAAAAGGTAAAAATCGGGTAAACGAATCCTTATGGCTCTAAAATTTGTTGTGCAAATAAAATGTATGGTTATAATGTTGTGTGTGAAGTTTCACTGCATTTGGACACTGTTCGATAAGTTAAAATGAATAAAAACCAGCAAGAATCTGTCATCATAGGCCAGGCCGTATCGAAACGGATAATGGCGTTTTCGATATGGATAAACATAATTGAACTTGAGAAAACAGGGCGTACCGAAACATGTTAGGGACATTTCGAAACAATTTGCTACTGGAATTCCTTGTTTTGATACGGGTTCATAACGTATCGAAACAGGTCAAAGTCAAAGTCAAAGGAAGTCAATCCGTACCGATATAGGGCTTGCCCGTATCGTTACGATCAAAAGAGAAAAGTCAACAAGGTTGACCATTGTTCACCCGTATCGAAACAGCCTTGAGCGTTTCGATACAGGGTTAGTTAAAGTGGTTAAAAAGCATAATCTGAAGGTATGCATTGTTTACATTTTGGTCACTGTATTTTGAAAGATTAAATTGAATGAGTTAAAGGGGTTCGTATTGTATGAAAATTTACAAGTTAGTTAATATTGCATTGAATTTCATTATGGTATTGTCTTTTGCATTAAATAACCTATAATTTAGCAGATTTACAGAATAGTCTATAAAACTTGTAATAATTACGAATTGGTCCTAAATGGTTAATTGTTGTCTTCTTATGAATCAATTGGACCAAAATGTATATTGGTAATGTTTTGTTTGTGTAATTTTGATTAAGTGTTGATAATAAGTTGAAATTTTATCGCACCGATAACCGTATCGTTCACCGGTAACACGTTCCGACCCGATTCTCGACCAGGCCGAGAAGGGGGTGTTACATTGCATTTCATTGGCATTAACATGTTCATGCATTTTTATTTTTCTATTTTTGTTGTATATATGTGTTGTTTCATACATTGAGGGCAATGTACATCTTGGGTTTGGGGTGTGCATTTCCTCGCATTATGTCATACATTCCATGTTTAAATTTTTGTTGCCATGCCATGCAATTCATATAGTTTAGTTTCATACCGAACCATTAAAAAATAAAAGTGAAAAAGATAATTTTGTCTCGACCGATTTTTGAAGCATGTTAACATTTGTTAGGCAAGTTTAATTTGAACTAGGTGCTTGTCCAATGAGGAAATTTAAAATCTTTAGATGCCTATGCCAGCAGTATAGTATGCCAAGATTGCTTGGTAATTGATCTCTAGTTTAAGGAATTGAATTTACACTTAGCACGTGATATGTATCTAGTTCCCTAGCAAAATTAGACTGTTTGAAACTATGCTCAAATTCTAAAATAAAGAACGCCAAGGTGAAAAAGGATAGTGCACCAATGTGTGCCAAATGCTGAAGAAAAAACCCCGCATACCTTTGGCAGAAAAAATAATCTGAGTTTAGGAAGTAAAATTGGCTAAGGGAGTGAAATGATATTTGATGCATATTGCCTGCACATCATGCACTCTTCATGACCTTAGACTTGATTTATATTGCTGCTCTTGAACCACAATATGTTTGGCATTACTGCACTGAGATAACTGAGGACAGACCTAAGCAAACTTTTACTTGCCAGCATCGGTTGACATACCAACCAAAACTTTCCTGATGTATCATTTTCTTCATTTTTAATTTTCATTACTTGAGGGCAAACAATGAGCTAGGTCTGGGGTAGAGTTGACGCTCCAACAGTACTAATTTTATGCTTATTTCACATGTTCTTCCTTCTATATTAAGTAAAATTAGTTGCATTTAGGTCACAAAATCATGCATTGCATAAAGAGTAAGGATTCAATGTTATGACAATGTGAAGGGTTGTTTTTGGCACCTTTTTGTAGGTTGGCATAGCTGATGGCACAACAGCTGGTAGAGCAGGAGCAAGTTAGCCCAGGAAGGAGACGACGCCAAGGAGGATGCCGAGTAGTCGTTGGCACAAAAGGACCTTTAATGCCAAGCACCGGTTGGCAGAGAATAACATTTGATGCCAGACCAAGAAGATGTTGACCCCGAAAAAATAGGACCAGATCAGGCTGTGAAAAATAGGGATTGGATCAATCTCAGAAAAAATAGCGGACAAGCAGTGCCAAGCGCGGTTGGCAGTAACATGCCGAACTGCGATGCCAGAAGAGCAATGGCACGATGAAGTCAACCCTAATCTGATTAGCCTTAGGATTCAAACATTGGATAAGATGATCACCTTCCTTATCCTTGCATGTTCAACTTCAAATCCAAGCTAATCTTAGGCTATGCATGGAGTCCTATTTAAACCGGATCAAAGAAAAAATTTAGTGGGTGAAAAAAGAGGAAAGTGATCGGAGATAAGGTTCAACATTCGACCAAGAGCCTGGCTGTGAAGAGTTGCATCAAGAGACCCTATTCTATCCCATCCTCATTGTTGTTATTTTATTTTTACTTAGTTTTAATGTTGATGGATGTTAAAAACAATAAAGGTTTTTTGATTGATACCCTCACCATGAACTAATTTCATAGTTTGTGAGGGGTGGTTGCGTTTGAACGCTATGTTTTTGTTTAGTTTTTAATAAATCGACACTACCTCGACACTATTTTTCCTATCGGACATGTTTACTACTTTAAAGTGTGCTGCCAAGTGACATATGCCACTCCCTTTTTAAGATATTATGTCAAGCGACAGTTGACATAGTTAGCCTATTGCAACTCAATATCATAACTGACTTGGGTGGTAATGACCAAATGCAAGGTGCTGAGGTGAGATGCTTCGAGAGAAGATGTTCAAGTAGTTGAACTTAGTTCGGGAGTGAAAACATTCATTATACACATATATGGGTTTTCCATGATTAATTTAGGGTAATGCTATCAACAGAGGCATTGCTATCTTTGAATCTGCTCGACAAAAAATTCCAAGACATGATTTATTAAAGGCTGGCATGGCATAAATAACGTGAAAACCTGGCACTCCTTGCCAATGCTCGTCATTTGCTAAGCACCTTCGTTGCCAACCTTTTAATTTACTTTTCGTACTTTCATTATCTTTTCATTTTTTTTCAAACCACTCTACATCAAAAACATCTTTTTCACAAGACAAGTAATTGTCAAAGTAATCAAATTCAAAATGCAATCTCTGTGGGATCGACACTCAGCTTAACTGTTGTATCACTTGCAGACTGTGTATACGTGCACACAATAGATTTTCTTGGCACCGTTTCTTCGTTTTCTACACATTTTAAACCCTATTGCCAGCAATTATTCATCCACGCCGAGAGTTTACACTTTCTCTCCTTGATTAGGTTTATACATATTTGAATAAAAGAAATAAATATGTAGACATATGTGTGTTCATAAATTAGAGTTGTTCTTTGATGATCATGGATTAATAGTTAGAATTATTTGGGTATTCTTTACATGATAGAATTGTTAGAAACAAAGATTGAATGCAAGGATGCATGTTTGAGGGCTGATCGAATATAGAATATTTACATAGGAATGCTTGCTGCCCTATTTTAGAAAAAAAAACTAAGTAAACATGTAAATTTTTCAGACTATTTTGTGAATTTGAATGGTTCATGTTTGAGAATGAATTGTGTGAGTGATTGATTGCTTGAGTCATGAAGTTTATAATTAGTAAGTAATGAAATTTTGTGTTATGACTCTTGTACTAAAATATGAGTTGGTTGTTGCTTGAAAAAAAACTCTAGGATTGTAGAGAATGGGGTATTCAAATGGAAAATCTGTTTACTAGTCACGAGACTATTTTGTTATAGATTTAATTGCCAATGAATTATTGAGCATGAATGAATAAGATTATATGCAAATTGAAGGTTTTATCAAAGTATGTATTTGTGTAAAAATGAAACATAACATAATTTCACTTATAGGAACATTAGGAGAATGTTTTGAGTAATTTGAAAATAATGGGTTGTTTAGAATGTTGTAATTGGATTCATATAAAATCTGGATTTTCATGGGTGTAAAATTATATGTATGGATTGAATTGGATGATTAAAATAGAGAAGAATTCTTTGGGAATACATAAGGTTCTGCTTGTATGAATTTGAAAATGTTTAGGGAGTGAATTGTTGGCTAGGGACTGCTTGTATGCATATTTGATATGGGCTGTTTTGTGTCTATATACATGTAAACATACATGTTTTGAGACTGTTATGTTTAGTAGGTGTATTAATGGACTGGTTTGTATACAGATGTGTGTAAGTGTGTGTTTGAATTGTTTGAGCATTGATGAGATGTTTATTTTAGTAGAGGTACGTAGAAAAAGGGAAAGGATTCAGGTATCCTATAACATTGGGATAACAAGAGAGTGTAGCTTTAAGTCTCAGGATAGAGTAAACTATCCCGAGCATCTTCAGGTTATTTTAAATTGACTTGACATGCTCTTAAAAGATTAAGTGTGCTACATAAGGTTAAGCTGGAATAGAAGGTAAGTACTTTTAAAAAAGTACTCCATGATACGAAATTTGGTTGCAAACTAGATATTGTTGAATGTATTTAAGCATGCTATGAGATGACTGCTAATTTGAAAGCTATATGCATAGGTATATGAATGTGATTCTATGAAAATATTTCTAGTTCGAAATTTCTAGGAATTGTTACTAACTTGAAAGACAAGTATAATTAAAAAATGGTGGACACTATAAGATGTGTAACGCCCCAGTTTTGGGCCTAGGTGTTTTAGGCATCGGTTCGGGTTAGTCGAACCTAGAGTTGGAGATTTAATTCTTTAAGGATGGTTCAAGGAAACCATGGTTCGGGTTAAGGTAAAAATATGGGAATTTTTTTCTAAAATCATATAAAATGATATAGATGGGTTTGGTAAAATCAATTTTATAAGATGGATTTTGGAACATGTACATTTTGGGCAATGACCAAATTGTAAAAATTTAAAATTGTGTAAAAAGTGTGATTTTTAAAAGAGTGTCAAATTCTTATAATCCTTAGGGAGCTTTATGGCAATTAAGCCTTTTCGTTAATTGGCATGTGATTTAAATGTTTTAATTGAATGGAAGAGGGCGGTTTTATTAAAATAAGGTGGTTAATTTGTTAAATCATTTTTGACGTAACTTTTCTATTTCTCCTTTTCTCTTCAGCCAAACATTCTCTCTTTTCTCTCAATTTCCAGAATTCTTTTCATCATTTTTTTTCTTTTGATTCACATCACTTTTCCAAAGATTCTACTAAAAGATTTGCAAAGATTTCTTCAAGTTTCTTGAGTTGAAAACTTGTCAATTGAAAGAAAAGCAATGATTGAAGGTAATTTCGTGATACTCCTCTAATCAAGGTTTTTTTAATGAAATCCCAAAGTATTTGACTCTTGATTTATGTTTTTAATTAAGGTTTTAATGATTGATTTTGTAAAAATGCTTAAATCTTGCTAAAAGATAAGATTAAATGTGATTTTCATTTGGGCAGTATTTTGGTTGATTTAAGAATGATTTTAAGGTTGATTTGGATGTTAAATGATGTTAATAATGAGCTTTGATCATAAAAATCCCGAAATCAATGAGATCTCTAATTGTCTAGGTTGTTAGTTTTGGGTTTTTGGTTTGGAAATGTGAAATCTGAGTTGCTGGAGGTATAAGGATGATATTGAGATGTTTTTGGATGTTGATTTATAGTTAAAATGGGTTGGAAGTGGTTGGGTTGAGTTTGGTGATCAATCGAATGTGATTTCGGTTGTTTTGGATGGGTATTTTGGTGCCTTTGGACAGAGCTGCGTGTTTTAAGTGTTTGTTGGTGGTTTTAATGCATTGTGATGCATTAATCCTTTATTTTATGTGGTATAAATAGGGGAGGATTCTTCGGAAGCTTTCGGCAAAGTTCCAAGGACATCAGACGCTTGAATTTCACATCAGCAATTGAGGTTTCGCAAGTCGGTGAGTGGAGATGAGATTTCCAGCTTTGAAACATCTTAAAAGTGGTATTGGGTGCTTAGTGTAAGCTTGAAATGCTTTACTAAGTTCGGAAGTATGTAAAGTGATTTCCTCCCTCGAATTGTGCTATTATGAGTTTATGGATGCACTTGTTTTTAAAGGTGTTTACCTACTGTTTTAAAGCATGATTTGGGTATATGATATGCTATTGACAATGCCATATGGTTTAAGAATGCACTAGGTAAGTGATCCTTGTATGCGTGTGTTTATTCATAGTTTTTGAAAAATGGTTTAATGCTTGGAATAAGGCTTATTGTTAATGCTTTGGAAAATAGTGAGGTTTGTATTAAAAGTGAATTAGATTGGCAAGTGATGTTGTGTAAAGTGTTTTGCAAATGAAATTAGATATAGTTAGCCGGCTATAGGATTGAGTGCCCTGTAAAGAAGTCGCCTTGGATGTTGAGGGGTTGTGATTGTACCGAAAACTCCATCCAAGTACCCTAACGATCGAGGAATGTTTAAGGTGTTGCAACGGTGGAGGATAGCTCCCGTGTGCGATCCTTGTATGGTGTCCCGTCTCTCGTTAGTGTGAAGATGGTTTTAAGCATTGATGGTGCTTTGGTTTTTGAGCATTCGTCACTAAGCTTGTATGCTTATGCTCTCTTTTGCTCATCAATGCAGATAGCTAAATATTTGGAGGCAGCAACTCGCAAAGGAATCCCAAGAGACTTCACTTGAATGTATGTTTGGTTATGGACTAGAGTAATAAAGGCAATGGGGATGTCTAATGTCTTGGAGTTGGTTGTTTTGGTATAAGTTTGGAATAGCTATATTGTTTTGTAAATGACCTCTAATTTTTGAATTAAGCTTTGTTTCGTGATTTGACTTTTGGATGCTTGAATTTCATTGGAAGCATGCCTCTAGAATACATTGTTGACGATTTCCATGATATGATGTTGTTGTTGCCTTGCATATTTGATGGTTGAAGTGTTTTTGAGTTATATGTATGCTTAAAAGTATGTTGGACTGCCTTTGGATGTGTTGCGTGTAAAAGAGTCTATCACAATTGTAGTGCAAGTATACACGACGCAAGTAGTAAAGTGATACGAAGTATCGGATATCGTCTCCACAGGGATTGGGCTAATGACTTCACCTTATTTCACTGCACGAAAGTAAAGAAATAATTAAGAGTTGTCACGAGAATAATAAAGTAAAACGTAAATAAAAGAGTTGGAATATCAAGATAGAGAAAACGGGCTGGTATTGAATTGCTCAGTAGTGCAGGTATTGCGATGCTTAAGAATTCCAGTTCTGTCGTCGTGCCCGTCGCGGAAGCACCTGTCGCGGCAGCTGTCCGTTGGCTGTCGCGGCAGCAGACACACCAACTCCGTACTTCAAGTTTGGCAAGAATCCCAGATCTGCCTTGGCCTATCCCTAGGTCCAAGTCTGTCGATGATCATGTCTTTGATGATACCTCCCAGCGTGAATCGAAGGATGAACACCGATGTGTATGAATTCTTCTTTAGCCACTTAACCTTGCCCTATCCCTAGGCACAAGATAGTTCAACTATAAACTAGAGAACTTGCTCTTACTTCTTTTGTATACTTAACTCTCCCGATGCTAAGTAAATAGATAACCTCACAATGCTCTCCTGATGCTCTTGCAAGATGTTAATAACCAAAATAAGAGAACTTGAAGTTTATTTTATTGAACTTGGAAAATCCTAAAACAAAACAACCCTTGCAACTACTTTACAAAACAACTCGTAGCCCTAGGGGGAATTTAGAACATGTCGGTGACGGGTAAACGACAGAGGGGTTTAGGTTATCGGTTATGGGGTAAGATGAAGGATATCTCTCTAGGTTAAAACATATGCCCTTATATAAGCTTTGGGCTCAAGTATTCTAAGTTAACAAGGATTACAACTTTTATTAAAAGTAAGATTCTAATAAAGACTTAATTTCTAAGTATCCTACTTTGCAGCCGCCATCCTTGTTTCTAGGGAATTCCTCTCCTTGAGCTTTGGCTTGACATATCTTTTGATCCGGGGCTTGGAAAAATATTCGGCTTTCACACGACAGACGAGCAGATTTTTCTCTATCTATCGAGGTCCACTTTACTTTTCCTCTTCATAAAGCTGTTGTCACCTTGCTGTCACGACAGGTCCATGGCAGCTTCGTCCTCATCGTCTACTTGTCCAGTTCAGCTCTTCTGCTTCTCTGCCCTGCGCCTGCCTTCTTTGTCAACTATGGCAGCTACCTGCAAAATAAGCCATCTTTTAGTAGAATCCGTGCCTTTAATCCATTTGTGATGTTTTGCTATAAACTAACCTAAATGCAATGCAATGATGCTTGAATGCAGCAGAAATATGGGTTAAAAAGGGTGTAAATAATAGAACTTTTACACACTCAACACACCCCCAAACTCAAGTTTTTGCTTGCTCTCAAGCAATTAAACCTAAAAGAAAAATGAAAATTTTTGTGTTGGCTTTCAAACAATGAACTGTCCCTTACCCGTCGCTCATTCTCTATGGCGGCAGCAACCTGTCGGAAAGGTTAGGATCTGTCCGGAATCTCCCTATAGCTCTCGTTCAGTGTGTGCATGCTTGTGAACAGTTATATGCTAAGACTCTCTTAGCATATCTCGAATATTCAACTTTTTAACTCGAATTTTTATGCCAAAGTTTATTTTTTTAGAAGGCACATTTTCATGCTTCTTTTTCTTCTATTTTCAAGCTAAATTTTTCTAGAGCCAGT
This sequence comes from Hibiscus tridactylites, assembly GCA_958450335.1. Classification (NCBI taxonomy): domain Eukaryota; kingdom Viridiplantae; phylum Streptophyta; class Magnoliopsida; order Malvales; family Malvaceae; genus Hibiscus; species Hibiscus tridactylites. The sequence goes on from OY288266.1 coordinate 57,729,861, forward strand.
TTTGGGCACCTCTAGTTAGCTTCCTAGAGCCGGTTTCGGGCACCTCTAGGTTTTTGATTTTCTTTTGCTAAACTTCTTTCCTAGAGCCAGTGTTAGGCACCTCTAGGGGCTATTGAAGTACTAAGCATCCTATTCTAGTTTGGCTAAAAGAAATCTAAGCAATATAACAGTCACAATGGTGTTTAAATTTTTCAGAACTATAGAAAGGCTCTAAACTTCTCCTTAAACTGTCCTAAAGATGCTGCCACGACAGAGCTGTCATGACAGGTAAGTTAACTTCACAGTTTTTAAGCCAACAATTTAAATTTCCTGATTTTTTTAAGAGAACTTAAATAAATAAAAGACACAACAATTAATAAAAAGCTGTACTTAAGACTCCATTAATGATGGAGGGTTGCCACCCCCAAACTCAAGGGTTGCATTGCCCTCAATGCAAAATGACAGAAAAAACAAAACTATGAAGAAAAGTACATCACAAATGATAAAAGCAGGCAGCAATAAGAGGAAAATAAAAACTTAAATTTTCAGTCGCTGTCCTCGCTGCTGTTGCTGACACGGATCTGACGGCGGCGTCTGGGTTGTGGAGGAGGCTGGGCAGGTTCAGGGGCAGGTGCAGGGGCAGGTTGCTCCACGAGCTGGACGTCGGAACTGCTGCCACTGTCCCAAGTGCTGCTAGTGGTGGTGCTAGCCTTGGGCATCAGCTTCCTGTTTGCCACGTGCTTCTGCCTCTTGACAGGCGTAAACTCTCTCTCCAAATTCCTCCTGATCAGAGGGCTGTCATCGGAGGCATGCCTTTTTGTTCCTCTGGCAGAGGTGTCGGCCGGTGGACTGCCTGCTGCCGTCGGGGCAGTTGATGTGGTGGAGGCAGTAGAGTAGGAATGTGGGGAGGCAGGTGGTGTGGGTGTGTTGACAGGGGTGGGGATATGGAAATAATGGGCAGGAAAAGTAGGGAATTGAACATTGGGAAAATTTAAAGTCTGGGTAATGAAGTTTACCGTCGAATTCGTGAAATCCTGGATGAAGGTCATCATTCCCATTTGTTTCTCCTCTACCTGTTGTAGCGCAGCAAGGATGAGGGCGGACTGGTCTGTCGGAGCGGTGGCGGCAGCAGGTTCAGGGGCAGGCTCCTCTGATGATTCTGCTGGGGAGCCGGCTGGGTTGAAAGAAGAGATAGGCGTAGCCACTACCAGCTCCATAAGGCTGTTGATGTTGTTGTCTGTCCAGCCTCTGCCCTTGATTATTTTGTAGGAGGATTCCTCGGGGACAGCAGCACAGCGGCATAAGGAGGTTATTGTGAACGGCAGGCAGAGGCGGGAGTCGGAGCGGAAGGTGCAGTCCAGGATGCTGTCCCTCATATAACGGCCCACATTAATAGGCTTGTCGTACATGATGGAATGAATAAGGGCGAGCCGCTGCTGGTTAACTGTCGTGTGGTGGGAAGAAGGCATGATGCGCTTTTTGATAAAAGCGTTCCAGAGTTTAGCTTCAGGGAGGAGCTGTCCCCTTTTTACAGAGTGGGGGTTCTTTTTGCTGGTTGTCCATGTGGTTCCTTCCTCTGTCACCTCCGCCATAACAGCACCATAGGCGGCAGCATCGAGGGTGTCGAGAAATTTCTGGTGGGCATCATTATCGGGGCCAAAGTAGAGGCCAAACATGTGGTTGATGCTGTCAGCTGTGAAGGGCACTTTCACTCCTCGAACGATGACAGATGTTGCCGTTCTGCTGTCTATGGCAGCATAAAACTCCCGGACTAATGTGTCGTTTAGTTCTGCCGGTTGTTCCGCGAAGTGCTCCCATAGTTGAGCTGTGATGGCCTTTACAATGAACGGCCGGAGTCCCATGTTAGGTGCCTTTCGGATGTAGACGAAACCACGTTCCTCCCATAACTCCTTTGTGGCGAAGGGCGTTGCTGCTGCTGAAGAAGAGGCTGAGGCAGCACTACGGCGGGTCTGTCTAGACGACATGTTAGTTGCAAGGGTTGTGAAAAATGAAGAAAGCAAATAAAACTAGAGGAGAAAGCAAGGAAGAATAAGCAGAAGTGAGAAAAATGAAAATGAAAACGGGGTTTTATAGCGGTCGAGTTGCTGCCCGTTTAATGCTGTAACGGCAGGCGTGAATAACGGGGCGACGGATGGGATTTAGCGTGTCTGACGCGTCTGACACGCATTTATGCGTCTGTTACGCGTCTGCCACACGCTTCTGCGTCTACCGTGTCAGTCTATTGACAGCCTGTCATATCTGTCTGCGGCGACAGCCGAAACGATAGGCTTCCATAAATGGGCTTTGTTGGACTGATGGATGGGTGGTGGGCTTGGTTCACTTCTTCTCTTCTTCTTGACTCCTTTATTTCCTAAAAACAGAAATTATAAAAAAAACATTATTCGAATAAAATAAACCTAATTTCCTAATAAATAATAAATAATAAAAATAAGTAATAAAAATAAAATTTAGGTTAAATTAGGGGTGCCTTGTTGGGCATCTCCTAAAGTAACCACTTCCTGAATTCCTGGGGCTTCAGTCCCCTGATAATGCTTGAGGCGCTGTCCATTGACTTTGAATTGGTGCCCGTCTTTTAATGATCAGATAGTGATGGCACCATGGGGAAAAACTTGTACCACTTGGAATGGGCCAGACCATCTAGACTTTAGCTTTCCTGGGAAGAGTTTAAGTCTAGAATTAAACAACAATACAAGCTGCCCTGGGCAGAATTTTCGTGGCAGCAGTTTCTTGTCATGCCACTTCTTAGTTTTGTCTTTGTAGATTCTTGCATTGTCGTAGGCCATTGTCCGTAATTCCTCAATCTCGTTCAGATCTAATAACCTTTTCTGGCTGGCCTTGTCCAAGTCCATATTCACTGCCTTGATTGCCCAATATGCTTTGTGCTCGATCTCGACAGGCAGATGACATGTTTTCCCATAAATTAAACGATATGGAGACATGCCCAATGGAGTCTTAAAAGCTGTCCTATATGCCCATAATGCATCATTCAGAAGTAAAGACCAATCTTTCCTAGTTGGCTTAACCATCTTTTCAAGAATGTTCTTCACTTCCCTAATGGATATCTCAGCCTGTCCATTGGTCTGTGGGTGGTATGCTGTCGCGATCCTGTGCTTGACACCATATTTCTTCAAGGCGGCAGCAATTACCCTATTATCAAAATGTCTCCCCTCATCACTGATGATCGCCCTAGGGATGCCAAATCTAGAAAAAATGTTTTTGTGCAAAAACTTTTGGACCGTCTTGGCATCATTCTTTTGAGTGGCGATGGCTTCGACCCACTTAGAGACATAGTCCACTGCTAGGAGAATGTATAGATTTCCAAACGAAGATGGAAAGGGTCCCATAAAATCAATCCCCCAAACGTCGAAGATCTCGACTTCTAAAATGTTCTACAGTGGCATCTCGTTTCTCCTCGAGATGTTACCTGTCCGCTGGCACCTGTCACAGTTCTTATAAAAGTCCTGTGCATCTTTATATAGTGTCGGCCAGTAGAACCCTGACTGCAGCACCTTGGCAGCAGTTTTATTGCCTCCTAAGTGACCTCCATATTGTGAAGCATGGCAGTGATGGAGAATGTCTTCTTGCTCACACCTCCTTATAACCTGATCTGCACATAGTTTGAAAAGAAGAGGTTCGTCCCAATAATAATGCTTAACATCATTTTGGAACCTCTTCCTGGCTTGATAATTAAGAACAGAAGGAAGTATTCCGCTAACTATAAAATTAACGAAATCAGCATACCAGGGGAGTTCAGAAGACTTACCTGCCGCCATGGCTGTCGCGACAGCGATTGCGGCAGCAAAGAGCTGCTCATCTAGGAAGGTCTCCAGTATGTTTGTCTCGTCTATTGGTAGACTCTGTCCCTTCTCCAACCTCGACAAGTGGTCTGCCACCTGATTTTCTGTCCCCTTTTTGTCCTTGATCTCAAGGTCGAATTCTTGTAATAGCAAGATCTACCGTATCAATCTAGGCTTTGCATCCTTCTTTGCGAACAAATACTTTAGGGCAGAATGGTCAGTGTGTATTATTACTTTTGTTCCAAGTATGTAAGAACGAAACTTGTCGATGGAGAACACCACAGCTAACAGCTCCTTTTCTGTGGTGGTGTAGTTCACTTGGGCGTCATTCAACGTCTTGCTGGCATAGTATATGACGTGAAACATCTTATCTCTGCGCTGCCCAAGTGTTGCCCCGATAGCATAATCACTAGCATCACACATGATCTCAAACGGTTGTGTCCAGTCTGGTGGCTGTACTATGGGGGCTGTCACTAGTTTTTCTTTCAAAACCTTGAATGCTTCAGTACATTCCTCATTAAAGTCAAAGGGTCGGTTTTGTTCTAAGAGATGGCATAGAGGCTTGGTAATTTTTGAGAAATTTGCAATGAATCTCCTATAAAAACCAGCATGCCCTAAAAACTTCTAATGCCCTTGACTGTTGTCGGCAGCGGCAGCTTCTCTATGACTTCTATTTTAGCCCTGTCGACTTCTATCCCACGGCAGCTAATCTTATGGCCAAGGACTATCCCTTCGTCCACCATAAAGTGGCATTTTTCCCAATTTAGAACAAGATTAGCTTTTTCACATCTTTCAAGTACCTTTTGAAGATTGCCGAGGCAGCTCTCAAAATCGTCTCCAAAGACGGAAAAATCATCCATGAAAATCTCAAGGAAGTCCTCTACCATGTCGGAGAATATTGCCATCATGCACCTTTGGAAGGTGGCAGGTGCATTACAGAGTCCAAACGGCATCCTCCTAAATGCGTATGTTCCGTAGGGGCATGTGAAAGTCGTCTTTTCTTGATCCTCTGGTGCGATAGCAATTTGGTTGTAACCTGAATAACCATCAAGAAAACAATAGTAAGGTTTACCCGCTAATCTATCAAGCATTTGATCAATAAAGGGTAAAGGAAAGTGGTCCTTTCGGGTAGCTTTATTAAGCTTCCGATAGTCCATACAAACCCTCCAACCGGTCACGGTCCTGGTTGGGATTAACTCGTTGTTTTCGTTGGTTATTACGGTCATTCCTTCTTTCTTTGGAACGCATTGCATCGGGCTCACCCATTTGCTGTCGGAGATGGCGTAAATAATACCAGCATCTAACCATTTAATTATCTCTTTACGCACTACCTCCTTCATCGCATGGTTTAGCCGCCTTTGGGCATCAATAGTCGGCTTATGATCTTCCTCGAGGAGGATTTTTTGCATGCATAATGCCGGACTAATGCCTTGTATATCTGCTATCGTCCATCCAATCGCCTTCTTGTGCTGCCTCAACATGCCGATTAGCTGCCGTTCATGTTCCTGCGGCGGCTTAGCAGAGATGATTACGGGCAGTGTGTCATTGGAACCAAGATAAGCATATTTTAACTGCCCTAGCAGGGAATTAAGTTCTAAGGTAGGTGGCTCAACAATAGATGGCTTTTGGATTACATGGTTATCCGAAGTATAATTCAAAGGTTCGAATAACTTACCTGGACGATTGCCTAACCAGTTTACCTCCTCCTGACCTTCAGTATCAGATGTATCAGATTCAGAGGAGTCGCTGTCGTCGGTGCTGTCGTCGTTGCTATCGTGACAGGCCTGTAGGTGGCTGTCGCAGTAGTGACCAAATTTTATATCACGGCAGCCCGACCTGATGCAGGGTTGATCAAAGGTCACCTCAATGATGGCCTTGCATTCCTCGTCCACATCAGCATGTTTCATTGCTTGGAGAACATTTAACTTAATCTCTTGATCGTTCACGCGCATGGTGAGTTCTCCTTTCTCCACATCAATCAATGATCTTCTCGTGGCTAAGAAGGGTCGCCCAAGGATGACTGGTGCGTTTTCGTCTGCCTCACAATCTAAGATAAGAAAGTCAACAGGAAAAATAAGCTTATCCACTCTTACCAGAATATCTTCAATTTTTCCCTCGGGATGAACGTAAGAGCGGTCGGCCAGCTGCAGAGTTACTGTCGTGGGCCACGCCTTGCCAATACCTAGTTTCTGAAAAACAGATTTGGGCATTAGATTAACACTGGCACCAAGATCACAAAGTGCCTTACCCACAAATTTGTCGTCGATTACACAAGGTATGATGAAGCTCCCTGGATCCTTCTTTTTCTGGGGCGGATGCCTATGGAGAATACTCATGCAACCTTCTGTCATCTTTACCGTTTCAAATTCCCCAAGTTTAGATTTTTTTTGACATAACATCCTTGAGAAATTTAGCATAACCGGGCATCTCCCTAACATCATCTAACAACGGAATATTAATATGAACCTGCTTAAAAATATCATAATTTTTTTTAAGTTGAGATTCATGCTTAGCTTGTTGTATCCGTTGGGGAAAAGGTGGTGGAGGACGATAATCAGCAATACGCCCTTCCCACTGCATGCAAATTTGAGGACGATAATCATCTTTTTTCTCCTCTGTCGCTTCTGCTGTCGTGACAGGCTCATCGGCAGTAGTCTGTTTATCACCTGTCGGGGCAGCTTCCTCGGCAGGTTTATCCAAGGCAGGTTCCTTTTCTGTTTCAGCTTCTTTTTCCGGCCCTGGTAGTTTCTTCCCACTCCTAGTAGTAATTGCCTTACATTGCTCATGTGGGGGCGGTCTAGCATTTTCAGTATTGCTAGGGAATCCTCCATTCTGCCTCGGCTTAATATGTTGAGAAACCTGACCCATTTGTGTCTCTAGAGATTTCAAGGTAGCTTCATGATTTGTCATTCTCATCTCGGTTTTATCCATAAAGGTTTCCGTCTTCTTGACAAACTGATTCATATTCTCCATATACGTACCGGTCTGAGACATAAAGGTGGCCAGAGTCTGCTCCAATATACTACTCGTGGCAGGTGGTGGCTGATGTTGCTGCTGCGGCGGCAGGTGCTGCGGCAGTTGCGGCGGCAGTTGCTGTCGCGTCAGCAATCTAGGTCCTCCCTGATTCTGATTATGTGCTTGCGGATTCAGGGCATGGTTAGGATTACTCCAGGAAAATTTGGGATTTTTCGTCCAATTGGGATTATAATTGTTGGAATTGTATTTCGGCTTGTAATTTCCAACATATTTTCCCTCTTCTATTTGTATTGGGCACTCATCCCTACTATGATTTCCCTCACAAATAGTACAAACTTCCTCGACAGCAAATCCTTGTAATTCATCTTCATTCAATAACCGTTTCATTGCTTTAGTAAGGAATGCTACCTGTGATTTCATAGTGCTGTCGGCTTCATAGTCCTTGACAGCAAGTACTCGTTTACCACCTCTTCTAGCTGTCGGAAACTGCTCCTCATTCTTAGCTAGATTTTTCAAAACTTGCAATGCCTCGTCCGGATCTTTATCCAATAATAGTCTGTTTGCTGCAGAATCAATTCGAATGCGAGTTTGTAAGTTAGCAGCATTATAGAACTTAGTTACCTGATTCCAGACGGGAAATCCATGCATTGGACAGTTCCGAAGAAGAGTAGTAAATCTGTCCCAGGCCTCGTGCATCGGCTCGTCATCTTCCTGTTGAAAAGTAGCAATTTCATTACGTAATCGCTCAGATAAATGCGAAGGATTAAAACGAGATAAAAATTCACGAGATAAATCTGCCCAAGTTACGATTGAACCCGGTGTAAGTTTATTCCACCAAGTTTTAGCTCTGTCCCTCAATGAATGGGGGAATAACCGAAGCCTTAGTATCTCCGGACTAACTCCTGGCAGTTTAAACGAACCACAGATCTCCTGAAACGTTTTGAGATGCTCCCTAGCATCTTTTGTCACAGCACCACTAAACTGCCCGACATTGTTGATCATACTAAACATGACAGGTTTAAGCTCGAAGTTATTAACATCAATATCCGGCAGCGTGGTCTCCAGCTCTACATGATCATTCAGCATGTAGTCACGACATGACCGTCGTCCATCTGCTGCGGGCGGGTCACCGACAGGCTGGTGGTTATCGCCAAGGGGTGGTATGCGACCGCCGGCAGGTTGGTTATGGCCCATCTTCTCTAGTTGTTCCTCGAGGTATTCGTTTCTATCTAAAAGTCGGCGAAGTTGTTTCTTGAGACTGAAGGAACGTTCGATTTCCGGATCTAATGGATACTCAGGATCTTCACCTCTTTTAGATCTGCGCATAAACAACAAAACCTTGTGAAAAGCGAGAGTTGAAAGCACAAAAGAAAAATTAAAGAAAAATAAAAATTAAAACGAAAACAAAAATAAAAATAAAAACGCAAAGTGCAATAAAAGAAAGATGTAGTTGTGTTGCCAATCCCCGGCAACGGCGCCAAAAACTTGTTGCGTGTAAAAGAGTCTATCGCAATTGTAGTGCAAGTATACACGACGCAAGTAGTAAAGTGATACGAAGTATCGGATATCGTCTCCACAGGGATTGGGCTAATGACTTCACCTTATTTCACTGCACGAAAGTAAAGAAATAATTAAGAGTTGTCACGAGAATAATAAAGTAAAACGTAAATAAAAGAGTTGGAATATCAAGATAGAGAAAACGGGCTGGTATTGAATTGCTCAGTAGTGCAGGTATTGCGATGCTTAGGAATTCCAGTTCTATCGTCGTGCCCGTCGCGGCAGCACCTGTCGCGCGCGGCTGTCCATTGGCTGTCGCGGCAGCAGACACACCAACTCCGTACTTCAAGTTTGGCAAGAATCCCAGATCTGCCTTGGCCTATCCCTAGGTCCAAGTCTGTCGATGATCATGTCTTTGATGATACCTCCCGGCGTGAATCGAAGGATGAACACCGATGTGTATGAATTCTTCTTTAGCCACTTAACCTTGCCCTATCCCTAGGCACAAGATAGTTCAACTATAAACTAGAGAACTTGCTCTTACTTCTTTCGTATACTTAACTCTCCCGATGCTAAGTAAATAGATAACCTCACAATGCTCTCCCGATGCTCTTGCAAGATGTTAATAACCAAAATAAGAGAACTTGAAGTTTATTTTATTGAACTTGGAAAATCCTAAAACAAAACAACCCTTGCAACTACATTACAAAACAACCCGTAGCCCGAGGGGGAATTTAGAACATGTCGGTGACGGGTAAACGACAGAGGGGTTTAGGTTATCGGTTATGGGGTAAGATGAAGGATATCTCTCTAAGTTAAAACCTATGCCCTTATATAAGCTTTGGGCTCAAGTATTCTAAGTTAACAAGGATTACAACTTTAATTAAAAGTAAGATTCTAATAAAGACTTAATTTCTAAGTATCCTACTTTGCAGCCGCCATCCTTGTTTCTAGGGAATTCCTCTCCTTGAGCTTTGGCTTGACATATCTTTTGATCCGGGGCTTGGAAAAATATTCGGCTTTCACACGACAGACGAGCAGATTTTTCTCTATCTAACGAGGTCCACTTTACTTTTCCTCTTCATAAAGCTGCTGTCACCTTGCTGTCACGACAGGTCCATGGCAGCTTCGTCCTCATCGTCTACTTGTCCAGTTCAGCTCTTCTGCTTCTCTGCCCTGCGCCTGCCTTCTTTGTCAACTATGGCAGCTACCTGCAAAATAAGCCATCTTTTAGTAGAATCCGTGCCTTTAATCCATTTGTGATGTTTTGCTGTAAACTAACCTAAATGCAATGCAATGATGCTTGAATGCAGCAGAAATATAGGTTAAAAAGGGTGTAAATAATAGAACTTTTACACACTCAACGGGATGGTTTAAAGTGTGTAAAACCAACAAATTGGGTAAATGCAAGTTGTAGAGTATCGATACACTTGGTAGTGTATCTATACAGTCTTCGTAAAAGAGAGGGGGTGTACCGATACACGGGGGCGTATCGATACACATTCTGGCTACTTGTTTTTAGTGTATCGATATGGGGCTTGAGCGTATCGGTACGAGCCTTATATTGCTTAGTCTGAGAGTTTTCGCGTCGAGGGTGTATCGATACCCTCTCTAAGGGTATCGATATGGTGGTAGTTAATTTGGTTTAATGGCACCTTTGAATGTTCTGAATCTTTATGTTTTAGTCCCTGAATGTTGTGGATGCAATTAAATGAGTTTGAATGTTTATTTTGAGCTAAGTTTTGACAGAGATGCATGTAATGAGACTAATTAAAGGTTGGTAAATCGAAAATGGGAAAAACTCTTAGAATTTTATATGTTTACATTTTGGTCCCTAAAAGCCATTTTGAGTCCAATTGATATGTGATTGGAGTCACGTACGTTCTGCTGAAACTGCTTAACTCCTAGGGTTGTAACATGCATCTAGACAAGATAAAAATAAAAAAATATGGTCGTTTATTGAGGTAAACCTTCCCGATTTGCATCAATATTTCTCGTGTGATCCGTTCAGTTCGGTCTATTGGCTAGGCCAGGTCGAGGGGGTTACATTTGGTGGTATTAGAACCAGGTTTCGAAAGAATGGGATGATACTAAGCCTATGTGAAGTAATTGTATGTATTTGGTGATGTTTGTTTTGCGCGGTGAATGTTATAAGCATGTTAATGTTGATCAAGTGATGGTGATGCTATGAATGGTGATTGTGATATGAATGTGAGTTGTTATATGTGATGATACTGTGGGCTGAATCTTAATGCTTTTGATCCATGATGGTTGTGACATGTACGTTGTATGCTTTATGCTATGTTTGGGGGGAAATTGGGATGCCCATTGCCTTATTACTATAGTGAAATGTTTTAAATTTAATTCGAACTCTTGGATCCTTGCTAGAAGCTGACATGCTTTTTTGTTTTGTTTTATGTTTATGCCTTAATGGTAATAGCACAATGTGACCGACGAGAGAGATACGTTCAGGGTCAGTTACTCCTGTCAGCGAGCAAAGGAATCGGGAGAACGATGTTCTACTTGGTGCGAATTTACCTCCACCCCCACCACCACCTGGGGGGGTGAAGAGCAAGTGCAACACGGACATGCTGGTCTGATGTTGGGTGATTTGACCCCTTTGGTACATGCGATGACTGGAGCATTCCAGACTGTTGTTGTTAGAGTGCAAGTGCAAGCGCCTACTACTGGGCAATTGGGTTTGCCGTTGGAGCGCTTGCGAAGTTTGGGAGGCGTTGAATATCGTGGATTGTCTCCTGAAGCATCCAAGGCTTGGATAGCTAGAACGATCTGGATTTTGGATTAGATGGGGTGCAATGATCCACACAAGCTAGGTTGTGTTGTTTCTTTATTGCATGGTGGACGACTGTGGCCGCGACCATGGAACCTAATTAGAGGGATTGGGATTTCTTCCAGGCCGCCTTTAAAAACAAGTATATGGGAGTTAGATACTTGGATAATAAGAAGCGTGAGTTCATTTCCTTGGTGCAAGGAAACATGATGATAGCTGAGTACGAGGTCCAGTTTATACGTTTGAGTCAGTATGCTTCGGAATGGGTGCCTAGTGATTGGAATCGATGTGATCGCTTCCGTTATGGCTTGGTACAAGAAGTGAAGACTTTCATGCTCGCTTCTGATTACATTGATTTCAATGTGCTAGTGACGCGAGCCAATGATATAGAGAAGAGTTTTAGTTTGACCTCTCGTGTTGGTGGTTCTAGCTCGAGTAAGAGAGCTGCAGATTCTGGTCCTAGCGGTGGACAGAACAAGAGAAATCGTAACCATAGGTATCGGCCTGATGCGAGGTAATTTTGGGCGAGGTGCGATAGCTCAGGGTAACAAAGTGAGGTTTGAGCAGAATACTTTTTGGTCTTGTGGATTGCGAGAGCATTTGAGGTGAGATTGTCCTTGTGTGGCTCGTGAGGCGCAGGCTCCTGTGTCTGGTGCTAATTCTTGTTGGAACTGTTGATCAGGTGATCATATGAGTCGCGAGTGTCCTTTGCTAGCTTGAGGTGGTCAAGGGCGAACACCTGTTGTTGCACCATAGAGAGGTCGTAGGCGCGACCGTGGTAATTTCCAACGGAGGGAGGATGGGGAGAGAGGTGTGGCTCATGTTGTTGATGTTCAACCGGAGGGTGGTGGTCCTGCGAGGGTGTATGCACATCGTGAGGGACATAACAACACCGACGTGATTGTAGGTACCTTCACCTTGCATTCCTTGCCTTTGTTAACTTTGATTGATTTTGGATCTATGCATTCATACATCTCGAGTGAACATGCACATTTGCTTGATATTCTTGTTGAGAGTCTAGATGTAGGAATGCAAGTTACAAGCTCTTTTGGTGAAACTGATGTTACAAGAAAACTGTAAAAGAGATGTCCTTTATCTGTTTAAGGCCATGTGTTTTCAATTGATTTGATGGAATTACCTTTCTATGGTTTGGATGTGATTCTTGGAATGGATTGGTTGTCTGAGCATCGAGCTGTAGTTTATTTTGATGTTAAGCGAGTTACCTTGAAACTTGTGAATGATTACGAAGTGGTAATCGTAGGCGAGAACGTGAAGTTCTTGTCCAATGCAATTTTGGCTTTTGAAGCGAGTCGAATGATGGAGCTGGGTTGCAAACCTTTCCTAGCTTATGTGATGGACCCTGGTACAAAGAAAGTGCAAGTACAAGACATGCGGAAGGTATGTGAGTTTCCAAGAGTTTTTTCGAAAGAGTTGTCTGGTTGGCCACCAAACAGGGAAGTTGAGTTTGGCATTGAGTTGTATGAAAATACGACTCCAGTGTCTATTTATCCTTATCGGATGGCACTTAAAAAATTGAAGGAGTTGAAAACGCAACTTCAAGAGTTGCTTGATCGAGGTTTCACAAGGCCAAGTGTTTCACCATGGGGTGCACCGGTCTTGTTTGTAAAGAAGAAGGATGGTACGATGCGTATGTTTATAGATTACCGAAAATTGAACAAGTTGACGATTAAGAACAAGTACCCTTTGCCAAGGATTGATGATTTGTTTGATCAGTTTCGAGGTGCTTCAGTGTTCTCAAAGATTGATTTGAGGTCCGGGCATTATCAATTGAAGGTTAAAGATGTAGATGTACGTAAGACAACTTCTCGAAGAGTGATGTCGTTTGGGTAGACAAATGCGCCGGCTGCATTCATGGATATGATGAATTGTGTGTTCCATGAGTTCCTAGATCATTTTGTGGTAGTGTTTATCGATGATATTTTCATGTACTCGCGTACCGGGGAAGATCACGATAAGCATTTGAGGATTGTGTTGTAAGTGTTGTTGGAGAATCAGCTTGCTAAGCTGAGCAAGTGCAAGTTTTGGCTCAGGGAGGTTGTCTTTCTTGGAAATGTAGTGTCGGTCGAGGGTATTTGGTTGACCCATACAAGATTGAAGCGGTGATGTATTGGAAAAATTCCTAAATCTATGACAGAAGTGCGTAGTTTTCTTGGTTTTGCTGGATATTACCGAAGGTTTGTTGAAGGTTTTTCTAAGATTGCTGCTCCATTGTCCAAGTTGTTGCAAAAGAATGTTCGCTTTATACGGAAGAATGTTAGGGAACAAGCTTTTGAGAAGTTCAAGGAAGCTTTGACGCAAGCTCTTGTCTTGATTCAACCATAATCGGGTAAGGAGTTTGTGGTTTACAGTGATGCGTCATATGTTGGTCTAGTTTGTGTGTTGATGCAAGGTGGGAAGGTTGTGGCATTTGCATCTAGACAGTTGAAGGTGCATGAGCGCAACTATCCCACTCATGTCCTAGAGCTTGTTGCTTTGAAGATTTGGAGACACTACCTTTACGGTGAGAAGTGTGTGGTTTACACCGATCATAAAAGTTTGAAGTATCTCATATCTTAAAGGGAGTTGTATCTTAAGCAACGAAGATGGTTGGAGTTGCTTAAGGATAACGATCTGACGATTGAGTACCATCCTGGAAAGGCCAATGGGTTGGTCGATGCATTGAGTAGGAAGGTAGCTGTTGAGTTGGGAGCGATGTTTTCTCAGTTGAGTATATCGCACGATGGTGGGTTGATAGCTGAGTTACAGGTGAAACCTTCCTTGATTCAGTTAAGTAAGGATAAGTAGTTGCTTGATGATTTGTTGGTGCCTCATGTTCAGGATATAGTTGATGGTAATACAACGAATTTCCGTTTCGATGATGATGGTATTTTGTGCTTTAAAAGTCAGATAGTTGTGTCGGAGGATGTTGAGTTGAGGTGTACTATTGCGACTAAAGCTCATAGCAGTCCTTTTGCTATGCATCCTGGTATTACTAAGATGTATCGTGGTTTGAAAGATGAATACTATTCGGTGGGGTTCAAAAAGGATGTTGATGATTTTGTGAGCAAGTGTATGGTTTGTCAGTGTGTGAAAGCTGAGCATCAGTTTCCTTCTGGTTTGTTACAGCCTTTGAGGATATCGTAATGGAAGTGGGAAAGAATTATGATGGATTTTGTGTCCCGTTTTCCTTTGACACCATCCAAGAAGAACTCCATTTGGGTGATTGTGGATCGTCTTACAAAGTGTGCAAATTTCTTGGCAGTGCATACTACGTACACGTTGGATAAGATAGCGGAGTTGTATATTGCTAAGATAGTGCGTTTACATGGTGTGCCTAAGTCTATAGTGTCGGATAGGGATATGAGGTTTACAACGAGATTTTTGGAGTGTCTACACCAAGCGTCGGGTACGTGCTTGAATTTCAGCACTTCATATCATCCGCAGATGGTTGGTGTAATGCCCTGGTTTTGGGCCTAGATGTTTTAGACATCGGATCGGGCCGGTCGGAAACGGTTTGAATTGTATTATGTGGTTTAAGGAAATCATGGATCGAGAAAGGATAAAAATATGACAAAAATTGCTAAAATCCTCTAAAATCTTGTTTAAGGGATTGGTCAAATCAATTTTACAAAATAAGATTTGGAAGTGATACATTTTGGGCGGTGACCAAAATGTAAAGTTTCAAAACTGTGGAAAAATGCAATTTCAAAAGAGGAGTAAAAAATCATAGAATCTTTAGGGAGCTATGGTGCAATTACACCTTCCTTAAATTGACATGTGTTTTAAAATGATTTTTGGATGATTAAAATAAAAAGGATTTTATTTAATTAAATTGGTAAAATAGGAAATTGAGATTTCATTTCACGTAACTAACTTTCATTTTTAGAAAAACCATTTTCTCAACACTTTCTTCAGAATTCTTTTTCTCCCAAACACTCTCCCTTTGATTTCTAAATCATTTCCAAGAATTATCTTCAAGTTCTTCAAGTTTTTTGAAGGAAAAACTTGTCAAACTTTAAGCAAGGCAAGGATTGAAGGTAAATCCCGTTCTCAACCTTCAATCTAGATTCTTTATTGAAATTCCCAAGATCATTGACTTCTAATTGTTGTTTTTGGCTGAATTTTTATTATAGTTTTGATTTAAGATCAAAATCTTGCAAAACCATGGTTTAAATCGTGATTTTCTGAGTGGTATTGATGAGCTCTGTTTTGGATTGATTTTAATTGAGTTTTGAGTTGATTATTATGTTGAAAAGGGGCTTTGATAATATAGATCCCGAAATCCTTGAGATCCTTGAGTTTCTTGATGGTTTTAGTTGGGTTTTTGATGTGAAATGATAATGTTATGCTTGTTGGAGGTATAAGGAAGGGTTTAGGTTGTTTTTAGATGTGTTTTGATGTATAGTAATGGTTGAAAGTGATGTATGTTGGCTGGGCTTGGTTTAGGAAGCAATCGATTGAGTTTTCGGTTGTTTCGGATGGGTAAATTGGTGCGGTTTTGGTGAGCAACGAGTTTATGTTAGTTTCTGGGTTGAAATGCATTTTTATGCATTTGGATCTCTGTTTTGATGCTCTATAAACAGGGGATCTTGATCCAAAAGAAAGCAAAACATTTTTGGAGGCTTCGGAGGGGTGATCTTCGCGTCGGCGAGCAAGGATTCACATATCGGTGAGTGAAAATGGATTTTCCAGCTTTGTAACGCTTTGACCGTGGTCTTGGGAGCTTAGTGTAAGTTTGAAACACTTAGCTAAGCTCAAGAGTAAGTATATCGAAAGTCTCTCTTGGAATGTGCTATGTTTTAGATTAAAATGCACTTGAATTAAACGTGGTTTAGTTATTGTTTTAAAGCATGTTTTTTTTAGCATTGAGGATGCTAGTTTTTAATGCCATTTTGTTAAGGATGCACTTGGTAGGTGATCCTTGGATTTATGAGATATATGCATTTGAGTTTAAGCATGTTTATGCTTGTGAAAATGGCAGTGTAATTTATGCTTGTAAAACAGTGGAATAATGATTTTAAATGATTATATTGGCAAGTGATGGAAATGATTTTTGGTTACTTTAATCGGATATTTTTAGTCGGTTATAGGATTGGGTACACCGTGAATAAAGTCGCCTTAGATGTCGAGGGGTTGTGATTGTACTGTATACTCCATCCAAGTACCCTAACGATTGAGGCTCAGATCACAACGGTGGATTGTTTAATCTCGTGTGTTGATCTTGTGGTATGTGTCCCGTGCTCTCGTTAGTGGAATTATACAACTACCGATGAGTGGTGTTGAGGGGTTGTGATTGTACCGTTAAACTCCACCACAGGTGTCACAACACTTGATGGTCTAAACCCGTGTGCGAGCCTTGTGTAGTCCGGTAGTGTGTATGAAGCGTGTGGGACAACACTTGTAATCCGCGTATCCGATTGTGTTAATTGTGTTGGTTTTAAGATGGTTTGTTAATGATTACTTGCGAGCCAATATAATGATGTTGTGAAATGAATTAAGCATGTGATGCTCGGGAAATATTCTAGAATGCATGTGATGCTTGGTTTAAGCATGAGCAAAGGATTTTACTGTTGTTTTAATGATGCTATCAGCATGTAGTTTTAAAAGTGCATTGACGCTTTAAAGAGCATGTTTTAAAGGAAGGCATACGTTGACAAATGTTATTTGTTTGGTTTTAGAAAATGCGTTGACGGATGTTTGGTTTAGCGACCCTCACTAAGCTATATGCTTACGCTCATTTGTTTCATCATTGCAGAGAATTGAACAATTGAGGTACCAAGAGAGAAAGTGGATTCTAAGTACTTTTGACTAAGCAATGAATGTGGTTTTACTTTAGTGTAATAAGAGGCAATGAGAGGGATTTCTACTCTTGGTTTTATTTGGTGATGTTAAACGTTTTGAGTATGTTTGGTTAGTAGGTTGGGATTTGTAAATGGTCTCTATTTGGTTTATGGTCTTGCTTATAGTGTTTTGGCTATGCTATGGCTTATATTCTAAAGCATGTTTGAGTAGCTAATATTTTCACCATGATTTGTCATGCTTGATGATGCAAATGTGTTGGTAAGTTATTTATAGCATGTATGATTGACTAGGACATGTTTAGTTGATGTTTAATATGATTTAAAGGCTTTTGAAAGTGAGTTTCTGGTTTGTGTATCGATACTCGGGGGGAGAGTATCGATACACTAAGGCATGATTCAGGCTATTCAGCTTAGGTGTACCGATACGATTTGCCCACGTATCGATACGCCTAGGCAAAAGATTGAAGGTCGTTTCGATACGAGCTTGGGGGTATTGATACCCATTTCCCCAAAAAAAATGCTACTATCAATTTGCGTATCGATACGGGTTAGTTATTTTCAGTCAAAATAATCTTTCTGAGTTTTGAAATGTTGCATTGTGGTCCCTGAATGATGTATGTTTAATTAGTTGAGTTTGGATTATCCGTTTGAGCCGAAATTTGGCATGTTGGCATGTTACATGACTAATTAAGGATTGGTAACTTTAAAATCTGGAAATCCCTGTATTTTTTGGAAATTACAATTTAGTCCCTAAAATTAAATATATGCAATTGAACCTCTAATCAAACTCCAATCACTGTGCCATTTTCACCATATAATCTTCTTATTTCGGGTCGGGCGTCTATGCTAGGCTAAGGGGGTTAAATTTGTTGGTATCAGAGCCAGGTTACCAAAGAATTAGGGATGATGGTAAGTGAAATTGGTATGTTTTGATGTTTGATGCCATGTTGAATTGCATGTTGTTTGAAAAAGCATGTTTTTGGTAGAATGTTGGTGTTTATGCCATGCTTGGTTGTTACGAATCACATGTGACTTAAATATGATTATATGTTAATGATGTACTGAGGTTGTGTGTTGATTGAGGATGATGTAAAGCATGATGTATATGGTATGCTATTGTATGCTATGTTATGTTTGAGGGAAATCGCAGTGCCCATTGCCTTATTACACTAGTTAAATTTTTTTGTGAACTTGGATCCTTGCTTGATTCTGGCCTAAATTATGGTTTAATTTTTTGTTGTTGTTATGCCTTGTTAAAAATAGCACTATGGGTCCGAGGAGAGAGCTTAGGTCGAATACGATTGTGCATGCGGCTGAGCAGGGCAGTCAGGGTAACCAAGGGGCTGAGGTACCTCCTTGTGGGAACTTACCTCCTCTACCACCACCTAGGGGTGGAGAGCCAGAGCAACAAGGACATGCTTGTCCAATTTTGGGTGATCTAGCGCCGCTGGTTGACGCGATCACCGAAGTGTTTCAGGATGTAGTAGCCGGAGCGCATGTTCACCACCTCCAGCTGGGCATGCGTGTTTGCCTTTGGAAAAGCTGAGGAGTTTGGGAGCTGTTGAGTTCCATGGAATTTCTCCTGAGGCGTCGGAAGCCTGGTTAGCTAGTACGATTCGTATTATGGATCAGATGGGATGTAATGATGTGCGCAAGCTGGGATGTGCAATTTCTTTACCCCTGGGTGATGCTTATAGTTGGTGGACGACTATCACCACTGGAATGGAACCCAATGAGGTGGATTGGGAGTTCTTCAGAAGTGCCTTTAAGAGGAAGTATCTTGGTGTGAGATACTTGGATGAGAAGAAGCGCGAGTTCATGTCGCTTGTTCAAGGAAACCTTTCTGTGGCTGAGTACGAGGTCCAGTTCGTACGTCTGAGCCAGTACGCCCCTGAGTTGATGCCGAGTGAGAAGCATCGTTGTGATCGCTTTCGAAATGGGCTGGTGCAGGAAGTGAAGACCTATATGTTAGCAACGGACTACACAGATTTTGATGTGCTTGTATGTCGAGATAAGGACATCGAGCATAATTTGGGTCTGTCATCTCATGGAGGTGGTTCCGGCTCTAGTAAGAGAGCAGATGAGTTTGGTTCCGGAGGTGAACGGAACAAGAGAGGCCGAGATAGGAGATATCAACATGCTGCTAGGTAAGGTAACGTTGGGCATGGTGCAGCGGTTCAGGAAAACATGATGAGGGCGGAACAGAACACGTGCTGGATGTGTGGTTCTCGGGACCATCTGAGGCGATATTGTCCACGTGAGGCTAGAGAGGCACATGCTCTTGTTGTAGTGACATGGAATTCTTGCTGGAACTATGGTTCAGTAGACCATTTGAGGCGTGAGTGTCCATTGTTAGCCGGTGGAGGTCAAGGACGTGCACATGCTGTGGCTGCACCTCAGAGAGGCCGTCAGCGCGGCCGAGGTAACTTCCAGAGGAAGGTGAGAAGGTCAGCGTGGTATAGAAAATGTCGTAGCATTTCAACCCGAGGGAGGCAGTCTTGCGAGGATCTATGCTTAGCGCGAGGAGTGCAACGACACCAATATGATCGCAAGTACCTTTGTTCTATAGTCTTTATCATTGTTGGCTTTGATTGATTCTAGATCCACGCATTCTTATATCTTGAGCAAGCATGCACATTTGCTTGATATACGTGTTGAGTTGCTTGAAGTAGGGATGCAAGTGACTAGTTCTTTTGGTGAGACTTTAGTCTCTAGGAAGTTGTATCAGAGGTGTCCCTTGTCTGTTCAGGGTCATGTTTTTCTTGTGGTTTGGTGGAGTTACCCTTTTATGGATTTGATGTGATCCTTGGTATGGATTGGTTGTTAGAGCATAGAGAGGTGGTTGACTTTGATGTTAAGCGAGTCATCTTAAAGCTTGCTGATGATTATGAGGTGGTAATAGTAGGCGAGAATGTGAAATTCTTGTCCAATGTTGTTTCGGCTATGGAAGCAAACCATATGATAAGGATGCGTTGCGATGCTTATCTTGCATATGTGATGAATCATGGAACAAAGGATGTACGTGTGTAGGGCATCAGAACCGTTTGCGATTTTTCGAGTGTCTTTCTAGAAGAATTGCCTGGGTTACCCCCAAACAGAGAAGTAGAGTTTGATATCGAGTTGTATAAGAATACGACTCCGATGTCCATTGCTCTTTATCGCATGGCACCTAAAGAGCTAAAAGAGTTGAAGACGCAAATTCAGGAATTGTTGGATCGAGGGTTCATCAGTTCGAGTGTATCACCTTGGGGTGCACTGTCCTGTTTGTAAAGAAGAAAGATGGGACAATACGGATGTGTATAGATTATCAGCAACTGAATAAGTTGATGATGAAGAACAAGTAGCCATTGCCAAGGATTGATGATCTCTTTGATCAGTTTCGAGGAGCCTCGGTGTTTTCTAAAATAGACTTGAGGTTAGGGTATTATCAGTTGAAGGTGAAGGATGTAGACGTACCTAAGACAGCTTTTTGGACGAGGTACGGGCATTACCGGTTCTTAGGGATGCCGTTTGGTTTGACCAACGCACCTGCTGCTTTCATGCACTTGATGAATCGTGTGTTCCATGAGTTCTTGGATCAGTTTGTGGTGGTGTTCATCAATGATATTCTTGTGTACTCTCGCACCGAAGAGGATCATGATAAACACTTAAGGATGGTTCAACAACTGTTGTTGGAGAACCAATTGTATGCTAAGCTAAGCAAGTGTGAGTTTTGGCTTAGAGAGGTGGTCTTCCTTTGGCATGTTATATCGGCTTAGGGTATTCGTTTTGATCCGCATAAAGTAGAGGCGGTGATGAGTTGGAAGGTACCTAAGTCGGTAACAGAAGTGCGAAGTTTTCTTGGTTTTGATGGATATTACCGTAGGTTTGTCGAGGGTTTCTCAAAGATTGTTGCACCTTTGACCAAGTTGTTGCAGAAGAATGTTCGCTTTGAGTGGACATATGCGAGGCAACAAGCTTTTGAGAAGCTGAAGGAAGCTTTGACGCAAGCTCCTGTCCTGATTCAATCTAAGTCTGGTAAGGAGTTTGTAGTCTACAGTGATGCGTCCATTAATGGTTTGGGTTGTGTGTTGATGCAGAAGGGTAAGGTAGTAGCATATGCATCTAGGAAGTTGAAGGTGTATGAGCATAACTACCCTACTCACGATCTTGAGCTTGCGGCTGTTGTGTTTGGTTTGAAGATCTAGAGGCATTATCTGTATGGCGAGAAGTGTGTGGTGTTCACGGATCATAAGAGCTTGAAGTATCTTATGACTCAGAAGGAGTTGAATCTTAGGCAACGTCTATTAGTGGAGTAGCTTAAGGATTATGATATGTCGATCGAATACCATCCTGGAAAGGCCAATGTTGTAGTTGATGCTTTGAGCCGGAAAGTGGTTGTGGAGTTGAGGGCGATGTTTGCTCGCTTGAGTATATCGCGTGATGGTGGTCTTATTGCTGAATTTCAGGTGAAACCATCCTTGATTCAGTTGATCAAGGATAAGCAGTTGCTTGATGATTCTCTTGTTCTTCACGTTAAGGATATTGCGGATGGTTAGCCCTCAAATTTCATTTTTAATGATGACGGTGTTCTGTGTTTTGGGAGTCGAATAGTGGTGCCAGATGATGTTGAGTTGAGACGCAATATTCTGACTGAAGCTCATAATAGTCCTTTCGCTATGCACCATGGTAGTACGAAGATGTATCGTGATTTGAAGGATGAGTACTATTAGGTAGGGTTGAAAAAGGATTTTGTCGAGTTTGTTAGCAAGTGCATGGTTTGTCAGCGAGTGAAGGCTGAACATCAGGTTCCTTGTGGGGTTGTTGCAACCTTTGAGAATTCCGAAATGGAAGTGGGAAAGGATTACCATGAATTTCATGTCTGGTTTGCCTTTGTCTCCATTGAAGAAGAATTCTGTGTGGGTGATTGTTGATCGCCTTACGAAGTGTGCACATTTCTTGCCTGTACATACTACATATACCTTGGATAAGCTGGCAGAGTTGTATATCGGTGAGATTGTGCGGTTTCACAGGGTGCCAAAGTCTATTGTATCAGATAGAGATCTGAGGTTCAATCAAGGTTTTGGGAATGCTTGCATCAAGCCTTGGGTACACGGTTGGATTTTTCTACTTCTTATCATCCTAGGATGGATGGACAGTCAGAACGTGTTATCTAGGTGCTTGAGGAAATGTTGAGATGCTGCGTTATAGATTTTTAGGGTTCTTGGGAGAAGCACTTGCCGCTGGTTGAGTTTGCTTACAACAATAGTTAATGGGAAAGTATCCAAATGGCTCAATACGAGGCTTGGTATGGGAGAAAGTGTAGAACCCCTCTTTGTTGGGCAGAAACAGGACAAAAGTTGATATCGATGCCGACTATGTTGAAAAGAACCACCAAGAAGGTGAAGCTCATTTGTGAGTGTTTGAAGGAAGAATAGGATCGGCAAAAGTCTTACGCGGATTTGAAGCGTAAAGAGATTGAGTTCACGATTGGCGAACATGTGTTTTTGAAAGTATCGCCTTGGAAGAAGGTGATGAGATTTGGTCGTAAGGGTAACCTTAGCCTGAGGTTTATTAGGCCACATGAGGTTGTGGAGCGTATTGGTCCTTTAGCCAATAGGTTGAGGTTGCTTCCCGAGTTGGAAAAGATCCATGACGTGTTTTATGTCTCGATGTTGCGGAGATATAGATCAGATCCTTCGCATGTGATGCCTGTTGAGGAGATAGAGTTGAATCTGTATATGTCTTATGACGAGGAACCAGTAAGGATCCTGGATGTGAGCAGCAAAGTTCTCCGTGGCAAGACGATAGAGCTTGTGAAGGTGTTGTGGTGACACCGAGGAGTTGAGGAGACCACTTTGGAAAGCAAGGCGGATATGCTGAAGCAGTTTCTGTACCTTTTTCCATCAGGTAAAATTTTGAGGATGAAATTTCCTAAGTGGGTGAGTGTTGTAACGCCCTGGTTTTGGGCCTAGATGTTTTAGACACCGGATCGGGTCGGTCGGAAACGGTTCGAATCGTATTAGGTGGTTTAGGGAAATCAGGGATCTGGAAGGATAAAAATATGAAAAAATTGCTAAAATCCTCTAAAATCATGTTTAAGGGATTGATCAAATCAATTTTACAATAAAAGATTTGGAAGTGATACATTTTGGGCAGTGACCAAAATGTAAAGTTTCAAAACTGTGGAAAAATGCAATTTTTAAAGAGGGGTCAAAAATCTTAGAATCTATAGGGAGCTATGGTGCAATTAAACCTTCCTTAAATTGACATGTGTTTTAAAATGATTTTTGGATGATTAAAATAAAAAAGGATTTTATTTAATTAAATTGGTAAAATAGGAAATTGAGATTTCATTTCACGTAACTAACTTTCATTTTCAGTAAAACCATTTTCTCAACACTTTCTCCAGAATTCTTTTCTCCCAAACACTCTCCCTTTGATTTCTAAATCATTTTTCCAAGAATTCTCTTCAAGATCTTCAAGTTTTGTGAAGGAAAAACTTGTCAAACTTTAAGGAAGGCAAGGATTGTAGGTAAATCCTGTTACCAACCTTCAATCTAGGTTCTTTATTGAAATTCCCAAGATCTTTGACTTCTAATTGTTGTTTTTGGCTGAGTTTTTATTATAGTTCTGATTTAATATCAAAATCTTACAAAATCATGGCTTAAATCTTGATTTTCGGAGTGGTATTGATGAGCTCTGTTTTGGATTGATTCTAATTGAGTTTTGAGTTGATTATTATGTTGAAAATGGGTTTAGTTGAGATCCTTGATGGTTTTAGTTGAGTTTTTGAGGTGAAATAATGATGTTATGCTTGCTGGAGGTATAAGGAAGGGTTTACGTTGTTTTTAGATGTGTTTTGTTGTTTATTAATGGTTGAAAGTGATGTAAATTGGCTAGGCTTGGTTTAGGAAGCAATCGATTGAGTTTTCGGTTGTTTCAGATGGGTAAATTGGTGTGGTTTTGGTGAGCAACGAGTTTATGTTAGTTTATGGGTTGAAATGTATTTTAATGTATTTGGATCTCTGTTTTGATGTTCTAAAAACAGGGGATCTTGATCCGTAAGCAAGCGAAACATTTTTGGAGGCTTCGGAGGGGTGATGTTCGCGTCGGCAAGTGAGGTTTTGCGTATCAATGAGTGGAAATGGATTTTCCAGCTTTGTAACGCTTTGAGCGTGGTCTTGGGAGCTTAGTGTAAGTTTGAAACACTTAGCTAAGCTCAAGATTAAGTAAATCGAAAGTCTCTCTCGGAATGTGCTATGTTTTAGATTAAAATGCACTTGAATTAAATGTGGTTTAGTTACTGTTTTAAAGCATGTTTTTGAGCATTGAGGATGCTGGTTTTTAATGCCACTTTGTTATGGATGCACTTGGTAGGTGATCCTTGGGTTTATGTGATATATGCATTTGTGTTTAAGCATATTCGTGCTTGTGAAAATTGCAATGTGATTTATGCTTGTGAATAATGATGTTAAATGATTACATTTGCAAGTGATGGAAATGGTTTTTGTTTACTTTAATCGGATATAGTTAGCCGGCTATAGGATTGGGTGCACCGTGAATGAAGTCGCCTTGGATGTCGAGGGGTTATGATTGTACTGTATACTCCATCCAAGTACCCTAACGATTGAGGCTAAGATCGCAACAGTGGATGGTTTAATCCCATGTGTGGATCTTATGGTATGTGTCCCGTGCTCTCGTTAGTGGAATTATAGAACTACCGATGAGTGGTGTTGAGAGGTTGTGATTGTACCGTTAAACTCCACCACGGGTGTCACAACGGTTGATGGTCTAATCTCGTGTGTGATCCTTGTGTAGTTCGGTAGTGTGTATGAAGCGTGTGGGACAACGCTTGTAATCCGCGTATCCGATTGTGTTAATTGTGTTGGTTTTGAGATGGTTTGTTAATGATCACTTGTGATCCAATATAATGGTGTTGTGAAATGAATTAAGCATGTGATGCTTGGTTTAAGCATGAGCAAAGGATTTTGCTGTTATTTTCATGATGCTATGAGCATGTAGTTTTAAAAGTGCATTGCCACTTTAAAGAGCATGTTTTGAAGGAAGGCATACGTCGGTTCTTTAATGAAATTCCAAAGATATTTGACTCTTGATTTATGCTTTTGATTGAAGGTTTATTGTGGTTTTGGTAAAATTGTGAAATATTGATTTAAAGAGATGGTTTAATGTGATTTTCGGAGTTTTCTTGATTTGATTTGTTTATGATGGTTTCTAATCAAGTTTTGGAAGGTTTATGGTGTTAAAATGGAGTCTTAATCATTTTAATCCCGAAATCCTTGAGATCTTTGATTTTAAAGGTGTTTATGCTTGGGTTTTTGGGGTGTTATGTGAGATCTGAGTTGCTGGAGGTACAAGGATGGTTTTAGGTTGTTTTGGATGATGATTTATAGTTAAAATGTGTTGGATGATTGTTGGGCTGAGTTTAGAGAGTAGATGATTATGATTTCGGTTGTTTTGGATGGGTATTTTGATGCTTTAGAGTAGGGCATCGGGTTTCTAATTAAGTGCTGGTGTTTGGATGCAATATGGTGCATTGAATCTATGTTTTAATGTGTTGAAAATAAGGGATAGTGTTCCAGAATCGATCGAAGTGGTTTTGGAGGCTTTCAGCGGTTGATTGTTGCGTCGGCGAGTGTGGTTTCGCAAGTCGGTGAGTGGAAATGAGATTTCCGCTTTGAAGCTTCATAAAAAAGGTTTTGGGAACTTAGTGTAAGCTTGAAATGCTTTACTAAGTTCGGAAGTAAGTAAAGTGATATTCTCCCTCGGATTGTGCTATTATGAGCTTTTGGATGCACTTGTTTTTATTGCGTTTACCTACTATTTTCAAGCATGTTTTGAGTTTATAAAATGTGGTTGATGATGCCATATGGTTTAAGGATGCACTAGGTAAGTGATCCTTGTATGCATGTGTTGATGCGTTATTTTTGAAGCATGGTTTAATGCTTGAAATGTGACTTGTTATGAATGCTTTGGAAAAACAACGAGGTATGCAGAAATGTGGGTTATATTGGCAAGTGATGTTGTGTAAAGAGTTTTGTAAATGAAATCGAATATAGTTTGCCGGCTATAGGATTGATTTGTAAAGTGTCCACAAGTTCTATATTTCATGCACATTCTATCTCATATTATTGCTGTTTTTAGTGCATTTTAGACATTATTAGGATCATGCATTCCATTTTACAGTAGTTCTCTACTTTGCCATGTTTTTAGTGATTATCTTTTATTTGGTGAAGAAAATATGTTGTTTTAGTTTAGTTTTAGTTTCAGGTACTAGAGGCAGACAGAGGGAAAGAGGAGATGAGGACGTGATGTCGAGGCAGCGAACCTAGGAGCTGTACTGACGCACTTCCAGACAGAGACAACAAATGCTGAGTAGCTGCCGCTGCCCAAGACAGCAACCTATGGAGTTGGAGAACCGGAGTGCAATCTGTAGAGCAGAAAATCTTGATTCTATTGATGATGTCCACTCAATTTTTCGACGTCTGTAGCAGCGGGCAGAGCCGCCAAAGAAGGATCTCGAGATTACTTGCTGAGCAAGGTAACGTGATAATGTCCACTTTCAACTCAAAAAGTCATAGTTTAAAGCCACATTTAATGTAAAAAGCTACTTTGAAGACTTCTACTTCAAGAAGGACTAGACCTAGCTATTGCCTATATATACCCATTGTAACTCTAATTCAAAAGAGGATAGGGTTTTCCTTAGGAAGATATTAGGTTTTTTTGCCGCCTATATGTTCTAAATTTCTCATTGGGTTTGGGTTAAGTTGTAATAAGTTGTGAGAAAGATTGTTTAGGATTTCAAGCTTTTTTTGCAAATAAAATTATAAGGTATACTTATTCCATGTTTTTCATAGTTTTCAATTAAGGCGAAAGATTAGTTGAATTCTATCAGTTTGTACGGTATTGAGAGAGTCAAACTCACGAAAGGAGTAAGTATGATTTCATCTATAGACAGTGCGATCAATCCAACCTAGACATAGGTTTAGGGTTTAAGGCGGCTAAAAGAGGACGAATCAGCATTGCTGTCTTTGCACGATTTACGTCGCAACTGGTATTATATGCAGTGGGCATCAACAGAACTCTGACTTAGACATAAGTGGAGTCACTTTTGATGCGTTCTGCCGAGCCTTGCAGTTCTGCCGAGTTTGCTGCTGAGACAGAGTTCTATTCCCCTACCGAGGCAGGGAGAGGGTCTCAGCAGTCTAACTGCCATCATCCGTCGAGGGAGCAGAATCTGGCAGCGCAAAACCACTTGTCCTATTCAAAAAAATTTCACTCTAAGCAGCTGCATAACCCTGCCCTTTTTATCAATCTGATCACTTCCTCTTTAATTACTTGTGTTTTTATTTTACTTTTTCTTTCGACCATCCAATTTAATTGTGCTTTTACTTTTCTTGTGCAAGACTTACAACTCGAATCAAGCTATCCAATCCCTATGTGAGACTTTTGAGTGTCCGCAAGTTCTACATTTTATACACATTCCTACCCTTATTATTGTTGTTCTTAAGTTCATTTAGGCATATTTAGGTGCATTGCATGCATAATAACAGTATTTGATCTCTTACCATGCTTTTATTGAATATTCTTTCTTTGGTTTAGAAAAGATATTGTTTTAGTTTAGTTTTTATTTTTAGGTGTTATAGCTGTGTAGAAGAGGAGAGGACATGAGAGGAAAAGAAAGCAGGAGCTGTACTAAAGCAGTTCTAGATGTCTCCAAGGATGCCGCCGCAGCAGCACTGCCATCGAATGCCGCCCAGACAGGAGTTAAACCAACTTATTCAAGGTGGGTTGCGATTGAAAGAGGATAATTTCTTGAGTCCAATTAGTCCAGTCTTGTAATTTTCTAAAGCCTATAGCAGCCTGAAGAGCGGATTTAAGATTGATAAGTAGGAGTACTTATCCTTACTTGCCGAAGAAGGCAACGTCCAAAGAGTCTACATTCAAGTCAAAAAGGAGTCAACATTTAAAGTAAAGTTACTTTAAGGATTTCTACTCCAAGGAAGACTCAATCTTAGGTCAAGCCCTATCTATACGCATGTATGTGAGGATATACTGGATAGCGGAGAGGTAGATAGATATATTAAGTGGAGGTTTTGAAGGTTGCGACCCAATTCTCCATTAGGGTTTAGGTTTTTGTATGTAAAGTAGTTGTGAGAAACGGTTGTAATAGTTTAAGTGTGTTTTCAATAAAATACTCTCAAGTTTGCTTAATTCATGTTATTCACTTCTTCAATTAGTTCCAAAAGTCCAGTTGAGGAAATTCATTTGTCGGGCACGACAATGTCAAACTCACGAAAGAATTAAGCACAGTCTGATCATGATGAGCTGTTGACTAATTCAACTTAGACATAAATTAGAATATCAGCCGCTAAAAGGAGTAACCAAACGTCGCCTGCCTGTGTTAGGTTTACGTTGAGATTGCTAGGTATTGCCTACATCATATGGTGACAGAATCCTTGCCTAGACATAGGAAGGATCACTTCAAAATTGTTATGCCGAACTTGGAGTATCTACCAGAATTGCCGCCGGGACTTCCCTCCATCTCACCTGCCGAGACAGCAAAAGTTGCAAGAGCAAAGTTTCGCCATTGCAGCGAAAGTTGCTGCAGCTTCAATCTGCCGTTACCTGTCGAGGCAGCAGATCGTGGCAACGCAAAATACACTTAGGCTTTACAACATAGTCTACACCCTACTGAGCTATAACTACCTGACTCGATCTATAAACCTTATCTCTCCCTATCACTATCTTAATTTATTTGTGTTTTTATTTTTATGTTTTCATTATTCATAAATTTAATTGTGCAAATTACTATTTATTTGTGCAGGAAAACACTCATGGTAGGTGCTCCAATCCCTATGGGAGACGCTATCTTTTATACTATAACTTGACAAGAGTGTGCACTTGCACTCATCAATAGAGAACACCCAAACGCTCTACAAGTTTTTGGTGTCGTTGCCAGGGATTGGCAACATCAAATGCGTTTGAATTTCTGCACTTCTATTTTAGTTTTTGCACTTAAATTTTTGTTTATCTTACAAAAAATGCCTTTTGTCTTTCTTTGGTGTATGTCCCGCCAGGGCAGCAAAGATGGCAACTAACACCCACATGTGGAGGGGAAGAACAGACCTAGACGAAAAGCCAAACGCAAAGCCCTCAAGAAGTGGTTATGTTTGGGAAATGCGCAACCCAACATAACCTAATTTTTATTTTTAAAATTTTAATTTATTTTTATTCATTAGGATTAAATTTAATTTTTGTTATTTTTATTTTTAATTTTTGCATTTAAATATTTTTCAGGTTAGGAATGAAGGCAAGACCAAGAAGGATAAATAATAAAGGAGAGGCCCAAGCCAGCAGCCAAGGCATCCCAAGGTAGATGAGCATAACGGATAGCGGCTCCATAATGGCTAGCCGCAATAGCTACATTTACAAATAGCTGGCGGAACAGATATCTGCGTAACGGCTAGAATCATGTAAAACGTGCCTCAATCATTGCCGCCCGTTTGCAGCGTGCCCGCCGAGACAGCAGAGAGTAGCGGCTATATATGGCCAACTATTCTCTCCTCATTCTTCACTTTGTTCTCTCTTTTACTCTCAATTCTTCTTGTCATCTTTGCTTTCAAGGTTTCCTTTGCTTTACTTGCATTTTCTTTATTTTTCCTTAAGAAACGCAGCCGTTCTCACAACCATGGCAACATCAAAACCCACCATCTCAACCTCCAAGCCAACCTTCTAGAGGTTCTTGAATAATGATGTAGTGGCAACCTATCGGTAGCACTTTGCTGAACGACAACTATGGGAAGAGATAGGCTTCCAATACACCATGAAAGATGAGGATCTTGGCATTGAGCTCATCGTAATCGAAAGGGTCCACACCCTAGGATGGCACATTTTCGCAAGACAGCCAGAAGAGATAAACACCAATCTAGTGCGAGATTTTTGTAACACCCCAATTTTGGGCTTAGAAGTTTAGGGTCTGAACCGAACCAGTCTGACTTTCTCATCTCATTTTCTCTCAAAATTCCCTCAGCCAAACACATTTCTACAGCAACATTTCTTTTGATTTTCACACCAAATGATGAGGTTTCAATCATCAATTGATTCCTAATCCTTTCTACATCAAATCCTATTGTTTTGCTTATTGGATTTTCAAGGAAATTGTATCTAATCAAGGAGAAATCTACATTTAGAGGTAAGGATGTTCTTCTCCTCTAAATACTCAGTTGTTTACTGAAATTCTCAAGTTCTCAATCCTTAAATTAAGTTTTGTAAAAGGTTTTAATGATATGAACTTGATTTTGGCTTAAAACTCAAGATTTGGAAGAAATCTTGAAGAAATTCGTGGTGATTGTTTGGGCTCTGTTTTTAGATGAATTTTAAATGTATTTTGGATGTTTAATGATGTGTAATTGAGGTTTGATCAATGCAATCCCGAATAGGTTGAATTTCCTAAGTTTTTGCTTATGAAAATGGTGGTTTTTGGGGTGATCTTGGTGTTCTGTTATAGATGGAGGTATAAGAACGAGTTTAGGTTCTTTTTGGATGTTAATTGATGTTTAAGAATGTTTAGAAGTGATGCATCTTGGCTGAGTAATGTTGTGGAGGAGTTTGGAAGTGATTTCGGTTGTGTTTGGTAGCCGAAATGTTAGTTTTGGTGAGAGCAGCGAGTTTAGGTGTATTGGCTGAAGATTTCAATGCATGATGATGCATTAATCCTATGTTTTGATGTGTTTAAAACAGGGGAGGCATCTTCGGATACTTGTGGTGTTGATCCGGAGGCTTGATCGGCGTTTCGGCAAGCTTGCGAAACGGAATTGGTGAGTGAAGTTGGGATTTTCAGCTTTGTAATGAATGTTTGAAGGTGTGGGAGCATAGGTTAAGTCTAAACAACTTAACTAAGCTCAAGAGTAAGTTTTCGGGAAAACTCTCTCTCTTGGATGAACCATGAGATGGTTGGATTCAATGTATTTAATTTGCATGTTTAAATTCTGTTTTGAAAGCATGTTTTAGCTTGATTAATGCTGGTTTTGAAAGCCATGTGTTGAAGGATGCTCAAGGTAAGAGATCTTTGGTTTGATATTAGTAAATGTGGTTTTGATGCATGGTGATGCATGATGGTTTAATGGCTTTGATTAATGCTTTAAAACAATGGATTATTGATGATAAATGATGTATATTGGCAAGTGATGTGTTGGTTTAAAGTACTTGAATCGGATATAGTTAGCCGGCTATAGGATTGGGTGCACCGTGAATAAAGTCGCCTTGGATGTTGAGGGGTTGTAATTGTACCGTAAACTCAATCCAAGTACACTAACGAGATGGTTAAGATCACAATGGTGGTTAAAAGTCCATGTGTGGATCTTGTGTTGTGTGTCCTGTGTTCTCGTTAGTGATGTTATACAACTACCGATGAGTGATGTGGAAAGGTTGTGATTGTACCGTTAAACTTCATCACGGGTGTTGAGGGGTTGTGATTGTACCGGTAAACTCCACCTTGTGTGTTCGGTAGTGTGTATGAAGCGTATGGGACAACGCTTGTAATCCGCGTATCTGATTGTGTTTTATGTTGTAAATGGTTATGGATTATCACTTGAAAGCCAATATGCTATGTTGTACTAATGAAGCATGAGATGCTTGTTAAGAATGCAAGGTTGCATGAATAATGATGTTTACGTGTTAAAAGGCTTTGAGAAAAGTGTTTTATAAAATGCATTATTGCGTTGTTTCTTTAGAGCATGCCTCACTAAGCATGTGTGCTTACGCTCTCTCTCTTGAACCAATAATGCAGATAATTGAGGTGTTTGAAGGCAGCAAGGAGGCTAAGAATCCAAGGGAAAGCTAAGCTCATGTATGGTGACTTTTTCACAACATTATTAGTTATTGATATTTGGCAATGGGAACCTAGGGTGTGATTTGGGAGATGTTTTGGACTCCCTAGTTGTGACATGATGCCTTAAATGATTTGGACTTGTAAATGGCCATTTTGGTGCTTGTTTTGATTCTTTGATGGTTGTTTGGTTTGGTTATTAGGATGTATGCCTATAGACTTGTGGATTTTCCCTAATTGATGCCATGAATGTGTTTTGATGTTGCAAACATGTACCTTATATGCATGATTACTTGTTGGCATGATTAGGAAGTCATTAGGGTGTGTTTGAGTGGTTAAATGTATGTTAAACCAGCAAATTCTGCCTTTCTGGGCAATCCGTATCGAAACGGGCACTAGCGTTTCGAAACGGGGGCCTGTAATGGCCTTCGTGTATCGAAACAAGTAGAGGCCGTTCTGAAACGTTTTGGCCACTGCCAGGCCCTGTTTCGATAC
This sequence comes from Hibiscus tridactylites, assembly GCA_958450335.1. Classification (NCBI taxonomy): domain Eukaryota; kingdom Viridiplantae; phylum Streptophyta; class Magnoliopsida; order Malvales; family Malvaceae; genus Hibiscus; species Hibiscus tridactylites. The sequence goes on from OY288266.1 coordinate 57,762,048, forward strand.
AGGTCTCGAAACGAACCCGCGTTTCGGAACGGTCAACCCCGTTCCAAAACAGATGACCGTTGGGCACTGATTTGAATGGTTTTGTGGTTTGCAAGCTTTACGTTTTAGTCCTGAAATTCGTTTTTGCAATTGCATGAATTTGATATGTACGATTGAGGTGAAATCTGACAGGGAAGCATGTAATATGATTAATTTGATATTGGTAACTTAAAAATAAGCTAAGTCCTTCATCTTTCCAGAAATTACAATTTGGTCCCTAATTTTGTATGTTGTGCAATTGATTCCCTTGTTGCATTTTGATCGCTGTGCTTTTCAAGTATGTGTTTCTCAAGGGTACGCTTAAGGTTAATGTGCATCTAGATAAGATTAAAAAGAAAAAAAAGGTCGTTAATCAAGGTTGACTTTCGGGTTGACTTTGGTTTTCCCCGTGTAATCTTCGTAGTTCGGGTCAATCGTCTAGGCCGGGCTAAGGGGGTTACATTTGGTGGTATCAGAGCTGAATTCTCGAGTAAACGGGAATGGTTATGTGGGTGATGTATGTATGATTGCACGATGTGCCTTTTTGTATGGAATTATGATGTGTAAATTGTAAAGTATGTTACAATTGTGATGTATGATGTGTTGAAGCATGTTAGAGGAACCCATTGCCATATCAAAACTAATGAAATGAATTGTTTTTGAAAAATGAGCTTGAGTGCTTGGATTACTTACCTTGTTGAGCCTAATTATGTTTATTGCATTTGTGTTCGTGCATTGTTTTAGTGAATGGGGCCTCGTAGAGAGACGAGAATTAATACGCGAGCTATGGCTCAGAATGAGAATGAGAACAATGCTGATAATGTTGTGGATTTACCTCCTCCTCCTGGTGGTGGACCACCCGGCAGTGGTGGTGCTGGAGGAGAGAATGTTGGTGTTGGTGCTGGTGCTGGGGTCGCTGGACCTGAGGCTGTGCAGGGGCAAGCTGCTCCTGACATGACAGTTTTGATATAGGCTATTGCTGGAGCCTTTCAGGCGGCAGTAGCTAGAGCTCATGGAGCTGGGCATCAGGGTGATGCTAACGTGAGATTACCTTTGGAACATCTACGCAGTCTGTGAGGGACTGAGTTCAGAGGTTTGTCTGCTAGGGGTTCCGAATCTTGGTTGGAAAGTACCAAGAGGATATTGGGACAAATGAACTGCAATAATGTGCAGAAGTTAGGTTGTGTGGTATCGCTGTTACATGATGATGCGTATACCTGGTGGACAACCACTGTCTCCGGAATGGAGGAAGCTGATGTGACTTGGACGTTCTTTCTGAACGCGTTCAAGCGAAAGTATCTAGGTGTGCGATACCTGGATGAAAAGAAAAGAGAATTCATGTCTCTTACATAAGGGAGCATGACAGTGGCTGAGTACGATATTCAATTTGTCCGTCTCAGTCAGTACGCACCTGAGCTTATCCCTGATGAGCGGGAGACGTGTGAATGTTTCCGATATGGTTTAGTGATGGACGTAAAGACCATTATGCTTGCAGCTGAGTACACGGATTTTGATGTGCTGGTTAGTAGGACGAAGGACATTGAGCAGAACCTGGGTTTGTCTTCCAGGAGTGTTGGTTCTGGCTCGGGCAAGAGAGTTGTTGAGTATAGTTCCGGTGGTGGATGGAACAAGAGAGGACGAGATAAGAGGTATCAGTCTTATGCTAGGTGTGGTAATGGAGGGCATGGTGTGCCTGTTCAGGGAGACAAGGCGAGAGCTAATCAGAACACGTGCTGGGCGTGTGGATCGCGTGGCCATTTGAGGCGTGATTGTCCTTGGGCAACGAGAGAGGTGCAGGCTCCTATGGAAGTGACTAGTAATTCGTGCTGGAATTGTGGTTCGGCAGACCACATGAGGAGGGAGTGTCCTTTGTTGGCTGGTGGTGGTCAGGGACGTGCTCCTGGAGTTGTTGCACCACAGAGAGGTCGTGGGCGCGTCCATGGTAACTTCCAGCGCAGAGATGATGGTGGGAGGAATGTGGCACATGTGGTGGCTGTCCAATCTGAGGGTGGAGGCCAGGCTCGAGTGTATGCTCAGCGAGAGGGGATGAATGACACGGATGTGATCGCATGTACCTTTACTTTGCAATCCTTGTCATTACTTTCCTTGATTGATTTTGGATCTACACACTCATACATATTGCGTGAACATGCTCAATTGCTTGGTTTACCTATTGAGTCTTTGGATGTTGGTATGCGTGTAACTAGTTCCTTTGGTGAGACCGTTGTGACACGGAAGTTGTATAGAAGATGTTCCTTGGTTGTGTAAAACCATGTTTTTCATGTTGATCTCATGCAATTGCCATTCTATGGTTTTGATGTAATCCTTGGTATGGATTGGCTTGTTGAACATCGAGCTGTGGTGGATTTTGAGAACATGCGAGTTTCGTTGAAGCTTGCGGATGATTATGAGGTAGTGGTGGTTTGTAAGAATGTGAAGTTTCTTGCCAATGTGGTGTCTTCCTTGGAAGCGAGCCGAATGCTGAGGCAAGGTTGTGAGGTCTACCTAGCCTTTGTGATGAATCCTAGCTCTAAGGAGTTGCGAGTGCAAGATATCAGGACTATGCAAGAGTTTCCTGGTGTGTTTCCGGAGGAGTTGCCTGGGTTGCCTCCTAATCGAGAAGTGGAGTTTGGAATTGAGCTGTATGAAAACACAACTCCAGTTTCCATTACTCCTTATCGAATGGCACCTAAGGAGTTGAAGGAGCTGAAAACGCAACTTCAGGAGTTGCTGGATCGTGGTTTCATTCGGCCGAGTGTGTCACCTTGGGGTGCACTGGTCTTGTTTGTGAAGAAAAAGGATGGCACTATGAGAATGTGCATCGACTATCGTCAGCTGAACAAGTTGACTATCAAGAATCGGTATCCATTACCGAGGATTGATGATCTTTTTGATCAATTTCGGGGAGCGGCTGTGTTCTCTAAAATTGACTTAAGGTCAGGTTATTACGAGTTGAAGGTGAAGGATGTGGATGTGCCAAAAACAACCTTCAGAACGAGGTATGGGCATTATGAGTTCCATCTGATGTCGTTTGGTTTGACGAATGCTCCTGCAGCTTTTATGGACATGATGAATAGAGTGTTCCATGAGTTTTTGGACAAGTTTGTTGTGGTGTTCATTGATGATATCCTCGTGTACTCTCGTACTGAGGAGGAGCATGAGGGACATTTGAGGATTGTGTTGCAGGCTCTGTTGGAGAACCAGCTTTATGCTAAGCTAAGCAAGTGTGAATTCTGGCTCAGGGAAGTTGTGTTCCTTGGTCATGTGGTTTCTGCTGAGGGGATTCGTGTTGATCCTCAGAAGATTGAGGCAGTGATGAATTGGAAGCCTCCTAAGGCTGTTCATGAAGTCCGTAGTTTTCTTGGTTTGGCAGGATACTACCGGAGGTTCGTGGATGGATTTTTGAAAATTGCTGCACCTTTGACAAAGTTGTTGCAGAAGGATGTCAAGTATGAGTGGACGGAAGCGAGACAACAGACTTTTGAGAAGCTTAAGGCAGCTTTGACGCAAGCTCCTATCTTGGTTTAGCCTAAATCAGGGAAAGAGTTTGTGGTGTACAGTGACGCATCCTACGTTGGTTTGGGTTGTGTGTTGATGCAAGAGGGTAAGGTGGTGGCTTATGCATCGCGACAGTTGAAAGTGCATGAGCGCAATTATCCTACGCATGACATTAGTTAGCTGCGGTGGTTTTTGCTTTAAAAATTTGGAGACATTACCTATATGGTGAGATTGTACGGTGTACACGGATCACAAGAGTTTGAAGTATCTGATGTCTCAGAAAGAGTTGAATCTTAGGCAACGACGATGGGTGGAGTTGCTTAAAGATTATGATCTGACGATCGAGTACCATCCGGGAAAAGCTAATGTTGTAGCGGATGCCTTGAGTAGGAAGGTGGCAGTGGAGTTGAGGGCTATGTTTGCCAGCATGAGCATTTCACGAGATGGCGGTCTTGTGGCTGAATTGCAAGTGAAACCATCCTTGGTTCAGTTGGTAAAGGATAAGTAGTTGTTGGATGATTCCTTGGTGCCACATGTTTAGGATATTGCCGAGGATAGGCCATCGGATTTCTGCTTTAATGATGATGGAGTTTTATGTTTTGGGAGTCGGATAGTGGTGCCCAATGTTGTTGAGTTGAGGCGTGCTATTCTGACTGAAGCTCATAGTAGTCCTTTTGCTATGCACCCTGGTAGTACACGGATGTATCGTGATCTTAAGGATGAGTACTATTGGGTGGGTTTGAAGAAAGATGTTGTTGAATATGTGAGCAAGCGCATGGTATGTCAGCGAGTTAAGGCTGAGCATCAGTTTCCTTCTGGGTTGTTGCAACCGTTGAGGATTCCTGAGTGGAAGTGGGAAAGGATTACCATGGGCAATTGTGGATAGAGTAGCGCAATTGTGGATTTGGAAGCCTTCAATCAAGTTGTTGCAATAACTATGGGCTCTAGACTCAATCAAGAAGATTAAGAGCAAATATGAAAATTCAAGAGAAAAAAGAAGGGCTTTTCTTGAAAATTTCAGATTCAAGGCTGGAAAATTAAAGAAACAAAGATAAGAAAGAAGATTAAGGAATAAATAATAAGAATTAAAATAAAAAGCTTGAAAAAGGTTGAAAGAGAGGTAGATAAAATAAATATGAAAATTCAGCTTTGTTTATGGCTATGGAGATGGCATGAAGTTGAAGATGGAGATGGCTTGATGGATTTGTGATGGTTTTGTCCTCGGCACCCTCTTAGACGCAATTACCTAAGCAAGCAACCTCAAGCGGCTCTAACCCACCCTCCTAGACGTGATTACCTAGGCAAGCAGGAGTGTGAAGATGATCTCCTTCACAAGAACTCGTCGAACTTATGTTGAAGAAGACTTCTAAGGCACAAGTAATCAGCACTTGCAAAAAACAAACTCACTAAATATTTCATTAATCAAAGAAAATCTCAATAATCTCCATTACAATGGTGGAGGCTTCATCCTTTTATAGGTGAAGGATAGCCAAAGTAATCTAACTTCTACAAAAACTAGGAAACCCTAATTTAATTAAAAAATAAAAGAAAAACAGCCTTTAAACTCCTTGTGCTTGGGCTGCAAGTGATAAGCTGATAAGTGCAGGTGATAAGTTGATACGAGTTGCTTGGGAGAAGGGTGGCTGGTTCCTAAAGTATATAAAACCCTAAAAACATAATTTAAATGTTAATAATTAAGTTGGGCTAAGTCTAATTCGTCCAAAAGCCTTATGTAATAGCTTTTGGGCTGAATTTTACAAATTCCCGTAATAATCCTGTATCCAGTTTTCTGCATGCACAATCTTCAGTAAAATGAACGTATCTTGAGTTCCCGTTGTCCGATTGATGCGTTTCAAGATGCGTTGGAAAGGTAACTGAATGTCGGTCAATTTGTTAGAAGAAAACTTTGCCCAGAAATGCCAGGATCCCATCCGAAATGTCGTCTCAAGTTGGCTGACTTTCCAGACTTCACAAACAAATTCAACTTCTTGTCCAATATGCATTGCTTTAGCCCTCCCATGCATGTATCATTCCCCCACTCCTCAAAAGGATTCGTCCTCGAATCAAAAACAGTAAAAGAAGGACGTTTAAAAATGGCAATCGAAACGGAATCTTTGTCATAGGTGGAATGATCCAATTGAGCTCCTCTTAATGGTTCAACAAAATCCTGAAAAAAGAACTCAAAGCCACTCGAAACAATGATGTTATGGTTAGGTCGAAAAAAATCTCTCTTTATTTTTTCTGGTCTTTTTCATTTGGACATTGTTCGACTTTTACCTCATGTTTCTTTTCACTCACCAAAATTTGGCCATTAATTTGACTTTTATTGCTCTCGGCCTCTTGACTCTTGGTCTTTTTCAAATAAGATAACTCACATACCCAATTCCTCTCACAAATAATATCATCGAAATACAATTTCTGTAGAGGATGAAGTGTTTCTAACATAATGATAGGACGAGAATCAAATAAAGGGTTAGAATCACACTTACTTTCTTGGGAGGTTGTTGATGAATCAAGAGAACTGACTACTAAGCATGAAAGATTGTCTTGATTTATGGGTTCAAGTGTTTCTTCTTCCGAAACGTCATCTTCTGGGGGTATTTGCTCATTATTGGGTAAGGTTAAACTCTCAATAGTGACATCTTCCCCATGTTCTCGAGGATAACAAATTTCTTCGACATCTTGCTTTCCTCGGTCTTCTTTGACATGACTCACTGACGGTTGTTCATTATCCTTTTGGAATAGCGATGATTCTTCTTCCTTCGGCGTCGTACTACTAGAGTCGAATAGTGCATTAGTAGGGCTGTGAAAAGATGAAGGTTGAGATGTACCTTTATCAAAAGAGGAGTATTTCTTCCGACAAGTCTTGGATTCTTGTTGTTGGTAATGTTTGGGAACGAATCGCTCTCTCATGACCTTTTTAAGTTCATCCCATGTTCTTATTTTGGCTTCACCATTGAGACGTCTACCTCGTTGTAATAAACGCCACCATAGTACTGCATATTCCTCGAACTTTAGGGCCACTAATGAAGCTTGATCTTCCTCGGGATATCCGTAACAACCAAACAAGAAATCAACCCTCTTTTCCCAATCACAATAACCATCAGGATCATACCTTCCTTGAAAAGAAGGTATTCTGAATTTTGGGATGGCCAAAGTGTGTGCGGATCGCCTTGGTTCAGTTCGCCTTTCTTCACAAAAATTGAACAAATGCCTCGGCTTGGTCAATGAAGGCTTTCTTCGATAAGTAGAACCCAAAGTATCATGTTGTTTTGCACGAGTCTTGTCTCTGTGAAACATCCTGGAACACTCAAATTTACAAAGGTGAAAAACAAAAGAAAGAAAACTAGAAATCTCACTAAACACTCCAAGAAAGAAATACTTAGCGAGGCAAGTAAGCCGATCTTGTACTCTTTAAAGACCTTCCTGCCACAAGTCAACAAGTTATAATCGGAGTTTAATCCTAACAATGAGTCCTATTTATACTAGGAGTCCAATAAAAGGTATGACACCAATTGAATTCTAGTTGCAAGGAGAAAGAAAGGTATGCAACTTTTAATTTCCTACTAACACAAGAAGAAAGAAAGTGTTAGATAATGTATAGAAGACAATAAAAAGGTAAAACAAATGAAAACAAGTAGTTAAGAATGAAAGAAGATCAGAAAACCCGAAAAAACCCCTGAAATATGCAGCAACTTGATCCACTTTGTTCGAGGTGTTCCCGAAGTCAAAAAATTCTGAAATTTTTTGTGGTGACTCCTACAATAGTGTAGATTTGATCTGGAAATGTTCAGCTCAAAATTCGTTCGTTTGAGTTTTGCGATTTTTCCCCTTTTGTTCGAATTTTTCAACCAAAACGCTAAAATTCTTGCCAAGAATCATCCCAAATCTGATATCAAATGATAGAGTAGCGCAATTGTGGATTTGGAAGCCTTCAATCAAGTTGTTGCAATAACTATGGGCTCTAGACTCAATCAAGAAGATTAAGAGCAGATCTGAAAATTCAAGAGAAAAGAGAAAGGCTTTTCTTGAAAATTTCAGATTCAAGGCTGGAAAATTAAAGAAACAAAGATAAGAAAGAAGATTAAGGAATAAATAATAAGAATTAAAATAAAAAGCTTGAAAAAGGTTGAAAGAGAGGTAGATAAAACAAATCTGAAAATTCAGCTTTGTTTATGGCTATGGAGATGGCATGAAGTTGAAGATGGAGATGGCTTGATGGATTTGTGATGGTTTTGTCCTCGGCACCCTCTTAGACGCAATTACCTAAGCAAGCAACCTCAAGCGGCTCTAACCCACCCTCCTAGACGTGATTACCTAGGCAAGCAGGAGTGTGAAGATGATCTCCTTCACAAGAACTCGTCAAACTTATGTTGAAGAAGACTTCTAAGGCACAAGTAATCAGCACTTGCAAAAAACAAACTCACTAAATATTTCATTAATCAAAGAAAATCTCAATAATCTCCATTACAATGGTGGAGGCTTCATCCTTTTATAGGTGAAGGATAGCCAAAGTAATCTAACTTCTACAAAAACTAGGAAACCCTAATTTAATTAAAAAATAAAAGAAAAACAGCCTTTAAACTCCTTGTGCTTGGGCTGCAAGTGATAAGCTGATAAGTGCAGGTGATAAGTTGATACGAGTTGCTTGGGAGAAGGGTGGTTGGTTCCTAAAGTATATAAAACCCTAAAAACATAATTTAAATGTTAATAATTAAGTTGGGCTAAGTCTAATTCGTCCAAAAGCCTTATGTAATAGCTTTTGGGCTGAATTTTACAAATTCCCGTAATAATCCTGTATCCAGTTTTCTGCATGCACAATCTTCAGTAAAATGAACGTATCTTGAGTTCCCGTTGTCCGATTGATGCGTTTCAAGATGCGTTGGAAAGGTAACTGAATGTCGGTCAATTTGTTAGAAGACAACTTTGCCCAGAAATGCCAGGATCCCATCCGAAATGTCGTCTCAAGTTGGCTGACTTTCCAGACTTCACAAACAAATTCAACTTCTTGTCCAATATGCATTGCTTTAGCCCTCCCATGCATGTATCATTCCCCCACTCCTCAAAAGGATTCGTCCTCGAATCAAAAACAGTAAAAGAAGGACGTTTAAAAATGGCAATCGAAACGGAATCTTTGTCATAGGTGGAATGATCCAATTGAGCTCCTCTTAATGGTTCAACAAAATCCTGAAAAAAGAACTCAAAGCCACTCGAAACAATGATGTTATGGTTAGGTCGAAAAAAATCTCTCTTTATTTTTTCTGGTCTTTTTCATTTGGACATTGTTCGACTTTTACCTCATGTTTCTTTTCACTCACCAAAATTTGGCCATTAATTTGACTTTTATTGCTCTCGGCCTCTTGACTCTTGGTCTTTTTCAAATAAGATAACTCACATACCCAATTCCTCTCACAAATAATATCATCGAAATACAATTTCTGTAGAGGATGAAGTGTTTCTAACATAATGATAGGACGAGAATCAAATAAAGGGTTAGAATCACACTTACTTTCTTGGGAGGTTGTTGATGAATCAAGAGAACTGACTACTAAGCATGAAAGATTGTCTTGATTTATGGGTTCAAGTGTTTCTTCTTCCGAAACGTCATCTTCTGGGGGTATTTGCTCATTATTGGGTAAGGTTAAACTCTCAATAGTGACATCTTCCCCATGTTCTCGAGGATAACAAATTTCTTCGACATCTTGCTTTCCTCGGTCTTCTTTGACATGACTCACTGACGGTTGTTCATTATCCTTTTGGAATAGCGATGATTCTTCTTCCTTCGGCGTCGTACTACTAGAGTCGAATAGTGCATTAGTAGGGCTGTGAAAAGATGAAGGTTGAGATGTACCTTTATCAAAAGAGGAGTATTTCTTCCGACAAGTCTTGGATTCTTGTTGTTGGTAATGTTTGGGAACGAATCGCTCTCTCATGACCTTTTTAAGTTCATCCCATGTTCTTATTTTGGCTTCACCATTGAGACGTCTACCTCGTTGTAATAAACGCCACCATAGTACTGCATATTCCTCGAACTTTAGGGCCACTAATGAAGCTTGATCTTCCTCGGGATATCCGTAACAACCAAACAAGAAATCAACCCTCTTTTCCCAATCACAATAACCATCAGGATCATACCTTCCTTGAAAAGAAGGTATTCTGAATTTTGGGATGGCCAAAGTGTGTGCGGATCGCCTTGGTTCAGTTCGCCTTTCTTCACAAAAATTGAACAAATGCCTCGGCTTGGTCAATGAAGGCTTTCTTCGATAAGTAGAACCCAAAGTATCATGTTGTTTTGCACGAGTCTTGTCTCTGTGAAACATCCTGGAACACTCAAATTTACAAAGGTGAAAAACAAAAGAAAGAAAACTAGAAATCTCACTAAACACTCCAAGAAAGAAATACTTAGCGAGGCAAGTAAGCCGATCTTGTACTCTTTAAAGACCTTCCTGCCACAAGTCAACAAGTTATAATCGGAGTTTAATCCTAACAATGAGTCCTATTTATACTAGGAGTCCAATAAAAGGTATGACACCAATTGAATTCTAGTTGCAAGGAGAAAGAAAGGTATGCAACTTTTAATTTCCTACTAACACAAGAAGAAAGAAAGTGTTAGATAATGTATAGAAGACAATAAAAAGGTAAAACAAATGAAAACAAGTAGTTAAGAATGAAAGAAGATCAGAAAACCCGAAAAAACCCCTGAAATATGCAGCAACTTGATCCACTTTGTTCGAGGTGTTCCCGAAGTCAAAAAATTCTGAAATTTTTTGTGGTGACTCCTACAATAGTGTAGATTTGATCTGGAAATGTTCAGCTCAAAATTCGTTCGTTTGAGTTTTGCGATTTTTCCCCTTTTGTTCGAATTTTTCAACCAAAACGCTAAAATTCTTGCCAAGAATCATCCCAAATCTGATATCAAATGATAGAGTAGCGCAATTGTGGATTTGGAAGCCTTCAATCAAGTTGTTGCAATAACTATGGGCTCTAGACTCAATCAAGAAGATTAAGAGCAGATCTGAAAATTCAAGAGAAAAGAGAAAGGCTTTTCTTGAAAATTTCAGATTCAAGGCTGGAAAATTAAAGAAACAAAGATAAGAAAGAAGATTAAGGAATAAATAATAAGAATTAAAATAAAAAGCTTGAAAAAGGTTGAAAGAGAGGTAGATAAAACAAATCTGAAAATTCAGCTTTGTTTATGGCTATGGAGATGGCATGAAGTTGAAGATGGAGATGGCTTGATGGATTTGTGATGGTTTTGTCCTCGGCACCCTCTTAGACGCAATTACCTAAGCAAGCAACCTCAAGCGGCTCTAACCCACCCTCCTAGACGTGATTACCTAGGCAAGCAGGAGTGTGAAGATGATCTCCTTCACAAGAACTCGTCAAACTTATGTTGAAGAAGACTTCTAAGGCACAAGTAATCAGCACTTGCAAAAAACAAACTCACTAAATATTTCATTAATCAAAGAAAATCTCAATAATCTCCATTACAATGGTGGAGGCTTCATCCTTTTATAGGTGAAGGATAGCCAAAGTAATCTAACTTCTACAAAAACTAGGAAACCCTAATTTAATTAAAAAATAAAAGAAAAACAGCCTTTAAACTCCTTGTGCTTGGGCTGCAAGTGATAAGCTGATAAGTGCAGGTGATAAGTTGATACGAGTTGCTTGGGAGAAGGGTGGTTGGTTCCTAAAGTATATAAAACCCTAAAAACATAATTTAAATGTTAATAATTAAGTTGGGCTAAGTCTAATTCGTCCAAAAGCCTTATGTAATAGCTTTTGGGCTGAATTTTACAAATTCCCGTAATAATCCTGTATCCAGTTTTCTGCATGCACAATCTTCAGTAAAATGAACGTATCTTGAGTTCCCGTTGTCCGATTGATGCGTTTCAAGATGCGTTGGAAAGGTAACTGAATGTCGGTCAATTTGTTAGAAGACAACTTTGCCCAGAAATGCCAGGATCCCATCCGAAATGTCGTCTCAAGTTGGCTGACTTTCCAGACTTCACAAACAAATTCAACTTCTTGTCCAATATGCATTGCTTTAGCCCTCCCATGCATGTATCATTCCCCCACTCCTCAAAAGGATTCGTCCTCGAATCAAAAACAGTAAAAGAAGGACGTTTAAAAATGGCAATCGAAACGGAATCTTTGTCATAGGTGGAATGATCCAATTGAGCTCCTCTTAATGGTTCAACAAAATCCTGAAAAAAGAACTCAAAGCCACTCGAAACAATGATGTTATGGTTAGGTCGAAAAAAATCTCTCTTTATTTTTTCTGGTCTTTTTCATTTGGACATTGTTCGACTTTTACCTCATGTTTCTTTTCACTCACCAAAATTTGGCCATTAATTTGACTTTTATTGCTCTCGGCCTCTTGACTCTTGGTCTTTTTCAAATAAGATAACTCACATACCCAATTCCTCTCACAAATAATATCATCGAAATACAATTTCTGTAGAGGATGAAGTGTTTCTAACATAATGATAGGACGAGAATCAAATAAAGGGTTAGAATCACACTTACTTTCTTGCGTTTCAAGATACGTTGGAAAGGTAACTTAATGCCGGTCAATTTGTTAGAAGACAACTTTGCCCATAAATGCCAGTATCCCATCCGAAATGTCGTCTCAAGTTGGCTGACTTTCCAGACTTCACAAACAAATTCAACTTCTTGTCCAATATGCATTGCTTTAGCCCTCCCATGCATGTATCATGCTGTGTGATTGAGTTTCAAGGCTCTTTGGATAAGCATTTGCCTTTGGTGGAGTTTGCTTATAACAATAGCTACCAGACAAGTATTCAAATGGCACCTTATGAAGCCTTGTACGGGAGGAAATGCAGAACTCCTCTTTGTTGGGCTGAAATAGGTCAGAAGTTGGTTTCAATGCCAGCTTTGTTGAAAGGAACCACCGAGAAGGTGAAGCTTATTTGTGAGCGATTGAAGGCAGCTTCTGATCGATAGAAGTCTTACGCGGATTTGAAGCGTAAGGAGATTGAGTATGCAGTAGGTGACCGTGTGTTTTTGAAGGTTTCGCCTTGGAAGAAGGTGATGAGGTTTGGTCGAAAGGGTAAGTTGAGCCCTAGGTACATAGGACCATACGAGGTGATTGATCATGTGGGTCCTGTTTCGTACAATTTGAGGTTGCCGCAAGAGTTGGAAAAGATTCATGATGTGTTTCATGTCTCTATGCTTCGGAGGTATATATCGGATCCTTCGCATGTTATGCATTTGTAGGAAGTGGAGTTGAATCCAGACTTGACTTATGATGAGGAGCCGGTGGAAATTCTGGATTCAGACAGTAAAGTTCTTCGAGGTAAAACCATTGAGTTGGTAAAGGTGTTGTGGAAGCATCATGGTGCTGAGGAAGCCATGTGGGAACAGAAGGATAACATGAAGAAGTAGTTTCCGTATCTCTTTCCTCCAGGTAAATTTCGAGGACGAAATTTCTTAAGGGGGGCGAGTTGTAACACCCCAATTTTTGGCTTTGAAGTTTAGGGTCTGAACCAGACCGGTCTGATTTTTGGTTCAAATATAAAAGGTGGTTTTAGGGAAAGCCTAGTTCGGGATGCTTTAAAAATATGGAAAAATATCTAAAAAAATCCTCTTTTAATATATATAAGAGAGTGGTGAAATCAATTTTACAAAATAAGGTTTGGAAGTGCAACATTTCAAAATAGTGACTAAAATGTAATTTTTGAAAAGTTTAGTGGTGACTGTTTTGTAAGGATTGAAACTTTGAATCTTTAAGGAGCTAATTTACCCAAGAAAGGATTTATCCAGATTTTTCTTAGATTTTAATGATTTAATTAATATTTAATTAATTAAAGGAAAAGTGGAAAAACCAATTTTTAGATTTCATAACTAACTTTTGTTAAAACTTTCTCATCTCATTTTCACTCAAAATTCCCTCAGCCAAATACATTTCTACAGCAACATTTCTTTTGATTTTCACACCAAATGATGAGGTTTCAATCATCAATTGATTCCTAATCCTTTCTACATCAAATCCTATTGTTTTGCTTATTGGATTTTAGAGGAAATTGTCTCTAATCAAGGAGAAATCTACATTTAGAGGTAAGGATGTTCTTCTCCTCTAAATACTCAGTTCTTTACGAAAATTCACAAGTTCTCAATCCTTAAATTAAGTTTTTTAAGAGGTTTTAATGATATGAACTTGATTTTGGCTTAAAACTCAAGATTTAGAAGAAATCTTGAAGAAATTCGTGGTGATTGTTTGGGCTCTGTTTTGAGATGAATTTTTAATGTATTTTGGATGTTTAATGATGTGTAATTGAGGTTTGATCAATGCAATCCCGAATAGGTTGAATTTCCTAAGTTTTTGCTTATGAAAATGGTGGTTTTGGGGTGATCTTGGTGTTCTGTTATAGCTGGAGGTATAAGGACAAGTTTAAGTTCTTTTTGGATGTTAATTGATGTTTAAGAATGTTTAGAAGTGATGGATCTTGGCTGGGTAATGTTGTGGAAGAGTTTGGAAGTGATTTCGGTTGTGTTTGGTAGCCGAAATGTTAGTTTTGGTGAGAGCAGCGAGTTTAGGTGTAATGGCTGAAGATTTCAATGCATGATGATGCATTAATCCTTTGTTTTGATGTGTTTAAAACAGGGGAGGCATCTTTGGATACTTGTGGTGTTGATCCGAAGGCTTGATCGGCGTTTCGGCAAGCTTGCGAAACGGAATTGGTGAGTGAAGTTGGGATTTCCAGCTTTGTAATGAATGTTTGAAGGTGTGGGAGCTTAGTTTAAGTCTAAACAACTTAACTAAGCTCAAGAGTAAGTTTTCGGGAAAACTCTCTCTCTTGGATGAACCATGAGATGGTTGGATGCAATGTATTTAATTTGCATGTTTAAATTCTGTTTTGAAAGCATGTTTTAGCATGATTAATGCTGGTTTTGAAAGCCATGTGTTGAAGGATGCTCAAGGTAAGAGATCCTTGGTTTGATATTAGTAAATGTGGTTTTGATGCATGGTGATGCATGATGGTTTAATGGCTTTGATTAATGCTTTAAAATAGTGGATTATTGATGATAAATGATGTATATTGGCAAGTGATGTGTTAGTTTAAAGTACTTGAATCGGATATAGTTAGCCAGCTATAGGATTGGGTGCACCGTGAATAAAGTCGCCTTGGATGTTGAGGGGTTGTAATTGTACAGTAAACTCCATCCAAGTACACTAACCAGATGATTAAGATCACAATGGTGGTTAAAAGTCCATGTGTGGATCTTGTGTTGTGTGTCTCGTGTTCTCGTTAGTGATGTTATACAACTACCGATTAGTGATGTGGAGGGGTTGTGATTGTACCGTTAAACTCCATCACGGGTGTTGAGGGGTTGTGATTGTACCGGTAAACTCCACTTTGTGTGTTCGGTAGTGTGTATGAAGCGTATGAGACAACGCTTGTAATCCACGTATCCGATTGTGTTTTATGTTGTAAATGGTTATGGATTATCACTTGAAAGACAATATGACATGTTGTACTAACGAAGCATGAGATGCTTGTTAAGAATGCAAGGTTGCATGAATAATGATGTTTATGTGTTAAAAGGCTTTGAGAAAAGTGTTTTTTAAAATGCATTATTGCGTTGTTTCTTTAGAGCATGCCTCACTAAGCATGTGTGCTTACGCTCTCTCTCTTGAACCAATAATGCAGATAATTGAGGTGGTTCAAGGCAGCAAGGAGGCTAAGAATCCAAGGGAAAGCTAAGCTCATGTATGGTGACTTTTTCACAATATTATTAGTTTTTGATATTTGGCAATGGGAACCTAGGGTGTGATTTGGGAGATGTTTTGGACTCCCTAGTTGTGGCATGATGCCTTAAATGATTTGGACTTGTAAATGGTCATTTTGGTGCTTGTTTTGATGCTTTGATGGTTGTTTGGTTTGGTTATTAGGATGTATGCTTATAGACTTGTGGATTTTCCCTAATTGATGCCATGAATGTGTTTTAATGTTGCAAACATGTACCTTATATGCTTGATGACTTGTTGGCATGTTTATGAAGTCATTAGGATGTGTTTGAGTGGTTAAATGTATGTTAAACCAACAAATTCTGCCTTTCAAGGCAATCCGTATCGAAACGGGCTCTAGCGTTTCGAAACAGGGGCCTGTAATGGCCTTCGTGTATCGAAACGGGTAGAGGTCGTTCCGAAACATTTTGGCCACTGTCAGGCCCTGTTTCGATACAGGTCTCGAAATGAACCCGCATTTCGGAACAGTCAACCCCGTTCCGAAACAAATGACCATTGAGCACTGATTTGAATGGTTTTGTGGTTCGCAAGCTTTACGTTTTAGTCCTGAAATTCGTTTTTGCAATTGAATGAGTTTGAGATGTCCGATTGAGGGGAAATCTGATAGAGAAGCATGTAATATGATTAATTTGATATTGGTAACTTAAAAATCAGCTAAGTCCTTCATCTTTCCAGAAATTTCAATTTGGTCCCTAACTTTGTATGTTGTGCAATTTAGTCTCTTGTTGCATTTCGATCGCTGTGCTTTTCAAGTATGTGTTTCTCAAGGGTACACTTAAGGTTAATGTGCATCTAGATAAGACTAAAAAGAAAAAAAGGGTCGTTAATCAAGGTTGACTTTCGGGTTGACTTTGGTTTTCCCTGTGTAATCTTCGTAGTTCGAGTCAACCGTCTAGGTCGGGCTAAGGGGGTTACAATTTTTATGCCCACAAGCCTACCCCAGGAAACCTTTCCGTCTATTTTCGCGGCGAAGGTGTCAAGCTCACAACGGCAACACTCAATAGCTTCTATGAAATTAGAGGGAACTCACATAAAGAATGGAGGTCGTATTTAACGGCAGCAGATTACGAAAAGATTAAAAAATACATCTGCCAGCCCAATGCCAAATGGCTGAACGATAAGAATAACGGTTCAGTCAACCACCGCGACCTGATGCCGGAGGCCGTTCTATGGAGTAACTTCGTCCAGCGACGACTAATGCCCACTTTGCACGGATCTACAGTCAACAGGCCGCAGCTGGCTCTAATCCACAACATAATGAGGGGGCGGAAGATCAACGTTGGAGAAGTCATTCTTGAAGAGATCCATGCCCACGCAGACAAGCCCAACTCGAAAGGACCTCTCGTCTTCCCCGCACTTATCACAAGCCTCTACGCCAACTTTCATGTGCTACCGCACCCAAAAGACACTATCATTGCCTTCAATGAAGGGTGGACAAGGAAGGCGCACCTCCAGATGATGAAGGAGCCAGAGCTGGAAACTCCAGCAACTACCTAGTCGTCGTCCCAACCTGCCGCCACCCCAGCCACAACGGGTAGTACTGATTATGCCCTTTCCACCATCGTGATTCCTCTACTACAAAGCCTTGTGGAGAGCTTCCAGAGGATAGAGCACAAGCAGGTAATCTTCACCAAATATATTGCGGAGGTGCAGGAGGCCTTGTGGCCTACTTGCTAGACAAATACCACGACGACAACCCAAAGTTGCCCGCCTTCCCATCGGAGTTAGAAGCTGCCACTCCAGCCGTCGTTGATAGTGAGAGGCTGCACATCCGCCCCAAGAGAAGGATCTCACCCACTCCCATCCAGCCGTACAACCTCACCTCCTCGTCAGATTCTGAGAAAGAGGAGAAGACTACGACCGCCTCCCTTGCCAAGTCTGCTGCTAGAACATCTGCCGGCCGCCGCCTAATAATCCAAACATCCTCCTCCTCCTCAGCAGTAAAGACTCAAGCCTCCTCTCAACCCTTAGCTAATTTCTAGTTTTTTTCTCTTTCTCTTTTCTTTATTTTATTTTTCTGTTTTTTACATCACTTGTATTTCTATTTTTTTTGTTATTAATTTTGTGCATTGAAGGCAAAGCGCATCTCGAGTTTGGGGGGGATAGCTCTCGCATCTTTTTGTTTAGGCATACTTAGTAGCATATAGATTGCATTGTAATTGCCTTAATGTTAATTAGAATAGAAAATTTTATTATATAACTTGTGCATATGATAGTCAGCCGATTACTTCTTTTCGCACCAATAAATAAATTGAACTTAATATGGGAAAAGCATGCAAAATGACTTAGATTTTTTAATTTGCCAAAACTATCAATCACTTTTGTTACTTGCTGAATTTGCTAGAATATCTAATGAACACTACCTGCTTTGTTTTTAGAATTCTTTGCAAATTCTAACAATGGTTGCAGGTAGCCGCTGAGGCAGAAAATAGGAACAGAAAAATGCAGCATTGCCATGATAGCAGAAAAAAAGAAAGAAAAAGAAAAGTAAAGAAACATTGTTTTTTACCCTATATGTGCCCACAACATGCTCTAGGAAGAACCATGTGTGAGAACACTCTGTTGCTATCAAAGTCCATGAACCTGAAAATTTTGAAGTGACGGACAAATTAGCATGAGTGAATGAAAGTCTTCACAGGATGACTTTACTCCATGGGTTCGAGGTTTTGTAGTTTGCTCCTATCTTAATTTCATACCTAGAGAGTAGTTGTGATAAGCTGAAGCCCTCATTGCCATGATTAAATAATTGTGCTTAACTGTGACGTCTCGGTAGCAACATTATATATCATAACAACATATTTGTTTACCTAGTTATTCTGCATATTCAGCCTATATACAGTTCTGCACACACTACAATGTCATTAGAAATTAATTCTGAGATTTTCTTGCTAAGTTCATTTCACTAATCTAATGTAGGTGCCACGTCCTTGAGGTACTAAATCAAGTTGAAAACAAATTTTGCTTTCTTGTTAATATATGGGCAAGTATGTTTTTAGTGATTATCTTTTATTTGGTGAAGAAAAGATGTTGTTTTAGTTTAGTTTTAATTTTAGGTACTAGAGGCTGACAGAGGGAAAGAAGAGCTGAGGACGTGATGCTGAGGCAGCGCACCTAGGAGCTGTACTGACGCAGTTCCAGACAGAGACATCAACAACCGCAGCCCACCTTACTGCCGATGACAACAGACTATGGAGTTAGAGAACCAGAGTGCGATCTGTAGAGCAGAAAATCATGATTCTATCGATGTTGTCCACTTAATTTTTCGACGTCTGTAGCAGCGGGTAGGGCCGTTAAAGAAGGATCTCGAGATTACTTGCGGAGCAAGGCAACAGGATAAAGTCCACGTTCAACTCAAAGAAGTCAGAGTTTAAAGCCACATTTAATGTAAAAAGATACTTTTAAGACTTCTACTTCAAAAGGACTAGACCTAGCTAATGCCTATATATACCCATTGTAACTCTAATTTAAAAGAGCATAGGGTTTTCCTTAGGCAAAGATTAGGTTTTCTTGTCGTCGATATGTTCTAAATTTCTTATTGGGTTTGGTTATGTTGTAATTAGTTGTGAGAACGATTGTTTAGGATTTCAAGTTTGTTTTTGCAAATAAAATTACAAGGTTTACTTATTTCATGTTCTTCATAGTTTATAATTAAGGCGAAAGATTAGTTGAATTCTATCCATTTGTTCGGTATCGAGAGATTCGAACTCACAAAAGGAGTAAGTATGATTTCATCTATAGACGGTGTGATCAATCCAGCCTAAACATAGATTTAGGGTTTAAGGCAGCTAAAAGAGGATGAATCAATATATCTTTCTTTGCACGATTCACACTGTGACTGGTGTTATCTGCAGTGGGCATCAAGAGAACTCTGACTTAGACATATGCGAAGTCACTTTCTAAGGGTTTTGTCGAGCCTTGTAGTTCTGCCGAGTTTGCTGCCGAGACACAGTTTTATTCCCCTGTCGAGGCAGAGAGAGGGTCTCAGAAGTCTACCTGTCATCATCCACCGAGGCAGCAGAATCTGGCAACGTAAAACAACTTGTCATATTCAACGTAGTTTCACACTTAGTAGCAACATAACCTTGCCCTCTTTATCAATCTAATCACTTCCTTTTTAATTACTTACGTTTTTATTTGAATGTCTTTCGACCATCCAATTTAATTGTGCTTTTACTTTTCTTGTGCAAGACTTACAACTCGAATCAAGTTTTCCAATCCTTGTGGGAGACGATATCTTTTATACTATAACTTGACATGAGTGTGCACTTGCGCTCAAGAACACCCAAACGCTCTACAAGCGCACTATAAACAAGTCGCTTTGGATATTGAGGAGTTGTGATTGTACTAAAATCTCCATCCAAGTACGCTAATGATTGAAGAATGTTTAAGGTTGCAATGGTGTAGGTTAGCTCCCATATGAGAACCTTGTATGTGTCTCGTCTCTCGTTAGTGGGCTATACATCTACCGATGAGTGGTCTTGAGGGGTTGTGATTGTACCGAAAACTCCACCACGAGTGTCACAACGGTGGAGGGTTTCTCCCATGTGTGAACCTTGAGATGTCGGTAGAGTGTATGAAGTGTTTGGGATAACACTTGGAAATCCGTGCATCCGATATGCTTTTTGAGAAAAGAGAATGTTGCTAATCACTTGTAAGCCAATATAATGGAGTGAAATGTTATGGAAATGTTGATGGTGGATATTATGGAAAATGCATGTTTTACCTCAAGCTTTGCATATTGGTGAATATGCTTGGAATGCTTGATTTTTGTTTAGCAATGGTTTAATTGCTGTGAAGTATATGATACTTGTTGCATGGTGCTAACATGCTGATTTTAATGATGAAGTGCATGGATTTTCAAAGAGGGCATGATGGTTTTAAAAAGAGTGAAAATGGTTTTGAGCATTGATGGTGTTTTTGGTTTTGAGCATTCCTCACTAAGCTTGTATGCTTATGCTCTCTTTTGCTCATTAATGCATATAATTAAGTGATTGAAGGTAGCAACTTTCAAAGGATTTCCAAGAGACTTCATTCAATGTATGTCTTGGTTTTGGACTAGTGTAATAAAGGCAATGTGGGTGTCTGATGCTATGAATGTTAGTTGTTTTGGTATTTTTCTGGTTTGGCACAAGTTTGGTATGCATGTTTTAGTTTGTAAATGGCCTCTAAATGTTGGATTATGTTTGGATTTGAGATTTGACTTTTGATGCTTGGTTTTCATAGAAAGCATGCATCTAGAACTCAATGTTGTTGATAGTGTTGCTTGGATGATGTTTTTGCCATGTGTTCTTGATGGTTGAGATGTATTTGAGTTGTATGTCTGGTTAAATGCATGTTTGAATGTGTTGGGATGGCTTAAAGTGATTTAAACCAACATTTTGGGATATTGCAGACTGATGCATATCGGTACACGTATTAATGTATCGATGAGGCCTGCATAGATGGGAGGAGTGTACCAGTACATAGGGGCGTATTGATACCCTTTTTAGACACTGGCCAAGGGTGTATCGATACGGTGCCCCGGCGTATCGATACTATCCTTGTAATGTTGGGCTTGGGAAGCTTGATCGTCGGGGAAATATCGATACCCTTTCTAATGGTACCAATACGCTGTTAGTTAAATTGGTTGGATGACATCTTTGAATGTTCTAAATTTTTACGTTTTAGTCCCTGATTCTTATGATGCAATTAAATGAGATTTAATAGTTTCTTTAAGCTGAGTTTATACAGAGATGCATGAAATGAGTTTAATTAAAGGTTGGTAAACAAAATTTGAGTAATGTCTTTGCAATTTGCTATGTTTACAATATGGTCCCTAAAATTGAAATTGATAATAATCGATCAGCGTTCGAGTTGTTGTTTAATCCGCTGCTTGTTGAACACATAGGAACTTAACTTGCATCTAGACAAGAGAAAAAGAAAAAAAATAGGGTCGTTTATTGAGGTAAACCTTCCTAGTTTACTTCAATATTCCCCATGTGACCCGTTCGGTTCGGTCTATCGTCTAGGCTGGGTCAAGGGGGTTACATAGCAGTTAACACATATATCACATCCATCGTGCATAGCATCAATAATATTCAATCTACATCAACATGTCTATAAAAATCACCGTGCAAAGCAACAACATCGCACAATTTGCAATTAAGTCATATCAACTTACCATCAGCTTACCAATTTCCCACTCTTCCGTAACCTGGCTTTTATACCACCAAATGTAAGCCCCTTAACTCAGCTTGAGTGAAAGACCGTACCAAACGAGCCACACGAGGAATATTGAAATAAACCGAGAAGGTTTACCTGAATAAACGACCTTATTTTTTCTTTTTATCTTGTCTAGATGCACATTGTAACCCTATGTGTTAAGACTCGTAGCGGAAGAAACATCAACTCAATCGGACATCAATTTGGCAGTCAATTGATTACAAAATGTGATAATGACCAATTTGTAAATTTTGCAAATTATAGAGCCTTCATCCAATTTTAGGTTACCATATTTCAATTAGTTATGTTACATTCCATTGTGTCAAATCTCACCTCAATCCAATCATTCAAACGCATTTAATTGCTTCCCCAACATTCAAGGACTGAAACGTAAAGGAACATAACTTCAAAATAATCTGATTAACTAACTTAACAGCTTCGTATATAGATACAGTTAGCCCTATATCGATACACCCTATTCCAGAACAGGTCTAGGTATTTCAGAACACGAGCCGATTTCAATACGGTCTCAAAGACGTTTTGATACACAAATTTCCAATAGCCAACTTAATCGAGCCAGTTTCGATACACCCTTCCCTGTTTTGAAACCCATGCCCACTTCAAGCTCATCGTTTCAATACAACATTAGCCGTATCAAAATACCTAGGTCTGTAATATCACATTTTGCTGTTTTTTCACACTTTAATGCACCTATAACCATCCAAGCATGCTTCCAACACATATATGACATATCCAAACATCAAGCCTCAATCATTCATGGCATTCAACATCATATCATGGAAATTCGCATCAAAGGTAAACTATAAGCATGAAACCTAGTAAACAAGCCAAGCAAGATACCAAAATGCATAGCAAAGCACAAACCAATAACCTAAGGCCATTTACAAGTCTAAAAGAGAAATGAACACTTGCTCGAATAGGGAGTTTGCACAATTTTCCCAAAAACACAACGGATCCCCCATTACCTTTATTACTTATAGTCTAAACCGAAACATGCATTCTCAAATGAAGTCTCTTGTAATCCTTCGCTCCACGCTGCCTCCAAAACCTCAATTCTCTGTATTGATGGATAAATTAGAGCGTAAGCTCACAAGGCTTAGCGAGGAGTGCTAAAAAACAAAACATTGTCAATGCATTAAAACCATTTTCCAAGTCCACATTAAAATCTCATTTCAATTAACTTAAATCATCATTTAAAAACCATCACGCCTTTAAAATCATGCACTTTCCTTAATCAAAAATCAACATAATAAACCTTATGCAACATGTATCATGAATATGTAATATCCCACCATATAGCATTGAAGTACGATTCAATTTGTCGATAGTCTAATTGAATTTAAACCACATATCTAATTGATTAGATGGGAAATTAAGTACCAAATTGAACTAAAGGTCGAATTAAGTGACTAGTTTCAAAAAGACCATTTTAAATAAAACCTATGATTATAGGATTGCCTGATAATACTCCAATAACTCAAGGACATGGCCATGTGTCCTTTGGAGATTCTAGACCTTAGGGGGAAAATGAGACATCATCTTCTTCCCTTTGGTATGTATACCGACCACCTCTAGATAGAGAAAGTAAGAGTGAGAATCCTTAAAATTAAGAGAAACAAATTAAGGTTGGATGAATTTTTGAGCTTGGTTCGGATTGAATCTTTGGAAGGTATTAAATCCTTATTTTCCTTTTCTCCTTTCATGTATGATTGTTTTGGACAATTCATGGAATTTAGTTAAAATCTGTTATTTCTTGTGCGACTCATGATTTAAAACTTTGAATTCTTCAACGATAGTTGGATTATTCAAAATGAATTGAATAAACAAATTGAGGTGCATGAAACAATGGATAAATGCTCAAACATTATATTTAATGTCTAAATGTGAGAGCTTAGTTACATGGTGATTTAATCATAGTATATTCGAACTCATGTTGAAACTGTTTTTAAAGGGAAATTTAGAATCTGTTTTGCGTTACCTTGAATGAAGATACAATTGTGCCATTAAGAATGAGAACCATATTCATAAAGAGTTGAAATGATACTTCTAATAGAATTGTTAGGTTAATCTTGTCTAAAAGCATATAGAAATCTATTATGGAGCTGTTATATATATGCATAATTATACCAAGGAGAAATCGGGATAAATTGGTGTTTAAATGAAATTAAAAGACTGTTTTGAAAACATGAATGAAAGGTTTTTTGAACATGGCTAAAAGTGTATAAAACTAGATCTTACGGGATTGTTTTAGTGCAATTGAAATATGGCTTTTGAAACAGGGAAGAAATGCTAATATATGAACTATAAGGAGCTATTATGAACATGTATAAGTGCATAAATTTATTAGGAATTGTTGTGAATGTTTATAGGTGTTTTCGGACTGCTTGTAATGCTATAAGTGTGTGTTATTAGAATTGCAAGGGGTGCTTTAGTTTCTTTTAGGCTGAGAACTGTTTTGATTGCTTGAAAAGCTATAAAACTATTTAAAATGTGTATACAATTGCTAGGTCATTATGTATGGATGTGCTTAGTAGAATCGATTGAATTGTTTTGAAATAGATACCTGAATGTATTGGATAGTTGCTGAATTTTGATTTCCATTGTATTAAATGAATCATAGAACAAGGAGTGGACCTTGTTGAAGAAGAAAAAGTTTATCGAGCTAGTGGCAAACAAAAAGGGATTTGGATCCAAGATCAAAATAAGCTTGGAGTACTTTTGGGTGTAGCTAAATTTAGGGTTAGGACTTAGGTCCTAACCAAATGTACATGTTATGAATGCTTGTTTTTTTAATATGCATGAAATTGAAGAATAAGGGAAGAATGGATTAAGTCTAAAAGCATGAAATTAAATCTTAACATGAACTTGGAATATTGATTAATTGAAAGTAGTTACTAAACCTCTCTATTGCTTGATAGCCTTTCAAATGCTTATATGAATCAATGTGATGACAACGATGCTTGTAAATGTGATATGGATACTTGACTTGAAATATTGCTAGTTGCTTAAGCCTAGTGCATGCTAAATGCTAATTCGAATGACATGTGAAATCCATAACTTGGTGAGCTAAGGCTCAATTAGCCTAAGGGCTTAACATGATCTTGATAAGCAATACTTGCATGTTACTCTCGAATAAACTATTGTCTTGACTTGAACATGAAATTCTTGAAACAAATGATACATAATTGAACAATCCTTGGTTGTTAATTGGTCATAGGTATAGTGGCATGCCATTGAGTCTAGAGCTCTCTTGTGTTTGGGAGGACTACGGTCCAGGGCCAAGGCCCTTATGTGGTGACAATAGGAGGGATGTGTGTTATGGTATTTGGAGACAATAAGAGGGAAATGACAAATATATTGTTATGACGATAGTTGGGTGGTGACACGTTACCTAGACAAATTATACACCAAGGTTGAACTAAAAGATCAATAATTAAGAATCATATCATGAAGTTAACTTGCTACTTGTAATGTATACTTGCATTGGATTTATTCCTACTTGAATTTCTATGTAAAGTGCTCCTTGCAAATGTTACTTTATATGAATTATGTTTATACTTGACTTGAAATTATGAAATTTGCTTGTATATGATGATTGATTGAATTGAGATCCATGGTCCTTGCTCAACAATGGCATTTGAATGCTATGAAGGAATGAGACATGATTAAACATGCTTGAAACTAGTTTGCTTGCTTATCTACTTGTGTGTTATAATGTACGTGTTGTCCATGGTAATAGGATTAGATGATTACATGTTCATATACTTGAATAGATTTCTTGAATACTACTCCCACTTATCCATGAACTCTTATGTTATAAACCTTGATTAGAATCACTTGACCAAATGGCACTTGTTCTAATAAATGGTTAGAACTAGGAGCTATCTCACTAAGTACAATTGTAATTATCACTTTTGTTTTCATTCTTCCCAACCTACAGGTTAAAGTGGTCTCAAAGCCAATTCCTTGAGCTTGAAGCAAGACACAAGCAAAACTAGAGTATGACTTCATACTTATTTTGTAATGCTCCTAGTTTGTGGCACCTAGACTTATATATAGTTAAAGCTAGATCATGCATTTTGCTTGTTTTGTAAGTTGTATGTATGACCTTGATTTTTAAGGGTTGTAAAGACTTGTTTGATAATGCTTGATGCCTATGATATCATAATTCTATGTGAATGGAATAGATTTGACTTGATAATTGATGGAGTAGATACATGGTACAATTGAGCTTGTTATAATCGAATATGTATGGAAATGAATTATTATGTGCCTAGCCTCTTGTATGCTCTATTCGAATTTAACTCTCGGGTCATGGTAGCATGCTCCTAATTCAATTGATAAAGACCAAGATACTAGCCTTGATTTCTAAATGTTTTAACCTTGTTAGAGGATATGCTTATTTACGATAAAGCTTGATTGTATACACTTATTAGCATGTTTAGTTAATCCAACATGTTAGGGTTACATCATTTGAAAGGGATTATCCTAGGAGACCAAGTCTAGTAAATTGAATTGAGTATGTCATTGAAAGCATGCTAATACATTGTTATAAGATAGATCAAGTTGTGCATACATGATATGAGATTAAGGAAATGAATATGTCTTGAACTAGATACTTGATCGAATGCTATTCTTGCTCAATTAGACAAGTATAACCAATCCTTGAATGAATCTTGTCAGTGAATGATTTAAAGTGATAACCTATGAATGTAAAAACACGTATCATGCTTGTGTAATGTATATGAATTTGTTTAATCCTTACATGTCTATGACCTCATTCGAATGCCATATATACATGGATGGTTGTGTTTGCACTTCCTTGATTGATATTTGCAAACATTTGACCTTCAGTGGTAACCTTAAATTGTATTGATACATTTTCATGTTCACATGCTTGAGAGTTAGTTGCTATGCATTGATAGTTGCTCAACTAATCTATTAGTGATGAGTTGGAAAAAAAATTAATTGGCTTGTGTTTTCTAATGTTTGTAATCACTCCTTAGCCGGTTTACTCCTAAATCGAGAGAGGGTGTTACAGAATCAACATCAAGTATTATTGCTCACACTCAATTTAAGCCTTCCCATGCATAACTACCACATGCAAAGCTTAAAGAGTTAACATGTATAAATCACAATATACATCATAAACCATCTCATGTTAAATCATCAATTATATTGGCTTACAACTGATCATTAAACAACTTCATTTCTCAAAACAACATATCGGATACACGGATTCAACAAGTGTTCACACAACACTTCAAGCAATCTCAGCCTGAATTTAGTACAATCACAACTAAGTGGTACCCACATACAGGGACACCAACCCTCGAGGACACCAACCCTATTCATCGATTAGACGCTTAACCCACTAACGAGAGACGGAACACCAACCCCTCGACATCCAAGGCAACCTTTTATAATGCACTCAATCCTATAGCCGGGTAACTATATCTGATATCATTTAGAAACTATTTTTACAACATTTTCCAATATAATTAATATTTAACCACACACCTCACTGTTTTCAAAGCATCATCACTAAATCATATTCCAAAACATTAAACCATGCTTTAAATCACAAATATAAAACGCATACTTACAAGGATCACTTACCACGTGCATTTTTCATCATCACATCATTAAAAACAGTAAATCACATACTTAAAACATGCTTTAGCAGTAAGTAACATGCATCAAAAACTAAGTCGATAAAAAACCATTTCATAATAGCACAACCGAGAGAGAAATTCCTTATACATACTTTCGAACTTAGAAAAGAGTTTCAAGCTTACATATAAGTTCCCAAAACCACCTTTAAAACATTTCAAAGCTGAAATCCACGTTCTTACTCACCGAAACGCAAAACCTTGATTAGACGACCTAAAACTAAGCGTCTGGAGCTCCCAAAACCTCACAGGTTGCTTCCGAAATGTTCTCCCTTGTTTAAACCACATAAGAACAGATGATTAATGCATCTCAATGCATTAAAAACTCTAGCAAGCAATCTTACCACGTTGATTTGTCCAAATCAACCAAAACACCCATCCGAAACAATGGAAAACATCATCGATTACTCTACAAACTCAACCCAGCCAAAACCTAACACTTCCAACTATTTATTATCATTGATTAATATTCAAAATCATCTTATACATCCAGCATTCACAAAATCACAATAACACAACAAAAAACTAATTCTAACAACCTAATCAACTAGAGATCCAAATAGTTTCGAGATTACCATGCTTAAACCTCGATCTAAAAATTAATAAAAATCCAAAACATGATTAGAACCAATCATAAATCAACCAAAACAGACCCAATACAAAAATTACACAAAATCATCTTTTAAAGATTGATTTAGCCATTTTCACCAAATCAATCATAAAACCTTGTTAAGAAACATAATTAAAGAGCCAAATGCTTGAGAATTTCATTAAAGAACCTGGATTACAGAAGAAGCACGAAAATTACCTCTTATCCCTTACTATTCTTTCAATTGACAAGATTTGATTGAAATTCTTCAAGAATCCATTGAAACAAGTTAAGGAAACTCCATGAAAATCATTTGTAAAATAAAGTAAAATGAAAAGGAAAAAATCTCAGGAAGTTTTGAAAGAAAATGGGTGGTTGGTTGATGAGAAAATAGAGAAATGAAAGTTATGTCAAAATAAGGTTGTAAAGCTTAATTCCCTTTTTAATCCTTTTTTATTTAAACACATTTAAAACATGTCAAATTAAGGGAATAGTTGATTATACTTGCATTATCTCCCTAAAGATTTTAAGTTTTGGCTCTTTTACAAAATAGCCATTAAAAACAGTTTTTCCATTTTTACAATTTAGTCACTAAACCAAAATGTCCACCATCCAAATGTCATTTTCTGAAATTGACTTCACCAAACCCTTATTTACATTTAAAAAAGATTTTAGAAAATTTTCACATATTTTTATCACTTCCCGAACTAGATTTTCGCTGAACCAATCCCAAACTAACACGGATCTCTAAGTTCGGTCCAGCGGACCCTAAACCTAACTTACAAACTCCTAGGCCCAAAATCGGGGCATTATATTTTTACTTGATTCGGTGCCCCCAGAGTTATTATTCCTGATGAGGGTACACATTTTGTAATGCCCCGATTTTTGGGCCTAGGTGTTAGCCTGGTTTGATTAGGTGGTTCGATTCGAACCCGTTTAGCGGTCTAGTCTAGTTTCGGGAAATAATTAAATTGAAAGGTATTTAATCAGATAAAAATATGGAAAATTTCCTAAAACCATAATTATATATATGGTTAGTTTTGTAATAGGTAATTTAAAGTAAACAATTTTGGAAATCGGACATTTTGGTTTAGTGACCGAATTGTAAAAAGGTAAAGTTTGATTTAATGGCAAAAACGTGAAAGGCTAGTGCTTTGAATCTTTAAGGAGAAATATTACCAAAGGCTAAGAAGGACTTTTTCTCCTATTTCTACAATTTTAATTAAATGAAATATATTAAAAGATGGAGGGAAGTTTTAGAAATGGTTTGTTATTTTCACAAAATTGGTTTTGATGTAGTTTTCTCTTCTCTTACTTTTTCTCGAAAAATCCCTTCATCCAAACAACATGAATTCAAATGTATCTTTAATTTTGATTTAGATTTCAAAGATTTACTTATTTTCTATTAATTCTCGATTGAATCTACTATTTTCTCTTTGGTTTTCTATTGATTTCTTTTCAAAAATGGAGGAAGAGCTCATTATTAGAGGTATGTTCTTTCTTCTCCTCTAATGAAATGTTCTTTATCTAAATTCACATGTATTTAGTCTTTTCCATATTGTTTTTAATGAGTTTTAATATGTTAATCGAGATAATTGGGTTTAATTGAGGTTTCTTGGAATTTATGGTGGATCTTTAAAATTGATGTTAATTGTTGAGTTAATGACAGATTATTAACATGTTGTTAATGGTTAATGAGGTTAGCTTGATGGATTTTGTTAAGTAATCCCGAAACTAGTTAGATTGCTAGGTGTTAGTGTTGAGATTTTGAGTTTTTAGGGTTGTTGTTATGGTTTCATGATATTTGGAGGTAGGGCTGTAAACGAACCGAACGAACACGAACGAGGGTGTGTTCATGTTCATTCGTTTAACTTTAACCGAACAAATGAACGAACACGAACATAAACGAACAAAAAATTTCTTGTTCGTGTTCGTTCATTAAGGAATGTAGCTTGTTCGTGTTCGTTCATGTTCGTTCATTTAAATGGTAAACGAACATAAACGAACACTAAAGAACACAAACGAACATAAACGAACATAAACGAACATGAACGAACATGAACGAACATATATAATTTGTTAAATATTTAATATTTTTTGTTAGTTCGATTAATTTAGTTAATTAACCGATTTTTAAACCGAATTAATCGATAATTAAAATTTGAAAAAACTCTTAACTATTAGTCGAAACCTAAAATTATCTAATAGATTAACTAATTTTGTTTTGGTTCGGTCGGTAAGTTCGGTTTAACCGAATAATGAACACCCCTAGACATATGTGAATAAATTTAAATGAACATAAACGAACATAATTGAACGAACATAAACGAATGAACATAAATGAACATAAACGAACGAACATAAATGAACGAGCATAAACGAACGGATTACCGAACATTCACGAAGATAAATGAACGAACAAGCCTTTTGTTCGTGTTCGTTCATTTAATTAGACGAACAAAAAATATTGTTCATGTTCGTTCGTTTAATAAATAAACGAACATAAACGAACTTCCCGTCGAACGGTTCACGAACAGTTCGATGAACGTTCGGTTTGTTTACAGCCCTATTTGGAGGTTCATAGAGGTTGGGGAAATGATTTAGGTTGTAAACAGATGAAGATTGATGGTTGATTTTGCTGGGTAAAGATCGGGAACGATTTAGAATGGTTTTGTCAGTGTTTTTAGTTTGTATCGGTTGTTAATTGTTTGTTGGTTGTTGGAGTTGAGTGGGGGTTTGTGTTGCTGGGGGTTTTGATGCAGAGAGGTGCATTTATTCTCTGTTTTTCCTTGGGTAGAAGCAAGGCAAGATGTTGCTTAATCGTTTAAAGGCGCACTCGGAGTTTTGAAGGCTTGGAATAGCTTTAGCAAGTGAGGCGAAGTTCTATCGGTGAATGGATATAGTTTGAACGTTTTTCATAAGCTCGGAAACAAGGTTTTAGATTGTTAGTGTAAGCTTGAAACGCTTAGCTAATCTCGGAAGTAAGTATGGTTACTAAAGCTCTCGGTCTTCGGTTTAAAGTACATATGGATTATCATTCTCATGTTTTGAATTATGTTTGTTACTCACTGTTATGCATGGTTTATAAGCATGGTTTTGTCAAATTTTATCTCATGTATGTTTTGGTTGTGTTTTGGGAGGTTATATTCTGGATGAGGTATATTATGTCATATTTAAGGCGTGTTTTGAGATGGGATATGTGATGATTTTAAGGATGCATTGAAAGCAGTGAGTTAACATGAATTTAAATGATATATTTGCTTAGTCATAAGTTTGTTGTATAAGATATAATTGGTCGACCTATAGGATGTAAAGTGCACTATAATATACAAAATTCGTATGTGTGATAAATTCTTCGGTTACACAATATGGGTAGATTCTATTGTGTTGCGAGTGATGGGGTAGATTCCATCACAACGGGTAAAGGGAGTTGATGCCATCCCAGCCGAAGTGAGAATTATGGTTAGGGTTGATTTCACCATGTAACTTGATAGGGGTTGATTCTATCAAGGGTTTGGCGGGGGTTGATTTTTTCAAGTGTGTCCGTATATCCGAACATGTAAGGGTGGGGGTAGATTCCATCCAGTTCATTTGAAATGCCAATATATGAATTGAATATGTTTCATGGATTTAAAATACTTTTGTATAATGACACTTATACATGATGACTATGCTTTATGAGATTTAAGCATGTGGAGCTTTGGCTTAATTTTGCATTGAGAGGCGCATGAGTTAACGATACTGAGAACTTGCTAAGAACATATTATCAACCATGATACAATCATTCACTATACATAGCATTGAATATAACATATTATCAACCATAAGTCAACATTCAACTTACACCCAAATCTTTCGAAACCTGGCTCTGATACCAACAAATGTAACCCCCTTAGCCCGACCTAGACGTTTAACCTGAATTAAGAGAATTACACAGGGAAAGCCGATGTTATCTCGTTAAAGTCAACCTCGATTAGCAACCCTTTTTTCCTTTTATCTTGTCTAGATGCATATTTAAGTCCTACAGTATTTACTGGTGTTGCGAATATAGACTCATTCAAAACAGACTTCAACTGGACTTCAATTGTAGACAATTCGACTTAAGGCCGAATTCGTAAAACAACATTACCAACCTTTAATTAGGTTCATTTCATGCTTGCAGGTGACATATCAACATCTTGCAAACATTTAAACATCCACAATTGCAAATCGTATAAACATGCCAACCTAACTAACTTATTGATCTTGTTTCGAAACATTCACTCATTGTTTCAAAACCATACATTACAGTAGCATTTGGGCTCAAAACAACTTTCCCTGTTCAAAACCAAATCCCCAATGTCATCTCCCCTGCATTCAGACATTACAAAGTCGTATCGAACTTAGTGATGAGTTTGTTGTATCAGATATTATTGGTCGACCAATAGGATGTAAAGTGCACTATAATATACAAAATTCGTACGTGTGATAAATTCTTCGGTTACACAATAGGGGTAGATTCTATTGTGTTGCGAGTGATGGGGGTAGATTCTATCACCACAGGTAATTGGAGTTGATGCCATCCCGACCGAAGTGAGAATTATGGTGAGGGTTGATTTCACCATGTAACCTGATAGGGGTTGATTCTATCAAGGGTTTGGTGGGGGTTGATTCCGTCAAGTGTGTCCGCATATCTGAATATGTAAGGATTTTGGTAGATTCCATCTTGTTCATTTGAAATGCCAATATACGAACTGAATATATTTCATGGATATAAAATAATTTTGTATAATGACTCTTATACATGATGACTATGCTTTATGAGATTTAAGCATGTGGAGCTTTAGCTTGATTTTGCATTGAGAGGCGCATGAGTTAACGATACTTATGTTTTATAAACGATGCCTTAAATGTGTTTATGTTTTAAAGAAATTAGGGTTTTGAAAAGTGCATTGTTGTTGTTTAAATTAAGCTTTCCCTCACTAAGCAAAAGTGCTTACGCTCTCCTTTCCAACGATGCAGATAAGTGAGCTTTTTGGAAACAAAATAGCAAGGTATTTGATCCAAGTAATCACTCGATTTACAAGTATGAGATTGACACTTTTACTAAGGTAGAATTGGAAATGTGAAAGAGGTACCTCAGTGGTTGGGAGAGGATTGTTTAAACTCCTTGGTTAGGCAAATGTGTAATGCCTTATAAGACTTTTATTAAGCCTTTAAATGTTGTTATACTTTACTTCGTGGTTTTTGATACTCTATGTGGATTGCTTATAGGGTGCATGCCTCTAGAGTAAACTCGTTATACAATTCACGATGCTAGATGATTTTGTTGATGACTATGTGTTGGTTAACAATGTTGTTGAGGACTACTTATGATTGCACGATGTTTAGTGGCCATATGGTATCGTTTAAGATGCTTAAACATTGTTGTTTTAGTGCATATCTAGTATGTGTTTCGAAATGGTAGTTGTTGTTTCGATACAACAAGCATATTTGGTCTTAACGTTTTGGAACTCTACTAGACCATTTCGAGATCTTTAGTTATAATTTGAACTCGTATCGAAACTCAGGGTCGTTTTGATTTGGCTCTGTAATGTCTGAGTGTAGAGGAGATCAAATTCGGGATTTGGTTCTGAACGGGGCAAAGCTGTTTCGAGCTCAAATGCTACTATAATGCATGGTTTCGAAATAGGGGTGAATGTTTGGATTGTTTACATTTCAATCCATGTTTATACGATTTGCAATTTTCGATGGTTAAATGTTTGTAAGATGTTGATATGTCACCTGCAAGCATGAAATACACCTAATTAAAGGTTGGTAATGTTGTTTTACGAATTGGGCCATAAGTCGAACTGTCTACAATTGAAGTCCAGTTGAAGTCCGTTTTGAATGAGTCTATATTCACTGCACGAGTAAACATTGTAGGACTTAAATATGCATCTAGATAAGATAAAATAAAAAAAGGGTTGCAAATCGAGGTTGACTTTAACGAGATGACTTTGGTTTTCCCTATGTAATTCTCTTAATTCAGGTTAAACGTCTAGGCCAGGCTAAGGAAGTTACACATTTTAAATGCAATTTAATTTCTAAAGCTTTGTGTGGGTATGAAATTCATCAAAGGATTGCCATGGCATACCCATCCCCAAACGAATGGCCAAGCGGAGATTTCAAATAAGGAGATCAAGAACATTTTGGAGAAGATTGTGAATCCAACAAGGAAGGATTGGTCCTTAAGATTTGATGACTCCTTGTGGGCTGACAAGATAACTTTTAAAATTCAATTGGGAACCTCCCCATTCAGACTCGTTTTGGGGAAGGCCTGCCACCTGCTAGTATAATTGGAACATCGAGCATATTGGGCAATTAAAACGCTTGACATAGGATGGAGATATTTTGGAGAAAATAGGTTATTAGATTTGAATGAGTTAAAATGAATTCAGAACACAAGCTTACGAGAATGTCAGACTCAACAAGGAAAGGATAAAATTATGGCATGACAAAAGGATATTTCCAAGGCAATTTGAGGTAGGCCAACGTGTTTTATTATTTTACTCAAGGCTAAAGTTGCTTCCAGGGAAGCTCAAGTCTAGATGGTTGAGCCCCTTTGAAGTTGTAAAGCCATATGCTCATCATTGTTCGATTTGTTTATATAGTAGGTTAGATGTTTTTATTTTTCAGTATTTTCCTTTGTTTTTTTTATTTTGTTTTTTTTCATTTACTGTGTTGAAAGTTTTTTTTGAGTGAATGTAGGATTTTTGCTCCCATGCACAGTGCCAAGGCAAAAGATTGGCATGAGACGAAGAAAAAATATTGAGGAAAGTAAATTACCCTAGCTACCCAAGGCTTGATAGAGCTCAACCCAAGTTAGAGTGAAAATCTTTGCATTAATTTACGTTAGCCATCCAAAGTGATAAGTTGAAATTCAAACTTCAACCTAATCAACTCTTTCTCGCGATGTCCTATCACCATAACCCCTTATCACGTCATCTTTTATTTTCCCTAAACATGCCAAAACCCATTATTATTCCCAATCAGCCACATTAAATATTGCTACTTAAACACCCAACCTTTTATCCTTCTATGTACTTAAAACCCTAATAGATCCTCAAATAGAGACTTTTTCACTTGTCCCTGTATTTTATTTATCAAGCAAGAACACCAAGAATTAGTTCTTCTTCTTCTTCTTCTTCTTCTTCAAAAATCACTCAACTCCCAACCATATTCCCATGGACTCCTCATCGATGCCCTTCAAGATCTTCTTCAGTGAATAAATCCGCAAGAAACACGAAGAGAACTTTGCCTCAAGAATGTTTTGTTGTGAGAAACATTTTGCGTTTAGAAATGAACTCAACTTGGGATACACCTCGGAGTTCATGGCACTGGTCACAAAGCACCAGTGGGAAATGTTTTGTCAACAAACGACGGAAGTTTACTCCAACATTGTCCAAGAATGCTATGCCCATCTCACAACAAAAGAATCACCCTCCGTGAAGATACGAGGTATCTATATGAGATTTGATGAGGGATATATTAATGTTATGTTTGAGTTGGATTGTGTAGAGGATGAACATCTCGAGTTTCTTGATTCAATGGATGCTTTCGAGAGGTAGAAACTGCTGGAAGATTTGTGTGAATCTAGCACCAAGTGGACTGTATCGTCAAATGGTGTAATGCCCCGGTTTTGGGCTTAGGATTTTTTAGGTTGGGTTTAGGGTCTGTTGGACCGAGACTAGAGATCCAGTAAGTTCGGGATTAGTTCAGGGAAAACGTAGTTTGGGATGTGATAAAAATATGAGAAAAATTTCTTAAATCCTTTTTAAATGTATATAAGGGTTTGGTGAAGTCAATTTTGGAAAATGACATTTGGAAGGTAGTCATTTTGATTTGGTGACTAAATCGTAATAATGGAAAAGCTGTTTTTAATGACTATTTTGTAAAATAGCCAAAACTTAGAATCTCTAGGGAGCTAAAGTAATTGTAATCAGCTATTCCTTTAATTTGACATGTTTTAAATGTGTTTAATTAAAAAGATAAAAAGGGTTTTGATTAAAAAGGGAATTAAGCTTTACAAACTCATTTTGACGTAACTACCTTTTCTCTCTTATCTCATCAACCATTCTGTAATGCCCTAATTTTGGGCCTAGGAGTCTTTAAGTTTGACTCGGGGTTCGTAGGACCTAGACTAGATATCGAGGTTAGTTTAAGAGTGGTTCAAGGAAAGCATGGTTCGAGATATGATAAAATTATAGGGAAAATTCCTAAAATCCTCTAAAAATATGTATAAAGGTTTGGTGAAATGAATTTTGGAAAATGAATTTTGAAGGACTGACATTTCGGGTTAGTGATTATTTTGTAAAAAATGTAAAATTTGTTTTTAAAGGACTGTTTTGAAAGAGGCCAGAACTTAGAATCTCTAGGGAGCTAATATATATTTAATGAGCCTTGTCCTTTAATTGACCATTTAGATGTATTTTATTAAAAAGAATAAAATGAGATTTTATTAAAAAGGGGATTTTATTAATTACCCTTTTCCAAAATCTATTCTGACGTAACTCCCTTTCCTCTCATTTTTCATCAGCTAAGCACTTCATTTTATCTCAAAACTTCTAGAGATTTTCATCTTTCCACTTCACTTTGATTTACAAATGATTTCCTTGGTGTTTCTTTAATGAAATTTTATTAAAAGGGGGATTCTTGAAGATTTTGCAACAAATCTTGTCAATTGAAGGAATAGGAAAGGGTTAGAGGTAATATTTGTTCAAATCCTCTAATCAAGTTTCTTTAATGAAATTCCCAAATCTTTGGCTCTCTAGTTGTGTTTACTAACAAGGTTTTATAATCTATTTGATGAAAATGGTTAAATCAAGCTTTGAAAGGTAATTTCTCAAGATTTTCGTAATGGTATTGTTTTGGTAAACCTGAGGTTGATTTTTATCATGATTTAGCTGTTAAATGATGTTGAGATAAAGGTTTTATCAAGAGAATCCCGAAATAGATTGGATCTCTAGTTGTTTAGGTTGTTAGATTTGGGTTTTGTGGTGATAGTGTGGTTTTGATGTTGATGGAATTATAAGGATGCAAATGGATTTTTTTGGATGTTAATCGATGATTAAAATTGGATGGAAGTGCTAGATTTTGACTGGGTTGAGTTTGTAGAGTAATCGAAAGTGTTTTCGGTTGTTTCTGATAGGCATTTTGGTGTTTTTTGGCAGAGCAAAGAAGTGGCTTTGGTTGCTGGTGATTTTAATGCATTGACATGCACTGATCCTCTATTTTTGTGTGGTATAAACATGGGAGAATGTATCGGAAGTAATTGGTGAAGTTTAGGGAGCTTCGGAAGCTTGACTATGCTTCGGCAATGCAAGTGAGGCGTTGTCGGTGAGTGGAATTGGTTTTAAGCATTTGAAAGATTTGAAAGAAAGGTTTGTGGTTTAGATTGAGTTGGAAACACTAATATAAGCCCAGAAGTACGTTTGAGATGTTTCACTCTCGTTTCTCGATTTTTATCCCATTGATTTTTATGATCATGCTCATGATTTGAAGATAGAATTAAACCTATTGTTTTATGCATGTTTTGAAAAATGATTTGATAATTTATGTGATCCCATGAGATAGAATTATGATTTTGAAAAGATTAAATTTGATGAGAAAATGCTATTGTCACGTCGATAGACTCTCGCGGACTCGGACATGCGGTTTTAGTCGACTCGCGGAACCTTGTACGACTAAGTAAGCCTAAATCCACTTGTCACGGGACTAGACTCCTACTAACAAAACCACGCGACCTTAGGCGAAGCACTCCTAACAAACGCCTAAGCTAAACGGGAGTCTCGCTCTAAAATATGAAACACTTCTAAAGCCCTCGAACGAAAGATCGTTCTACGTGGAAGCTAATCAAATGAACTCTTAAAGTGATGGCAACAAGAACAACCAAAGAACACCTAAGAACAATGAAGAACAAAACAGAGAGTTAAGAGTAAATGTAACTTCTATTACTCAAAGGGAGAATGGAATGGAATGATTACAACTGAGCTGGGGAGGCTCTATTTATAGTTGAACTCCCATTGATCAAACAGTACAGTTTAAATTACATCGACGATCGAGATCTACTCTATCTCTAATTCAAATATCTAATTAGCACAAACATTATCTCTACGATAATTACAAATAATATAACTAATAATCACAATGGCTTATCGCATTTTACCATCCCAAGTTACCCCGGTAAATCCTCCAATGAATTTACTAAGTCTGGTGGGCTTGCGGTCTTGCTAGATTTCTCCAAGTTCCAGGCCAAGTCCGATGGTCTTGGCAAGCCCGATGCTCCGCGCACAACCTTGTTGCTCGATGTTTGCGCCAGTGACTCAGTCCCAAAAGTTTGGTCCGTGACACTATGCGTTAATTATGCTTTGAAATGGGATAAGAATGATTTATATTGATGCATTGAAAAACAGTAGGTAATGATGTTTAAAATGAGTATATTGGCATGAGATAAGATTATTGTTATCAGATATAATTGGCCGACCAATAGGATGGGAAGTGCACTATAATATACAAAATTTGTATGTGCTCTTTGGTTCGGGCAATGGGGGTAGTGCCATCCCGTTCCAAAGTGAAAGTGTGGTGGTGAGAGATTCCACCATGGTGGGTCTTGATGATGTTAGATTCCACCGAGGTAGGACTTGACGATGTGAGATTTCGTCAAGCTATCCACATATCCGAGTAATGTTGCCTAAATGTTAATATATGAGATTTACATGTACCTTGTTTATAAATGATTTAATGAAATGAGATTTGCATATGAAATCATGTTTTGAGAATTGCTATATGACAAACAAGCATGTGTGACTTTGCTTTGAGACTTTGCATTTTGATTAATGCATGAGATAGAGGGTACATGTGGTTTAAATGATGTGGTTTTTGCTTTGAATAGGATTTCAGGCATGAGATAGAATGAGCATGATGAGTTAGATATTTCTATATGAGAAATGACTTTAAAATGCATTGTTGTTGTTGGATTGTTTTGAGCATCCCTCACTATGCATTATTGGTTAAGCTCTCTTTTCCAACAATGCAGAGAAATAGCATCTTTTGGGCTGCAAGGACGCAAGAAGGATCCCAAGGAGTGAGATTTAGCTCATGTATGATTTTATGTTTACCTATTAGTAATCATAGTTGGCAATGGGAGGATGCCTTAATGTTTTAGGAGAGTGTAATTTGAAACTCCCTGTTTAATGGCAAGTTTGTGATGCCTTCAATGACTTGTAAATGGCCTTTACTTGCTGATATTTGCTTAGATTTGTGTTTTGGCTTTTGAATGGTTTCTTTGCATAGGTAGCATTCCTATAGATTTCTTTAATTCATATTTCCATGCCATGATGTTGAAATTTCCATGTATGATTGAGGTTTGGTGCCTAAATATGTTGTATGCATGTTGGAATGTTTTTGTATGGATTAAAGTTAGAAAAAACTACAAAAGGTGTCATTACAGGCCCAAGTGTTTCAGTATGCTCGGGCTTGTACAGAAATGGTGAGCCTGAATTGGCGTAGGGGTTTCGAAACAGGAAGGGAGCGTTTCGATACATTTTGCTACTGGAATTCCTAATTCTAAAACACCCTCAAGGGTGTTTCGATATGAGCCTGAGCTTCGAGACGCTCGACCCTGTTCCAAAACGGGTGTTCGGATACATGGCAACATGTACCGAAATACCTAGCAGTTAAGTTGGTTATTGGAATCTTCTGAAGTTTTGTTTCTTTACGTTTTGGTCCCTGAATGTTGTGGATGCAATTAAATGAGCTTGGATGATAGTTTTGAGCTGAGATTTGATAAAATTTCAAAATGGTCCCTAAAATGTGTTTGTATGCAATCGAGTCCCAAATTGTTGTCTGATTGTATTGCAATTTGTTCCGCTATGATGTTGTTCACATAGGGTGTTAAAGAGCATCTAGAAAAGACAAAATAAAAAATAAGGTTGTTTATTAAGGTAAACTTCCCGGTTTACTTCAGTATTCCATGTGTGATCCGTTTGGTTCGATCTTTCGTCCAGACTGGGTCGTGGGGGGTTACACAATCACCCATTTTTCTTTCAAAACTTCCAAAGATCTTTTTGTTTTCATTTTAGTTTGATTTCCAAATGATTTCCATGGAGTTTTCTCAACTAGTTTTAGTGGATTCCTGATGATTTTCAATCAAATATTGTTAATTGAAGGAATAGCAAGGGATTAGAGGTAACTTTCATGCTTCTTCCCTAATCAAGGTTATTTAATGAAATTCTCAAGTATTTGGCTCTTTCATTGTGTTTCTTAACAAGGTTTCATGAATACTTTGAAGAAAATGGCTAAATCAAGCTTTAAATGATGATTTTGTATAATATTCGTAATGGATCTGTTTTGGCTGATTTTTTATTGGTTTTAATCATGTTTTGGAAGTTTATTAATGTTGAGGTTGATGTTTAAGCATGGTAATCCCGAAACTATTTGGATTTCTAGTTGTTTATGTTGTTAGAATTGGGTTTTTGTTGTGTTAATATGATTTTGAGAATGCTGGAGTTTGTAGGATGATTTTGGATGTTAATCAATGATAATAAATGGTTGGAATTGTTGGGTTTTGGCAGAGTTGAGTTTGTAGAGTTATCAATGATGTTTTCGGTTATTTCGGATGTACGTTTTAATGGTTTTGGCCAAGGCAACGTGGTAGATTTGCTTGTTGGAGTTTTTAATGCATTGAGATGCATTAATCCTTTGTTCTTATGTGGTTAAAACAAGGGAGAACATTTTGGAAGCAACTAGTGAGATTTCGAGAGCTTCCGACGATTAGTTTCGCGTCGGCTAATCAAGGTTTCGCGTGTCGTTGAGTGGGAATGTGGATTTCAACTTTGAAATATTATAAAGGTTGTTTCGGGAACTTAGATGTAAGATTGAAACGTTTTTCTAAGGTCGGAAGTAAGTATAAAGAATTTCTCTCTCGGTTGTGCTATTACGAAATGATGTTTCTGCACTTGGTTTTGAATACATGATTGCCTACTGTTAAAGCATGATTATAACATGGGGTTTGCTATTTTTTAATGTTGAAATGATGAAGGATGCACATGGTAAGTGATCCTTGTAAGTATATGTTTTATCCTTGTGATGTAAAGAATGGTTTAATGCTTTGGAAATTGATTTATTGATGATATGTTGATTGTTTGCTTTGCACAATGATTGTTATATATGTGTTGTGGTAGATTCAATCATGTTGTTCTTATGCATGTTGGTTGAGAATTATAAAATGTTGATTGTTATGCCCGATGATGGTTACATACATATTGGTGCGAGATGTATCTTTTTGATTGCTATGTACGATGTTTGCAATATGTGTGTTGATTGCTTTATGCCATGATTGGGGGAAATTGGGATACCCATTGCCTTATTACTATAGCTTGAAATGTTTTAATTGGAATTGGAAGTCTTGGATCCTTGCTCGAAGCTGGCCTGAATGTTTTGTTTTGTTAGTTATTATCATCTCTTAAATATTTCTTTTAGCATAATAAACTGAGGAGAGAGTTGCGATCTGGTATGATTGTTGTTGCCGTTGAGTAAAGAGTGGAGGAGTGTGTTATGTCTCCTGGGGTTTGACACCCCAAAGTAAGTACAACCAACGTCAGTTGGGATAGTGTTAGGTTACATGGTGCATGGGACTTAGGGGATGTTTGGGGCTTATGAAGCTGTTCTAGAGTATGTTGATACCTTGAACCAATTAGCGGATATATTCACAAATCCTTTAGATAAAGAGCATTTTCTGACCCTTAGGAGAGAGTTAGGTTTAACTAGCCTTTCTTGACCCCTTCTTAAGTCCTAAATTGTCAAAAATTTGCTTGAAATTGGTTGACATTCATGCTTATGTTAATTTGCCTCTTTTTGCTTCTATGCATGTTGCTAGGGGAAGTATGCATTAAGTTTGGCCATTAAAACTTGTTCATATGTCATTCATATGCATTTAGGGACGTTTAAAGTTGATTTTTTGAACTCAAATTTGTCAAAAATGCCTTATCTGGTAAAGGTGTATCGATACAGCTGAAGCGTATCGATACGGGTTCACAACAGGGAAATATTAAAAGCTAAATGCGTATCGATACGACCCCGCGTATCGATACAGATAAGTCAAGGGAAGTAATCCAGGTCAAAATCGTACCGATACGGTCCCGCGTATCGATACGTAAATAACGTCAAATAAAAAATTAGGGCAAACGCGTATCGACACGCTTTACAGGCGTACCGATACGGTCTCGACGGAGAGGTTATTTAGGTCTGCATCTACAAAAACACTTCAAAATTAAAAAACCCCTCTTTTCTCTCAAAACCCTTGCCACACCCCCTCTATAAAAAACCCCCTCAATCCTTCAATTTTTTCCATCAAACTTAAAAATTCGTTGAGGGTTTTTGATCTCCACATCAAAGCTAAGCTTTGTCAACAATCTAGTGCATTCACATCAACACATTCATCCAATCTAATAATTCAAGGTATAAAACTTTTCCCTTTTTATTTTCTTTCATTTTCGTTTGATTTTTATAATTATTTCAACTTAGTTTTTGTACAATATATACTTTTAAAACATGAGTTTCAAACTTTTTACAAAAAAAAAATTCAAAATCAAAAAAAAAATCATTCGAATATATTTTCAAATCGTATTTTTTTAATTCTTTTTTAACTCTTTCTAAAATATGTATATATATTTTTCACAATAAAATTGCCTTTTAAAATTACCTTGAACTATTAGAATTTATTGGTTTGGATAAGATGTTAATTGCATACATATTCGAATAGTTTTTGATGTGTTTTCAGGGTTATGGCACCAATAAAGAGAGCTAGATGTAGTCTTGCCACTTCCGATCCTATTGAGGATGAAGAGGGTAACCCTAAACCTAATCTCCCTTATTTTATCCAATGTAGGTTTCCCGACCTATCGGATATGTCTCGTTACAAACTCTTTTAAGGTTTCACCCTTAGGGAAGAACGTATTGTGTCTATACCGTTTTTAAACTATGCCTGTTTCAAATTTCAATACCTCCCTTTAATTAGGCAATGGAAATTTCTAACCTTTTAAAGTATTCCTCCCATTCTATATAGGAACTTGGTCATCATATTCTTTTCAAATGCTATATGTGTTCATGATGAGGATAGAGAACATGTCATTGCTATCGAGTCATATGTTATGGGCAAAACCATTAAAATTGATCAAGAGGTTCTTTGCAAGGCTTTTGGTTTTGAAAACGTAGGAATTGATGATGAAAAGCCCTTAGGTCAAGGTCCTTTAGGCTCCGTCAAAGTCTTAAATGCTCATGACCGTATTCTTCATCTTCTCATTACTTGGTTTTTGCGTCCATCGGGAGGGAAATTTTCCACAATACGTCAAGTAGATGATTTTTGGCGTAGGTGCTTTAGGGAGGGTCACCGTCCAAACCTTTGTCAAATTATGTTTGCCGACCTTGTCTATCTAGTCCAACACCGTCACACTGACCAAGTCAAATCTTTTTACTATTCTACGGCGTTGAGTTACCTCTTCCATTCCCTTGAAATTGATTGTTCCTATGATTATCCTGAACCCCTTGGTCAACCTATCGATGAACGTTCCCTATCTTATGCTCATTTTTCCTATGTTAACAATGAATGGGTTCATGTCCCTCATGCTCCTCAACAAGATGCTCCGGTTGGTGCTCTTCATGCTCCTTCAAGCTCTCAACGAGCTCCTATTGAATCCTCTTCCATGGGCACCCTAATGACATTCCACAATGAGAAGTTCACTAACATGGAAGCCGGATTTACCGCCATTGACACTCGATTCACCTCCTTGGAAGATCGCATCAAAGGTATGGAGAATCAAATGAAAGCCATCGCTCTTCAACAAAACTTCATGGATATCTCTCTCACCACCTTCCATGGTGCTTGGCTCAACCAAAATAGGAGGAATCAACCTACTCGAGACGATGAAGATGAAGAAGACGAGGAAGATGTTGATGAGGCGGACGAGTAGTTTTTGCATACCATCTCATAACATTTAGTTTCTTTAGATTTTGCACCTATGATTAGTACTTTATGCCTTTTACCTATGTTCTAGGATCTAAGTTTGGATTATTATGTTGCTTTGCCTTTGAAATTTGCTTTGAACTACTAAGTTTATTTTAATTTGAAGTTTGCTTTGCATTTTATCATATG
Source organism: Hibiscus tridactylites (assembly GCA_958450335.1). NCBI lineage: Eukaryota > Viridiplantae > Streptophyta > Magnoliopsida > Malvales > Malvaceae > Hibiscus > Hibiscus tridactylites. The sequence goes on from OY288266.1 coordinate 57,805,991, forward strand.
ATTGTTGCTATTATCCTTGTGCTTATGTTTGATCTAACAAAAGGGGGAGAAGGATTATAGAGCCAAATATTTTTATTTTGAAAATCCATCTTAAATTAAGGGGGAGAAAGTTTTTCAAAAGTTTCAAAAACTTAAAAATTTATATGTGGTTTTGTTATATAAAAAGGGGGAGATTGTGAAACCAAAATTGATTTTGATATAACATCTAAACTTATGGACTAATTTACAAAACAATAAATGTTTAAGTACTCTTCAAAGTCTCACTATTGACAAGTCTTTTAAACCAAATAATATCTCAAGACAAATACTTCTTTATGATAAATATTTCTAAGGTTTTCCTATGTGTTTTCAAGCCAAACTTCACCAAAACGCCAAGGCGTATCAATACCCTTAGGCGTATTGATATGGTTTTTTAGCCACTGGAATTTTAATAGACATAGCGTACCGATACGGTATTACCCTGTATCGATACGATATTCAACTGGGAAACTCTTTCAATGAGACCGTATTGATACGCTTTGCAACCGTATCAATACGACCAGCTTATCTTTGCAAAATCTTTGCATTTAATTTTTCGACCGTTGACTTGTTAGTTAGTTGGTATCCCAATATTTAAATGACTGTTATACCGTACCGATACGCTAAGTATGCGTACCGGTACACTTTTTATTAAAACCAAACTCGGGATTCCAATGAGCAAATCCAGTATCGATACGCCCTTCTGTATCGATACGCCCCATAAAACTGTATCGATACGGCCTCTAAGCGTATCGATACGCGTTGTTTTCAGTCACAACGGCTCTTTCCTCTTTGATACAGGTACCGATACGCCCCCTAGCCGTACCGATACGGTAGGCAGCAAAGCTGTATTTATTGCTGGAAATTGCATCTCAACGGCTCTATTGATGATCCCAAACTGTTAGAATTCAATACAAGGGTATAAAAACAAGTCTCAATTGAACAAGAAACAACTATTGAACCTACAAGCAACATCAAAGCACTCAAATCCAAACTTTGCACCTTTAGAGTCAAATTCTTGTACCCAACTCTTGTATTCTCAATTGTAATCTTTTTATTGTGAGTTTGGGGAGTGTGAAATTGTAATTGGGTAAACAATTATTCTTTTGAGAGGAATTTGTAGAGTTTACCAAAAACTTCTCTTTGTAAAAGTGAGTGGATTAAGCTTTGGGTAGAAAGCTTAATCAAATTGTCAGGTTACCTCCTCATACAAGAAAAGGGGAAGAATTCAAGTAGTGAATTGGTTGAAAATCCTTAGTGGGAACTAAGGTAGTGGATGTAGAGTTCGTTTGGAGAACTTGAACCACTCTAATTGCTTTGTGTCACATTCTAATTTTTCATATTCTCACCCACCAAAATTTTTATCGCCAATTAACCCCCCTCTTGGCCATTTGCAATTGTGTGATCAACTCAACAGAAGCCCTAAAATCGATGATGATTTCTCTCATCTCAACCTCACTCTACTCTATCAAAATAGTCTTCGAAAGAAAGACGCTCATACCAACTTCAAACTCTTTCAAGATCATGCAATCTGTCGTGAGCGTTTTGTCTCTATACCCTTTTTGGATTCTGAATGATTTCAATTTCGTTATCTCCACTTATTAAGGCGTTGGTGTTTCTTACCATTTTTGGGCTTACCCAGTAATTTGTACTGTAATATGGTTCTTCTCTTCTATGCCAATGCCCCGTATATCTCCAATGTCGATCATTCTCGAGTGATAGCCATTGAATCCTAGCTCATGGGGAAGAAGTTTTGGGTTGATCGACAAACCTTGGTTAATGTTTTTGGGTTTGAAGATAAGGGTATTTCAGATGAAAACTCGTTGGGACATACTCTCAATGGCTTCGTCATAGTCCTTGATACTCATGATCGCATCATTCATCTCATGGTCTCGTGGTTGTTTCGTCCTTCTGGAGGAAAATTTTCCCACATTCGGAAAGTTGACGATTTTTGGATTCGTTTCTTTCATGAGGAACGTCGACCAAATCTTTTCCAAATCATGTTTAATGAGATGGTGCATCTTGTTCAAAACCGCAACTCGGATCTTGTCACTTCCTTCACTTATGGCACCGCCTTGAGTTACTTGTTCTCAAAGTGAAGGATCGATTGCTCTCTTGACTTTCCGCAATCTCTCAAGGATTCCATCGATGAGCACACTCTTCTTCGTTGCAAGTTTTGTTTCATTGATGGAGAGTGGATTTGTGTTGAGCATCCTCCTCAAGTTGCGGCCCCCGAACCTCAACCTCATATTGCTCCACCAAACAATGAAGCTCTCATGACTTTTCTCACCGAGCAATTCAATGGCTTGCGAACCCACATGGACTTCGATTTTGCTTTATTGACACTCGTTTCACTTCCTTGGAAGGACGTGTCTAAAGTGTTGAGAATAGACTTACTTCGGTTGAAACTAAACAAGCATCAATGGACATGTCTTTTTTCGGCTTTTATGGTGAGTGGAGACAATTTCGGAGGAGCACCTTCAATGATGAAGATGAAGATGACAATGAACCTTAGATTTTCGCATCTCATTTCATATCATATAGTTTAGGATTCCACTATTTTTGCACCTATCTATGTTTTGTTTTAAGACCTATGTTTTGATCTATTGTTTTTAAGTATTAAGTATGGATATTATGTTTGGATATTTTGAAACTTTTGTTTTGGTTTATTATGCTTAATGAAATTATGTTGCTTTAATTATGCTTTGTCTTGTGCTATATTGCTTTATATCTTGATTATATTCTTTATTCCTTCATTGATTTTGATCTAACAAAAAAGGGGAGAAAAGGGTTAAGCTAAATTTTACAAATCTTTTTCAAAACCTAGATTCAATTTAGGGGGAGTTTACTTAAAAATTTACTTTGATTTTGTTATATCAAAAAAGGGTAGATTGTAAAACCAATGTTTGATTATGATATAACAAATAATCTAAGGACCAAATTACAAAGTAAATAAATTTTAAGTACTCAAAAGACTCAAATTTAACAAGTAAATTTTAGACTTAAAATCTCTTGAAGTCAAAACTTAAACCCCATAAAATTTTCTAAGTGTTTCAAAACCAAAATACTAAAAATTGCCAAATCGTTTTGAAACACCCTCAAAGTGTTTCGATGCGTTTTGCCACTGGAAACGTCCGTTTCGATACGAACTAATGTGTTTCGAGACAAAGGTTTTGAAACAGGCTTGCCCGTTTCGATACATCCTTCATATGAGCTTTTATTTTGTACGTGTAGTTTTGAAACGGCTTATACCTATTTCGATACAGTGGTTAAATATTTTCAAAGTAGAGCATAAAATGAACTACCTGTTACTTGTCATAACCGATTTTTTGAAAATTGGTTACCTGTTTTGATACACCCCATTTGTGTCTCATAACACCATTTTACAGTATCAAAACATTTCGATACTGCCTATACTCGTTTCGATACGATCCCCCTTTTACACTTAAATGCATTTTACAGTTTCAAACTGTTTTGATACGGCCTATAGATGCTTCGATACGAACCCCTTTTTACACACATCGACTTTCTTTTTTGGTATCCGTTTCGATACAGGGCCTCGTGTTTCGATACGGGTAGTTGCATAAAAGCATTTATGGAGGGAACAGAGAGCCCCAACGGCTCTATTGATGATCTCAACCACCCAAACAGCTAGAAATCAATGAGAAGGTATAAAATCAAGCCTTAAAAGCACCAACAACTATTGAACCTCAAAGCAACATCGAAGCAATCCAATCCAAACCCTAAGCACTTATTATCAAAATCGTGTACCCAACTCTTAGAGTTCTTAGTGTAAATCAAATTTGTGAGTTTGGGGAGTGTTTGTAATCCATTTGTGCTATATTTATGTTGTGAGAGATCAATTGTAATACCAAACATCTTCTTTGTAAAGTGAGAGTCTTATGGTTCAATCTTTGGGTAGAAAGATTGAACATTTGTAAAGGTTGCCTCCTTAGCCTAGAAAAGGGGAAGAGCAAATTAGTGGAGAGTTTTTTGAAAATCCTTAGTGGGAGCTAAGGTAGTGGATGTAGAGCTTGTCTAGAATCTTGAACCACTATAATTGCATTGTCTATCATTTTTAATTGTTCCTTTTGATCCTTACATTTTTTAAAGTGCCAATTCACCACCTCTTGGCCATTTCGGTTAATTCGATCTACTCAACAATATTGATTATCGTTAGTTAAACAAGCTTACCATCAAGAATAAATACCCTTTACCGAGGACCGTGGATTTATTTGATGAACTCAAGAATTCCAAAGTGTTTTCTAAGATCGATTTACGATCAAGATACTATCAGATGAAGATTAAGGAATCAGATGTACCAAAGTCGGCCTTTAAAACTCAGTATGGACACTACGATTTTCTTGTGATGCCTTTCGGGTTAACCAATGCTCTAGAAGAATTCATGGATCTTATGAATTGGATTTTCAAGTCGTATCTTTATAAATTCGTAGTGTTTTTCATCGATGACATCCTTGTTTACTCCAAGGATAAGGATGAACACTCGAAGCACATTCAGTTGGTTTTTCAAATTCTCCCAAATAGTCATCTCCATGCAAAGCATAACAAATGCAAATTTTGGCTTTCGGAAGTATCCTTCTTGGTCCATGTGATATACGCATATGGTATTAAAGTAGATCTTATGAAAATTCAATCAATCATTGAATGGAGACCTCTGAAGAATGTTTTGAGAAGTTATAAGTTTTCTGGGTTTAGCTGGGAATCGCCAAAGGTTCGTTAAGGGTTTTTCTTCTTTAGTCCTGCACCCTTAACCAAACTCCTATAGAAAGATGAAGCTTTTTTTGGTCAGAAAATCAGCAACAGAGCTTCGACCAATTAAAACAAGTGCTCACTCATGCTCATGTTTTGACACAACCAGAATCGGGAAAAGAATTCACGGTCTTTAGTGATTCATCACATCTTGGTTTAGGATGTGTCTTAATGCAAGTAGGAAAGGTTGTAGCTTATTCTTCCCGACAACATAAACCTCATAAACTGACTTATCAAACACATGATCTAGAACCTGTCACGATAGTCTTTGCTCTTAAAGTCTGGAGACATTATCTATTGAGGGAAAGGTGCAACCTGTTTACTGATCATAAGAGTCTTAAATGTCTTATGACTCAAAATGATTTAAACCTTAGACAAAGGAGATGGATTGAGCTTTTGAAAGATTATGACTTAGTGATTGATTATCACTTGGGGAAAGTGTAAAGTGTTTAAAGGTCTTATTTTATTTACCCTTTTTACTCATATTATTGTTAGACTTAGGCACATTTTAGTTACATAATTAGGCATTAATGCATATTCTCATAATTGCCTTCCCCGTTAAGCTTGATTACATTTTTAATGTATTTTATGGAAAATGTGCTATTTTGGTATATATTTTGGTGCATGTAGGAAAATTGCCCGCCGCGACAGCAAGGTGTCGCTAAAACCCGCCACGACAGCAAGGTGTCGCTGAAACCCGCCGCGACAGAAGGGTGCCGCCGGAACCCGTCGCGACAGAAGGGTGCCGCCGGAACCCGCCGCGGTAGCAGGGGAGAAGAATGATCGAGAGGAGGAGAAAGCCGAGGAGCTGATGCTGAGGCAGAAGATCATGGAGCTATACTGATGCTATTCCAAGTAGAGAAAGCCATTGCCGAGTAGTTGCTGTCGCCATACCTGCCGCCCAGGGCAGCAAGATGAGGAATTGAAGAATTGGAGTGCGATCTGTAGAGCAGAAAATCCTGATTCTAACGATGCCATCCACTCAATTTTTTTACGCCCGGAGCAGAAGACAGAGCCGCTGAAGGAGGAGATCAAGATAACTTACGGTGCAAGGCAACGAGAAGAAGTCCACATTAAACTCAAAGAAGTTAGAATTAAATGTTACATTTAATGCAAAAGGCTACTTTGAAGACTTCTACTCCAAGAGGGACTTGTCATAGCTAATACCATTAGGCATAGTTTAGGTTTTATTGCCGCCATTATGTTCTAAAATATCTTTTGGGTTTGGGTTATGTCGTAAACTAGTGTGAGAACGGTTGTTTAGGAAATAAGTTTGTTTTTGTAATAAAACATCAAGGTTTGCTTATTCCATGTGCTTCATAGTTTTCAATTAAGTTCGGGAGATTAGTTATTAACTATCCATTTGTTCGGTATCGAGAGAGTCAAAATCACGAAAGGAGTATGTACGGTCCTCACCCTAATTAAGTGTTGTTCATTTCGGCCTAGACATAGGTACGAGTTTAAGGAGGCTAAAAGAGAATGAACCAACATTGTTGTCTTTGCAAGATTCACGATGCGACCGGTATTATCTACAGTGGGCAACAACAACATTTTGACTTAGACATAAGCGGGATCACTGTTGAAGCGTTCTACCGAGCCTTGAAGGTTTGTCGTCGAGCCAATCGTCCGTTCGACTACCGAGGCAGCGAAAGCGTCAAAGCAGCCAATCTGCCATCCCCCGCCGAGGCAGTAAAGTCTGGCAGCACAAAGCATATTAACATATTCAACGCAGTTTCACACTAGGGAGCAGCATAATCTGACCCATTCTATCATCCTGATCCTTTCTATCAATTACATGTGTTTTATTTACTTTTCATTCTTTTATAACTAAAACTTATTTGTGCATTTAATTTTCTTTGTGCAGGAATCACAATTCGAGTTAAGTTGTCCAATCCTTGTGGAAGACAACATATTATATACTATAACTTGACAAGAGTGTGCACTTGCGCTCATAAATAGAGAACACCCAAACGCTCTACAAGTTTTAAGCGCCGTTGCTGGGGATTGGCAATAGTAAATTCATATTTAATTTTCTGCACTTTTATTTTATTGCATTTAATTTTAGTTTTTATTTTTCCTTTTTTATTCGAAAAAAGAATATTCAGATGCACTGCAAGTCTAGGGCATCAACATGTGGGAAAGTTCTTGCAATTGTGAAGGCAATCACGCGTTCGAAAGTTTCCCTCATCTTTTTGCAGCAGACATGTTGAGAAAAACCACTTGGGAGTGGATGTCTGAATATGAACAGCAGATGCCGCCGCAACAGCAACAGGGACAGTTGATGCCGCTACCGCAGTTTCTGCCGCAACATCAAGATTTTTCATGGTATGTTAAAAAATCTCAATTTTTTTTACCATAACAGTTTTGCTGCAGAAATCGACATGCCCTGGCAATATAGTTATCCGCAAGAACAATCAAAATCATTGAAGGACACACTTCAAACTTTCCTCGGACTTACAGATAATGTGTCAACTGGTATGGACTTCAGCATCGCTAAGATGGATGCACGTTTGAGCAATTCAGTCCTCATTAATGCCATGGATGAATCTAAACAATTAAATCTAAGGGATACTGATGTCCCAGGGAAAGAGGACGAAGAGCAATGCGAAGAAGGATCTCCGATGTGTGAGGAGCAATCAAAACCTCCAAGCCAAGAGGATTCAGAACACTGCCCGAACAGCAAGATTTACAGCTGTTCTGGCAGCTACCTTGAACCCTGCCCTAAAGAAGAACTGAGCAATGAAAGGAAAGCACCTAAACAAAGCAATGCCACATCAACACCTAGTGAGGTCGACAAAGGAATTGAGGATGCCACGACAACATCACATGCCTCGACAACTATGGACTATATACATCTAGAGGAGCCGAAGCTGGCAGATTTAAAGCCATCAAAATCTCTACTGATGGATATACTTGAGAGGCCTCAAAAAACGACAAGTGGATTCATGAAGCTTTCCAGACAATTGATTTTTCCCTTGACCTGCACCGCATTATGACAGAAGATTGCCATAACAACTGGTTGCCTCGGCAGCAAAGCCTACTTTCCACCATAACGAACTTCGACGAGAATAAGGTAGGTACATGGTTGGATATTGATATGATTTTTTCTAATCACATATTCATACCTCCAGTAAAAACAACAAGGTGGAAGGTACACATGGACAACAAAGGAACAAGGAAAAAAGGAACCTCTACCATGATAATGAAAAATCGAGTAGTTGCAAACACAGTGGTCCACCCTTTTTTGGGTAAAATAGTCACTCGATAGAGAGTGCGGGTGGATTACAAGAAGTATCAAAAACGACCCTCTTAAGCTCAAACCAACAAGGGAGTAGTTACTTTAGGATATGCATGTCAATGCACTCCTAGAGTAACATAATTTTTGTTTTTATCTTCTACATTTTTTATGCTTACGTAGACTTAGAATTTTTAAAACTTCAGTTTTTGTTTCTTTCTGCATTTTATTATTTTATTATGTATTTTTTTGGTCTTGTAAATAAAATTCAACTGTCTCACAACCTATCAATGGCCACAACCAGCAACCAACCAGCCTTCCAAAGAATTTCGACAGAGACAGTCGAGAAACATGATCGATAAAAGTTTGCCACTCGGCAATACTGATGCTGCCGCCCAGCTCCCACCGCTCGGCAGTACTAAAGCTGCCAAACAGACCCCTGTTCCAACAGTACTCCTCCATCATCTCCGGAACCAACTCAATAGGATGGAAAGACAGCAGCTCTGATTTTTGCAATACACCGGGGATGTTCCCTGAAAATACAATATGGTTCCCCATATTTCCTACTGAAATACTTACCCGCCATCACCCGCTCTGGCAACACAAATCGACGCCACTGCAACTACAACTACCCGAGGATGCGAAGGTAACGATTGCAGGTGGTTCGACTAGCAGATACACACATTCGATAACTACACAATCAAACATGGCTCGGAGGAAATTCATAATGCAAGGTGACAACCTTTCCGACTAACTCATTTATTTTTCTCATGCAATGAGGACAATGCTGCTCTCGAGTTTGGGGGGGGGGGGGGGGTTAGCACTCATTTTGTTTAGGCATAACTAGTGCATTTAGGTTGCATAATGTACTTGCCTCTAAAAATTAATCAAAAGAAAAAAAATGTTATAACATGTGCTTATGATAGGATAGTCGATTAATTTATTTCCGCACCAAATTAAAATTGAACTTAATTTTGGGAAAAGTATAAATAACTTAGAATTTTTTCTAAAATTGCCAAAACTGTAAAAACACTTTCGTTACTTGCTGAATTTTTTAGAATACCTGATGAACACCGTCTCTTTATTTTTAGAATTCTTTGCAAAATTCTACACTGGTTGCAGGTAGCCACCGAGGCAGAAAACAGAAATAGAAAAATAAAGCATTGTCAAGGCAGAGAAAACAATGAAAAATTGATGTTTTACCCTAGAGGTGCCCGAAACAAGCTCTAGGAAGAATCATGTGCCAAGGACACTCCGCTGCTATCAAAGTCCATGAATCTTAAAATTTAGCATGAGTGAATGATAGTCTTCACGAGAATACTCTACTCAAAGGGTTTGGGCTTTTGTAGTATGCTCCTATCTTAATTCCAGACCTAGAGAGTAGTTGTGATGAGCTGAAGCCCTTACTGCCATGATTAAATAATAGTGCTTAATTGTGCTGCCTTGGTAGCAACCTTATATATCGTAACAACATCTTTGTTTCTTTAGAGTATTCTGCATATTCAACATGTACACAGTCCTACACGCACTACACTGGCATTATAAATTAATTCTGAGTTTATTTCTTGATGTTTCCCTCATCACTAATATAATGTAGGTGCCACGGCCTTGAGGTGTGGAATCAAGTTAAAAACTCAGAATTTGGGGTGTGTAAAATGTCTAAAAGTCTTATTTTATTTACCTTTTTACTCATAATATTATTAGACTTAGGCACATTTTAGTTACATAACTAGGCATTAATGCATATTCTCATAATTTCTTTCACCATGAAGCTTGATTACGTATTTTAGTGTATTTTGTGAAAAATGTGCTGTTTTGGTATGTATTTTGGTGCATGCATGAAAATTGCCCGCCGGAACCCGCCACTGCAACAGGCTGCCGCCGGAACTCGCTGCAGTAGCAGGGGAGAAGAATGATCAAGATGAGGACAAAGCTGAGGAGCTGATGCTGAGGCAGCAGATTAGGGAGCTGTACTGATGCAGTTCCAACCAGAGAAAGCCGTTGCCTAGTAGCTGCCGCCGCCATACCTGCCACCCAAGGCAGCAAGGTGAGGAATTTGATAATTGGAGTGCGATTTGTAGAGCAGAAAATCTTAATTTCAACGATGCCATCAACTCAATTTTCTTACGCCTGGAGTAGTGGACAGAGCCACCGAAGGAGATGAAGATAACTTACGGTGCAAGTCAACGAGAAGAAGTCCACATTCAACTCAAAGAAGTTAGAATAAAAGGTTGCATTTAATGCAAAAAGCTACTTTGAAGACTTCTATTCCAAGAAGGATTTGTCCTAGCTAATGCCTATACATACTTAACATATTTTGTAATTGAAAAAAAATTGAGGTTTACCTTTAGGCATAGTTTAGGTTTTCTTGCCGCCATTATGTTCTAAAATCTCTTTTGGGTTTAGGTTATGTTGTAAACTAGTGTGAGAATAGTTGTTTAGGAATTAAGTTTGTTTTTGCAATAAAACTTCAAGGTTTGCTTATTCCATGTGCTTCATAGTTTTCAATTAAGTTCGAGAGATTAGTTGTTAACTATCCATTTGTTCGGTATCGAGAGAATCGAACTCATGAAAGGAGTAAGTATGGTCCTCACTCTAAACAAGTGTTGATCAATTCGGCCTAGACATATGTAGGAGTTTAACGCGGCTAAAAGAGAACGAACCAACATTGCTGTCTTTGCAAGATTCACACCGCGAGTGGTATTATCTGCAGTGGGCAACAACAACATTCTGACTTAGACATAAGCGGGATCACTATCGAAGCCTTCTGCCGAGCCTTGAAGGGCTGCTGAGTTTGCCGCCGAGCCAATCGTCTGTTCCATTGTCGAGGCAGTGAAAGTGTCAAAGCAGCCAATCTGCCATCTCCCGCCGAGGCAGCAAAGTCTGGTAGTGCAAAGCATCTTAACATATTCAACGTAGTTTCACTCAAGGGAGCAGCATAATCTGACCTATTCTATCATCTTGATCCTTTCTATCAATTACTTGTGTTTTATTTACTTTTCATTCTTTTATAAACTAAAACTTATTTGTGCATTAATTTTTCTTTGTGCAGGAATCACAATTCAATTTAAGTTGTCCAATCCCTGTGGGAGACGATATCTTATGTACTATAACTTGACAGGAGTGTGCATTGGCGCTCATAAATAGAGAACACTGAAACGCTCTAAAGAAAGCAAACGTAGTGGCTGATTCGCTCAATTTCAATCAATCCTTTGTTAAGACAAAGTACATAAAATTCCTTAGCTAAATCATGCCTATACAAATTCGAAACCTTAACATCTAAAAGTATGTTGTTGTATTGCAGATCATGTTGCGATCAACGCACATTTTCGATTATTAAATACTTGAAAAATTCTTTCGAAACTACGGGTTCAATCTGATATAATTTCAAGAATTAAAACCCCCAACAATTAGATTCGGAGATTTAAGACATATTGGTGAAGCTCAAAATGGAATTGAGTCTAACTTTTCTATTAAATCAGATAGGTTGCTTAATTTTCGAGACATGGTATGTGTACTTGATGATGGAGACCTCAAGAAGGAATTATTACAAGAAGTACATAGTAATCCTTTCTCTATTCATCTCAGATCAGTCAAAATGTATAAATATTTGAAAGATTTTTATTAGTGGTCGGGGATGAAGTCAGTCATTACATATTATGTATCAAAATGTTTAACTTGTCAATGAGTAAAAGCTAAGCATCGGGTCTACTCTGGCCTACTTCAACCAATCAAACTCCCTAAGTGGAAATGGGATCGTAGAGAAACGGATTTTGTAAGTGGGCTACCTTTATCCCCTCGGAAGAACGATGCAATTTGGGTGATAATTAATAGATTTTCTAAATCGTCTCATTTTATACTAGTTCGAATGAGTATGAGTTTAGATCAACTAGCCGAATTGTACATTCGAGAGATAATATGTTTGCACGGTATACCTCTCTTCATAATTTCTAACAGAGATCCCCGATTTACTTCCAAATTTTGGATGTCCTTACAAAAAGCTTTAGGTACTAAAGTGAATCTTAGCACTGGTTTCCACCCACAATCTGATGGTCAGTCTGAAAAAACTATTCAAGCTCTTGAAAATATGCTTCGAGCATGCATAATCGATTTTGGAAAGAACTAGGAAAAAGATTTACCTTTAGCTGAGTTTTCTTATAACAATAGTTACCAGGCATCAATTCAAATGGCTCCTTTCGAAGCCTTGTATGGAAGTAAATGTCAAACTCCCTTGTGTTGGTCAGAATTGGGGGGAAACAAGGTTCTCGGGCCCGATCTACTTCGAAAAACAAATGAGCAAGTGAGTATTATTCAAAATAGACTGAAAGAACCCTTCGATAGACAAAAGGCTTATGCTGACACGAGAAGAAGGGACATTGTGTATGCCCAAGGAGATAAAGTGTTCTTAAAAGTTTCACCCTAGAAAAAAAAGATCTTCAGATTTGGAAACAAAGGAAAACTCAGTCCTCACATTATCGGGCCCCTTGAAATTTCTGAGAGAATTGGCCATGTTGCTTACCGTCTGGCCCTACCGAAGGAATTTGACAAGATACACAATGTATTTCACATATCCATGCTTTGAAGATACAGATAAGATCCTTCTCACATTCTTGAACCGGAAGATGTTAAACTTAATCCAGATTTAACCTACGAGGAAGAACCAGTGCAGATTTTAGACCATGAAGTTAGAAGACTTCAAAACAAATTTGTCCCTCTTGTAAAAGTTCTGTAGAGGAATCATAAAGTGGAAGAGGCAACATGGGAACCTAAAGTTGCGGTGAAAGATCAATATCCGCAATTATTTTACTCAGGTAAATTCGAGGATGAATTTCCTTTTAGGGGGATGAATTGTAGCATTATAAAGTTGTTGTTCAAAGGCTTGGTGTTATGCTTCTATAAATTTGGTGTATAAGCTTCGAATAAAAGCAATTATTTAGAATGGGACTCGGTTGATTAACTCACAAATGATGTAACCATTATGAATGCACCGATATGCAAATTAGGAAATCTATTAGGATTGCATGTAAAAGGAAATTTTCCTTTGAGCTTGTACACATGTCACGTGAGTCAATTTTAGTGGGCATGATAAGGGATGATTGGTCATGGATGAATCCATCTCCTTCACCCTTTCCGTATTACACCGAAAATATTGAGATAGAGAGAGAGAGAGAGAGAGAGCTTAGAAGGAAAACAAAGACTTTCATAAATTTTTCATGGTGACTTGGTAATCAATTGGATAACCAGTATTGGAGGTAAGGATTTACCTCATATACTATTTGAAAGTTGTTGGAAAACAGTTTTGAGTTTTGAAGATGATAGGAATTTATGCTCTTGTTGAGTAATTGATCAAAGGAAAATCTTTAATTTATTTTGAACTAGAATAGGTGATTTGGAAGCTTGCATGTTGAAATTCTTATAATTGATTAAATGTTTGCTTGGTTAAAGTGTTGTGTTTGTTAATTGAAGAATTTGATTAAGCCTTGAAATGCTTTACTGTGAGAACTAGGTGAATGAGCTTGAATTTGGGATGGTTGTAACTTGAAATAAGACTTGTTTTGAATGTTTAAAACTGGGGAATGTTAAGTGACTTTCGACAGTTTGAAAATCTGAATTAGGGGCAGTTTTATAGAATGTTATAGGCTTTATAAGTGCAGTTTTGGGAGTGTTTTCAAGAGTTTAAAAACTGTTTATGGGCTGGTTTTGAAGGTTGATATATTAAACTTGAAATTTGGCTGGAAATTTTGATTAAGACTAATTTTCTTGAACTATAGAATATGTTTTTATGGAAATTCTTTTTTGGATTTCAAAATTGTTTGTAGGGAAATTTGATTTGTGTATGGAATTTGTTTTAGATAAAATTTTAGTGTTACGGTCTGCTTGTGTAATCATATGAAAAATTGGATATTACAAATTGATTGAGGCTATACATGAATGAATCATGGAACTAGTTGATGCATATTCGAGTGTATTGATGAATGTCGATTGATTTGGTGTCTATGGTTGGCTAGTAGACTAGTTGAGTACCTTCATATGTGAAAGTAAATAGCATTATAATGCATGTGCATACTTTGGCTGTCAAAGCATCAACAACAGTCCTCGATTGTGCATTTAATCCATTGTAGAAAGTTTG